>OU426978.1:147112131-147772131 GCA_911387785.2 Aelia acuminata
TCGTTTTCTGTAGCGATATTAGTGTATATATTAGATAGATATATATGTTCACCGATAATAGTAAACCTTCTTACTCGTAATTTAGATCTAGTGGACGGTTGGACACCATAAGCATAAGACCACGAAATTCGTGGAATTCCAAGAAAGAGATTGATAACCATTGTAAAGCAGAATTTAAGACTTCTTCAAGTTCTCGAAGGTTCGTTTAAATTTAAACGATTAACGATTAACGATTAAACGAAAACCATTATTGATTTAAATTAGATTTTGATTTCCTACTTTACTAGCTATGCACGTTAAAAAGGAATACAGTAATTCCTGGAAAAGCCTATTTTCAGTTGATTTCGGGGGCCTTGACAAAGGCTTCAGGCACATCTGTCTTCTTCCGGTTACACTCGGTCACTATGGGATATTACTATACAATGTAATCATGTAATCAATGTTGTGCCGAATCTCCATGGAGTGACACTTCTGTTATGTTATCCAGAATACTACTATAGGTTTCTAATTTTGTTTCTGCAACTATTGAGCCGTATATATTAGAAAGGCTGTCAGAGCCAAATTATTTATTTTCAGACCACGAAAATCTGCCATCTAAGCTCAAATGTGGCTCGAAAAAATATTAGGGACATGTCCAGTTATGATATAATTTATGTTCTGCTTAATAATTTCAAAATTATTTTGTTCCATCACCAATTCCATCTAAGATGGCTAATTGTCTCATTTATTTCTTTAAGTCACTATAACGGTTCTAGCTGGAGGCACACAGGCTTTGCTATTGTCTAAATAGGAGAATCTAGATATAAAAATCCTTAAGATAGTCACTTATTAGGAATTATTTCCATCGTTCATTTTCCAGTTAATTTTTCGATTTTTTACATTTTTCCACTTGCATAAATTGTGAGTTGTAATTGTTTCCTGTGTATTAACTGAAATGTAGTAGAATGAAGCGTTATCAAAGAGCCAGACGGTCTTAAGTCAATTTTCATTGATTTTGAGGTTTCGATCGATCTTTATTAAATTGAAAGAAATTTAAATATTCGATTTTCTAAAGGTTACCGAAATTTTCAAAATCCAAACCGTCATAATTTCAGTATTTGCGGTTCGTAAGAGCCTAAGTTTGTTGTTAAGAGCCTAAGTCCAATAACAAATGAATGAATTTAATTGAAACAGACAGTGAAAATGAGCTTGGATGTGTTTAGGGGTTTTTCGCGTTCGAGGTAGTCATCTCTCAGGTTCCAAAATAACTAACACAAATATTGTATAGTGTATTTCCCAATTAATGAAAATTTTCCTATCATACTTTCCCCATACAGACATTACATTATTTAACAAAGAAATTAAAATTTCAATGTTTGCTGATGTTCATCCATCAATAAAAACTGCAAAATAAAAGTTGATATCTCCCAGAAACAACCTCTTTGTATGAAAGTCCCGTCAGCAAAAATTTGGCAGCCATGAAAATGCTTATTATCATAAATGCTACCCCACTAGAATTGAAGAAATTAATTTTCTGAATAATGTTTTATTACGAAGTATTATTCTTAGTACTTCGTACTTAGTCAAAAATTCATCTAAAGGAATTAGGAACATAATTGACTCAATATTGATCTTATTAAAATAAATTCCCATTATAATCGTAGAAGGTAGGGTGTTGAAAGTTGTATTAAACAGGCACCGCTTTTCAGCTTTTCTGTGTGTACTCATAAAATTGAAAAGGTGACTGTTTATAGGATTATGTAAAATAAAAAAAGCCCGGGAAAGCCGAACGTGGTAGAGCGTAAAAAAATTTCGAAATTTGTTTTACCCAACTTATGGTTTTCTACATTTGTTATCTTCTCAAACTAAAAAGTAAGAAATAAAAAACATTTTATATAAAAAAAAAATTAAACCGACTTCAAAACCTAGGAACCAGTAAAAATAAATGCACTGAAAAGTAAGATATAATTACCTTCTGATTTTTCTGAATACACAGCAAAATTGAAAATGGTATAAAAAGCAGAAAAATGCAATAAGACGAATAATTTTATTTTTATTTGTACAAATACACACTAATTGTTATTAAAATTGTGAAATTAAAATATTAAATACTATGTTCAATACAACACAATCTTTTCGGAGGCGGCGCAAAATTTAAAATTTTTAACACTAGACATTATGAAAATCGTAAAATGGATTTTCTCTTCTCATCTATTGATTTTAATGCCTACTAATGGAATTGTATCGGGATCATGTCATTAAAGTTTGCGCCGCCTCCGAAAAGATTGTGTTGTATTGAACATAGTATTTAATATTTTAACTTCACAATTTTTAATAACAATTAGTGTGTATTTGTACAAATAAAAATAAAATTATTCTTCTTATTGCATTTCTCTGCTTTTTATACCATTTTCAATTTTGCTGTGTATTCAGAAAAATCAGAAGGTAATTATTTCATACTTATCAGTGCATTTATTTTTACTGGTTCTTAGGTTTTGAAGTCGGTTTAATTTTTTTTTTTATAAAATGTTTTTTATTATTTGTACAGATAAACACTAATTGTTATTAAAAATTGTAAAATTAAAATATTAAATACTATGTTCAATACAACACAATCTTTTCGAAGGCGGCGCAAAATTTAAAATTTTTAACACTAGACATTATGAAAATCGTAAAATGGATTTTCTCTTCTCATCTATTGATTTTAATGCCTACTAATGGAATTGTATCGGGATCATGTCATTAAAGTTTGCGCCGCCTCCGAAAAGATTGTGTTGTATTGAACATAGTATTTAATATTTTAACTTCACAATTTTTAATAACAATTAGTGTGTATTTGTACAAATAAAAATAAAATTATTCTTCTTATTGCATTTCTCTGCTTTTTATACCATTTTCAATTTTGCTGTGTATTCAAAAAAATCAGAAGGTAATTATTTCATACTTATCAGTGCATTTATTTTTACTGGTTCTTAGGTTTTGAAGTCGGTTTAATTTTTTTTTTTATAAAATGTTTTTTATTATTTGTACAGATAAACACTAATTGTTATTAAAAATTGTAAAATTAAAATATTAAATACTATGTTCAATACAACACAATCTTTTCGAAGGCGGCGCAAAATTTAAAATTTTTAACACTAGACATTATGAAAATCTTAAAATGGATGTTCTTTTCTCATCTATTGATTTTAATACCTACTAATGGAATTGTATTGGTAACATGTCATTTATATTTGCGCCGCCTCCGAAAAGATTGCTGTATTGAACATAGTATTTAATATTTTAATTTTACAATTTTTAATAACAATTAGTGTTTATCTGTACAAAAAAAAATAAAATTATTCGTCTTATTGCATTTTCCCGCTTTTTAGACCATTTTCAATTTTTCTTTGTATTCATAAAAATTAGAAGGTTATTATTTCATACTTTTCAGTGCATTTATTTTTACTGGTTCTTAGGTTTTGAAGTCGGTTTAATTTTTTTTTTTTTTTATAAAATGTTTTTTATTATAAATATTTTCAATTTACAAGTGATTACAAATAAATTTTATAAACATAGAAATACTCCTTAATTGCGCAATAGAATACCTAACTAAATCAGGTATTTTTTTATAGAAAAAATGTCTTTGGAAAACTTTTATGCAACTTAAATTACCCCCCTACTCTCCCACAAAAACTGGCCCTGTTATTAGTGAGAAAAAATAGTTGGCTACGTTGCGGTTTTCGTAATACCTGACAACTACCTAAGATGTTTCCGTCTCGTATCAATCATATCTTTATCAGTAATAAATGATTAATTATTTTAACAATAATTGTTAAATAATTATGTAATCACTTATTACTGATTGCGATTTATTACTATTTTATTAGGGTTTATTTATTACGATTTCTACCGAAATAATATCGCAGAATCATTCTGCGATTTTATTTCGATAGAAATCGTCAATAAAAACAGTTGTTATTTCATTCGTCCATTCCATGCCGCAGCGATCCTTAGGCTGTTGGGTAGAGGACAACACTGGATAACACCTTGCATCGGCTGCCGCGACTGTCTTGATAAATGAACTGATATTGCCTGGTTTAACACGTTAGCTGCGAAGCAAATAAACTGGGATTTTTGTTAACTGCGACGAGGGGTCAAATGACCCCATGCTACCACACCGCTAAACTGCGTCAAGGGGCTGATTGACCCCTTGTCCCTTAGACATTAAAATTAACTCTCTGCAAACATTGATGAATGTTTTAAAGTGAAATCCATTTTTTTTACGAATACCTGACGTACTAGAATTCGTAACAGAAACAGGGTTGAATTCTGTTGCTTCTGAATATATTTTTTTATTACTTATTTTTTCCACAACATCTGTGTTATACTAACAGTAATTTTTTTCTTTCCTTTTACGTTCAATCATAAAATGTTTACTATATGGTTTTAATTAACTTAATTGTCAGCATATATAATTCATGAAAGGAAGAATTCAGATATCAAAAATAAAACCAAACCTAAGTTTTTATTATAAATCAATGAACATAGGTGTAGTTTTTGTGTATTTAAAAAAATAAACCTAATTATTACAAATTAAATTATTAAAAAAAATAACACGTGAAAACTACATTTTATAATGTTTATCATTGAAGCACTGCAAGCAAAGAGACGGTTGTCGGCACAGTCGTCATAGTATGTCCGGACCTTCTTCACCTTTTTTTGGGCTTCTGCACTGCTCATAGCTGTTCTTAGCTTTTCATAACAGCCCGAACATTTCTTCCTTATATGAATCATAACTATCTTCAAAACTTGAACTAGTTCCTTCATCTTTGCTTGAAGTTGAATTCCGCTATGAAAGGGCTAAATCGGCAAGTTTCTTACCACGTGAATACGTATCGAAATTATTTACTGAATCGAGACAAATAAATGAGAGCTCAGGTGTCAAAAATACTAAGTAGAATCAGTCGAAGAACAAGAAAGGAAGGCGAATCTGTGATTCACCCTTAGATAAATGTGATTCACGGAAAATTACTGTCGCTTTCACCGCTTTCAAACATTTACGGAAATAGAAAAAATATTTTTTATTTACATATTCATTAATATTTGATATAATATGCTAAAACAATAGTAAGATGAAGTGTAATGAGCATTAAAAGACCAAGGGGTCATTTGACCCCTTGCCGCATTAAGGAAAACATTTAAACTATAATGCGACAAGGGGTCAAGTGACCCCTTACATTTTTTTTCGATATATAAGTAGTATTAAGTAGTGCATTATAAAAAAAAAATAAAAAATCTGAAAAATATTAAAACAGGATGCGTGACAAGCATCGCAGTTAACGACAAACACACGTTTAATGGCTCGCAGTAAAGGAAGCCACCGCAAGGGGTCAAATGACCCCTCGTCGCAGTTAATGTGTTAAAGCGATTAAGACGCAAAGTACACTCATGCACGACAAAGCGCTCGCGCATACCCATAATTTTTGAGAACGAGATAATGAAAATATAACTCTTTATTCTTCTATTTTCAGTAATAAATAAAATCTTACTATAATTCCAATTATCACCTTCATCCCCATTTACATTCATGTACATAAATACTTTTTATTCTTATAACAACGATTTATTTTTTAATAGATTATTTTATGCATGAGTTTAATGAATAATTTAGTTATATTGCCTTACTTTTCATATGTTAAAAAAGTTTTTAATAATTCATAATTCATGAAAATAATTCATACCAAGGTGACTGGGTGGAAATATCACAGTTGTGATATTCATCGAAATGGGGAGTCCTTGGTCGTAACTTTTAAGTTACTATAAAAGTTTTTTAAGGACAAACGTCTACATTCCGTTGGCATTCTGCAATATCGTGAAATCTAGCAACGGATTGTAATGAGCAGCTAAAAGTAGGGCGCTCAGTAAAGTCCCTTAATCGAGCAGGTACACACAAAAAGAAGGTACGAAGTCATAAAGAAAGGATGGAAAAAAAGAAGGTATAAAACTCTGATCGGGCGGGAAAATAGATGAGAGACGGTGCCACTGATTTCATAAGGGATGACCGGCTTAATCGCCTTTCCCAAACCCGAATAGGAATTTTTATCCGTTCGGTTCCGTTTGCCCCCTGATCCGGGATCTTTAATCACCCCTCGGGAATGGCCTGAATTACAGCTGGGGTTCGAGTCCAGGTATAAATTTAGTTATTGAGCATGCTTATCTACTAGAGGGGGTTCATTTAAACGTAGAATACTAATCTAGTTGTCCAATTTGCATTAATTTGTCAATTGGATCGCTTAAGAATAAAATATATCTCAGAAAAAGCTAGTACTCATTTAACTCGATCAATTTCGGTTACGTTATGCTTATTAAATATTTATAACTGCGAAAATGAAACTTCTGTAAAAGTTATGTATCAAAAATATAAATAAAATTTTCTAAACCTTTTTTTCACTCAACACTAGATATATGTGGAAAAAAAATGCTTTTTATAAAATAAAATAAAACCGCGATTACCGAAAATGGTGGGATATAGACCATGTATCGATAAGCTTTTTGATAAGAATCTTAATGTAAATATAACTTTTCTCTGTTACTGCATCTTACATCTACTTAATTTAATTATATACTCATACAGAATAGAAGAGAACAGAAAATAAACTTTATTATGCGATAAATAAAATTACAACTGGCCAAATAATCAATGGTGGATAATAAAATATAATATTTACGTCAAAAATCCAAGGTAAATAATTATAAAAAATTAAAAGTATACCAAGTAGTGAGTAATATATTCGTTAATCGCATAAATAAAATCTGTGAGCAGTAATTTTTTCGGACTGCCCTGCCTTGCTCTGCTCTGTGTCGCCTGCGTAACACAATTAAATGTGCGCCTTACCTTGTACCAAGGTCCCAGGTCCGTGGCCCGGCAGATAGCCCTATTATTTTTCAGTGAGAGTGAGAAATTCCCGTCATTCGGATTGGCGTTAAATTGGAGTAAAAATCCTTATATAATTAAACTCAAAAGTAGAGCCTCTCACTCGTATTATCGTCTGATCAGTCATAGCAGCATAAAGTTACGTTAAATAAATAATCGAACCGGCGCAGTTAAGCTCAAAAATCCTAATAATATAAGTTGGGTGAAAAAAAACACCCTCTAACAAGCTCAGCTGTCACGACCCGTCTAAAGCCTGAATTACACCAACCGAGTAGCTAGGCCGAGTAGCTCGCTCTGTTACTCGGCCGAGCAAAATATTGAGGATTGGGGTGATTACACGTGGAGGAGACAGCGGGCGAGTCAGTGCATTGTGGTTATACGTTCGTGAAACATGGTTCCGCGTAGGAGGCAAATAATACAAATCAAGAAAGTTTTTAAGAAATTTGGCCATTTGATTATACCTGCCTTTAATTTTTAACTTCATAGATTGTAAAAAAAATGTTTAAATATTTAAAATAATTTTTTATGTTTTCCTCTTGATTTCCATGGTAGGTTCCAATTCCTGGAGCCATTTTAAACAGGATTCGTAAACTGAAGATAATCCACAACCAGATTTTTTAGAACCGTGAATTTTTTTCTTTTCCTAGTTGTATATTGACCTCAATTTTTTAATTTCATTTTTTACCTCTGGTACACCATAGTCAGGTAAATTCATCGCTTTTACTAACTTGATATAAGCAGCATGACGAATTTGCTTGTTTTGTAGGTTGCTGATTTGAAATTCCAGAGGCATTCGTATGATTTATACTCTAGTATAAATTTAATTGTTGTTTCACAGCTCCATTTAGCCATTTTGAAATTAATAAATCACAAAAAGATTGAGACAAAAAGATACTATGTTTACTTCACTTTGACTGATCACACCGACCGAGTGGTGTGCCGAGTAGAGTGGGCCGGTGGTGGGGGTATTCACTCGGCCGAGAGAATAGAACAGCCTCCTATCCACTGCCTCACCCAAACCATTCGACTGCTACTGGGCCGAGTAATGACTTTGCTGATTACATTAACCTAGCACTCGGCCGAGTGCACTTTCTCGGCCCAGTACTCGGTAGGTGTAATTCAAGCCTAAGAGTCCACTATACCTGGAGTGGGGCTTTTCTCAGTCTAGGGGCGATAAGAACAACTTTAGAGTACAAAGTTGGGCCTATACTAATTCAACATATTATTTATATATAGGCCCATCCTGGATAACAATATAGTTCCATAGACATTTTTTTACATCCCTACTTCAGAGAGGGACTCTTCCAAGATAATGGGTAAAGATAAATGATGTTCCTAAGTATTGCGTCCATAGTTCAACTCTATTCCAACCGATGATAAATGACCATAATGATAAAGGCCTCATACTGTTACTAATAGCAGATGACTTGAGGATTCATTGCAGGTTAATCGGACCTGCAAATTAGATTTGATTATCTAATTTATTCATGGCTTTGCAGCTAAGCTATACATTTAAACTTCATTCAGTTCATAATCCAGAAATACAAATTGCAACTAGTGCAATTAACTTCTTTCATGGTATCTTTGAATGAATAGAATGTAAATTAAAGGATGTGATTACTATTTTTCGGTATCATATACTATATTCTGTTTTTTTGTATTGTCATACATATATATTATTATATAATGAAGCAATATAATATAATGAAGTAATATGTTAAATATTACTTCATACTTATCAATAATCATGGAATGTCATTGACGTTCATTTAGGAATACATTACTTTACAAGAGAGGTTTTGTAAAAATAGCAAACATTTAAGCCTCAATACTGAACCTAGAAAGCCTTTATTCAGAAATAAGACAAAAACTGCAATCATAAAATAGAAATAAAGTTAAAATATTTAACATTAGACACTTCGAGGGACTCTTCTCCACAAGTCCTACTACTTTGGTCTTCTTCTTAGAGTAGCATTGATGATTATATTTGTAGTTTCTCATTTATTTAGAATAAAATTAAGTTTTGATTTATTAACCAATATAACAAATAAATAATAATGTCGACCTATAAACAAATAATGAATCATAAAATAAGATTATTTTCAAATCATAATAATTGTAAGTAAGAATACTTAAAAAAAAACAAAAAACATTTTCACCAGAAGCAGAGAACTAAATTTCTAAAAGTGAAAAAACAAAACAAAAAAAAACAAGGTTTGAAAAGAGTTCTAGACTGTTTGTTGGAACAGTTGAAACAAACAGTTCTAGTACATGTTGATTGTGTTCAAGAATCTTCTACTTTTCGGGAAACTTCTAGATGGTTCTAATTCAGACCATTCCATATATTCAGAATAAAAGGAACTTGAGAGTTATTCTTGCTCTGTAGCTCGGTTCATACGGTTATTTTTGTGTTACTGTATTCTTATAAGTTGATACTTTTTGTAACCATGTTGATAATCTCCGTTGTTATTGTTTTTCTGACTTTCTTAAGTGTTACTTTCTTCCAATATACATTATATATTGGACACATTATTAACCCTAAAGATAGTGTTTCAACTGATGTCAGGTATGGGGTTTAAAGATAAAAAAAATGCCAGGGAAACCAGTACGGTTTTGGGGCAGTGGAGAGCTCGGACTCGGCAGGAGTGCCTGCAAAAATTGGAGCACTTCTGACGCGCCACAAGCCCAGGGAATATTCGTCATTTTGTTAGAAGCTGAGCTACAAAAACTATCGCCTGCCTGAAGGCGTCAAATGGCTGTGGATGACAATTGAGTACCGCTACAGCCAAGGTATTCGGGGAAGCCGAAGTAAATATACAGTTAGGTTCAAACTGTTTCTCCCACTCAGCTTTAGTGGCTGACGAAGAAGACGTGATCATGGACAGAATGAATTCATGCGGTTTACAAATAGAACTATAACCACAAGTTGTCATCGTCAATGTGGAGGTACTGTTCATGCATAGTCGAAAATTAGCTAGCTTAAACGTCACCTTTTTTTTTTTTTTTTTGGTACCCCTACCTGGCCATGTGTGGCATACGGGGGGTTACTCTAGAGGTGTAACCAACCTATTCTAACCATGGTGGGAGGGTCGAGATTTATTCCGTGGGGCCTCCACGAAATAAAAGTCAACCCTCCCAAGGCGGATTCGAACCGCCGCAGTTCGGCTCGAGCGTGCAACAGCGGGTCGCGCTCCTACACTCTCGGCTATCCCGGCCGGCTTAAACGTCACCTTAGATGAGGACGTAGAACGTCCAGCGAGGTGTGAGACAATAGTAACTGCTCGATAATACAACTCGCAAGGACCAACCGGGCCACCCCGTCTAATTGAAGCCTAGAAAACATGACAGTTCACTAATGTTCACTACTATTTGGCAACACTGACTACCCAGTCCGTTTTCTATTAGGTTACACCTGTAACAGAAGGTGCTGTTACAACGTATAATGAAATATTATTCCAAATAATAGTCTAATTTAAATATTAAAATGTATTTACTTTACTAAAAGTTGATATCAGGGTGGGCCACAGCAAAGCGTTTCAGCATTTAGGTAGTAATTTAATTGAAATACAAATAAAAAAGGAAAAGGAAGAAAAGTTACCAACACTTTTGAGAATTTATTGTAACCTTTTCTTGATTTATTTATTCTCTAATGAAAATTAACAATAAATACAAAGATTTGTATTACTATTTGTCTGTGGAAAATAATAATATAGGGACAAATAACAGTACTCACATAACACAATACAAAATTATAATAATGATAACCTGTATTACAATAGCATGCTTATAAACAAAAATGTTATGAAATCGACATATGACGCCATGTTAATAAATCGAATATTATTTATTAGGAATTTTAATAATTCCTAATAAAAGAAATATTGTGGTCAATAAAAACTTTCCTATCTTTTAAGTTGGACAAAACTATACACATTGAGCCAAATTTAATTAAAATCGGTTGAGTAGTTTCTGAGTTTTTCTTAGCCAAACATTGGGACACGAGATTTTTATGTATATAAGGATGAGTTATTGAATAAAATAATTCGATTTAATATATGAATAATTTTTAACAATATATAAATTAAAATATTGTTAGAATAATTTGTGCCAAAGTTAAACCTTGATTGGATGCATGACCTAACAATATTTACACCGTATACAATACAGAGGTAATTACCTCTCAACAATTAATCATTAATGTTATAATGAGCTAATATTATCCTAATGCTTGCCCATAAATTTGCCGTGATACTGGCCACCTTACAGTTATAGCCAATAATGTTTAGCCTGGAATTAGGAGACATGGTTGGCTAGATTTGGTTGGGATATGTCCTTCATTAGAATGGATAATAATATTAAACTAATATTTGACCGTTTCTTTCTTAATTGTAACTAAATATCCTTAAACAACATAGGGGATAATAGGCCCCTATAATCCCATATTAGGCCATATTTTCGATAGGGACATGTTTTTCAACTGCATTTAGTTTTTTAATGAGCTGATAAATCGCGCCAGCCGGGATTCTTCATTGTTTCGATTATGCTAATGTTTGATATGCATACGCACTAACCCAGGTTAACATAGACACGGGGTAAGTTTTCCAAGACCAAGTGGGGCACGTCTTCCGACAAGTTTTTGTTGAATCTATTTGGTTCTTCAGCTTCTAGTGTAGGATTAAATGTAAAATACACAAACAAGCAAAAAACAGCTGCAACACACGATTCAAGTGACGATGACTATGAAAATAGTTTCAGTAAATTTTTATTTTATTAAATTATATTTATTTGATTCGCTTTTTATTAGCCTCCAGGAAAGGAAAAATATAATAACATAGGTAGAAAAACCAGTAAAGGCCTTGCTCCCCAAAAATAGTACAGAACAATTAAATTTAATAAAATTACAGATGCTTAAATGTTCAGTTATTTTCTAAAACGAGTCGCTGTGCCATTTCAAGTAAATCATTTTTAAAAGCAATGGAAACTCCATTAGTAACAAGGAAAGTTTCCGAAACGTTTGCAAATAATGTTTCAACAAAGCTGTAAATGTATAACTGAAGTAAGGTCAGACATTGAAGCAGTTTGGAATTAATATGATGAAAGATAAACAGCCTTAATTACTGAAGTATAGATACTATCCGCCTGATGTTAATTGAATGGTGAAGTTGGAATGGCTAATTAACAGCATACCGCTAAAGTACTGATTGACGATAGGCTTAATTGAAGAGAATTAATTGTAGTTTACAAAATATATTGCTATTGTTTCGCGACCGCTCTCTGCTCCTGTCTCTAATTTATTTGATATGAGAAGCAGATGAAATATAAACATTGAAAAGATTTGACAATAAATATTTAGGCAAACAAATAAATAAATAAAATATCAATGGAGCACTCTGAATGAATTTTATAGAAATAAGTATAAGGTAATGTATACGAAATTTTGCATACATTATAACAGTGTTTTGCAGAAATTGCCTTTTAAAATTATTTTTAAGAAGAAATTATTATTGCAGAAATTATTTTTACAGAAAGCTTGCGTTCAAGTAATCGAACAAAAATATGAAACACTCTTTTAACACAACGGCTATTTTACAGGATATTAAAAAAAAAAAAAACTCTTGATTAATTTTTTTTTCGAAACACCTAGCCTCTCCTTATATGTTTTGAAAATACAAAAAGATTATACATCGTAAGTTGGTAATTTTTAAAATTTGGGTTAATTGTTTTCAATTTAATTTTTAATTCCATGTATCACAGTTTCTTGACGAAAAAAAAGATAAAGACATTTTTTTAAAATGTTTGTAATTTTAAAAATTTGTGTTCAATTGAAATACAAATTATTTCAAGTAATAATAAGGTATTTCGATTAGTCTTAATTTCGAGATGAATTTAAATCCTACCTAACAGTAAATCAGTATTGTTCGTTCATTGATTAATTAACGTTATATTGTTAACGCTATCACGATTGGTAAAATTAAATTGAGTATTGATAGTCAATAACCGTGAAGGTGCAAGGGACAAGGGATTGGAATTAGGTGGAATCTATATTCATAGCGTGGGTCTTCGATGTTATGTTTCGATGGGGTCGAAATAACTTTGAAGGACCCAAGCATGCTTAGGTTAATATTTACAAATTAATTTGTAAGAAAAATAAATATGACAAAGTTCACTTCACGGAGCATGAATCAGGGAAAAATCATTAATTTAGCCGTACATAATTAATAGCTCCTTTGGGAATAGTACAGTAGTATGAGGTTTTTTGTTATAGAATAGAATTGGGTGTAAAAAAATCTTTTACAAGGTTCTATTCTACTTCCTTGCACCCATTTTTGATTTTCCTGCAGACTATTCCATCATAAAAACATTGAATATGGTTCAAAGATATACACTTATATTGCTTACACAATCTTTTATATTTAAAAGTTTTAGGATAAAGTGGGATATCCTTTTGTCATTGATGAGGAGTAACTGTCTGAGCTTCGAAAAAAACCGAATCAAATGAGTTTACCGAAATTCTCTTAGCTTTTTCTGTAAAATTAAAATTTTTAAAAATACTTATAAAAACTAAACATATGTATTTTTGAGGTTATGGTGGAGAGATAAAGCAAGTTTGAAAATATGTTTCTTTCATTAGCAATTATCGTGTTTAATTGATTTATATATAGGATGATAAGTTCATAAAAATTCAATTTAATGTTTATGGGTGTTTTAATAATAAAAGAACACAAAGGGATAAAATTATTTCCGCGAGGTGTGAATATCCGCAAGCTTGAAATTAAAGGGTTCGAAGAGATGGACCAAGGTGGACTAAAATCGAATTGGTTGTGATTGCAAAAGATTATACGAAGCTACCAGCTTTTATCGTAAAAATAAACAAATCTTTTGATAAATACCCTAGCTTTCTTTCGTTAAAGTATTATGTGCTAGAAAACCGATTAACTATGAAAGTTTACACACCTTCAAGAGGGGCATCCATTTACTTATTAACTTTGAACGATATGAACGATGTCTAATAAAACATATTCCAATGGAAAATAAGCCTGTGATGATCAAATTTATTTATTACTTAGGATTATAAATCATGTTAAGCTAATAAATCAATCTAATCTAAGAAATTTGATGACAATGTTTACTTTCTAAGGGTATTAAGGACGAAGATTTTCTTGAATCGTCCTGAAATTATGTACACTTGAAGTAACAAAATTATTATTTTCTTATTATTGAGCATATTGGCATTTAACCTTTTATTGATGAGTATGATTTTTTATTGAAAAGAACACAATCGTCGTAATTATAAAAAAAAAAAAAAAAAAAACATTTAATTTCTTCTGCTCTTTATCTTACTTCTTGAGTCATCATAGGTTACCAGTGTGTCGGTTGGGATGGTCACCATTTCGACAGCTGATAAAAAGGTGAAGACGTTTTGCATAAAAGGAATCAAGGATTAAGGATAACGTTTCGAGGGCAGCTATGACGTCACCGACGTGAGTCTCAATAATACTACTCTCCTACCACTGGTCAAGGGCAGTGCCATTTACGTCACAGGTAGCTCCTAGGTGAAATTCCTCCCCTGTCTGTGTCTAGAGCTACGGCTACGGCTAGGTTGACCGTAAAAAGGTATAAAGAGAACGGTATATTGAAAAAGTACACGGTGACAGAGGAGAAGTAGTAAGCAAGAGAAAAGGAGTGCTGTGAGAATCAGCAGAAGGTGCAGGGTGCGGCATCCTTTCAAGAAGTCGGAGAATTGACACTTGGATACCAGTAACAGGTGTCCAAGAAAAAAAAATTTTGGAGGGGGAATAGTTTAGCTCAGGATCTAAGTTTACCTTTAATAATGAAATTAGGATGGAGAATAAAATGAACATAATTTGCAAATCCGCAATTACTTTACGATGAAGCAATCCTTTTCTAATAGGATGACCTTTGGGTCATAAAGAACACAGATTATTCTGCACAGGAATCTATTACGCTTAAACCACCTGTAAGATGCAAGCAATTAACACTTGACTTGGGAAATATTTTGGATAGTTTTAGAAGAAAAAGCAACAGCTTATCGTCGAGCATTTACCTTCCTTCGTCCTTATCAAACTTATCAACGGTTATTGAAATGGAAAGCATTTAGGAAACTTGTAATAAATGCCATATTTCGTTACTTCTGTTAAGGTAAATGGTAAATAAAATTAAGGCACCTAATTAAATAATATCAATTTTCTTCAATAATCAATATATATTATAAAGCAAAGTGTACAATGTGTGTTTCGGCTTCCCGAAAGTTCATACAAATCTCTCCTTACATGCCACTAGTGATTCGAGTTCCTCCGCCAAACCCATGCAAAGCAATAGTAAAGGTTGGAGAGCCAATAACAAGCAGCAGAGGAGTGGTAACCGCAATTCAATAGTTAAATGTTACATTTGCAAAGGGGATCACTTCATTGCAAATTGTGAGTGCTTTCGATCCCTAACACCTGAAAAGAGGTTAGAACAAGTCCGCAAATTCCAACTCTGTCGGAATTGTCTTCGAAAAGGACATAAGGTTTCTACCTGCCTCTCAAGATTTTGCTTGATAGATCTTGATATGGACGACATCACACAATCTTGCATGCTCTAGGGGAAACCAAGGAGACCACGACCCTTGAGTCAACACCAGCAGCAAATACGGACACATTTATCGGCTTTGGAGCAACGCCGCAATCCTCTTCTTCTTCGGAGCGTACTACGGCACTGTTGGGTACTGTACTATGGTCTACAGGGGGAGCGTACCATTCTGTTCGTGCTTTATTAGATTCATGGAGCCAGCACACTTTCATCACGAGCGCTTTGGCCCGCAAGATTGGTGCCAAAATCATCCCATTCAGCGGGATCCTCACAGGTCTCGGCGAGACGGCCGTTCCAAGGTCGCATCTTCAGGGTTCAACTTCCTGCACCTTACGTTCGAGTGCTAATGATCAAGAGTAACCTATTTCACCTGTCGTCGTTGACCGCATTACCTCTTCGCTACCTACACGCGATCTTCCTGCTTCAATCATAAACGAGTTAATGCATCATTCACTAGCGGATCAGCAATTCAGAGAGTCCGCATGTATCGACTTGCTAATCGGAGGAGATATTTTCCCTCGCATCCTCACCGAAGTTCCTTATCCCACTGGAGTACAAGGGTTGTATTTTATTCCGACGGTATTCGGCTTGGCCGTGTCCGGAGTTCTCCATGACGAGACCCCAAGTAATTCGTTTTCCTTTCTAGCGCTGTCGAAAACCCATATCGAAGCACAGTCAAAAGCATCTTGGGAACTTGAAGAACCCGCAGCCCTGGGCAGATCACAACCCGACAATATTCAGTGGGAGCAGCTCTCCGTTAACACTCACGGTCGCACCGAAAAGGGAAAATTCGTAGTGAGGTTGCCTTTTAAGACTCGGCATCAGGATGCGAATTGGAAGAGGTCAGTAGCGCTTAGAAGATTTCATGCTTCCAGTCCAACCTCTGCTTCCGATCCAAAACTTTTGGAAAAGTATAAACCATTCGTGACGGACTATAGCGAGCCAGGACATATATCCCATTCCGTCACAAATTCATCAGATTTATTTCCTTTATTTGACCATACATGTCGTTCGACCTGTAATTCACTTCACGTCGGCCCTAAGCTGCAAAGAGAAGTTATGTTAAGAAGGGGGCATCGAACATCTCAAAGGTGTTGAAAAACTTCGGTGATATCCTTTTCCTAACGTGCTGGGTATTATCACGGTGGGCGGACGTTGGAAGAACCATTCCTGCCTCGTGCTATGAAGCACCTTATTCCTTTCTTCGCCGAGCTCCATTTACAAAATGATATCGGTTAGCATTACGCCTACGACCTCAAGCAACTTACTCACCTGAGTGGTTCTTTCGTATTAACTACTGTGGTTGCAGAAGAATAGTTATTTTCTTTTGGTTATTTTTCATCATTCTTCTTGAGTTCGTTTCTTCAACTGGAGACTCCTTTTGTTTTGTTCTTTTTTCTTCTAAATGCTATTGAGGTTAAAATTTAATTTCTCCAACATTCTTTGTTGGTTATTTCTTATCACAGTTTCACATTCTCTATACACATATCTTTTTTTTTTTTTTTTTTTAACAAAACGTAATTTTCTTTTTCTTTTCGAACACTCTGTGAATAGAGTACATATATGTATGTATTTTCTTTTCTTTTTTCTCTTTTCGAACACTCTGTGAATAGAGTTCATAGATGTATGTATTTTCTTCTTTCTTTTCGAACACTCTGTGAATAGAGTTCATAGATGTGTGTATTTTCTTCTTTTTTTTTCGAACAATCTGTGAATAGAGTTTATGGATGAATGTATTTTCTTTTTTTTTTTTGTTTTATATTGTAACGTTTACCAACCCCCTATCATCGTTTAATACTGCTCTCACAATTCATCCAAATCCTGAACACTTCCACCTTCACGTTCTTGAAGATTAAATCATCCGCAGCTGATTTAGGTGGGCGGTATGTTTCGGCTTCCCGAAAGTTCATACAAATTGCAGAAGCAGGGGTGGGCAAATCACATGGCGGGACCGCCAAGATTTGAATGCCTCACCGGCGAACTCTGCTGGGGGCTGAGGCTGAGAAGGAACTTGGTGAGAGAGATTCCTGAAAGAGACCAGGCCTGGCCCATCTATTTCTTTTTTTTTTCTCTGCAATCAAAATCACTCAAGACATGAGGGAGTAAAAGGAGGAGCCGGTTCCCCGGATGGAGGCGATGAAGAGCTGAGAGAGGTCTTCTTGGAGAACTACAGAGACAATATGGAGAAGATAGGGCATATTGGAAAACCAATTAGTGAGTCAGCATGGCCATCTTATTTAAATATATTAAAATACCCAATAACAAACAATATTTTGTAGGGTCTTTTTTGTTCTTTTTTTTCTCAATTAATCTATGTAATCTGTTAACTCCATTTCATTTTTAACATCTCTAACCTTCAAATACAGTCCACTTAATTCACAAAAGTTGGTTTGTGCCTTACCATTAAGTTGAAGGTATAAACCCTACACAATGTGCATGCCGATAAGGCTCAAAAACGACTCCACGTACGATTAAGTAAGTTATGTCGTCCTGTGGACATATAACTCCTAATGGAGAAGAAGGTTTCGGTTATGCTCTAAAGGAAGTAAAATTGAAAAGAAAAGGACTGTAATTTTAAACCTCTCGCACCATGTAATTAGCCTAGTTAAGAATGACATAGGATGTTATGAATGAAAAATTTAGTTCGAGCTCCAGACTACCAGGCAGCGCTAGGGTGCGTTTCACTCAATGTTTATTGTTCATTCATCCAGTTGAATTTGTAAAGGTTATGTATTTTTTCACCTGTTCTTTTTAAATTACTAAAATATTAAGCGATAATAATTAGTTTATCATTTTCTTTCAAAATAAAATAATGATTCTACATCTCTGCAATCTATTAGAAAACCGACTGGATTCCTTAAAAAATTAATTTTCTCATAAGATGGCTAATTGATCAACACATTACATTTAATCAATATAAAATATATACTTAAGTAAATTTAATGCAATATGAGTGAACATTTCTTAATAGTACAGTGAGCGAATAAAATCAGACATTAAAGATAGACAAAAGAGATAAATTGACTGAATATAAATCGAAAATAAAAAGGATGAAGTGTATTGTATGTAATTATGAAAAATAATTTGGTTTTCACTTTGTAATGGTAGTAAGATTCCAGATCTGCAGAGTCCACTCAAATTACGGGGGGATATCTTAAGGGAGGTTGAAATGTAAGAAAGGTCTGAAAAAAAGTTTCTATGAATCTTCGGTAGTTTCTATCCATCTGGATCTAATAAGACCATCACAGTAGTCGGCGCTTAAGTTGTACTCGAAATATAATATTTTTAACTGAGATCAGATTTTTCAACTATAATCTAATAACTTATTATCTGCTAATTTTGTTCTATATTTCCTTTAATTTTATAGTTTTGCTCTTATTAAAACTACCACACAACTACCGGAGCGAAGCCGGGCACCCTAGTTAGTAATATATAAATCAACCTATTAAAAAAATTATAATAAACAACTACTATAAAAATATAATGCCCCCTAAATCCCCGTAGATATTTCAGTAATCAAACCTCAAAAACTACCTAACTAAACGAAAATGAAATAGACTTGAAGGATAGATTACCGAAAAAATTAGAAAATAGAAAAATTGTGATATTGGTGCGGGGTATGCTCCATGTTTCATGTTCAAAAATAATTGTGAGCCTTGGATAGAATTTTTGAATCGCACCTACCCCTCTATATCGAGAATTTCCAATTTTAATCAATACTAGTTTGCATCCATCCAAGAGGTGCCTATGAACTCTACCCATTGCAGTTATACATTCTGTCAACTGAAAGAGATCTCTAACCAACTCTCTGTATTATATCTATGTACATATTAATATCCATTTTATTAATATGAGCATATTGATGTAACCCTAATTTTTTGATATCCTGCGGCTCTGATATAATCTCCCCGGTATTACTCATGGCAGCTTACTGAGTTTACATTAAATTATAAGCTTCATGTATACTCCTGTATTATGCAATTACTAGTATTCATTCCTTTGATACTCTGTTTACATAAGTAACTTAATACAAATCTGAAATGCCGCTAGTTTATATTAACATGCTTGTTATACTAATAACATACCTAATTGCAATTTAGAAGTGAGGTTAAAATGGGGCAAATGAATAAAGAATAGGGCCGAATGTCGTCCGCGGGCGATAAATGTTCGGCAAGGCAAGACTGGATTGCTGTGTAGAAGGAGGAGCGAAAGCTCATGTAATCCGTAATTGGTTACCATCAGCATAAGACACGACTTTCCGAAAGACGTCTATCGCCAAGACCCAGTACCGTACTATTTTACAAAGTAAACAAGCACTTTGCATATTAATTAAACCTATAGAGTATTAAGGCTTTAGATTCTTGCACAGGATACTTAGGTTTCATCATTTGATAATCCTAATAGAAAACTAATGCTTCGTTGTATAGCTGCCGTTTTGAAAACATTCACCTTATTCTCCATCAAAATTTCATTATTACTGGAATCTGGGGTCCAAGTTCATACAACCCGAGGGAAGGATATTGGGGAACAATATCCACTTTGAAATCCGGAAAAACAAACCCTTAGTGTCATAAATTTACTCATTTAATAGTAGTATTTATGTACAAGAATTTAACCTGAAAGGCTACTACAAATTTTAAATTGGATACAGAAAAAAAACTTTTTTTTTTTAATAATGAAGTGATCATAAGGGTATGCCACCATTGCCAAACCCGCTGAACCATCACACCAAGTAAAATAACATAAATAAATAAGTATTTGAATTTAATAAAATTCCTAGACTTTTAGTAAGCAAATAAGTGAATTAAAAAAAAAGTTAAATCAAACTAACATTAAGTTAATTTGAATTAAATTAAGCTGAATTTAATTAAAAGTAAGTTCACTTGATTTTATTAATATATAAAAATATCTGTTCTTAAGTTTATTAGAATGGAATAAAATGATAATATTATTAAATTTAGTTTCATTAATATTGCATTTTTCCATCCTGTATCAAATGAATCATTTTTTTACTTTCACTTACCTATATATGAAATATATAGTAAGTGGAAGTATTGCGATCGTGAAAAATTTCGACTTCCGGTTTTCAACGGAAATACGCGTTTTGGGGTCCCCTGAGTCGAAATGACCAAGTCCCGCGAAATGGTCTGTGTGTGTGTCTGTGTGTCTGTGTGTCTGTGTGTCTGTGTGTGAACAGACTAGCTCAAAAACTATAAACCGTGCGATTCTGAAATTGGGTATTTAGTGTAGGTATATGCCCGCGATGTGACAGCATAAATTTCATCAAAATTACTTAAAGGGAGGGGGTACTTTACTTAATAACTTTTTAGGTTTTTTTCGATTTTCTCAAAAACGGCTCTAACGATTTTGATTAAACTGAGTATTTGGTGTATTAATATGCCCTAGATATGACTGTAAAAATTTCATCAAAATTGATTAACCGGAGGGGGGACTTTACTTAATAAATTTTGTATCATTTTCACGTGTTTTTTTTATTTACTCAAAAACGGCTTTAAAGATTTTGATCAAACGGGGTATTTGATGTATTTATATGCCAAAGATGTGATAACCAACATTTTATCACAATTGATCAACCGGAGGGGGGACTTTACTTATTAAATTTTGTATCATTTTCACGTGTTTTTTTTATTTACTCAAAAACGGTTTTAACGATTTTGATCAAACTTGGTATTTAATGTATTTATATGCCCGAGATACGACTGTAAAAATTTCATCAAAATTGATCTACGGGAGGGGGGACTTTACTTAATAAATTTTGTATCATTTTCACGTTTTTTTTTTTATTTACTCATAAACGATTAACAAAAATAAGATATGAATGTAGAAAAATGTGTGACTTTGGGAAATGATATTTAGCAAAACACGTCAATGTCTAATGTAAGTTGGTAAGTGAAAGTTGTGTGTTGCGCGCACGCACCAGATTTTTATAATTTGCATTAAGGTTGTTTTGCCGTTTGGTCGCACCGTAACATACAACACAACAATGTAAAATATATTAGCGAAACTCTATTTGGTGGGAGTCGAATGAAGTTTGAAACAAGGGGTGAAGTTGTGATAAGAAGGAAGTTTAAACAAGTACCAAAGTAAACAGAGATAAGGAATGATTTTTCACTGAGGAGCTAGAAATTGCTAAGTTCTAACTAACCCTCAATGCTATTTTTTTTTTTTTTTTTTTTTTTTGTCATTACCTTCTTTGAAGGGAACGTCAACACATAATGTTATAATAAATAATAATTTTGATCAGTATTGTCGAAAACAAAGATAAAAATTTCAATATCCTAACATTTTTTAAATTGTAAAATTGAATATATAAATACATTTATTATGCCTACTTCACGGAGCAAGCACTAATTAACCATTACACAGCTCTTGTACATGGTTGCTGTATGAGGGAAAGAAAGTTCATATAACGTTTACAATATTAGTCCATTCTTATGTAAATTTTATTCCTCTTCCTCTTTGCTCACCCTTATTTTAAATCTTTTAATATCAATAATTGAGTTGAGGTAATGTTAATCATAGAACATATATCAGAGTAGATTAGTTTGATGTGTTGGAGAGTTAGTAAGGAATAGTAAACATATAGGCTTATGTATAACGATGCATTATAAAAACAGAAAAAATACTACTTATCATAGACTAGAGTATCACAATACTACGTTTTGACTACTTTTCTGTGCTTTCATTAAATCAAGATGAACACAGTAATCTGGTGAAAAGTAGAGCACCAGCTAAGTCTAATTTTCACCAAATTACAGTTATGGAGTTAACGGGTAACTATTTTTATTTGAATCATATATTACAAAAAAACCTGGTGCGATATGCGCAACGCACGACGTTCACCAAATTTTAGTTGGATTTGAACTCAACTTGGAGTAGAAACCAACGTGTTTTGATAATTTTGTGAACGCAACTTAGAAAATTTATGTACATTAATTTACTTAACTTTGTTTTTATTCTCCATAAGGAATAGAGGGTCACGTAATTATTGCAAAACTTGAAAGTCTTTAAAAATTTTCAATTCATTATTACAATCATAACCAAGAAAGTTGAGGATATTGCCGAAATGGAGGAACCTAAAAATCCTGATGTGTTGGATGCTTTCTTAGGCATCGTTAACTTCTATGCGAGATTCACACCTAACCTGTTGTCAATAACCTACGTTGCTCAGCGTCAGTTGCTCCACAAAGGAAGCCAACTGGTTTGGACCCACTAATGTCAAATGGCTTTCCACCTGCTCAAAATATTTTAGCTATCGGGTTCTAATATCAGAGGATCTATCGCTTCAAGTGTGTTTGGGTTGCGATGCCGGTCTCACAGGGATCGCTGGAATCTTACTAACGACGTCAATGGCGTAGAAAGGAATCGTTCATCAAATATGAGATTTAAAAAAGAAAAAAATTATTCCTCCTGACTTCGTTAGCAAACACTTTTAATTAGGCGTAATGCACCATTCTTAGTCCCATAGGTTTTAGATCAGCTGAAACGTCTTCAAATTTATTAATGAATATTGATTGGACTGTATTGAAAAAAAATAGGATATAATTAATTCAAGGCGTTATAGCTACCGAGCCACAGCAACGCGTGGACGTCTCTGTTAGTATTTCATATATAGCTAAGGGAAAGTAATAAAAAAATCAGACGGAATACCTATTATGAAAATTGTGCCTGGTCCTACATTTCGTTAAAAAAAAACTTTTTTTTCGTTTTCTTTTATTAATGAATGAAATTTATACCAAAATTTGTGCAAATTGACCCCCGTTTCATGGTATAACTCTTTTGCAATAAAAACTTCGGTTTATTATTGCTATGTATTGTGGATGCTGCCATGATAGGAAAAGTAAATTGAATTGATAATTTAATATCAAAATATGTAAAGTACTGTATATGGTCAACCCGGTGGTCAGTTTTACCTGAAGGCGGCTAGGTCTTGGAAATACCGCCTTGTAAGTTATTGGGGCCATAAACCTTCGGTTGGAAATTCAAAATAAGTAAAGCTTAGGACCGACAATGCTGCCGACAAACATCCAGGGAAATACCTAAGAAGATTGTTAGAGAAATTTGTGGCCATAAACCCTGGGTTTGCTCCGGCAAAGAGGCCGCTGGGAAACACGTTGAATATGGAAAGGAAGGGAAATTTTAGGCAGCTAGCCAATCAGAAGAAGTCTGAAGAGAGGTGGGGAAAGAAGACTTATACGGAAGAGAGAGAAGTTGGGGGGAGGCGAGTGGAGTAGAGGAGAGTGGAGTGGGTGAGTTCGGGGGAGAGAGTTCGGAGGTGGACAGAGGTCGGGGAATGTGCCAAGAGGGCGAGAGTGGAACAAGGAGTGCGGAGGTCCAGGGAGAGAGCGAGTCCAGATAGCCAGACAGGTTGAGATGGGATGCTGTGCTGAGCTTGAGAGAGCGTTAGAGATGGCAGGGACTGATCCAGCAGATAGGCCAGAGACTACACCAGAGAGTGCCCACCAGATAAGATTAATACATATACAGTACTAGTTGTAATATTGTGTGGTCAGTATTAAATAATGTTAAATTGTCAGTCAGCATCCATTAACTTATTTGTGTCAGTAAAATGATATATTAAAGGGGATATAAATAATTTACATTATTGGTCAATAACATTAAAGATATAGTTCAATTTAGATTTGTTTATTTATTATCATTTACCCTATGCCACATGTTTATTGGAATAAAATAGAATTGGTAAACACGTCACCTTTGGAAAAGTATCCAATATACATTGATATATATTCATTATATTAATTTCATATATTAACTTGATGTAAGCCGTTTCTGGTAACCCGGGCGTTAAAGCGGGAGACCGGAAACGTAGCATTATATATCAATATTTATCTTCATAATTTTTTACGATTTTTCTCAATTATTGGTAATTTATCCATTGTATTCTTTGGAATAGAAAAGGTAACTAGAAAATAATAGATAAACGGTAATTTTATATAAGTATGCGGTCTTAAGCATCCTTTATATGTGATTAATTTGCTGCATTAACTAGGATCCAATGAAATTTTTAATGGCTTACTACTATTATTACTGATAACTATCTTACTGTATTAATAAAAATCTGGTGCGTGCGCGCAACACACAACATTCACTTACCAACTTACTTTAATTAGAAATTGATGTGTTTTGTTAATTGCCAATTATAGAAAGTCACACAATTTTCCACATTCATTTCTTATTTTTGTTTTTATTTGCTCTATAAAAAACAGTAATTTATTTATTATTAAATAAATGTTTTTACTTATGATACTTCGGCAATGCAAGCATAATACTCAAAGTCATCTGATTTTATAAATCTTTATGTAGTCGTTGAAAACTTCATTTAGTTACCATGAAACGAATAATTTCTATTAAATGAACAGAACGGCTTTAATTATGAACAATGGTCTGTCGTCGTACTCCGCATGCGAGGGCTCAACTCGTTTTATGAGTTGACGGAATATTTTTTTTTCCTCCTCTATAAGTTTATTGATTTTATTCATATTTAGCCATTTCTTATTTTTTGGCGTAACGAGAGACAGTTAATTTCTCCATGTAAATAAAAAGAAAGGCACTTAGTTAGCTAAACAAAAAAGGCCTCTTCCTCATTTAATCCCCCTAAGAACATTTTAATAATGATAAAGCCTATCTGATATTAAAGAACACCTAATTTTCTATCATCTATCTAATTCATTAAACATGACGAATTAGATCAATATGATAAAAGCTGTTTTTGAGGTAATAAAAAAAGGTTAAAATTGGACAAAAAAGTTGCCCCCTCCGTTTGGCCAATTTTGATGAAATTTTGGCTGCCACATCTTTGATATATAAATACATCAAATACCAAAGTTTGATAAAAATCGTTGAAGCCGTTTCTGAGTAAATAAAAAACACACGTGAAAACAACTTTATTAAGTAAACTACCCCCTTTAATTGATCAATTTTGATGAAATTTTGAATGTCACACCGCGGGCATATAGGTCCATCAAATACCGAGTTTAATCAAAATCCTTTGATCCGTTTTGGAGAAAATTGAAAAAACCGTAAAAATCAGACAAAATTCATTAAATTAAGTACCCCTCCGGTTGACGAATTTTGATGAAATTTTCGCTGTCATATCTCGGGCACATTAATAGATCAAATACTCAGTTTAATCAAAATCGTTAGAGCCGTTTTTGAGAAAATCGAAAAAAACCTAAAAAGTTATTAAATAAAGTACCCCCTCCGTTTGACTAATTTTGATGAAATTATTGCTCTCACATCGCGGGCATATATACACCCTAAATATACAGTTTCAGATTCGCACGGTTTATAGTTTCTGAGCTAGTCTGTTCACACACAGACCATTTCGCGAGACTTGGTTATTTGGACTCAGGGGACCCCAAAGCGTGTATTTCCGTTGAAAACCGGAAGTCAAAATTTTTCACGATCGCAATACTTTTCCTTACTATAAATTTCATATATAGGTGGGTGAAAATAAAAATGAATAAAATAAAACACTCAGCACAGGAAGATGTAAGATTCGTTCTTTAGGCAGGTATCTAGAAGCATTTTACATCAGCTTCATAATTAATTTACAACGGCTTAATTATGTAAGGCAGAGTCTTGTTAATGGTTAAGGGTTGGGGGGGGGTGGAATGGTGAGGGAAGAAGGAAGCACTGATGGGGAGGGGGGAAGGGGGGGCTGCACTCAAGGGCCACTGTAAAGTGGAGAACCTTTATTGTCCTTCCATCCTAAAACATATTTAGCCTCCATCCGCTGTCAATTTTCCTGCAGAGGCACTCTTTGTCCTCCTATATGTCATCCTTCATGACAGCATACTCTTTGTCATATCCCGCCCTGCTTGTCTCAAATACTGATTTATATCAGACATTATAAGATCAACCTTATACCGTGCCTTGAAATTACCAGCTTCTCACACATCGAGTAACGAACTGCTGAGATTAATTAGGATAGATTATCCAACCTATTGTATTGTATAGTTACAATAATTATTTGTAAATATGCTCTTACTTAAAGCAGTATTTTCACTATTTGATAAACAATCCAGTTTGTTTTAAACCCAATTTCAAAGTGCACCTGAACAAAATACTATTATCCCTACTTCTGTGGTATAATCGTTTCCCAATGTACTAATTTTTTTTTTAGCTTTTTACATTCCTGTCTCTGTAGAAAAAACAACTAGCAATGTGCATGTGTAATTAAAAGCTATGCTGTTTCATAACATTTTATTTTAGTATAGAAGTAATTTTATTTGTTTATTTATTTGTAACAAAATGGTCTCTTGAACCACTTGGGTCATTTTAGCTCCCATAGAACATTTGCAAAAGTATGAAGAGAATTATTAAAGAGTAAAAAAATATAGACTGTTATGTTTATTTTAAACAATCTATTTAGGAATTCCAGATTCATTTGTGGGACAGCTACGAAATGAGCCCATGTACAATTACTTAACGAAACTCATTAAGTGAGTTCAGCTCCCTACGTGAAGTTTTAATCAGATATATTTGGATATTGTGTATTTAAAATATATGCATATTCTGATACTGAAACAAACATATGGAATAAATTAAAAGAAGATAAAGCGAATAAATAAAAATATTTTCTTATGAATAAATCTTAAATTGAGGAATAAAAGGTTAAAAGTAGCATAGATTAAAAAACATCGTAAAAGCCCACAAAGAATCCAAAATATTTATGTGGTGCCAAAAAGCGAACGAGAGCAGAGCACTCAGGCGAATAACTTGAGGTCTTCTTTGTTCTTTGAAAGTTGTATGTTCTTTGAAGATTATTTGGTGGCCGTCATCGTTCCAGCGGTGAACTCTACCCTATCAGCTATTCAATAATATTTGATTTTAGAAACAACTGATTTCGCTCCACAGGCATTTTTATTCGATGAATCAAGCGTTACTAGATTTATAAGATTTTTTTTTTTTTTTAGATTGATCATTTCCTTATGCTATATTTGTACTTGTATTTTATTACTTGTATTGGATTTAAGTAATAATCCTTTACAACTAATTGCATTCAATAATAATAATACTTATTTTAATTTACATGAGGAAAAGGTTTCAAGACGATAGACCTTTTCCCTATATATATATATATATATATATATATATATATTATATATATACAATGCGATATACAACGGAGATACAATAAATTAATTATTGATTAATGTCACTTTGTATCATTTCATCATGTTAAATTTGTTTTTCATGGTTCCAGTCAGAAAAATTAAAACCACGATCTCATAGATAGAACGTGAGCAGTCTTGTTCCTCCGATGGCGGGAGCAATGGAGTGTTAAGAAACATATTTTTTAAACAAATTCGTTTATACCAAAAATTGTTAACATAAAAAATATTCAGGCTTTCTTGCAAGCCACAGATAAAATAAAGTGAGAAGCAAAATCACATATCTGCTGTGGTATATATGATTGGAAAAGATAAGTAGCTATTAACTGGTATTAATACGTTATTGAGCTAATAATATTGAAAATCATTTAATACCATATTTTCTGAAAATTACTATTGTGCGCCCAATTTGGCGTAATTTGGGTCCGAAGAATGGTGAGTATTTTTTTGAGTATTAGAAAATTTCACCATAAGTTATAAATACTGAAATATGAAACAACTCAATATACAGGAAGGTCCAGTTCGAAAGCCATTTTGTCCTTATTATCCTCGTTATTCTGATGTGGGGTAATGGGAGTAATATACTGCGGAGAATATAAATAACTCCCAATGCTCTGAAATTTAATGAAAGTAACCTCTGGTTCTTTTTTATCAGCTTATTACAGATAGTTTAGATTAGTTATCGATAAACTATGTGATATCATCAATTAGACTCTGTATAAAAGAAATCATTGTCCATAATTTAATTTATATATTTATTTTTTTAAAGAAGGTTTACCCTATTAAAGAATTGATAATCTGTCTCGTGCCTGTCGTCAGATGTCATTTTTGAACAATAAATTAAGTTTTCTCTGAAAAATAAAAATTGGAACAAAACAAAATTTATCACAACTAAAGATAGATGAACTCTTCATAAGCAAAAGTTAACAAAAATGTAATAATTATAAATCTCATTGTACGTTTACGAATAAAAAATCCCTAATAAATGTGTTTAAAAATGCATTACCGTTTTTTAAGAGCATTTTGCTAAAAGTTTTATTGCTTTTTTTTCTATAACAGTTTGAGATAACAAAATGATAAAGTTTGTGACCTTTATCTTTTTTGCCACGGCACACCCAAAAAAAACTGTAAATTTCTTAATTATTATTGAGTCTGATTCAGAGATAATTTTATTCCGATTTCATCATTTTTGTTATTTGCCTTTCATTAATTTTCCTTAAAAGTTAATTTTTCTATTTGCACAAATTCGCGGTCGCAATCTTGACAGGGATACATCAGTGTTCAGTGCGTTCTTCAAAAATGTCATCAATATAAAAAAATGTTTGAATATACGCAGTTTTCATTTCAAATAAAGTAAATATTTTCATCCAGGTAAATATTATTTATGAATTTGCCTCTAACCGACGGGATCAGTCATTGGCAATGTTTTTTTTCCATTATAATTTGAAGAACTTTAAAAAATTTATAAGTTTCGCAACGCTTTCCTTCGAATCCTCCAATATTTCATACAATGATGTGCTCATGTTTAATTCTGTTTTTATTGGTAAAAATTAGAATTTGACATTTTGTAACTGTTGATTTAATAATTAATATTATCTCGCGTGTTGTGAACCTTTCTGTTCTAATGCAGGAGAGGTAATTGCAATAAAATAAAATAATCTTTAGATATGATTTTTTTTTGTTTATTTATTTGATAACTAACTCTTACCTGCATTATAAAAATAAACTGGGACTAAATGCGTTTTATAATTCAACGAAGTCTTGTATAAGATTCAATTATCTCTACAGATCAACGTTGTAAGTTAATATCAACGTAGAGAGAAAATTTTCATTTTAACCACAGTAAGTAGGATTAATATTAAGAATCATATTTCAGCAAAAATTCCTTCATATGCCTCTAATTATTCACTAATGTAACATCACTAAGCCTTAAAAGAAATAAACTAAGCCTGTTTTTGTTATTAATAAAGTCTACTCCTATCCTCTATAATTTGGCAGATGAGCGGCAACCATTTTCTATCTGATTATATTTTCTACGATGCGGTAAATGAAAGTACAAATGATCTGAAATAATGCTCATCTTTGTGAAAAACTCTCACATTACTTTTTGAGAACAATCCTAAGACCGAAATTAAGTTGAAGCTATGCAAAGAATAAATTTAAGTCCTCGAAGTCTACTGTGAAGTATTGATTGATAGCTGTAGCGAAAGTGTTATAGGTTGGATTAGAAGAAGATTAAAATTTAACTAAAAAAGAGAAATTGCAATAATTAGATTTTGATAAAGTGTTTAAGAATTCGATTTTTAAACGATTTTCCACGGTTTTTAGGGAAGTTAAACTATATTAAACCATGAAACTAAAACCACTATGGGCGATATCAGTTTCATTTATTCCTTTAACAGAACATAATCTCAGTTTTATAAGAAAAATTAAAATTTTTATAAATTGTTTTATTAGAAGATAAAAGATTTGACCACGGCCGGGAATCGAACCCAGGTCCTCTGCATCTACGTCGCAGCGCTCTTACCACTGAGCTAACCGTGAGTCCGTTCCGATCGTGATCGAATCTTTCTCTTCTGTGATCCCTCCCTCCAGGTCTCGCCACATTTTAGCGAAGTACCGGGGGGCTGAACAATTGTCCAGACAGACGGGATCTAGTTGACATACGTCAAATATATACATTGTATGTTGTTATGTAGTAATTAGTTATCGTTAGATAATTAATTTATAATTTAATTATCTATTAAATTATTATAAATAGATGCAGAGGACCTGGGTTCGATTTAAAACTTTAAAACAATTTAAAAAATTATAAATTAATTATCTAACGATAACTAATTACTACATAATAAAATTTTTATAATTTGTCCACAAATTCTTATTCATATTTGTGAATTATTTTACCTTTACCAGATTACGTTTTTACTTTCACTTACCTATATATGAAATATATAGTAAGTGGAAGTATTGCGATCGTGAAAATTTTCAACTTCCGGTTTTCAACGGAAATACACGTTTTGGGATCCCCTGAGTCAAAATAACCAAGTCCCGCGAAATGGTCTGTGTGTGTCTGTGTCTGTGTGTCTGTGTGTGTGTGTGTGTGAACAGACTAGCTCAAAAACTATAAACCGTGCGAACCTGAAATTGGGTATTTAGAGTATGTATAAGCCCGCGATGTGACAGCAAAAATTTCATCAAATTTGCTCAAAGGGAGGGGGTACTTTATTTAATAACTTTTTAAGTTTTTTTCGATTTTCTCAAAAACGGCTCTAACGATTTTGATTAAACTGAGTATTTGATCTATTTATATGCCTGAAATATGACTGTAAAAATTTCATCAAAATTGATCAACCTGAGGGGGGACTTTACTTAATAAATTTTGTATCATTTTCACATGTTTTTTTTATTTACTCAAAAAAGGTTTTAACGATTTTGATCAAACTTGGTATTTGATGTATTTATATGCCAGAGATGTGATAACCAACATTTCATCACAATTGATCAACCGGAGGGGGGACTTTACTTAATAAATTTTGTATCATTTTCACGTGTTTTTTTTATTTACTCAAAAACGGTTTTAACGATTTTGATCAAACTTGGTATTTGATGTATTTATATGCCCGAGATATGACTGTAAAAATTTCATCAAAATTGATCTACTGGAGGGGGGCCTTACTTAATAAATTTTGTATCATTTTCACGTGTTTTATTTATTTACTCAAAAACGGCTTTAACGATTAACAAAAATAAGATATGAATGTAGAAAAATGTGTGACTTTGGGAAATGATATTTAGCAAAACACGTCAATTACTAATCTAAGTAAGTTGGTAAGTGAAAGTTGTGTGTTGCGCGCACGCACCAGATTTTTTATATTTACGCTGTTACTGCGTATGCAGAGCTATTGTTACACCTAAAAAATAATAGGTCATTATCGGCTATGAAAATGGGCTATTTATCCAATGCGAGTATCGGTGTCACAAAGGAGTGTCCAATTACTGGAATCATACGTATCGATATTTAGTTACCTATTTAGCTTCAGGTAGACTAAAAATTATTATTTTTTTTTTTTTTGACTTTAATTATAAATTCGCACCTGTCACAAGAGTGCGGACAATCAGCGAATGAGATGTTGTTAATATGAAATAATGACATGTCAGGCATCAGGAGGGAATTCACCCAACAGCACCCCCTTCCTGACTTGATTAAATTACCTTGGCTGTCTAAGAGAGCAGATCCCTCATCCAGCGCCTTTTTAAGTCTTCTCGTATCCATTCGTATGTCAGGCATATTACTTATTAAACTGTTTGGATATCTGTACAAATTACTAAAAAAATGGCTTGTAAAGTGTCGTTATGTGTTGGTCGACTGTCGGTAGATGGAGGTCAGAATGTAAAGTGTAGTCAGCCACGTACCGAGGCAAAATTAAGATAAATTTGTATGCATTTATTAATAAAATATATTAAAAAAATTTAAACAGTTTTTATATATATATATATATATATATATATATATATATATATATATATATACATATATATATATTGTTTTCTTTTGCAGTATGTTCCTTTTTTCCAGAAAATAAACATCTGTAGAAATGTAAATGGCCTTATGTTAAAAAAAAATGTACAAAATAGTCGTTCTATGGCAATTTGCATCAATGTGTATCGTTCGGTTTCTCTCAGATCCAACATATCTAGTACAACCGTAAATAACTTTTTATTTACATTCTTTTTTTATTCTATTCACGCTCGAATAAAAAGTGTTGTTGAAAAATATATCTAGAATAAAAAACGGGATACCAGGTTTGATTCGCCTCCAATCGAGTGACTTGAACAACTCCGAGTTATATTATTAAAGACACAAGTTAGCAATTTTTTTAAGAAGGAAAACGAATAGGACCATATTGACAGATTTTAAAAATTAGAACATTCGACGACTGATTTGCTGAATAAAAGCCTACGGCACCGTGGAGTTAATATAAAAATCAGGTTTTATTTCATTATTATTTGAAATACTTGTTATATCTTTGAATAAATTGAATTGAGAAATTGAAATTGGTTTACTTACCATCTTATGCTCAGGTATCATCATTTTATGGTTACATTTTATACATCATAAGTGAACGAATTAAAAAAAAAAAATAATAAACACACACACACATATATATACATATATAATACAGAGTGGTGATTTAAGCAAATAAATCTGCAAGAACTCATCCTTATGAATCATATTTTAGAAAAACATGTTTACGTTTCTGAGCGACCAGATTTCCTTTCTGTTAGGATATGAACTGCCCGCATGGAAGGAGGTAATATGTAGCGGAACTATATTCCGGTCTATATCTCTAGCTCTGTCCTACTGCCGGGTCAACGAACCCTCAGCGATGAAATATTCTCTCCTAATAATAAACATTCGACACCGAAAGATTACACGCATTAAAGCGTGAATAAGTCGGTATATGTGAATAAGTCTATAGTAAGGGACCATTAGGTAATATTTAATCTGCTAACGAATAACGAACAAGACGTTACCTATTGAATTAAAATACCTGATATAATTTTGTATTGATATTAGAAAAAAACATGTATGGAAAATAGAATTATCTCGAAACCGACAGTAAATTATGTATTTTAGTACTCCTCTCTTTTTGGAATACATACTACAAATTAAATCAAAGTGGCTACATAAGCTGATCTGACATTCATCAAGATTGAGAGTGAAGTTAAATGTGATGATAATTGCGTCATCAGGAAATAACTGACTAAAAATAGCAAATAAATAATAACAAATTCCATACCAAATCAATGACCTTAAAAACAATATTGAATCTATAGGTAGGTCTTGGATCTTAATAGTTTTTGGGTTCTTTGTTACATGCATCAAGGCACAGAAAATTAAGAAATTTTCGATTTTTTTGTACTTATGGTAAAGATATAAATTTCTTAAAAGAAAAGAAAAACCCGAGCGTTTTTTAAGTATTTTGGGCTTCAAAAGAATTATTTGAACTAGAAAGCTGGAGCAAATATCATCTTATACAACTTTCTGTACCCTTTATTTTGATATAACTTATCACCATATTATAAAAATAAATATATTTTTTAAATATACATACGTTGTTCCAGCATATGGTGGCTAACACATAGCTCATATAGCTCGTCATATCTGTTAGGTCATTATAGTCCAAAATTAGAATATAGTCATGCAGAAGAAAGACCACAGAACGCTGAAAGAGACTACAACTGCTTTCTAGCAGCAGTAAAGAATGAATAAAAAATCTAAAATGAATCTGTTTAATATTGCATTACTGTTTTAAGAGCTTTTTAGCATAAAGCCCTTTGTTGCTTTTTTTTCTTTGGATGACGCGCGAAGTAAATTTCACTGGAATTCAAGAAATAGGGTAGAAAAAAAGTTGTTTATCCTACCAAAGCTCGGCTAATTCTCTTATTGAGGTAACTTTAAGAGCAGATATATATTTTTAAAACATAAATTCGTGACTTTTATGGTTTTATCTTTTATTTCATGGCACTTCCAAATACTTTAAAAAAAGGAATACTTTCAGAATTAACACATTCAGCTCAGGATGAAAATCTAATGGATGCAATTTGGCATTTGACCACATTCCTTACCGTAATGAAATGAAATGAAATCTTTATTTGATTTGGGGACACTGCCCCGTCCAAATAGAGTTTGGCTGACACATATTTTTACATGACATTATGAATATGAACATAAATATAGTCCAACTACAATTCAAATCAAAATACAACATAATATAAAGAAAATACATACAATATTTACATTTTCAGATAATTATCGGATTATAATCAATAATCTTTAAATAACTAAATAATTGGATAGCAAAATTATGACAGACATATGTACAAGAGAACAGTAGGTATAGATTATTATCGGTTATTTAAAAGCAATTCAAAATAAAATTCCTTTCGGTAAGCGAATATAGAAGGAAGTTAGATATATCATTAATTTTGGCAATTGATTCTATTTCCAGCAGCTCATAAATTGAGTTTTTTACAGGTAGGTATTTGGAAAGATATTTGTTTCTGAAGCTATTTTACACGGGGCAGGTGATGAAAAGATGTTCTATTGTTTCCAACTCATTTCTGTTGCAGATGGGGCAAACTTCTCTACTGTCTATTGTATGCATTTTTCTATTAACTCTAAAACGGTGTATATTCACATTACTGACACTTAGCTGGCTTACCAATCTCAGTTTTAATATACTGACTCGCCAAGAAATATATGGTTGAGCCTGTCCTAACGGGCATATAACTCTATAGTTGGTATTATAGGATGAGTTCATTGTTTGCTCGTATTTAATGAGCAATGAGAATATCTAGTGAAGTAAAAAAAACCCGGTTTTTAATCTAGCACAAGGTGGCTAAAGATGTACTGCTTTTCAAAGGTAAGAAACATTGGTTTTGAAAATAAAATAAGGCGTTTTTGAAACAGTTTTTGGGCTATATCTCAAAAATCATTTGAGCTACAAATCTCATTTTATACATCATATTAGTTCATTATATGCATATGTAAGAATATGATGATGCAATATATTAAAAGAATGACCGCAAAATGCAGAAAAAAACGACACCTTTTCCAGCTTTCTAGTTCAAATACGTTTTGTTATACAGCTCAAAACGTCTAAAAAAAATTCAAAATTATGTACCTTGTGAACACAGAATATGTGTTTACCTAAAAAATATGACAGTTATTCCAGTGCATTAGCTTAAATGTTTTTTGAGATCTAGCCCAAACATAATGCTAAACTCTATCAAAAACACACTTATTTAGCTTTTACATTCTGTACGAATGGTAAAACGTCACAGTAACCCTACTATAATTCTGTTTAGAAGAAAACAAAAATGCAATGAAACGATTTTAATGTTTTACCTCTGGTTTTTTGAATTAGCCTTCATGTTGTGAGTGAGGGGGGTTTGTAACGTAAACAATTGGACCAAATATTACCTCTCAAGAAATATAGTTGGGATATTATAAAGACTGCTTTTGATGAGGGTGAATGGAGATTTCGGAAGAATGTGATCTGCTTGAGAAGCCGAAACGGGCCTAAATCGAAATCGAAACTTCGGTCATTCACTAGTTGTCAAGCCGTTTTCCCCAGGCTGTAGTGCTACATAGATAGTTAGTTAATAAAATACCCAAATATTTTAAATTGGTGTTTGATAAATTTGTCCTGTTGAGAACTATGTATTTTTTAACCAGTTGGATGATAATGTATATGGTTTTTTGTTTTTGATATCCACGTAGATTTACTCATTTCAACATTATTATCAGGAAACCTACCGAAAGGAGTTTGTTAATTTGCAGGTTAGTCGTAAGTCGAATATATAAACACAAAACAAAATAATCATTTCATAAACCAGAAGAAGGTCAGGCGTTTTTTCGCTACTATTTTACTGGCAACATGCTAATTCTTCGACATCAGAAGGACCCGTTGAAGCGACACAAATTTTATTTGTTCAGGGTTCGAAGGGAGCCAACCATCTTCGAATATGGATGAGCGAATCCTCTATTGCTGCCTTTTTGGTTTATTCATTGACTTGTAATGTGCGTCAGATATCTATAATTTAAATTCTTCTATGAAAAGCTATTACACTATATGCCAAAGCTACGAAGAGATTAATAGATGTTCAGTATGTTTCAAATTATCCTTATAAAGTACAGATGTATCAAATTATCCTTACGTAAAATTTTACATACTTGTGTAGCATGAAAATCCGATCTCCTTTTACAACTCATTACATATGTACTTAAATCCATTTTGTTAGATTTGTATCATCCGGCCGCAAAATATGATTTTTTACCAATATAATTTGTAATAGGATAGAGAGCGACCTGCTTTTGCATTCTCGAGTGTATATTAATCTTTAAACTGTTAGGGACCTCTTTTAAGAATCCACACTTCAGTCTGACAGTTGCAGTCATTTTTAAGTGTCGTTTATGCGAAAATATGCTACGTGTGTTCCATAAAACAATTGACAATTTTTATATTTATAAAAGGTTGGGCGGCCAGACGCCCTTTTTAGTTGCCCTGAGGGCAACTGCTCTAGGCTCGTAGAATGTAGCGATATAAACAGGCCCCGAAATGTCATCAGCACTTCAAACAGCACTATGACACCAATAAATCCAAAGGAAATTACCTCTAACCCTAACCTCACAGAAGCAACAACCAGCTATGCCAAGGCCACTGCTACCGAAAGGATATCAAAACGAGAAAATATTATCATATTACAAACCTTAATATGTCAATTAACTAGCAAAAATTAAAAAATAAATAAATTATAATTAAAACTAAAATATAATAGTAAAGAAGACCGACGACAATATATTGATGAAAACCGGGGAAACACAGAAATATCAAATTTCTTTTAACGATATGGTAAAATTGATCGATTTGGCTTCTTTCATAAAAGGTTTCAATAAACTAGTTCAACGTTAATGCAGAAGGCCTTAGGACCATGCTAACAGACACCAGAAACCTTGTTACAAATAAGTGTTCAAAAATAAAGATATCAAAACTTCTCAAAAGTCACTAGGACCCGCAAGATAATGTAATACGAAAGACAGCTCTGATAACTATGTGATTAGTCCATCAAAATGTTCTTTTAATATTAATATTAATAATTTAATTGAGATTTTAACCAAAAACAAGCATTATCATCTCATTTAGCTAGACTAATTTTCTCTTTGAAATGGAACCATACACATATTTTTTTTAATAGAGGTAAATATGTAATCACATTAACTATCAATATTACTAAACCTTTATGGAAAGCACTCAAGCTGTAAAAACCAAAAACAATATATTACGCTAACGACCCAATACGGGTAGATGCGTTTCTAGATAGAAGTATATAAATAAATCTGTAATAACCCTTTAACAAATGATTGTACAGAAATAGGGAATGTTACAAGAACAATGTAATAATCAACCTACTTGCAGCAAGATTGATTTTACTCCTCTTCCCCTTTCTAATTCTCCTAAATGGTGTTTTTTTTCCTGAGACGATATCAATGACAAAGTCATAAAATCAGGTACAATTGTGATTTATGTAGCACCATTGTTTTCTACCTTGTAAATTTCATTTACTATAGGAATTGTATAAAGCTGTAATACTTTAAATTGTAATATGAGACGAAATAATATGCAATGATTGATTGCAATCATTGCAATGATCAGAATAATAAATTCCCAATTGCAATCGAATGGAAATCCCATCGTTCATTATTTCATTTTATTTCCTCCCTTCCTCATAATCGTAGTATTAATAGTTGCCTGATGGTACGCATGATTGCGCAACAGCACACTGCTGCTAAACATTTGTTTAATTTTTTCTCTTCTTTGCCAAAACCTGCGTAAGTGCGGCCATTACATAAGCATTGCCCGTACGGCTTTGAATGGCCTGGGAGATAGTACCTAAAGGTGTCTTTACACGTTCGGTTTTTTTCGTCCGTTTGGAACGAAGGATTAAAAAATTGAACGTGTAAGAGGGAAAACCGAAAACCGTCGTGTTTGAACGATGTCGTTCAAAACTGACCGAGTTCGGTTCAATTCGAACCTTCGATTTCTCTTTAAATTACGAGCATTATTGGTTCTATGTATACAATAGATTAATTGTATCGATAAAAAATAATTTAATAAACATTGATATATTTATTTTAGATACAAGATTTAAAAAAATCTTTTTTACTTTCACTACCAATATCATTCATATCACCAAGTACCGCGAAATGGTCCGTGTGTGTATGAACAGTTGCATTTTAAAGTTTTTTTTCGACTTTCCCAAAAAAGGCATAAACGATTTCGATCAAACTCGTCATGTTTAACGATAATCAAGTATTCTTCAATATCAGATGAGTTATATCATCATTAAAATGTTCTGAGGAGGCTTTTGTTTTCCTATAAAGTACCTTCTTTTCTGTTTATATGGAAAAATTAACATTCTCCAGTCATGCCTTAAAATAAGAAATGGCTAAACATTAAATTTGAAAAAATCGAGTAAACATATAACGGAGAAAAAAGGAAAAATATTCCGACCACATGCCGAGCCTACACATGCCTAGACAATGCGCCTTTAATGACAGACCATTTTTAATAATTAAAGACGTTCTGTTAAAGACGGGACACAATTTTCAACATGTTTTGAAAGATACATGTTTAATGGATATTATTTGTTTCCATGGTAACTAAATGAATTTGTTCAACAACTAAATAGAGAATTATATCAGATGCGATGGAGTATTTTGCTTTCATTGCCGAATTATCGCATGAATTTTTTTTTTTTTTTAAGGGACCTAAAAAAATCCTAATTTTATCAACAGTAAAGCTCTTTTACTGCTTGATTTTATTTTACTGAGCTTTGCTTTTTGTAAATACCGTCAAATGGGAGGTAGTAAATACCTTGTGCATCGGAGGTAACTTTGTGCAAAACCAAATTTGGCGCAAATCAAGTGCTGCCATTTAATATTTGTATTTTAAATTACTGTAACGCATGGTATTTTAAGCTAGAGGTCTCCTCGATCGCTCACGCTTAATTATTCAATTTTGAAATCGCTCTTGATGTTTGTTTATATTTTTGAATTTCACACTTTCAATCCGTGTCTGTGAAATGTAAGAGCGTTGCTCAAAAATTCATCGTAAATGCAACCTGATTAATTTATATATAATTATACAAAAATACGGCATAATTGACTAAAAATTTAAATAATCAATAACAAACTAAATGTAAATAAATAAATCTTGTCAGTGGGGTAACTTTGTGCAAAACTTAATTAATACATTTTTTCTGCAGAAAAATGGTCAGGCACTATAAAAAAAAAAAACCTACAACAAAGAACTACAAGAACTACTCTTCAGAAACGCTGGAAAAAGGTTTGGAAGAAATTTTGAATGATATGTCGATCGATCACATATGCTCCTTCAAAGTTCAAAATCCATCGGAATACTATCTCAAATAAAATTCACCAAAAACACACTAAACTTATAGGTATTTATACAATTTTCTTTTAAAAAGAATTGAGAAATTTGTAAATATTATTTTCTTTATCAATAAAAATAGATTGAAAACGATAATTGTGTTTTTAATTTTTAATAGGTGAAATTGTTTGCAAAAACAAGATTTTATTTTTGTTTACATTGTTGAACATTAATTTAATATTTAACTCGGTTGACAATGTTTTGTCGAAGTTCTAAGCAAAAGATGACATAATTAACCGAATGCAATTAACAGAATTAATTGCATTCAGAACTCTATTATGAAACTAAAATATAATTAATTAAAGATTATCCTATGCCATTATATGTTAATGAAAGCATAATACTGCATCGCGTCCGATTTTATAATTCTCTGTTTAGTTGTTTATAACTTCATTTATTTACCATGGAAACAAATAAATGCTATCTAATATGTATGTTTCAAACTTTGACCTTGAATGGTCTGTCGGTAAAGGCGTATTGCGCATGCGAAGGCTCAACGTGTTGCATGAGCCGGAATATTTTTCTTATATTCGACTGTAAACATTTACTCGATTTTTAAATAAAGAATACTTGATTCTCATTAAACATGACGAGTTTGATCAAAAAAGTAAGAGCCGAAAAAAAAAAATATTAAAATATGTGGCCTTATTTATTTATAATTTATTATAGTTATTTCAATATTTATGAAATAATGTGCCCCCTCCGTTTGATCAATTTTGATAAAATTTTTGCTGTCACATCGAGGGCATATGCATACATCAAATACCTAATTTAAGGTTCGTAAGGTTTACAGTTTTTTGAGCGATTTTATTCAGTCACACACAATTCCGCGGGACTTGATTATTTGGACCTTGGAGACCCTAAGACCAGTATTTCCGTTGAAAATCGGAATTCAATCGCAGTAAAATTATGAATTTATTATAAAATGGTAGTAAAATTAAAGTAAAAGTAAAATTGATTATTACTAGATTATAGATATTATAATAAAACGTTTTTTTATAAAAAACATCTTAGGTCATTTAGAAAAAAAATCTCTAAGCTTCCTAAAAGAAAATAACGGAGAGAAATTTTTCTCAAGGGCCAGGGGATTGTCTGCAGCTAAATTAAATGTAATCTCTTGTTTGATAGAGTGCTTCAATTTGTTTGAGTACTAGGTTTTTTTTTTTTTTTTTTTTTTTTTTTACCTTTTCTTGAATTAATTTAGATATAAAATATGCTCTATAGTACCTATTATTAAATTTATTAGTTGTTTCGCGATATTTTTTTATAAATACACTAGTTGAACCCGGCTAAGGTTTCCTCAGATTTACTCAAATATTAAAATTCAGGGAAATAATAATTGTATTCCGAAGAAATTTACTCAGGAAACATTATACATTATACATAATAGCCTAACTTAACGGAATAGTGAGGGATTATACCATCTCGATTATACCATCATAATAAGGACGAGACCATCTCCTTTTTGTCCTTTAAGATGGTTGAAAGTGTTTTGTGCGGAATTCCAAATTCACTCCCAATAACCACCCAACTTCTTTCTCCTTTCTTCACTACGTCAATCATTGTTAAATTATCACTTAATAGAATTTTGACCCATATTATCAGTTTGACGCCTGTTGACCCCTATTATCAGTTTGACTTATTTACACAACTTAACATTGAACATGAATCTATTGGCCGAGCACCAAACGAATTTAATTTATAGATTATGTAAATTCCTATTGAAAAAAGATTATCATAAAAAAAGAAGAAAAATAAAAGAACATACCTTTAAGGAAACTATGGGCTGTTAATGTCAAAAGTGGAACTGAAATAAAAATAATGCAGTAATCGTTTTACATATTGATATTTATTAAATAAAAAAAAGTCTTATAAATATACACAATTATTTATTAAAGAAAAAAAAAAGGCAAGCTGCGAACAATAAAAGTACCTTTAATACATTAATACTGTATTAGGAACAGAAATACATCTGTAAACATTAAATGTTTATACAAATAAATGTGCATACATCAATTAGAATGAATAGGCTGTTCATTGTGTATTGTATGTCAGGTTTTCTTGTATGTGCTCTTTTCCAAGTTTGCATTTAGTACAGTGAGCGTAGTGATCTTGTGTTAGTACTTTTAATTGCTTGTTTGGAAATGTTTTTGCTAGTTATAGTTTAAATTGTTCAATTTGTGTAAATAGTTTAAATAGGTTAGGACTAAGGACTTGTGGGTTTTAATTCCCTGAAGGAGGGGGTTTAGTATTGGACTGCTAGTGGCTGTGCAACAAGCATAAGGGAGTAAAACCTTGTTGGCACGGGTAAGAGTTAATTTTAAACATTAAACATTAGCACGTTTAATTTTTACATTGTGGTGTTTCAAGGAACAACTTTAGCGTTCATAAACGTTTATTGTACCTAAAGAAAAGTTTGTATTTCTTAGGATCTAGTAATGCGATAAATCCTTTAATTTATCTGATAGAATTGGAACTGTAAATTTAATTGGAGATTATAAGGTTATCATTGATAACTTATCAACTTACCTTTAGATTAAAATTTTCTTCTCTTTCCTATTAATAACAATGCCTAAAAATGAGACCACAGTAATGGAGGATTGCCAAGAAGAAGACCAGGAAATTGAATCTTCAAAGAAGCCTTCGGCAAAAAGAGCCAGGATAACTTCAAGAAAAACGTTTACTTCAGAAGATTCTGAAGCTGATAACTTCCTTCCTAAGGCCATCCGTATACAAGAGGACATTCGTATATTTATGGGAAACACAAATGAAAGGATAATTTGTGTTTCATTTTTATAATGTCCACGATAGGAGTTACATAAATAACGAAATAAAAAAACTGGTCAAGATGGTTGAAATATTAGAAAATAAATCAAAGAAGACAGGTTCGTCTGGAGGAGTGTCAGTGCTTGTTCGACAAGCAGTTGAAGAAACGCTGTCTTCAACAACTGTTAAAAATATGTTGACGAGGATGATTGTGGATACAACTGTACCGAAAGTAATTGAAGCACTTGCGGCTACGGGTGTGGTTTATACACTTACTGTAAATGATGACCCACCTCCGAAGGGTTCCCAAATGACGGCTTGCCTAGGAATTGATGAGGCTGGGCCTTTTTCGGTTGGCGAATCCTTTGAGGCAGTTAAAAGCAAGAGAGCTAAAAGGAAAGAAAGAGCAGCGGCTAGGAAAACACAGGGAAACCATATCAATCAGGAAGGGGGACAGGCAGCTAAAGTGCCCTTAGGCAACACTACAGCCAACAGCAAACCAAAGAGTTTGGCAGATATTGTTAAAAGTTACCGAAAAAACCGACATTCCCGTCAAATGAAAATAAACCGACATACATCACAATAAGTGGAGCAGGTAAGAATGCAGTTGAGATAATCAATGGGCTACCATCTCCGACTGAAATTGGCGTTAAAGCTGCTATCGTTCGAGCGACTAAAGCAGGCTCTGTTCTTGTTCGGGTGGATAACAGGATAGATGCTACCAAGGTCAAAGGATGGAAAAATCTGCGCGAAAAAGGCCTCCAACCAAAGTTAGCCCTGAAGAAAAAACCTAGATTAGAGACAAGGGGGGTGACCCATTCATGGAACCAAGAGGAATTAGCGAGATTTTTATGGGTAAGAATAACCGAGAAGTCGGTTCCCGTTCCGCTAATACAAGATGACATTCGGCCATTTTTCTCCTCGGTGGCCAGGAATGGATTTACGAGAAACTGGGTTCTGGAGGTGCACCCTACTGTTCGATTTCTGCTCTTGGAGATAGGTACCTTGGAAGGAGGATGGTGGTCAATTGTATTTAAGGACTACATTGATGCCCTACGTTGTATGAAGTGCCAAGGCTATGCGGCTGATTGCGGCCCCCTACTCAAGGATTGCCCTAAGAAACAGCAGCTTGCTGGTCCTAACTGCATTAAAAGGGTAAATGCTCCATTGTCTGATAGAATGCATAAAGCGGGCAGTAGGGAGTGTCCCGTGCACGTAATGTGGTCTAAGGATGTGGCAAAGAAAACATATTATGAATAGCATCACCATCCTCCAGCTTAATATGGGCCGTAGACGAATTGTTGCTGATGAGTTGCGAGCAATGACCCACCGGTACGACATCATGGCGATTCAGGAACCGAACTGCCGTGGGAACAGAGTCGTGGGATTTGGTCTCACGTCGAGAGTGGTGGCCCTAAGCAGTGGTGAGAGGAAGCGTAGGGCGGCGATAGTTATCAACAATCCTAATCTTGACGTGATGTGTCTTGAGCAGTTCACCATGGCGGATAGCGTGGCGTGTTACTTCAGATGGGGCCGTTAACAGTTACTCTGGCCTCGGTTTACTTACCTGACGGAGGAAACATAGAGGAGGGTATATCTGCCATGGAAGCAATCACTGGAAACACGAGGAATGTGATTCTCTGTTCGGACACCAATTCCTGGAGCACGGTCTGGGGGTCTAATCGAACAAACCTGAGAGGGGATAAACTGAGCGAGTTCATTGCGAGGAGCCATTTGGTAGTTGTCAATGATCCCTCTGCCACACCTACATTTTCGGGTCCAGGTGGGCAGAGCTCGATTGCCGTGACCAACACTGATGAGATACATTGTCGATTGGACTCTCAGGTCTGAGACGAGCTCCAACCACAATGCGATTTCGTTTGGGGTAGTGCAGAATCTGGATTGTTCCCACGGCATTGACATGGGTTACGTCACGTGCAGAGGAGAATGGAATGCCTTTCGAGTAACGCTGGAGGGAAAACTTATTGATGAAGATTGGGAAGCGGCGGAGACGGACTTCGAAACGAGTACACGTCAAAAGCCAGGATGTATCGAAATGAGATGCGGTCACAAAAGCGTAGATCTTGGAACAACTTCATTGAGGAGGAGTCGGTAAAGAACCCCTGGGGTATCCCATATAGAGTGGCACTGGGCAAGCTAACTCCCTTACAGATGGTAGCAGCTCTTAAACATGGTAATACCCAGGCAACCAACCCAGAAGAATCGGCAAAGATTTTCTTTCAGGTCACATACCCCAGAGATAACCCATCCCAAGACAATGAAGCTGATGCATTTGTTAGACACACCACAATGTATCCTCCTGGAACAGACCTGTGCCCACCATGGGATATATGGGATCTACGAACTGCCGTGGACAGGCAGAAGCTGGGACGTGCACCAGGTTTAGATGCCATTGACGCGGCAATTCTTAAAAATTGTATCCCTTTGATCGAAGATTTGCTTTTGTTTATCTTCAATGACTGTTTAGATAGGGGATATTTTCCGAAACAATGGAAAACTGCCGATGTTAGACTTATCTACAAAGGAGGAGGCAAGGACAAGCAAATGGCTAAGTCTTATCGGCCTATTTGCCTCCTACCAGTCATGAGTAAGGTATTGGAAAACCTAGTACTGAAGAGCCTACAGCCTGTGCTAAGGAGAGCAAGCCATCCACGGCAGTTCGGATCCACGAAAGAAAGGGGGACCGCTGATGCTCTGCTGCGAGTACCTCATGACGTGATTGAGAAGGCGGAAAGGTATGTTATGTTACTTCTCTTTGACATATCATCCGCCTTCGATAGTGTCTGGTTGCCATGTGTGCTGCAGCAGCTGCTGAAGTACGAGGCTCCTAGTAATCTATATGACCTGATGAGAAGCTACCTCCATGAACGCCACGTGAAGATACGGGGGGTTGCTTCTACGAATATGAGGACATCATTGAGAGGGGCTTATCTTCGATGACATTCTAGGAGTTCTCGAAGAACAGCGGTTCCCCGCCATTACGTAAGTCGATGATTTAGCAGTCGTGGTCACGGCCGATAGCAGAGCTATGCTAAAAAAGAAGCCGAACGTTGCGCCAGTCTTGTTGGAGAATGGTGTGAGAGAAAGAAGATAAGGATGGCTGCAGCAAAGACGCAGGCTATCCTGCTGCGTGGTAAGACGAGTAGAGCGAACCCTATTATCTTAAACGTACAAGATGAAAGAATCCATCTGAGTGAGATGGTCACCTATCTAGGAGTGAAGATACAAAGGAACTTCGACATGACACCTCATTTGGATAATTTGAGAAATAGGGTAACCATAACGTTAAACGGACTTAACCGCGTAGCAGGAGCTTTATGGGGCCTCAGATACCCAGCTACCATGACAATTTATTGGGGCGTCATATTAGGTATACTGAGATACGCCTCTCCTGCTTGGGATAGCAATCTCTCACACCGACAGAAGAACAAGCTGGCGACAATTAGCGCTTAGCTCTGCTACGAATCACCAGGGCCTACAAATCAGTGTCCCATGAGGCGGTGCAAGTATTAGCAGGAGGGATACCTCTCGATCTCCTCCTGCGAGAAGACGTTTTGAAATTCGAGGCGAAGAGAGAGGGCTCAGCGGTTCTTCCAGCAAATATCCGGATGAGGATTTATGAGGATCCGCGGCATTGGAGAAAGATTATCCGGGAGGACACTATAGAAGAGTGGAACCGGCGGTGGGTGATAAGTCCTAAAGGAGCTACTCTTCGAAAGTATTTCCCCACCGTCCGGTCACGTCTAGAAGCCAATTGGGTCCTCCCGGACTACTGGATATCCCAATTCCTCACAGGGTAAGGCGGATTTCGTGCCAAGCTCCACATGCATGGCCTTGACATTGACCCCTTGTGCCCTAGTTGCGGCGTTCCTGAAACCGCCGATCATATAATCACTTCCTGCACCGCCTATGAGGCACTGAGAACCAAACTCCGAAGAGAAACTGGACTGTACGTCCTAACTGAAAGAGAATTTCCAAAACTCGTAACATCAGCCAACTACCCGCACTACAAGTCCTTTGTGTACGGGTGGAAAGCTGCTGTTAGATATGATCATTTCAATTTATCCCGAAGGGTAGGCAACCCTGCAAAGGAAGGCAACCCTGAAGAAGGAATACAGGAAAAGTGATATGAAAAGTTGAAATGACATTTAAGTTTACTTGCAGGAGTGACGTACTCATTAGAGTGTGTCACCACTGCCAAACCCGTTTGGCCCTCAAGGCAAGGAAGGGTGTAATAAATAAATAAATAAAATTAGAATGAATAGAAGCTCATAAATGATCCTCATAGAATATAATATGTAAAAATTACATATCATACAGCCCATAAGTTCACCTCTAATGATATCTAAGGTTTTATAATATTTACACTTATATGTAACTCCAAAATGAAATATTCACTGTACAGATAATATCAATGGACGGACAATTTTACTATTAGTCCTTACGAGTCAATTTTACTATTTCTCTTGACGAGTCAAACAAACCAGAGATGCATTTAGTGCAATTATATTCCTTTTGTGAATCAATTCTGGGCCAATGGGTTGAATCTTCTACAGCTAAAAATCAAACGTTTCAAGAGTGGCAAGGCCAAGATTCAATTCCTGGGACAGCCAATAAATGATTGTCAATTCTCAGAAGATTCATTAGGCGGCTCAAATTTTATCAGCCATGTTTCAGAGTGTATGGAAGTTGAATTCGTGCCAATTTGTGGGCAAAATGAATGTGATTTAATAAAGGAGGAATTGATGAATGGTTGTCCAATATTTTATAAGCTATACAATTATATTTGTCTATATTTATATTTATAAGGTATCTTATTATATTTTCCATTGCTTTCACTTTGCATTTGCACCACTGTAGTGGATATTCTAGTAAAAGAATTCATCATTTGAATGGTAAAAGTTAACTACATTTTAAATTAATAAATTTAAATCAAAATTAAATATTAATACTATAAATTATTCAGTTTTTTCAGGGTTTATAGTTGAGTTTTAAATTAAAAAATAGATTGAAGGCAGTGATATACAAAGAGCACTTTCGGCCAAGTAACGGTCGTAAGCTTGATATTTTTGAATCGGAATGTTAGTAAATTTCTTAATGAGTCTCTGCTATAATAGATTTTAGATCAATCCGCTTTCTAATAATAAGATTTATTTATTTATTTTATTTTTTTTGTTGCCTCTACCCTGCAGGGTCATTGGCAACATGTCGAATTTTAGATTTTCGAGTAGTACTTGATTGCTTTTAGATATTCCAAAGTTTTTTTTACAGTTTTTTCATCATCTCCTAGAATTTCGTTCAATGTTCCGTTTAGTACTATATTTGTTCTTTGATTCCTAAAAGCTTTGCAGTCTATTAAGATGTGACTTATGGTAATTTCCTCACTGCATACTCTGCATGTTGGAGGTGCGAGACCTTTTAGCAAATATTCAGGTGAAAATTCAAAGTGTCCAATTCTAATTCGGCAGAGGACGGTTTCTTCCCTCCTTTATATTCTGCTCGAGGTTTTCCATTTGATGGGATTCCTCTTTATCATTTTTAATTTGGCGTCTTGGTTATTCCATCTGGTCTGCCAGTTTTCCCTGATTTCAAGTTTTATTTTTTTTACAAAGTCTTCAAGAGGAATAGCATTTAATATTGTTACCTCTTTGGTTCCGGGAATTCTTGCTGAGCAGGCTGCTGTATCTGCTTGTTCGTTCCCCGTGGTTCCGCAGTGTGAGGGGGTCCATAAGAGAACTACATCACTCCCTTTCTCTTTTAATTCCCACAAACGGTTTCTAATCGCTATTATTAATCCGTTTTTAGGTCTTGTATTCTCTATTGCTAACAGAACACTCATTGAGTCTGTTACTAATACCCAATTCCCACTGCCATATGACTCGATTTGTTTAAGAGCTTTATTTATTGCGGAGGTCTCTGCAGTAAATATCGAGCATATGTCTGGCAGTCTGAATAATTTTCTAAAGTTTGGGTAAGTTATAAAAGAGCAACCCACGTCATTTCCGAGTTTGGATGCGTCAGTATAAAGGACGCTGTATCCCACATAGTTCTCTAGCACTTCCAGGAACAATTGTTGGGCTTCAGCTGGAATTATTATCCCTTTTTTAGAGGTGGCCAATGACTTATCTATATGGGGTGTGAATTGTTTCCATTGGAGATAAGTTGTATCGGGTATATCTAAAATATTTTCAAGGTTTAAAATTGGGTTTTCGATTTTATCCAGGAATTTTTTGACAAAATTATGTTCCCTTCCTTCTTCGTTAAACAACAAATTACTCAAGGAATGTTTTGGGTTGGTTTTTAGTTTTAACCCATGTTTAATTGTTAAGAACAGTCTTCTTAATTCGAGAGGAGGATCTCCGACTTCAACGTAAAGACTTTCAGAGGGGGAGGTAGGAAATGCTCCAGTGCAGATCCGTAGGGGGCTGTTGTGTACAACATCGAGCATCTTAAGAGCCGTTTTAGAGGCAGTGCCGTAGATGTTGGATCCATAGTCCAACTTGCTTCTGATCGTTGAATGGTATATTAATAAGAGGCTTTTTCGATCCGCTCCCCAGGTCGTGTGTGACCAAGATTTCAGCAGTCCGATCCTTTTTAAACATTCTTCTTTTAGTTCTTTTATGTGGGATATCCATCTAAGCGGTCGGTCGAGTAGCACACCTAGATATTTTCGACATTCGACGAATGGTATGTCAGCATTGCTAACTTTTAATAACGGATTAATTGAGCATCTTCTCATCCTGCAGATATGGATGGCTCTAGTTTTGCTAGAAGATAATTTGAAGCCACTATCTCTTGACCATTTTTCTATTTCATCTAGAGCTTCCTGTGCCTTCCACTGTATAAGATTTATAAATATAAAACATAGACCTGTTCCAATAAATTATTCATTGCATGTAGAATAAATAATTTAAAACCTTTCTTATTAAGGAGAGATTATTCTTTCTATTCTTCGTGTTATATGTTTTAAATAAGTAATAATAATAAAAAATAAACATTAAATAATAAAAAACATTAAATATTAAGTAAAATTAACCATGACGTAAATGTAACCATTAAGTAAGAACTAATTCAGTTTATGATTGTGTTTTTATCTATGGCCGCAGCTTTTATAACACAATTCCTACAATTAATAAATCCACTTTTGTGAAAAGTATCTATTTGATTTTTGTGCATGAAATGTAAAATCGATCTGTTATGTTGAAATTATCAACCCAGTAATCATTTTATATTCTTGTTTAGGAATGAACATGAGAGAGAAAATACAAAGGCCTATGGAAAATAAAGGAAATCAATTTAGGAAATTAAATAGGATTCGTTCCCTAATTAATGCTGCTTGATTTCCAGCAACCAATTCGAATGGAATGTTTACAATGGATATATGGGAGCAGTTCATTTTTGCTAATGGAACCCAATAAGCAACATTTAATTGAAAAGTAGGTTATATCTTCATGAGAATTCATATTTTTACATTTACAACACTTTTTTTTTATTAAATTTTTCTTTCCTATCGCATGGACACCTAGAAGTTCAGAAATTCAAATTTCACAGACGGCTACCTAAATTTTACCTATTAGAAGGTCCATGGCAAGTTTAAATGTACAAAGCAGCGGAGAAATCTCAAGCTACGAGTGTCAACGACAGGATTAACTATGTAAGGGCTCTCCCAATAGACCATTCAAAGAAACTCTACTGTTCTTAAAGCATCTTAGCTTGTTCTAATTGCTTGGTGGAATGAGTTATTTATATGGAGTATCAGATTTAAAAGCTATCATTGCTTTAATTTATCTTGGGCTCTTATTTACTTTATTACTACGTCAATTTTTAGCGGAAAATCCACAGATATAATAAAAAAAGTTAAAATTGATACAGTTTTTTATACCACCAAATGCATAAATAATATTAATTTGAAACTTGAAAGAAATCAGGCACATCTTATAAAATTGCTTTGAACAGTTCCTTGTCCACATTTCACTGTCTGCAGTGAAATCCACCAAAAAAAAAGGATTAATGCCCATGAGTTCTCGGTTAGAGCTAAATTCTCTCTCGTTTCTTCTTTTTACTTCAGCCTACAACGATTCAATCGAACGAATATTTTCTCTCGTTTATAGGTCGTCAAAATTTTCATCCATCATTGCTCAACGCAGAAAATTGGAAGAAATTCATATCCAATCTTCAAAGAAATAAATCACTTGGAAAAACATATAATGGATTACGGTTGTTCATTTTTGGGCCTCTTTGGGATTCGGAGATATAACTTCCCTTTTACCGGTTATTGAATCTTATCGTATCGATTATCATTATTATGAGAATTGTTTGGTTATTAAAGTATTAGTTTTGTATTGTGTTACACGTAGATTAATTTAAACTATTGGTTATCAAAAACGATAACCATAATCTCCAAACGAAATACCCACTTACTCCTATCAACAACCTCATATCTCAATAATTGGATAATTTTGGTCCATAGTAGTACGAGAGATCGTAATACTTTAAGGGCCTATTCACACTATTGGTTTCGCGCCCGCTCCACTCTCGCTCCGCTCCCGGTCCGCTCTCGCTCTACCCCATTCACACTAGCGCTCCGCTCCCGCTCCACTCCCGGTCCGCTCTCCTAATGTCTTACCATATTCACACTATATAATTTTACACCGTTCAATTTTGAAAGGTTTAAGCTATTAAAGCCATTAATAATCGAAGTTGTCTGTATTCGGATTTTAATTAATGATTAACTTTAAGTTATTCAAGTATTCATTTATTCTTCAATTTTACGGCCAAAAAAAAAATAAATTTTTCGTTTGTAGAAATAGCAGGTAAGTGTACTTTTCTTGATGAAGAAGATAATATTATCAAAAAATATAATAAGAAGAATATATTGCAACACAATGATAATTATTAATAATAATTATAAATTTATTTAATTAATGGTAAAGAAATAATTTAAATTTTTTTCGGAATGTATTCGAATACGCTTGAAAATTTAAAGTTGAAATCGGTAAATGCTACAAATTTACCGATTGTGTTCTCTTCTTTTCCTGATTAATATTTTAATTATTTTTTGCTTTAATATATATTTTTTTGTTAATGATCTGACATTTTTCATAATATACTTCATTTTTATTCGTTTCAAATTAAACGTTATTTTATAATAGCAATGAGTACGTAGTCAATAAATAAATCGGTGACCATTTTTTACGAGTACATTAATTCATAGAAAAATATATCTCAAACATAACATGAATTTTTCACGTCGAAAAACCGCGCGTATTGTTGGTGATTTTTTTTACTTTCACTTACCTATATATGAAATATATAGTAAGTGGAAGTATTGCGATCGTGAAAAATTTCGACTTCCGGTTTTCAACGGAAATACACGTTTTGGAACCCCCTGAGTCGAAATAACCAAGTCCCGCAAAATGGTCTGTGTGTGTGTGTGTGTCTGTGTGTGTGTGTGTGTGTGTGTGTGAACAGACTAGCTCAAAAACTATGAACCGTGCGGACCTGAAATTGGGTATTTAGTGTAGGTATATGCCCGCGATGTAACAGCAAAAATTCCATCAAAATTGCTCAAAGGGAGGGGGTACTTTATTTAATAACTTTTTAAGTTTTTTTCGATTTTCTCAAAAACGGCTCTAACGATTTTGATCAAACTGGGTATATGATGTATGTATATGCCCGAGATTCGACTGTAAAAATTTCATCAAAATTGATCAACCGGAGGGGGGACTTTACTTAATAAAGTTTGTACCAATTTCACGTGTACTAATTTTTTATTTACTCAAAAACGGCTTTAACGATTTTGAAGAAACTGGGTATTTGACGTATGTATATACCAAATATGTAAAAGCCAACATTTCATCAAAATTGGTCCAGTTGAGGGGGCACTTTATTTCATGATTTTTTTTCCAATTTTTACCTTTTTTTCGATTATCTCAAAAACGGCTTTAACGATTTTTATCAAATTCGTCACGTTTAATGAAAATTAGATATTCTTTAATATCAGGTAAGCATGATAAAGCATTATTAAAATGTTCTGAGGGGGCTTTTTTTGGGGGGGGGGCCTTTTTTGTTTGTTTGTTTCTTTCTTATAAAGTACCATTGTTTTTGTTTACATGGAGAAATTAACTATCTCTCGTTACGCCTAAAAATAAGAAATGGCTAAATATGAGATATGATAAAAATAAAGAAAACATAAAGAGGAGAAAAAAAGAAAAATATTCAGTCAACTCATAAAACTCGTTGAGCCCACGCATGTGGAGTATGCCTTTAATGACAGACCATTGTTCATAATTAAAGCCGTTCTGTTCATTTGAGAAGTGGCAATTAAAAAAACGCATTAATTTCTAATCTAAGTAAGTTGGTAAGTGAAAGTTGTGTGTTGCGAGCACGCACCAGATTTTTTTTTTCAAATCATTTCAAGCGTATTCAAATACATTATAATACATATTCAATATGTATAAGTAATACATTATAATACGTATTCAAATACAATAATTATTTCTTCACCATTAATTAAATTAATTTATAATTATATATATATATATATATATATATATATATATATATATATATATATATATATATATATATTATTTTTTTTTTAAATTGAACTTTTTTGGCCGTAAAATTGATGAATAAATAAATACTTTAATAACTGAAAGTTAATTATAAATTAAAATCCAAATACAGACGGTTTCGATTATTAATGGCTTCAATCGTGAACGGTGTAAAATTATATAATGTGAATATGAAAAGACTTTAGGAGAGTGGAGCGGGAGTGGAGCGGGAGCGGAGCGAGGCCGGACCTTGGCCAATATTGTGATTAACCTCTCTCTATTCCTCTTTAGAATATTTTGCCAGTGAGACCGGACCTGGAGCGGAGCGGGAGCGGAGCGCTAGTGTGAATGGGGTAGAGTGAGAGCGGACCTGGAGTGGAGCGAGACCGGAGCGGTACCGATAGTGGAATTCTCTGTCTATTTCTCTTTAGAATATTTGAGCGGACCGGGAGTGGAGCGGGAGCGGAGCGATAGTGTGAATCCGCCCTAACTCCATCCAAGCTTATTCCAATATTTTGTAAGGAAATCGCCTTAATTGGAATATAACCATTGACAAGGTTTTTTTTTTATTTTTTTTTTTCTAACTTTTATTCTTCTTCATGTACAAAAGAAAAAAAAGTCAGTAATTACCTACGTATAATGATCTCTTGCATAGTTGAATCCTCTAATAGAAGAATAAATTTTATTTTATTTTTATGTTTATACGAGTATTCACAATATTTGCCGAGCCTAGCCTTAGGTTGATCTCCAATACCTATACTCATAAAAGACTAATTTCATAATTCCGGTCATCCAGTATAAAATTAATCCAAATAACAGTTCGTCGGAGCTTTCATTATCCTTCACCAATAGTAATTTGCTCAACCGGTAATAGAAATAAATATAAAACTCTCTCCACCATTTATATATTATGCCAAGTCTAATCATCTTACGGAAAATATTTCTTGCCCAATATCAATAACTTGTCAGAGCTCTAGCGATTCCAATTTCTCAATAATACAGATAAATATACAGTAGAAGTAATCTACTAGTACAGTGAAATAAGTTTGTTGGTGACCTTTGACCTGAAGAAGTTTATGCCAGAAGATTGATATTTATAATTTTTCTATACTTTTATGGAGCACATAAGACATAATAAAAAGCAATGTATATATTATATTGAATTGGTATACTTATTAAATTATTTATCTATTAGTATTTAAAGCATATACAATCTCTTTATAGTATGGGGTTTTGATCCGAATGCAAATTAATATATTTCAATTGTTATTCAATTCACAATATGTCAAAAAATGCAATTCATATTTTTTAGAAATGGTAGATAGATATAATTTGATATATGAAAACTTTATATAGAATGATATATTGCCATTCATATATGGGATGACCTATTGTCATGATAATATATTAAGTAAGATTAATTTACAGATTTAAGTACTTCTTACTTCCTACTCCAATAGCTCAGAACCTAAAATAGTTTGGAGAATGCAGAGAACAGTATCAATGGTAAAAATATTATGTAAGATATTATAAGTAATATAATGTTGAATAAATAAAAATACTTCCATTCCCTTCAATTATAAACTTTAACATACCGAAATAGAAAATTAAGGATTAGTAGTTTATTTAGTTAAGTAGTACTTTACTGCGATTGCGGGCGGAAGGATCATAAATTTTGTGAGCGGGAGTCGCAAATGATAAATTTAGAAATAAGGTGTAGGAAGTACTAGGGCAGACATTTTAATTCAGTCGATTTGTTTAGCGCAGACCTCAAGAATAAATCCTTTCTTCTTCATCTCCTCCTGCCGGTGAACGGTATCCTTTTCTTCTACTCTCTAAGGGTAACTGAAATTCTAGAAACGGAAGATCTTACGAGTATCAGGATCTGTGGAACTGTTTAGCGAACCTCTCCCAGTCTACCACTGGTTGTAGGGGTAGAGACTCGACATATTCACATCGAAAACATGGTGCTCTTACTGCACAAGATAATTCATTTTTTTTTTGGTAAGCTCTTATAGCTAGAAACTAATACATCTATGGTAAATAAATTTAAACTACATCGCTATAAAAAATATTCCAGTAATAAAATAAACTTTTTTTTTTTAATAGAACATTAATCGTTGATCTGGATAACAGTAGGCAGTAGCCATATCCTTTTATTTTATAATTTAAACAAGCATATTTCTTTTCCATTGTGGCTACTGTAAAAAGAGAAAAGCACAGACACAAATTTTTAAGTTAAAAAAGCAAAACTCTTCCTCACTTGTCTAATAAAGGATAAAAAACACATATTTCTTCTTGTATAAAATGTTTTTGAAAAGCCATTTTTGTAAAATTACCTTTATGAACATTGAAGCGGCATATGGACCACTGCACTTAGTTTTATATGCATAATTCTACTAACCTTTATTATTGTTCTGAACTGTCTGAAGAATTTTTTTATTTGAATTTTCTAGGGTCAAAAAAATTATTTAAAAAATAATAAAAAAAAAAAAATCATCTTTCTTTGTAAATAGAATTCGTTTTCCACCATATTGACTAATATTATTCAATAATATGACCATGAGAAGAAAGCAAGTCTATGTTACTATATAAACATAGTGTATGATCATAAATGTCAGATTAGCTTTCGATTTTGATAAGACCTTTATCTGATAGTTTACTCATTTCAATTTAAAACTCTAAGAAAAAGTAGAACCATTATTTTATTTTATTTTCAACCGATTGGAAATTTAAAATTTAAAGTTCCGAAGAATTTGGAAATTATATCAAGATCCACTTTTTAACATTTCACTAAATAATACTTGCTGTGCTTGTTGGAAGCAAAATATGGTCGACTAGTCGGCCTTGCAGCTAAAAATACTTATGCAGCTAAAAATACTTTCTTTAGCCTTTCACCCTCGGTGAAAAAAGGAAAGAAGATGAAGGGTTGAAAGAGTACTTCGCTAAGCCTGCCTTTCCAAGCTGGATTTATTTAAGTAATTAAACCTCGATCGATAAAAGGACTAGGTGCTACCAATGTCCCCACTTCATTTTTAATTAATCATAAAACAGAATCAACTTCGCGGCTTCCTCAATCCATAATAAGTGCTCCAGTATTGGTTCCTTCTAATTCTAACATGGAAAGTACTATACAGTGGAAATAAAAACATATGAAAGAAGAAAGAAAGAAAGAAAAATAATTTTTATTCTGGGACATCTAGTCCCTTAAGAATAACAGGCATGAACAAAATTAATAGCCATTTGTCTGGCTAGTTGGAAAAAATATAATAAAAGAATAGAGAATTAAGATATAAGGTGTTGCAATTAGTTTATTTTCTAAATTTTCATTATGCCAAAGGTGGCCATTATTTTGTCGACCGAACACCTATTTTAGCCTTTTCATAGCCATGCATCAAATAAAGAATTTCCTTTTCGATTCATCCTAGAACATTAAAAGTAAAAAAATAAAATAAATAAAGGAGGCCAGAACTACTAAAGCTCACTCCAAATATGCACTTAAAATTCCAAGGGGGACCTTGTGTTAGTAAAAATATTTTTCTTATGCCTACTTTTTTGTATTCTTTATGAAAAAAAAAATATGGTCTGCTCCCCTATCAATTTGACTATGTAAATTCTCCCTTTCTAGTTGGGTTATCTAATTTTATATATTAAGGTCATATTTTAGCGAATATTAGGATTGTGCCTGTCTAAAAGCCGGTGTCCGGCAATGTCTTCTATAATGGGAAAGATGATCTGCGGCGATGATGGCGTAACTGACCCTCCCCTCAACAAAGCGCGATTAAAGTCTTCGGCATAGACATAGGTTCAGATCCATAATGACTGTGCCATCAGTGGGGATTGCATACTTCATACAGTATAAAGTCCTTGTCCTACTTCTTAGTTGTTGACTTTAACCGGAAATAGATAGGGTGACTGCAGTATCCACCTGGCACTTGATCCCAGACTTCCGGTCTGCGACGACATTTTGCAGTTAGTATCCCCACCGACGATATCCGCCTCGTCCGTCGCTGAAGCTAAATTTTTAAATTTCTTGCAAGAAGTTTAAGGAGGCCTTGAAATGTTCACCCACACGGACCTCCGAAATCGTAGTTTCGCCAGTGCCGACTTTTATTTGTGATAGCTATCGGGAGTAAAAATGACGGGCCGAAATAGATAAGTTCAGCGTTTCCAGTGGCAAACTAATCTTTTTTATTATATGTTCAAAACGAAACATAATTAGAATAAAAAATTTCACTGTTTCACCATAGCTCAAAGCGCTTCTGCATAAATATGAAGCTTCTCAATGAAAGTTTCACTTTAAAAACTACACCTCCGATAACAACACACTGCACCGCGATAAAGAATAAATACAAAGAAAAAAATAATAAACCATTACAGTAAATAATGAAGGATATAACTATGAAGAGTGTTGATGTAATTATAATTTATTAAACATTATTAGATGCTAATTAAACAGAAAATGTTTTGTAAAGGGCAAGGTTATTTTAACAATATACTAACTGTTATTTCTAGCTTCTGACTTCATTCAATCCAATTATTTATCTCATCTCTTTAAATCCATCTATTGAAAACAAATGGGCGGCTCCGCCAAATAACTATAATTTAGTTGAATACGAACTTTTTGTTAAAATAACAACTATTAGGTTTAACATTTAGATTCTCAATGCCGTTAAGATAACCTGATATTTTTCTTTACCCTTGCAATTATCAAATGATAAAGCATCACGAAATATTTGCAGTCATTGCAACAGTATCATTTTAATTAAAATCTGATGAATAATTAAATTATTAGTGATAAATAATTAAAGTAGATATGGAATAAACAAGAAGATCAGTTTTAATAAGAATTCAACATTACTATCATTAACCAGAACAGATTACTCTATTCAACATTACTAAAAATAGGGATTATTAGATATATAACATTGTAATGAATGATCTATAGTATTTTGCATAGCAAAGACCACTACAATGTTCAATTATATGTTATTTTATTGTCGAAAAATAAGGATTAATGCATTAATAATAATAAAGGTGTTAGAAACCTTAGTAGAAGAATAGAATTTAAAGGATTATAAGAGGATTCAGAAACTCCCATCTTCAAGGGCCCTACTTCGCCTTAAAGTTTCCTAATGGAAGGAATCCTCTTTCCCAGGTTTTTCCAAAGACTTCATAATGTCCTTTTATTATGTATGTTAATTAAAATGGAACAGGTGGCTAAGGGATTCTCTCTCAGCTGAAACATCATTTCTCTGCAAGAATGGTAGCCATGAATAATTGAGTAACATGAATATGTAAGAGGATGAATGTGAATGATTTCTTAGAAATTTCTAAAATGAATCAATAGTTGACACTTTAGTGTTTACTTATATTTTTTTTATGTTATATTACTTATATTTATACTTATAAGTTTAATTTTTCTTTTTTAAGTTGACATATGCATTAATTTTTTGTTTCCTATGATTTTTCATTGTTAATAAGGACTGCAATAAAAGTTAATATTTTTTTTATTTATAAACTAGTAACTTCAATAGTAATTTGTTCCGACGTTCGGACTTCAATTTTAGTCCTTCATTACTTAGTTCAATACCACCTACACTACATTAAGGGCCTTGAAATCAGAATTAATATTCAATAAGGAAACAAGATACATGGATATGTGTGCAATGGGAAGACAGGAAGCAATTAAAAAAATATTCAAGGATGCATGGTATAATTAAATCAGATAAACCCAGATAAACTCAGATAAACAGTTTAATAAAAATAATAGTTGAGGTAGGTGCAATTATATTTATTGTATATTTTAAATGTTAGAAATAATACCGAAATTTGACACAATCAAAATCAAATATATTAGAGTTCTAAGGAACAATTCACACTTATCATTCTGTAATGAAACGCAAAAATAAATATAAAAATGATTAATTTGAAAAAATAAAAGTATAAAATAAGGTAACAGAACTATTTTTACGCATTCATATCTTAATATATATAAAAATCTCACGTCCTGATGTTTGTCGGAGGTAAACTCAGAAACTACTTAACCGATTTTGATGAATTCAATAATAAGTTGTAAATTCAGTAACTAATATATTGTCGCTAATTTATTAATCAAATTTAACATTTAATATCATACCAATCGATATTAAGTATTTAATTAGCATCAGTTTAGTGTTATGTGCGTGGGCGTCTGTGGTCTTGGTCGAAAAAGCTCTGAGAAAAACAAAAGACGCTTCACCAGTAAGTCAGCTGTTGATTCTCGCCAGCCGAGTATGCATTACTCTCTCAAGCTTAAACATTCATTAAAAACATCTTATGACATTCTCGTACACCCAGGGTGTTCAGTTGTGTATTGTTCACATTTGCAGATATTATTTTAGAAGGCTGAGTGAAGAGGAAAATTAAGTTCCCAGCAGGATGGACATTTAAAGTAAAATGATTCCATTAATATTTTTTTTAACAATGTATGAACATTACATAGTCTTTAATCTTCAAATTTAAATAACATTCTCTAAACATTGAACTTTACCTTTTAACATTAAATCAAATTGCTGAATTCAGTTATTATATCTATCTATGTATTATAGTTATTAATCGTTTTTTTTATTACTTTACTCTATAGTTTATCAATGGCCATTCGATTAAAGCATATTTTTGTCTATAATAGTTTTTAAGTTGTATTTCATTTTCATTCTATCATTTAAGTTTCATTCTTATTTAATAAATTATTGTTTAAGCTCTAAAATACCAGAGAATTTTCTTTACTTATTTCCTTTCATTCGTGTTCATCTTATTAATTATACTAATATTTTTATTATCTTCAAAGGTAAACTTTATATTAAATACATTTTATGCTATTCTTTTATTATTTATACCTGTTCATTACATTAACCCACAAAACCAGGAGCATTGAGCACCGGCCATACTTTCTTCATCAGAGAAGCGAAAGGTTTTTATTATTAAAACCTAACTTGCCTGAACAGATGAAATATACTAATAAACCAAAAGCCGCCTAATGAATTGCCATCTAAGTACAGATTAATTCTGCAGATAATTTTTCAGAAGGATACTGATCAACTTTTTATTTATCTTAGGCAACAGTAATTTTTAACACACTTATCTGTTTTTTTTTCATTTTTTTTTTTTTTGTTTGTTTTTTTTTTATAAATTTATTTATTTTGGGTTGATTTATTTTGTGTAATCCTTAGTTCTAGTATAATATAAGTGAATTGATGGATATTGATCATGGGAAATTTTACAAATTGCAAAAAATATAATAAAAAACCAAAATCTGATCGTTATTTTCATTTCTCAAAATGAGATGACATTTTAATGAATAAAAAAATATAAATAGTTTTGAAAACAAATTCAAGGTTTGCAATTCAGTATTAATATTTACGACGAGAGGAGCGTACGTCCACGAAGGAGCGATGGACTGGAGAGTTAATTGTTGTTCTGAAGCGCAAGTGATATGGTTATTTCTTTGTTACCAAGTGATAATTTTTGTAACCTGTCTAATTATTTGTGTTTTCATAATTTGTGTGGTTTTGAAAATTGTGATTTTCGTTACATAAAAATTGTTTAATCTACATAAGTGTTACAGTGTAAAAAAAATCAAACTAATGTTTCATATGCAATAGCATAGTGATATTAATTTTATTTTGACCATGAGACTATATGAATAGTACAATACACATTAGTTCAGTGACATAAAAGAATTTTATGCCTGACAGGGACTTGATTCGTATATATTGTAAATGAGATTTTAGTGGCAGTAGAACCTGAAGTACATAACAGCATTTGTGGCAATCTCGGATAGGAGGGTTTATAGGTGGAGCAGATTGTCATTACGAGGCTACCTACGTCGTAAAATCGCTAGTGTAATAGTCAACTGCCATTGATTGGATCATTTCGGTACGGCCACTGAGAAAAAAAAATCAAACGAAATACATATTTAACCCATTGAATCGATATCGACTATAAAGCCACTCTCTATGTCCTATCGTGATTTCAATAAAGCGGTAAAGGTTTCAATAGAAACCTTTTCATTAAAAATACTGGTAAATGAATAATATAAAAATTCTGGTGCGATGCGCGCCAACGCTCAACTTTGACTGAGAAACCTACTTGGAGCAGAAACCGACGTGTTAGCTTTATCTATATTTTTTTACCATTTTACTTTTACTTACCTTATGTATTAAATATATTGTAAGGGAAAGTATTGCGATCCTGAATAAACGTTTTGGGGTTCCCTGACTCCAAATAACCAAGTCCCGCGAAATGGTCGCATTCTGTGTGTGTGAACGAACTAGCTCAAAAACGATAAATCCCACGAACCTGAAAATTGGTCAAACGGAGGAGGCACTTAAATAATTAAATCTTGTCTCATTTTTACATGTTTTATGATTTCCTAAAAAACGGCTCTAACGATTTTGAGCAAACTCAATATTCTCAACAAGTATTCTTTAATATAAGGTACAATCAATAAAAATGAAATTGAAGAGATTAATGAATCTAAGTTGATGGAACTAATGAACTGCTTCTTCGCCTATCTACAGGAGCTCCCACGTCTCCAGTTGGTATGCTGAATTGATGTGGCTCTTTTTCGACGGCAATACTTCCTAGGTGTATATCTCCTCCGAACCTGTAGAACCAAAAAGCCTCCGTATATCCTCAATTAGTTCGCACCATGCTCCTTTATTCATTCTTTAAATATCAGGTCTCAAACCTGTAATCTCTACATCACTTCCTACCCAACAGGTCCCTTTTCAAAATCATTATTCATCCGTGCCGCCTCCTTGCGGAATTCCTTTACTAGTCTCCATACCTAAAACTTCATCACTCACTTACTTTAAAACCCAACTATTTCAACGCCTCCTTGAACATCAATCTTCCGTAAATTAGTGAAATAGTGAAATCAACATGGGGTATATATTTTTTTAAATTTTTATTATCACGTTTTATGCTCAAAAGTTTTGAATCCAATCAAACGATTGTATTTAATATTCGAATGTTCTTTTAGACAGTCGTTTTTATAGTTTTTTTTAGGTTTAATTTTATTTTTGATCTTTTTCCATATTTTTCTACTATTAGCCGGACGAATGACCCCGGATCTGATCATGTTTTGTTATTTTTTTTTTTTTTTTTTTTTTTTTTTAATGTAGGCAGCAACCACTTGGGTCATATTCGCCTACAATCATTTTCTGTTATATTTTATTTACTTTTTTGTGAAATTATCAATAGTTATATTTTATTATATAGTTTTGCTAGTTTCAGAAATTCAAATATTTTGTCGGTTGTCTCCACACTGTCCTGCAATGCTGTTTGTAGATCAATAGGTATTTCTAGGAGGTCCCTGTACGTGTCGTATGTCCTGCAGTCCGTTAAAATGTGTTTGACTGTAAGTGGACACCCGCAAGTCTGGCAGTCAGGTGGAGGCTCACGCGCCATAAGATATCCGTGGGTTACTCTAGTGTGACCAATACGCAGCCGCGCTAGGATGACTTCCTCCCTTCGTTTACCTCGGACGGATGATTTCCATTGCGATAACATGAACACTTTTTATTTCTCTCAATTTATTTTCTGTTGTTCTAAACCACATCTTTTCCCATTTAATCTTTATTTTTTGCTTTATAAGGGAAATAAAGTCCTTAACAGGGACCCCCTGATGTGCAATGCCTTCCGTTATTGCTCTTTTTGCTGCTCGGTCAGCTTCCTCATTTCCAACTATTCCACAGTGACCAGGGACCCAGAGAAATTAAACTGAAATATTATTACTATGCGCTGATCTCAAGGCTAAAAGTATATTTTGAATCATAATGTTTGATGAAAAGGTGTTACTTAAACTGATTAGGGCTGATAGTGAGTCAGTACAGATTATTTGCATTTTTTTTTTGGAGTAGATAACATTAAGACCATTGTAAATTGCAATTAATTCTGCTGTATAGTTGCTGCATATCGGTGATAATGAAAATAGGTTCTGTTGATCAATGCACACCACCGCGGCTCCCACCCCCATAGAGTTCTTCGAGCCGTCAGTGTAGATATAGTCAGCCTCACCTAGTCTGTCTTGTAGTCTGTTAAATTCGTATTTGTACATGTATGGCATGGAATCTTTTTTCAGTAATTTTGTAAGGGAAAGACAAAGATTAGGAGTGGGGAGTCCCCACGGATAGATCTGAGAAATTACGGTAGCAAGGAGATGAGGTATTTCGAGGTGTAGGTCGGATAGAAATGATGAAACTCGGATTCTGAAAGATGTTCTTTTTGCTAAGGAGGCCTGTTGTTGTGTAAGGAGCTGTCCGTTAGGAAATAAGTCATTCAAGGGATGGTTAGAAGTTGAAAGAATATTAATAGCGTAAAGTATGTCAATTTGTTGCCGTCGTAGGTCAAGAGGAGGCTCGCCTGCTTCCACACATACGCTATTTGAGGGGCTCGATCGGAAAGCGCCAGTTGCGATTCTGAGTCCGGTATTGTGTATAGGGTCGAGCATTTTTAAAGCATTGCTTGAAGCCGAGTTATAAGCATTGCAGCCGTAATCCAATTTTGACCTTACGAGACTTCTATACAAGGTTAGCATACTAGTTCTATCAGCACCCCAACTAGTATAACTTACCATTTTTAAAAGATTTAGAGCGCGGAGACAATTAGCTTTCAGCCTTTTGATATGCAGAGTCCAACTTAGCGTTCTATCAAACGTTATACCAAGGTATTGGGTTGTGTGTGAGAAAGAGATGGCTTGGTTTTCTATAGATAATGACGGTAGTATTTTTGGTTTTCCTTTTCCAAAGAGTATGGCTACTGTTTTACTAGCTGAAATTTTAAAACCGTGATCAGAAAGCCAATCACTTATGTTATTTAAGGCGGTTTGTATGTTTTTTTGTAAGTCTGTTACATTTTTTCCATCAATATAAATTACGAGATCGTCCGCGTATAGCATTCCTCTGACCGGTAACCTAATTACATTTAAAACTTGATTAAAAATGATGCTAAAGAGTGTTGCACTCAAAACACAGCCTTGTGGTACACCATTTTCTTGTTCAAATTCATTGGAAAAGATATCACCAATTCTAACCACAAATTTTCTATTACTAAGAAAATTGTTTATAAAAGATAGCATATGACCTCTAATCCCCATGGTATCCAGAGTGTCGATTATGATTCTTCTCCATGCTCTATCAAATGCATTCTCTATATCAAGGAATACTGCAAGTACTTTTCTTTTATTTTCGAAGGCATTTAGAATATCGGATTCCAAGCGAACTAGATTGTCCCTAGTGCTTCTGCCTTTTCTAAACCCGCTCTGCCATGCTGGTAGTAAGTTCTTAGATTCCAGGTACCATAACAACCTATTGCTTACCGATTTCTCCAATACCTTACAGACAGAAGAGGTCAGTGTGATTGGTCTATAGCTGTTAGGATTCTTGGGATCTTTGTTATTCTTAAAGGACCAGATGTCCCAGAATAAAAATTATAAAACTTACTTTATTCCTTTCTTTATTTCATTGATGCACGTAAATAATGTATAAACTTGTTTAAAAAAAAAAAAAAAAAATCATGTTAGAGGAGAGCCAATAGCATTGAAATTTTCATTTTCGCCTAAAAATGAGATTTAGAACTTTATCAAACCATGTAAGCGAATTATACTTTTAAATGTTACCTCTAGGCTCCAGATTATTTTCTATTTATCCTGAATTTATATTCCAACAATGGCATATATAAGCGCGATAATTCCACTTATGCTCTAATTGAACTCAAGGAGCAGTTACTAGACATAACAAGTAGCAGTAGCATTACTAAACGACCATTGATAAAGGGACAACTTGATCCTCTGCTGGGAGCAGGAAATCAGGCTTTGATTTACTAGCCTTGGCAAGGGCATGAAGTGGAGCAGTTAGAGCGGCGCTATCTACTATTTATGATTTGCTTCCACTTCATCTGCAGTCTGTCTTCTCGGCTACTCTGCCTTGCCTCGTCATCATTGTACAGTGTTGTCTCAATTCCATTGCACTTATCTACGTTAAATAGATCCCAACTCCCAATGTATTCATTGCGGTTATGCTCGTTTTTACAATTACTATGAATATTTATTTTTAATTTGTATATATTGTAACACCAATGAGGGTTTAAATAATTTTATCAACGTAAAATTGAAGCATGGAAATGCATACGGGGCTAAGTTCCAAAAAAATAAAACAGTTTTTTTTTTCCAACTGTTATATGTGCCAAAGCCATTCTTGAGAAATGGGTATAAGTAATGTTTGGTTGTTAGAAAAGAGTTCATTGAAAGATGTCATGGGTGTAAGCACTGAACGTAGTTCACCCTAGAGGGTATAAGTCATATCATTTCATTTCATATTCTACATTTCATTTCATAGACGTAAAATAGAGGTCCCGAGCCTGTACGATGTCAGGTACTCGTTAAAGATCCCTATCCTAATTATACCTGGATAGGCAAAATTTAGGACTCCCACTCTAGCATCGTCCGATTAGCCTTAGTAGCATGAAAATGGACTTTAAACAAAAAACAAACAATATTTTCTAATTTAATAGATTAAGAATTATAAATTCGTAATATAAAAATAATTTTTTTTTAACTATAATCAATGATTAAATTGCAACTTACTGGAAATTTTATACATTTTATTTTTAGTTAAATATAGCGTGAAATATAAAGGCCAACATTCAGTTTGATTTATTTTTATAATTATTATTAATGCCATGTAAGTGCACCTTACTTTACTTTCCTTTCTTTTTGTAAGTTCATACGTTTTCATTTCACTGTCGCTTAAAGGTTATTAAAAAGTGTGTTCACTACATATTTATACAACTTTATACTTTTGTTCTCATCACCTCATCTCTAATTCCCATTAAAATCATTTTTAGTAAAATTTTGATCAATAAGATACTTTTTTTTTTTTAATTTATTATTTTTGTCCAATATTAGCCTCCTTTCGGTGCATTTTGCGGCATCAGCAATTCCTCTGCGTATATACTCTTCATTTTACTTAACCCGGCGCTGGTCGCGCCCCTTCGTGAGACACCGTTGGTCGCGCGTGAGCAAATTGCTCACACCTCAGTTTTTGGATATTCTATTATTTTTCAGCAGCATTCTTCGCCAAATTTTTGTTTCTTTTAATTTAGAATATGTTTATCGTTAAATTATTAATCTATTTAAGGTGTTTTCATCAGTTTAATGCATTTATTATAATTTATTTATAGAAGTGGAATGAATAGAAGAGAGTAAACAAGAACCAAATGCTTTATGAACCCGGCATTGGTCGCTAGAACTTTAACATGGATGGTCGCACGTGAGAATTTCTCTCTCAACAATCACTACTTTTTTTTTCATTTTATCATACGTTAGATTAAATAAGCCGCAATATCTTCGCAGTACGTCTTGTTCCACTTATTTGCCGAACTAAACTAACAAACGGTGCAGCTACAATATTTTATCAAAGAAAGACAAACGTGTACTAAGAAGATTTGGGCTCATTACAGCAGAAATGGGCAAGTCCGTGCAGGTCTCGGAGCGGCTCGCCCGATGTCTCATTTCTGTGTCACGGATGGTCGCGCTGTGAGCAATTTGCTCACGCTCCCGTTTTTTCGAACAAAACGTTTTATAAGGGCCTAGCGCGGCATTTCTTTTTTTTTTTCAAAAACAACTTCTTAAAGTGATTTAATTTTTAAATGACAAATAGAAAAAATATCAGAATTAAATAAAAGGAGATAAGCGAAATACACAAGATTTTCGGCAAGTGTGAGCAAAATGCTCACAACGCGACCAACGCCGGGTTAATTATTCTAAAAATATTTCAATATCATAAAATAAATAAGGCTAACGCAACTAAACAAATATTTGCGATATTTTGAAGCCACTCTCTTAAATCATTCAATCATCATTATATTAGGTAATTTTCTTTTAAGTTTTTTTATTACTTTATTAGACATAATATGTCTAATCAAGTAATCAAAAAAATGAGAAGAAATATAAGATATTATCTTATATTTCTTCTTCTTTTTTTTTAATGGCTTCAACAATAAGGGATGGGTCTTGGCCTTTTAAGATCTTCCGCCATCTTTATTCATATTTATATAAATATTTCTCATATTTAGTTTCGGATTTTTAAAAATATAATAAAAAACAAACGCACACACTTGGCCTCTGTTTAACATTAAAATCCGATAATCTGTTGTTACTGCTTGTATAGAACGTAAAATATGTGCTAGAACATAGAAACTGTGTCAAATGATACACAATTCGATCTATTTAGTTACATTAATTCGCGCATCTCCTAACATTTTCAACCCCCGCTTTCGTTTTTTACGTTTAATAAGAAGGTAAGACCAAAGTCACATGAAAGTTAAAATTTAGTTCATTATTTATACAAATTTGGTATATTTTTTCTTTACAAATGTGTCAATGGATGGAATTACATGTAACTAATACGAAGCCATCTAGGGACTGGTCTCGTTTTACTATAGCTTCAGAGATTTTCGTAATGTACGAGTATTCATATTCTAATAAAACAAGGAGCAAGATGTTTTTATAAATGTCATTTGCACCTCTGTACTGCCTCCAAATATGAAAACTATAGGCTCTCAACAAAGAGAGATTTGAACATTTAAAAAAAAAAGAAAGTACACCTTTTTTTAGCACATATTAGCAGTTCATAATGAATATTTTATTTCTATGTAGTGTGGACTATATTCTGTGGAAATATATCTTATTTATATAGATCGACGTTGATTTTTAGTAATCCCGTTTTTATAATAAAACTAAATGGCTTACCAATTATTGAAAATAAAGGAGGGTGCTCTGCTCTATATCCACGTTTTAGGAACCAATAAATTAAATTCTGAATCCTCTTCCATTGTCTCTTATAAGTTAATTTTTAAAAAATTCTCAATCCACTCTTCGATTTTATTGCTTTTGCAATATTATTTGGAAATGAACTGACTGAGCATTATGAGGGATCTACAGAGTTCAAACCACCGTTATTCTGTTAATATTTGATTCAAGTGATTAATAATCTTTAAATGCTATAGCCAGATTGCTGTTTTAAGGAGACCTACATGACTTTTTCATTTAGTTGACGTTAACTATTTCCACCTAGATTGGCGAGTATTCCTACTGTGCGTTCATTGTTTAAGCTGACACCATAATCCGCCAGCGGTTATTAATTAAACTAGATAAAATATAATTAATTTTAAACTGGCATTTCCACTTGTTTTAAATTAGTTGGAAGAATAGCAGAATTCGAAAACTGCTGGCTTCAGAATATGCTGAATAGGACAATTCCAATTCCGCAGCTGATATATGCACTCTCGTCTTTTGAAAATTAATTTCATTGCGATAATATTTATAATGTTATGGTACTATGTTTTATATATTATGATACTATGTAACCATACTATCTTTCATGGTAATATTTCACTGGTGTTTGGGCAAAAGGGTTTAAGTCATCAAAATGTGAAGCTTAAATAACGATTTACCAAGCTATTGAAAATCATTATAAATTCTTTCTGATTGTATTTTTAAATTCCAGAATAATAAATGAAACTATATTCTTTCCACAGAGACTGTAATAAATTATAAATAACGAATAAATTATAGTGAATTATGAATTTTAAGAAGACGATACAAAAAAATTTTTTTATGACTAAACCCCTTTTGCCAAACATGATAAATCATTCAAGTATTGGTCTTGCATTGGTTAGAAATATATTATGAACATAACTATCACTGCATTAATAGAGTACATACATTTCTGAATGGAGTCCAGGTATAGAAAAGCAGTTCATTCATCATGATAAAAAAAAAAATTCAGTGAAGACTTGGAAATTCGTTGATCATGGAAAAAAAAGGGAATGAAGGGAAAAAAAAAAAATCTCTACCTTCATATCAATTTGCTAAAAGCCACAGTGTGTTATTTGAATGGAAACATACTCGTACCTGGGCCCCATGCCATTTTTAAATTTACCTTCCATTCATATAGCGTGAATGAACTTCTTCAACACGAAAGCACCTTAATTTAGGAAAAATACTAAACAAATAAAAACTTTTTAATAAATTATATTGAATTTTTTATTGGCTATGGTAATTTAGACAACACGTGCCTAAAAATATTCCATTTATGTTTTTCTATAATTTCCTATATAAACGTAGTTCAATATAACTTTTCTTCTTCTGGTTTTTCAATCTTAAACTTCACGAGTGTCGAATATTTTATTTTATATAAAGTGAAAACTGTACTAAAGCCGCTCTGCAAAGTACTCAGCATAGAGTAAGAGCTAAGAGACCATTTTGAAGCCAGTGTGTCTGCTAATTTGTCCCATTATTTAGCTGCCTTCTCAAATAACTTTCTGCAAGGTGTTGCGACTCCCGAAATCCTTTCAATGTATATCCAGGTCCATGAGGTTTTGGGGTATTTCTCATTTGGCATCTTAAAGCCTTAGATCTTAAGATCTCACTAGCTGAACCTCGAGGGCTTCCCTAATTAAGGAAATTAACTACTTATGGTGGGAAGAAAAAGTATCTAAGTACATTTTCTATTTTTTATTAGCAAGAAGCCATGACATTTTAAGAGCCTAATAAACTGACCAAGCTACCCGAATGGCCAGAAAAGGAAGAACTCTTTCAAAAATTCTTTTTTACAAGTAGACAAATGACTAAGTTAAGTGCCTTCTTGTAAAAAATAATTTTTGAAAACCCGTTTTTTTTAAATTACCGCTTGAAACTTTGAAATACTTAGTTTTAAGTTCATAGTTGTAATAACTTTTATTAAAGGTCAGACCTTTCTAAAGAGATTGGTCTTTATTTGATTATTTTAGGATGAATAAAAGAGGAGATATTTGATTTGAAGCAGACCACTGAAACAGCTAAAAATATAAAAATACGTTTTTTCGGAAGTAATTAAGTAATAAAGTGCCATTGGAAAAATAAAAATTCAAAAAATAAACTAAATGCACTTATGTACTTCTAATGCATTGTTCTTTCAATGGTAAAAATATTTAAAAAATAAATAAAAATGTGGAAGCAACTAGATTGGACCACTTCATATGGATTGACCCACCACTATACGTGGTTTTCCCGGACCAGAGGAGAGGGTGGTGGATTGATAATGAATATTATTCGGGGTATCAATCATATATAGTCCAGGGTAGGTTTAGGGTGAATCCTGAATTAGGAAAAAGCTTTATAAATGTCATAGGTCAATGTAAACCCCTTATTAGCTTTTCAGTTTTACTATTAATTTACGTATTGAATAAATTATTAGACATTAATTCATATTTAAATCAAATGATTTTTTAAACTTTTAAATGACAATGAATTTGTAATTTCCAACGCTGAAAGTTATCCGACTTTTACCAAAGAACATACAAGTTAAAATTTAGATGGAAGAACAGTTAAAAGTTTTAGGTAATAGACTGAAGGGAACGGGTGGCAACTTGAAAACTTAGAACATCAATCCCACTTCTTCTAAAACTTTAGAAATAGAGCGAGTTGCACCAGAAGTTTTCCTATATAGATGCTTAATCCGGCACAAACCCCGAAATTTGCTTAATCCGCACTAATCTACTTCATTCTTTCAAATTCCAGCCTTTTTCGAAATGATGGTGTACCAAAAAGGTAAATCATTATATAACCCATACATTACTCAAAGCTAAAAAGGACATTAACTTCCGAACTTGAAGAATCGTGTTACTAGTTTTTGATTGTCTAAAATGTATAACACCTCAGAGGCGTAATACCACCAATTTGCGTAAATATTTTAGCATTTCTGAGACCGTAAATCGTATACTAACTAGCCACCTTACAGTAAACTCACTACCATCGAGAGTGATTGATCTTCTGGGCGTATCCGTACTCATTTATAACCAATTATGTGAGTCACGCTCAATTATAATTGCATAATTATCAATATGTCTTACTAGCTCTTATTTTCCAGGTTGGTCCTCTCTAAATACAAGGGATTAATTTAAGCCAATTATGCATATTTTTTAAGGCTGGAAATTTTTAGAATGATGGATCACAAAGGATGGAAGAACAGACTGGTATCCATATTGATATGGATAATGCCAACAAAAGGTATTAATTACAATAAACTAATATACGGTAGGCTGATGATATCCATAGCTCTGGAAAATAAGGAGGATTTCACTCCAAATTTTTTTTATTCAAAATTTTAGAATCGGGCACCGGCATATATTTGTTCGTACAACTTAACGATATAAAGGTAATGTGTTATTCAGGAGGGGTGCAGGATGGCCGAGTGAGCTAACGCGTTACCAAACCGTCTAAAAGGCCCCTGACAACATATGATTGATACGCCGAAGATAGCCAACTCAAAACCCAGAGCAAGGGGGCAAAATAAACAATCAAAATAATATTCGGCATCAATCCCCCACTCTCTCCCTGGTCCGGGAAAAGCAGGCATAGCATAAAAACCGAGGACTAAAAAGATTTGTTTTCAGCCGGAAAATATCATATAATATTATACTGACAGCCTCTAAGGCTAAGATCTACAAATGTCTGCTATAAGGTAAAGCTTGTGAGAGGTGTGCCGGAGAAGAATTGTTGACAATCATTATAAGATTAAATACTTAGTTTAGCGTTTTATTGCATCTGGACACTGATAGAATTCACAATCGTGAAGTTGATCGCCCAGATAAACCACTAACCTAACCTAACCTAGCCTGATAGAATTCATGAATTAGTTGGCTTATATTTGAATTGTGGTTAGGAAATACTACCTCGGCAGTATGAACAACATGTCCATTTCCCCAAATCTTATCGCGCGTGGAAATAGTCCATCGCAAAAATGATATATTAAATTTATTCATGTGGTGAGAATATTGATGTGTATATATTTATACAATGATTTCAGTTAAAAAGGATATAAATGGTGATAAAAAAATATGTTTTTCTTTATTACATCGGAATACAAGACTTGCACTGATTAAAAGTACAATAATAATTTGTTAGTCGATTAAAATACAACATTACTTCTTATACTCTATTCAGGGATATGTAATTTAGAGCACTGCGATCTTTTCATAAGGAGGCATAATAAACATAAGAGGCAATGGCATTAGCAGGTCACCTTGAAATGCCTACTCGAGGGATCGTGAATGGGAAAGCGGGTCATGATTTAAAGATGATATAAAGCTCCATAATTTATAAAGTCCCTCCACTAAGGTTTATGTAGTTTGCACGAGAGAGCTACTTTATCTGATTGTATAGGCTCTGCTTTATGCTACTCGGCAACAGTAATCTGTCTTTGTAATGCCTGCGAAAAGTGTCTCTGCGCTGTTCATTTCCATTTTTTATGGATTTTATTTTTTTAATAAGATTTCAAGACGCTTCAACGGTAAATTAAAACAAAAATTCTGAACTGTCTACCATTTTCTTTTTTTTGGATCAAAATAAATCTGTTTCTTGAGACTTAAAAGTTACTAATTTGCATTTTTAATAACCTCATAAATGATAAAAAGATATACATGAATTTTAATAATACTAATAAATTTAGTATTTAATTCAAGTACCTATTTGTCAGGTATGATGGAGATTGGTGAATACCATAGAGGTTTAACCAGTTCATCATAATCAGTTGGGAAGGTTGACATATATTCCATGAGTCCTCTAATTCGAACCCATACTGGTAAACTGAAGAAACTAAAGGTGAGCAGTGCTCTAGGAAGCTCAGCTCCCAGAACCATACCTTTTCTTTTGAAAATTGAATAATAATCAGATCATAGAGAAAGAAATCAAATCATATTAGGCTAAAGAAAAAAAAAGGTATCCTCATATTGAAAACGCTGTAAAAACGAAAATAAAATAAATATTAGCGAAAGAAAACAATATTTGATTTCTTCGTGAATAATCGTTAATTATTTATAATTACCAAGTTTTTTGAGAAGGCTTTCTCTTAGGATTTCCAAACCTAGAGTATTAAATGTGTCATTCACCTGTTGTGTGCCACACCTTATCAATACACTAGATTAACACTTTTATTAACATTATCATACAGTTAAATACATATAGAATAGATTAACCTAATTTGAAGATACACCGAATCAAGGAAATTAACTTAGTATTTAAAGTTTATAATTTATTTTAAGATGAATGGAAACAAATGTGTCAGAAATATGGGGAAGAATTCATTCTATGGCATCAAAATCGATGCTATGGCACCAAAAATTGGCACTGCCATCTAAACAAGCTAAGGAACTACGGGATAAGATGGTTTTATAGTTAAACTAGAATATTGATAATTTGAGACAAGAATGTAATCAACTAATGGCATCCAGTTGAAAAATATTTCGAAATCATTGAATATATTGTATTAGGTATACTCGTATTTTAGCATTATATACGAGTTTATTACTTCAGTTTTTCCCTTCTTCGCCTTATCGGCAGTAAGGGAAATCAGAATTAACTATTGCTTAATCATTCATAAGGTACTTGTAACCTATTCTTCTCTTCCATTTCTTTTCCAAAAAGTGTTTAAATTGATTTCTATTAATGCGAGTTAAAGTGGTTTGAGCCAACACCATCATCCACCCACACATCAGACTATCAACGAAAAATCGCCATATGGTGATAACTTACTATCCGATCACCCTCCTTAACCTAGCCATTTTTGCTGAATCAACTGAATGAAGTCACTACTGCCTTACTCAACATGGATGCATGATTCAAACTATTCAGTTTCCCCTATAAAATAGGCTGACCGTAAAGGTTGAATCACACAGGTCTTACTATATTTTAAATTGTAATACATGCAGCAATTTCTGATTTTCAAGAATTGAAAGATAATGGAGACTCGCTGTTGATTACTTTATATATTTTCGAAATTGGGTACTTGCTTGTAATCAATGGTTTGTGGTGGTGGTATCTTGCTACATTTTTTTCAATAGGGCGAATACCAATTTTTGGGTAGCCATCAGTCTATTGGCAGTGCTCGATCCTAAAGGAAGACTTCGACGACCGGTTTTTCCATCTTTCCGAACTGTCACACGTTTCCATTCCATTCCAAACCGACGATTTTCCGTCATGCTAACTAACGGTTTAGAAGAATGGAAAAACTGATCGTCTGAGCTACCTCAAGTCAGATATAGAATAACTTTAACTGTTCTCAAATTTCGGCAACTTTCGGTCCATTTTTTGCAATCACCTTTATTTTCGTCAGCTTCTTATCGTTTTTTTTCAAACTGTTCTCGCGTTGCGTTAGTCCTTTGTACTTAACTTGATATATAAATTCTTCGAACCAAAAAGCACCTTTACTTTTTCTGGCCAATTCGGCAGCTTGTTCAGTTTTTTAGTCACCTAAAATGGCGTGGTGTACTGGAACCAAAATGAAACCCTACAGAAGTGTACTGAATTTTTAGTTCTCAATATAAGTGGGTAATTTTATTAAATAGGGAATTATTTAATTCTTTTCCTGAATTCCATTTTTGTGTATAACTAAGGACGGATTATTTTAAGTATGTGTAAATGTTTATTAAGTATAAACCGTTTTATATATTATAATATAAACAATATACACTATGAATATAGTCTAACACATTCTATAGTATAGTATTTATATATACATACGGATAATATTCTACTATTTTTTGTATTAATCGTTTTTTATTTTTTTTCATTTTATTATATTTTTATTCTTCCTATTATATTAAACGGAATAAATATTATTTTGCAAGTTTCCCTGATTATCTTAGCTTGAAATATTAATAGTTCTCGTCAAAGAACGTTGGCCTGGAAATAATTTTAAGCGAACACGACATCTCTAGCTATTTGTCTTCATGAAACAAAGCTCTCGCCCAAATACTCGCTCTCCATCCTTGGTTATCCCCCATTTCATCGGGATTACGAGTCGAAAAAAATATCTTGTCCCAGAGTAGCCATTTATGTTGAAGACACTATATTTTGGGAGGTAATTCCATACCCTACTATATTTCAAGCTGTCGCTGATTTTATTCATTGTCTTCCTGAGATAACCATATATTATTTTTGTTTGTTCGGCATATATTTTTAAGAATGTTTTATTTTTCTAAATATCAAAATATTCCATAAGGGTTGCGTAAAAATGGATATTGAATTGATAGAATTTTAAAGGTAAATTTCGATGTCACCCAGGTATAATAGATTTTTGGTTGTTTGTCATCAATATTCACTTCTTTATACTTGATGTGTAATTGCCAAAAATAAAACTAAAAAAAAATTGTAATTAATGTATTCATACTACTAGTTTGAGTGCACTTATTTTTTTAATTTTTATAAAAATTTATTGCATCCAATGACAGCACAAAATAAAAAAAATCTGGTGCGTGCGCGCAACACACAACTTTCACTTACCAACTTACTTAGATTAGAAATTGACGTGTTTTGCTAATTATCATTTCCCAAAGTCACACATTTTTCTACATTCATATCTTATTTTTGTTAATCGTTAAAGCCGTTTTTGAGTAAATAAAAAACCCCGTGAAAATGATACAAAATTTATTAAGTAAAGTCCCCCCTCCCGTTGATCAATTTTGATGAAATTTTTACTGTCATATCTCGGGCATATAAATACATCAAATACCAAGTTTGATCAAAATCGTTAAAACCGTTTTTGAGTAAATAAAAAAAACATGTGAAAATGGTACAAAATTTATTAAGTAAAGTCCCCCCTCCCGTAGATCAATTTTGATGAAATTTTTACAGTCACATCTCGGGAATATAAATACATCAAATACCAAGTTTGATCAAAATCGTTAAAACCGTTTTTGAGTAAATAAAAAAAACACGTGAAAATGATACAAAATTTATTAAGTAAAGTCCCCCCTCGGGTTAATCAATTTTGATGAAATTTTTACAGTCATATTTCGGGCATATAAATCGATCAAATACTCAGTTTAATCAAAATCGTTAGAGCCGTTTTTGAGAAAATCGAAAAAAACGTAAAAAGTTATTAAATAAAGTACCCCCTCCATTTGAGCAATTTTGATGAAATTTTTGCTGTCACATCGCGGGCATATACCTACACTAAATACCCAATTTCAAGTTCCCACGGTTTATAGTTTTTGAGCTAGTCTGTTCACATACACACACACACACACACACACACACACAGACCATTTCGCGGGACTTGGTTATTTCGACTCAGGGGGTCCCAAAACGTGTATTTCCGTTGAAAACCGGAAGTCGAAAATTTTCACGATCGCAATACTTCCACTTACTATATATTTCATATATGGGACGTTCTTTTACAAACCGAACACATTTCTGACCGACACATTTTAGATTTAACTGAAACTTTTTTTACGGGTTCTATATCGAAAAAAAAGAGATATGTGTAAGAGGATTTTTTTTTATTTTCGATATTTTGAAAAATAAACAAGATCGAAAATTCGTGAATTTGATGATTTATCGATAATAGCCTACTTTTCAAAAATTCATAACTCCGGTTCTATTTAAGCTAAAAAATCTAATTTTTTTTTATTTTGAAGGTAAAAAAACAAGCTTTAAGAAAAAAATACTTTCAAAACAAATTGTCGAAAAATTCAAATTGTTATCAACAATGTCAATGTTTAAATCGGTTTTAAACAGTGGCGCCACCCATGAATCAACTTTTTACTATTTTTATTGTATTCTGCGCCAAATTTTCTATCGAAAACGCTATTAAAAACGATGGAGAAGTTATTTTTACTGTAAGAAAAAAATTAATTAATTTAGCGCGGTACGTCACATCGACGCGTGGGTCACATTTTACGGCTCATATTCTTGTTTTACACCGTTTATCTCTTAAATACAAATAATTGTTTCATTTTTTTAATTAAAAAACATGTTTTATTAGCCAAGAAGATGGAAAAAAATAGAAAAAATACATAAATAAAAAACATTGTTGAAAATGAAATTTTTTTATTAAGATTTTGATAATGCATTAGTTAATAAGAACAATATTTGGAATATAATAATAAATACAATATTTAAAAATAAGACAATGTTTAAATTTTTTGTTTAAAAATTATTACAATATCCTTTTTTTCGCATGATGAAAATCGGATTAATACAATGATATTTTAAAGTTCCTTTTATTGTTAAAGCTTTTTGGAAACGGTCGGACAATGTTTTTCTTCTAATTTGTATTCATATGCTAAATTAATTAATTTTTTTCTTACAGTAAAAATTAGTTCTCCATCGTTTTTAAAAGCGTTTTCGGTAGAAAATTTGACGCAGAATACGATAAAAATATGAAAAAGTTGATTCATGGGTGGCGCCACTGTTTAAAACCGATGTAAACATTGAAATTGTTGATAACAATTTGAATTTTTCGACAATTTGTTTTAAAAGTATTTTTTCTTAAAGCTTGTTTTTTTACCTTCAAAATAAAAAAAAATTAGATTTTTTAGCTTAAACAGAAGCGGAGTTATGAATTTTTGAAAAATAGGCTATTACCGATAAATCATCAAATTCACGAATTTTCGATCATGTTTATTTTTCAAAATATTGAAAATAAAAAAAAATCCTCTTACACGTATCTCTTTTTTTTCGATATAGAACCCGTAAAAAAAGTTTCAGTTAAATCTAAAATGTGTCGGTCAATTTTTGTCCAAATCTGTTCGGTTTGTAAAAGAATGTCCCATATAGGTAAGTGAAAGTAAAAATAGTAAGCCAATATTATTTAATAAATGTGATGATCAAAAGTTCAGGTAATTTTCGGTCTTGATATATTCCGGAACTTTTTGTATAATACATAATTATATTACATTAGTGACCGAAGGCTCATACTCCAAGATAGATATTGCTTTTTCTAAAATGTACAATAATTATAGTTATATTTATTCTGGCATCATATTTCAAATTTATAAGTAGAATATACTTATAACTACAAATGATCAGAATTCATTTGTTCTTAACATATTTTTACTTTCACTTACCTATATATGAAATATATAGTAAGTATATAGTAAGTGGAAGTATTGCGATCGTGAAAAAATTCGACTTCCGGTTTTCAACGGAAATACACGTTTTGGGGTCCCCTGAGTCGAAATGACAGCATAAATTTCATCAAAATTACTTAAAGGGAGGGGGTACTTTACTTAATAACTTTTTAGGTTTTTTTCGATTTTCTCAAAAACAGCTCTAACGATTTTGATTAAACTGAGTATTTCATCTATTTATATGCCCTAGATATGACTGTAAAAATTTCATCAAAATTGATTAACCGGAGGGGGGACTTTACTTAATAAATTTTGTAACATTTTCACGTGTTTTTTTTATTTACTCTAAATCGGCTTTAACGATTTTGATCAAACTGGGTATTTGATGTATGTATATGCCCGAGATACGACTGTTAAAATTTCATTAAAATTGATTAACCGGAGGGGGGACTTTACTTAATATATTTTGTATCATTTTCACGGGTTTTTTTATTTACTCAAAAACGGCTTTAACGATTAACAAAAATAAGATATGGATGTAGAAAAATGTGTGACTTTGGGAAATTATATTTAACAAAACACGTCAATTTCTTATCTAAGTAAGTTGGTAAGTGAAAGTTGTGTGTTGCGCGCACGCACCAGATTTTTTTTTTTTTTTTTTGCTCTTCTTTAGAATCTTCCTCGGTTCGACGTGAAACCGATTTAACTTCCCTAATGACTTTATTATATCGCTGATGAAATTGTTTTTCACTGCGGGCGTAAGGGCTTCACGGAATACAAACTGAAAAAAAGAAAAAATGTTAAGAGACAGAAAGTTTCGAGAAAATTGAAAGGAAGTGAAAAAAAAAAATGTTTGGGAAAGTTGAAGGTGGCAGGGAAAGTTCGGGAATCTTTCTGGGCACAGTTGGCATTACAAAAAGTGGTTTCTGGATTTAGTAGACAACGTTGCTCTCGATCTAAAAGCATTCAGCAGGATTGTTTGTTAGGCATACAAATAATTATATATATATATATATATATATATATATATATATATATATACAGAGAGAGGGGAGTAGATGGATAGATTATATATAATTATTCATAACGACTAAGCCAGACTAGATTATGAACTGGGACTGAATCGCTGGCGGGCCCCTGTTCAATAAATCTGCGTAGTGTTGACAATAAGCCGAGAGGACAATACTCCCATCCGGCCCTCGACAAAGCCGCGGATTGGGCGATATTTTTTGCCCTCGTCCAATAAAAAATGAATATCTTCTTGATAATTGTCCGAACGCTATGCGCCACCGATAGATAGATCATTTCAAGTAGTCATTGATTCCGTGTGTTTGTTATTTGCTCATGTGCTGAGAATTGTTTATTTATCTATGATAGCATCATTTTAGATATGATGAGACATTTGATAGTAAAGAGACAGAAACCTTGTTCCCATTGGTGAAGGAAATTATTTACTACCCAAGGATCTGAAATTTAATAATTATATTAAAATCTATAAAATTGAAGTAGGTAAATATTTAAAAGTATAAGAAAATATTGAAACTTCCATAAAATTAAAGCATGATTAATATTTGATTCTAACGCAATAAATGAATTTAAATAATATAAAAAATTATCGTAGAATCAGTGGTATTATCGTGAAGAAACGCGATTTGATACAAAAAATTAAATTATTGTAATTTTTCCAGGTTTATATAAACTGAAATTCGGATGACGAGAAAGATAATGAGTGAGAGCTTTGATTGTAAAATAAGAGATAGGTGGCCAGGAGCAAGTTGGCCTTCGGATGTGGAACAGGACTTAGAGTTATTGCCTGGAGGAAGGAGGCGCTGGATTGGGGCAGCTGGAGGAAAATAGTGAGGGATTTATTGTTTATGAATTGACCCTCAATTAAATCCGTACCTAGTTAATTTATTTATTTCTGACGTTTTGGCCTTATATCCATTATCATGGTTAGATTTTCTGTGAGGACATTTAGCCTATTTGTAGGCTTTATTAATTATTACAGGTAAGGATATCTAATGAACTCATTCGAGAAATAAATGTGGGTCACTGCCGTGAAATAGAGGGGTATGTGCGGAATGAAGCAGTCTAAAAATTTCTGATTCCGTTTTTGTTATCCAAGCTGGGCGTGGACCTCATTAAACAGGAATGAAATCGGAAATAGTAAAAAACTTGTTAAATTTGAACGTAAACATAGCTCGAAGAGTAGATGACCGGTAGTCGATAAAAATTGGAAAAACTAAAAGTAGGGCGGTAGGTGTAGGAAATTTAACCATGAAAATATGCTAGAATGCCGAAACGTAGTACATAGATAAAAAAGCTAGGCTGTAATTGAGGATCTATTTGTGATTATTTAAATACTATCAGTGGCTTCAAATATAAGAAACAATTTCATAGTGAGGTACGGAATAAATCTCAACCTTCCCACCATGATGGCTGGTTACTCCTCTAGAGTAACCAATCTCCAGAACCAGTTAGTACGACTCGGCTTCCCTCCTTTCCTACTATAATCCCCCACGTAAGACTATCTACTTCTTTCTACTTCATTTAATTCTTTGATAGTTTTTATATTAATATTTCTTAATAATATGAGACAATCCAATATTTCAAATTAACCTACTTAGCAGGAACTAACCTACTTTATTGAAACCATTTTAAGCCATTTAACATTATATTGATTGTAAGAGCTTTACCTTAATCCTGCCTGCACCATATAAATTGGTACATCGACTCCAAGCGAGAAAAATGGAGGGATGCAATAAATAAATTATTTTTTTGGGAATACAAATAAAAGAGGGGATAAAAAATAAGGAAATAAGATATGGAACTAAACTTGAGCACATTGCAGAACTAATGCTTGGATAGCAATGGGCTGGGCTCGTCGCTCGGATAACCGCAGGTAGATCGACCCTCTGAAAGCAAAAAAGTGTAAAAGAAAGTAGTTGAGAAGTTATTTCCAAAGCTGCAAACGTAGACTAGATGAAGAAAGAAATCTCAAGATCTAATATAAGCAATGATAATTTACCAAAATGTATTATTTATATTATAATAAGTAAATCCGAATTTTCTAAGCAGTTTTTTATGTTAGTACCCGGCTGTATTGAATTTTATTTATACTGGAGATTTAAGAAAATCTGAAACAGATAATAAGCATGAATGTATTAGCTAAACCAATTGAGGAGCAGTCCTTTTTCAATAAACTATATGTCTCTCTTACTCATCTGTTTTATTAGTACCATTGAAATTTTTTAAAAGCCAAGAATAAACTTTATTTTTAATGTTATAAGATATTAAGTTTTCTTCTTGATTATTATCTCAATTCAGTCTTTGGGACTCTCAGCTCCGTAGAGTTTTTCCCTTTTTTTTTAGTTGAATAAGGTCTGAATATCCGAAATTAATCATGATACCTAGTACCAAAAGGGAGAAGGTAAAAGAATGTTAGATGTAAAGAGAAGTTGAAAAAAAAAAGCCATGCAATTAAAGTCTTGATTTATTGGTTTTGATTATATATATACATTTATTTAAGATAAGTTGATTACTAAAGATTTGCTGACTTTATATTGAGTTATCAAAAGATTCTATAAGGTAGGACATAGTAGCTGAGGAAATCCATCTTCTTTGGAGCTGAAAGGGGCTAGTTGAGCTCTGAGTTGTGGCTATAGATAACCCTTCACTACTTTCTTTTCACCTGTAGTATCGGTCGGCCAGGGTTCTATGTGGTTTGCCCATGTATTACTTAACCCACTCTCCTACACGGTGGTTTCATATCACACTTATACTAACTAATGTTGGGTAGGATTCAACCTTTCCTATATTTGAGCCTTTTTCACAATAAAAAGCATAAAATGGATATTAATGTCTATGTAATGAATGAATAAATTTCATTTAAATCAAATATAAGTTTAATTAAAAATAAAAAACGTAAAAATTTCGAATAAATATGTTTTTATTTACAGAAAAGAAGAAAATAAAGTACAAGTTAACCTCGGTTCTGGTAAATTCAGCCTTTATATATCAATTTAATATAAAAATAACATAATAAAATAAAAATGACAATAATTGACATGAAAAAAAAAATCACAATCGTGTCTCAATCAAATGTTTTCTCCATCATAGGTTAAGGAAAAGTCGGGGAAAATAGTAACTTCATGTTTACCGCTGATCGATTTTCACATCTAGTACATGAGTTTCCTTTCCTGTCTTTTTTTTCTTCGAGCCCAAGTTTTCAACTACCATCGTCCTTAGATTATCTTTGCTCCAACCACGGTTTAGTTAACGCTATTGCTAAATGATTGAGAAACGTAGACCGGAACCTGTTGGAAAACGGCTCCTAGTTGACGTCCCTTTTGTAGAGTACCAGGCAGTTTAATGAAGCGATATCAAGCCGATGGCATAAAAATGTGCATCGGCCTACAGTTACTTTTTTCTTTTCGGAATATGAGTGGTCTCATGCGAAACCACTGTCATTAATATTGTCTTATTCTACGAAAACTCCTCTAATATCTTCAAAAATTTGGTTGAAAAACTTTGCTGTTTGTCATTTTTCTAAAATCTAAAACTTATGATTTCACACTAGATTTTATTCATACAATGGAAAATTCAGTAAAGCGAAAATAATTATACAATGTGGTTAAATAAAATAAATTATTAGAACTTAAAGTAGTAGAGTAAGGTTGAATTCAACCTAAAACGTTACTACTACGATTAAACCCATGAGGAGCTCGCGGAATGGAAATGTTTAGGAATGCGGTGAAATAAAAAAACATGTATGTGTAACTAATTACATGTATAGTGTCAATGTTTCGGCCCGATATTCAGGTCTTCATCAGGACTAAGTATAAAACTGGATAAAAAGTGAGAAAAAAATTGAAAAGAATATATCTCCAGATAAAGTTATGGGTTTTTAATTAGGTTGATATATGCACGAAAATTCTTTACCACTAGGAGGTAACTCAAAATTTGATATCCAATCTCGGTTTTTCCATCATTCAGTCAACCCTCTGTCGCTTACCACCGGTCTCACGCAAAATTATTTCAGTTTTCAAATTGGGTGGTATTAATCCAGGTTATTACACACATATATAAAATAATTTTTCAATTATTCTTCATAAACAGTATTTGGCAGCAATTCGGTTGAATATAATTGGAAACTTTAAAAAAATACCATTAGGTTTCTGTTCTCAGTCTTCCTCAGCGGAGATGTTTCATTGGCCTTTTTTCATGCTTTACGCACATATTTTCCGTGAAATTGTTTTTGGTCCTTTTTCGTAAATATTAAAAAAGAAAGAAAATCAGGTATTTCTCTTAGTGCAGGTAAATGTTGATGCCAATGTGATATCTTGCAATATGTTGGATGATTTTCATTTGTATAACCAAGGCCGTCATGGAAAAACCTAGTTTTCGATCCAAATTTCGTTTGGAGGAATTTTCTAAATTAAAAACTTATAAAAAGAATTCAAAGCTAATAATAATAGATTTATTATATATCGGCTTCTACTATCTTAATTATTATCCATTCTTATTTTCTCGATGACACATGCATGCATGTACCGGCGAAACTCTAAATATTTAGTTGTTTTAAAGACTGGAAGGTTTGTGTTTTGAGACTTCTACTTTTGTAGAAGTATTTCTTTATTCAAGGCGATAAAGAAATTAAATAGCAATTTGGGTCTTGATTAAAGTTACCCTGGACCTTAAATGAATATTCATAGCAGTTTTAACAAGTTTCCTATTATTACGAGTATTGAATATTGAAAGTAAAATAATTACATAGTTATTGCTATCTGATTTGATCCCTTCTTTTTTTTTAACAATGATAAGAATAGATTCATTCCACTCTTCGCGTATTTTTTCCGATGATGATGCTTATAATGATAATATTAAATTTTAAAAGATGTATCTTTGAAATTCCAGCTTCCCCGCATTCCTTGATTAGTGCACTAGTAATATTTACCATTCCGGCTGGGTTATGCGATTTTAATTTTCCAATGGCTAATTCAACTTCCTCTTTGCTTGGTTCTACTATTAACGGCTCACTCTGATATTCCGAAGGAGAAGAGAAATAAACTAAAATAGAAATAAACTATTATTTTCCGTATTTAATTGTCATCGAAATAATCCTACCGACTTAATATGTCCAACCGGGTCGGCCACGATTTATTTTCATTATTTTTCGATAATTTCATCCTTAATTCCAATTCTAACCGGACCCAACGATTTACTGATTTTGTTTAAGCCTTCGTACATGGCTCTAACATTATCATCGATTTTGTTACTTTCAATTGTTATTAATTTATTTTTGAGATTTCTGGTTTCTTTTTTTTTTTTTTTTTTTAAATTTGAGCAATTCCGCAGTTTCTTTTTTTATGGTTCGAAAGTTAGCATTGTTGGTTTTTTAGTGGTTTGTAGGGTGGGAGATTGATGGAAGTGGGGAAGAACGGTTACGAATGCAACCTAGCCGGAGCAACTTGGAAGTAAGAATTTCGAGGAGTTCATTGTTTGTAAGCTAGATGTTGAGCTAAAGCTGTAGTGCTTTTAATAACAGTTATTATATATAATGCTATTTCAAGAGTATCTTAATTTTCATAATGTCTGAATCGAAACAATAATATTGGTGGAATACTATATACCAGTGATCCGAATGAACTTCGGAGATATTTTGCCGGGCAAAGAAAGAATCAGATATTATCTTAAAACTAATAAACCCTATTCATCCTCAATAATCATCCTAATAATCATGAAAATTTCTTTGTTAAAATTGAAAAATTGAAAATTATCCACATAATTGTCAGTTGAATATATTGAAATATAATACAAAAACAATCTTCATCTTGAATATTAGAAATTTAGTACGATATTGATGTGGTTTAAAATAGTCTGCTCTGCTAAATTCTTTCAATAATTTTGATTAGCAAGATAAATAAAAAAGAGAAAGAAAACAAAACACTTTTTGTTCTCCGAATGTCCCTAGGGAAACATTGCCCTCAAACCTCAGAGAAAACAAGGAACAGAGAACAACTTTCAAAGTCCATTCCCAAGTCTATACAAAACTATAGGACTTTGTCATGCTTTAAAGTAGGTAATTGTTTTGTTTTTTTAGTATTTTTCCTTTTGTTTTTCTAATTCGAATTAGGTAAATTGTACTAGAAATATTGCTGATCGTTTTTTCTTCCAATTCGTACAAAAAAAAAAAAGAAGTTAGAATTGAACTAAACATTATCCCTAACAATTCTATTTAACTTTCATGGAGCGAACATACAAGGAAATATTCAATAGTTCAAATTAAAAAAAAAAATTGTTCAGGCTGGGTTGGGGGAAACATAGTAAGTAAGAAAACATGACATTATTTAATATGAGGTTTAGCGAAAAAAATTGTGAACATTTATAAGTATCGTGAATTATAAAGGGACGGAGTGGTGGAGGGGTCTGCCTCTGATAGCCCTGATAACTAGATAGATCAACTGAAGATAAAAATAATTCAAATCCAAGTGACTGGAGCATTCAACTTATCTCTTAAAAATTCTATGTACATTTCAAGAAAACAGTGTTATTAATATTTCTTAATATTTAATATAATAAATTAAACCGTAGAAATATGAGGAAAGACCCATTACAAAACTGTGTCAATCCGCTTTGAATTAACAGATAAAAATCGGGTATTCAACGGAAATACATGCTTTGAAGTCCCATTAGAAACAACTAAATTCGCGAAATCGTATGAGTTTATAAACTACTTAGTTACAAACGTCAAGAAGTTGTACAAAATTAAAATTAGACATGTAAGGAAGGTATACTCTGTTTAATTTACCAACTGGAGGTAGTACAGTTTGTCTTTGATTTTACCTATTTTTACGATTTCCTCGAAAAAGGCTCCTACGATTTTTATAAAACATTTAAAAATGTCATGGTAAATAACAAATATAAATAATTTCATAATCTACTGTAATATTATTCTTTTTAATTTATTACAATTGATCCAACCAGAGAAAAAAATAAAAATTGATAATATAATCTAATATGTGTTTTAATAAAAAAAATAAAAATTGATAATATAATCTAATATGTGTTTTTATATATGGGTCATTCTCCCAATACATACAAATTTACGTCCCAATGAGATTATATTATTTGTGTGAAATTGCTAATAATTCAATTGCAGCCACTTGTTAATAGAAGACCTCAGCTTGTTGCTCAAGAATTTTTATGTCAATAACAATTTGTTTATAGGCCCAAATTTAAACTTAAAATGTCAATATCTATCTCCCTCACCTGTCCCAAAGCTCATACTTTTCATACTTGTTAGAAGGTCTATTTGGTTTTACGGTATATTGCTATTTTCGTATTATAGAAAAAAAGTTATGATCCATAATCTACCTGTCCCATAGATGCAACCTATCTCCCTCACATTGTTTTGAAATCGGGCCTCAAAACTTTGGAAACCTTTATTTCATCATAATTCATTGCTGGCAACATTGTAACAGATTCCCGTCTCCACAAGGATAAACTTTTTCACAGAAGTTCTGCTCTCGTTTCCTCGTGAGGGGGTTTTTATCGGTTAAAACAGTGAGTGTCGTTTCATTTCCTATCTCCCTCACCCACTGATATTTCCTAAAAGGTGAGTTTGATTCACGTTATATTACGGTTAATTTGTAGGTTTAGAAGGGATTTCAATAACCCATAAATGTTGTCCATAAGAGACTAACATGGAATGGTATACATGAATATAACCTCAAAAACCTATCTCCCTCACATCTATCTCCCTTACTCATGTGGAATGAGGGAGATAGACTGTGAGTTGAGTTTAGTAAAACCTGAAATCTAAACTTATTTAAATATTAAGGGGAAATTGATTTTCAGGTTTGTTTTGAGCACTTTTAAATAATATTTATGCAACTTAGGCTAGCCGGACGATGCTACAGTGGTAGTCCTAAATTTTGCATATCCAGGTATAATTAGGATAGGGATCTTTAACCGTACCGAGTACCGGAGTACAGGCTCGGGTCCTATATTTTTCGTCCTATCCGAGGGACGCTTTTCGCTTACAATTCGCAAACGAAGGGATTAATCGAAAAAATGTATATGACCGAAAATGTTCTCCTTGAAAACCTGAAAAGATTGACACCATTTAGAAACCTCTACGACTTTTTTTTCAAAAATCGCGGTTTTGCGCTTATAACTCGCAATCGAAGGCGAAATGAGTAATTTGTATATTTTTCCGGTATAGCGGTTAAGGAAAACTTTAAAATGATGCCTTATTCATGAAATTTATTATTAAGTTATTTAGGAAGTTATGGTGTACCGACAAAAAAAGGCCTTGAGAAATAATATGTAATGTAAATAATAATAATAATGTTTCTATGAAGGCATTTTTTGTAAACACCATTAGCAGCCTACCTTCTAACAATTTGTGGAAAAACATCATTGGAAAATGTAATTTTTTTGCATTGAAATTAGAACATGGAAATTTGTATGAAATGGGAGAATGACCCATATAATAGTTTAATCGCTGTTTCTATAGCATGGAATTTTCTGTATTGCATTGATTGTGCCGTCTCAGAATATATAAACATACATTAATTTTTTTAAATACACTTATTGGGGTTATAAGGCATCGAATATGTAAAAATATATCTTGGACTATTAAAAGGTCCCCCAATGAAATATATATATAATGACAGTAATATTCATTCATAACAAAAAGCTTTATTTCTTAAACAAACATATCAGATAGAAAAAATTAAAAAAATAAAATTGTCTATTTGTGATTTTGTGGAAATATTCGTACGTGTCGTACGTAATACGTAATGTCCTTTAGTCCACTCTTGCCCACTTCACAGGTGCACTCTACGGTTTCTATTTTTGAGCTTCCAAAGAATTGTTTTTAAATTTTCAAGATTATATTCCGCAAAACAGTTAAATATTATTGTAGCAAAAGCCTCTTTTGAAAACTAGACATTTTTTTTTTCATTGTAACATTTGTGTCGGATTTCATTTATTTAGGAATTTATTTAAACAAATTTGAAAAATGACAATGCCGGACGAGAATGACTATGTTGTTCTTGTATATTTTTAGTCGTTTTATCATGAATTCGACCAGAAATGGGTGTGCAAAATATTAGTGCTGTAATAATAAAAAATATAGTTGTTGTTGTTTGTTTAACGTCACTTTATGCCAATAAGGCTAATCGGGCGAAAAAAATATAGTTAACCTTTAAATTATTTGATTGATACAACATTCATAATTCTTATACTTTATCAATTATTTTAACTAATTACAGTAGTAAGCATAGTCTCTGTATAAAAAATTTGAAGTTAAAAGGAAAATAAACTCATCAGTCTACAGGCTGAGGAACTTAGTAATCACTTTTACCGATAATCTTGTTAAAATATCGATCTTAAATGTTACTATTTTAGCAGCATATAGACAGTGCAAGCGGAATAATAAATAAAATGATCCAAATATTGTTCGCTGAAAAATACCACCAAGGTGATGGGAAGGAGAAGAATGCGCCGTGACAGATTGAAAACGGGATGAGGGGAAATAATTCAGGGACCTTTATCTATCACCTGGGGAAATAGCAGCTTTTCCCTAATAATATCCGACACCAGACCTTTATTCAGCAATATGGACCACCGAGGTTGATGAGTTATGAGCGCTTGACCAATAAGAGGGAAAACATGAGGACAATGCTGATCGAATTCCGAATTGAAATTTGGCGAGGCACTTCAATTTGGGTAGAAGTGGAGCCATTGTCCCCTCCAGTCTACAAGCCCAAATCGATTTCAATTATGACCTTTTTGTTGGAGGCTAGGATTGTCATTGGGTGATTAGCACCATCTATATTTCGGCTCTCAAACTGGCAAGGAGGGATCAGCTTCGGCCTAGGAATAAGCACTGTTAGAATTTATCGAAGTACAAGTATATGGTAATATTTTATTGTTATTTTGGGTGACTTTAATAATACAAAATCCAGACTTAAAGGACTTAGTGAAAGTTTATTGTTTCAAATTAGATTTATGATGTATTTAGTTTTTTTGTTGTTCTTTGGCGAAATATGACGTAGGGGGAAAATTTCAAAATAGTCGTTTTTATCTGTGCACGTGGTGTGTGCATGTTTCAATGAGCCAACCGTATGTAGTTGCTGACTTTTTTTTGTAGATTCTCAGCTTGTTTAAAATGTACACAAAATGAAAATGTTTCTCAAATATCGCTTATGGATTTAAATGAATGGGTATTTGATTTGAGAGCTCTCATAAGGATATATTTGTAAATAAAAAATGCATAAAAATAGTATTGTGGTATTCTGAATAAAGAATTATATTCATAAAATTGAAATTCACATGATTTGAAAAAAACTAGAGTATTAAATTATGCGTAAATTCGGCAGAATTCATAAAAGTTTGGCTAAAAAGCGATTTCTGGCATACTGGTTAGTTATAAAAATTTGAAAGCCTATTGTGATCATGATTGTGGCTCCAAATTAGTTAATATTCTCAGATTGATTACGAATTTCTATAAGCGAAAATTATTTTCGATCAGCAAAAAATGCTTCATAATTTAATATGTTTGCATTTCATTTCGATTATAAATGGATTTATTTTTTCTTATTTATTCATTTTATTTCGCATGTTTTCAATATGCTATCTGCAAATTTTCGCAATGAGCAAATGTGTGCTTTACATGTATGTGTGATCCATTAGCGTTAGTTATTGTTATGAGTCTCCTAGGCCAACGCCTCAAAAATCGTCGAAGTGGATTGTGTGGATTTGTGGTGTAAAGGCGAAGCTTATACAGTGATACTTCTCTATAACGGACAGCTAAGGGGTAGATGATTTTGTCCGTTTTACACAGGTGTCCGTTTAATAAGGGATAAAAAAAACAAAAATGCTTACATATCAAAGTAGAAAAAAAAAAAAACTATAAAATTACCTGGCTAAAATAAATCGTGAAATTTGAAATTTTCCTTTCTGACAATGACATAGACGTAACTTTATTGACTGAGACTGGTTTAACAAGAAAAAAAAAACGCTTTTCCGTATCGTCTAACGCCCCTAGCTATTGAGAGGTTTCCGTTATGAGAAGTTTTACTTAGGTTTGGTTTTATCTAGGTATGGAATGCACACCTTTTAAGTAATAGTTTCATGTGTGTATATGAATTGGAAAATATATTTACGAACAATTTAGTGAAAAACCACTAGGTTTTCACAATCCCTATGTTCTTTATCCTTTCTTGTCGGTATTTGTTAGAAATCTCATTATAAAGACAAACGAAAAAAAAAAGAAGAAGAAAACGGAGAGCCATTAATTTTCCCACGAGAAAGGCCTCCGTTAGAAGATAAACTATTATTCCCTTGAAAGGAATATTAACGCTGATAAATGTAATACAGAAACTTTCCTGTGGAGATCTTTGTAATGTCCTTCTCTTTATTATATTTTTATTAGTTTTCTATCCAATAATGTGTTGCTAATGTTTAAGAGTATGGTAAAGTATGTTTAACAAGAATGGTTGAAATTTCGGGATGTTAGTTTTTTGGAAGTGATCCATAGCACTATCCCTTATGTGAGAAGGATTCACAAATGCTTTGTAAATGGTTAGTTTGTTAGTTATAGGTCATTTGGAGCGTGCGGGTTCTCCACGCCAGTCTCTCTTTCAGATCACTTCAGGCGTATTAAGGAAAATGATGGAAATAATTTATAAAGTTTTAATACTTTCGGATAACACTTATAAGGGATGTTGTAATAAGAAAAAGAAAGTTTCCATCCCCTAAATTCCCATTTTTACTCTCACTTACCTATATATGAAATATATAGTAATGGAAAGTTTTGCAATCGTGAAAAACTTCAACTTTTGATTTTTAACGGAAATACGCGTTTTAGGTCCCCTTAGTCCAAATAACCCCTCAAACAAGTCCCGCTAAATGGTCAGTGTGAGTGTTAACAGATTAGCTCAAAAACGATAAATCATTGTAACCTGAAATTGGGTGTTTGATGTATGTATATGTCAGCGATTTGACACAAAAATTTCATCTTAATTGATCAAAGAAAGGGGCGTTTTATAACATAAGTTTTGTCTTATTTATTACCAGCTAGGGTGCCCGGCTTCGCTCCGGTAGTTGTGTGGCAGTTTTAATAGCAGAAAAGCTTTAAAATTAAAGGAAATATAGAACAAAATTAGCACTTTCTTAAAAATTTTAACATTGCATCAATATTAAGATTCGAGATCTGCAGTGTCCGCCCAAATAAGGAACCCTCTATACTTTATAGGGTGTTGAAAATGGTGGATGAACAATTCATTTTGCTGCAACTTTGTCGAGTCATGCATCGTTTTTGATGGTTTCTGTGATTATGAATCCTATAAGCCCATTCCAAGCAGTCAGCAGATAATAAGTTATTAGATTATTAGTTAAAAAAACTATATTTGGAGTACAACTTAAGCGCCTACTACTGTGATGGTCCCATTAGATCCAGAAGTTTAGATAATACCGAAGATTCATAGAAACTTTCTTCCAGTTCGACCTCCCTTAATATATCCCCCCCACGCTAATTTGGCCGAACTCTGCACTTCTCCAATCTTACTACTGTTACTAAGTGAAAACCAAAATATCATGAGGGCACAATTTTTTCATCATATTTATTTTTATCCTGAACTATGAGCGGTGATAAAATCTTATTGAAAAAATTGTATTATTGGAGTCAATTCATCATTTTGTCAACTGGAATGCTCATCATACATAGTAATAAAACCATTTTTCATAACTACATAGAATAAGAACACTTTAAACCTGTTATTTTCGGTTTATAATCAGTATATTCGGCTCTTCTTTTTTGTTTTATGTCTGTTTTTATTCGCTCACTCATATTGCATTAAATTTACTTAAGTATATGTTAGATATTGATTAAATGTAATGTGTTTATCAATTAATCTTCTTATGAGAAAATTAAGTTTTTAAAGTATCCAGTCGGTTTTCCAATTGATTGCAGATATGTAAAATCATTAATTTATTTTAAAAGAATAGGTGAAACTAATTATTTTCGCTTGATTTTTAAGTAATTTAAAAAGAACAGCTGACAAAATATATAACCTTTACAAATATAACGGAATGAATGAACAATAAACATTGAGTGAAACACACCCTAGCGCTTCCTGGTGGTCTGCAGCTCTAACTAAATTTTTCATTCATAAACTCCTGTGTCATTCCCAGGTAGGCTAATTAAAGGTTGCGAGAGGCTTAAAATTCCAGCCCTTTTCTCTGCAATTTCACACCCTTAAGAGAAAAACGGAAACCTTCTTCTCCGTTAGGGGACATACAGTTACACGCTGACATAAATCTCTTAATCGTATGTGGAGTCGTTTCTGAGCCTTTTCGGCACGCACATTGTACACTTTTCTTTATAATATATATTGATTTAATTAAATCAATGGTGCTTTGAAGGAAAAAAAATGTTTTTCCTACAAAGTACCATTGATTTAATTTATTTGGATAAATTAACTGGCTCTCATTTTGCCTAAAAATAAGAAAGCAATAAATATGAAATGAATTGAGTACACATATACAGGGGAAAAAAACAAAAATATTCCGACAACTGATAAAACACGTTGATCGCACGCATTTTGCAGAACGTCTTTAATGACAGACCGTTATTTATAAGTAAATGCTTTCTTTTCGTGGAAAGGAGTTTTCAAAGTGTTCTAGAACATATATATTTAATGGAAATTATTTGTTATCTTGGTAACTAAATGAAGATTTTTACGACTTAATAGAGAATTATAAAATCAGGCGCAAGGATTCCCACGGGAATTATGCTTGCATTCTCTTATTATCACAAATAAGAACTTTTATTTAACTATAAAAATTTAGTATACTTTAGCGAGTATAGACCTTATTTTCAAATTATTTAAACTAGCTTAGAGTGTAAAAAATATGGTACAAGATAATCTTTATTTAGTTATATTTTATTTTACAAAAGTTATACGAGTATTAGATTTATGAATGCGATATAAAGTGGTTTTAGAGGAACAGTAATCGTTTTCGGTTTCCGGAAAAGTATGAGACAAACATTTTAAAGTTTACTATAATATAATTATAATTAAATTACTACGGGCCGTATATAAATCTTCTATTTATTTTATTTTATTTAATCATAATTTGCTTTCAGGGAAACACCCTATGCAAATAGAGTCTATCGATTATACAAATTATAGACACAAACATTACACGTTACATATACATACAAACATTATAAATACATTATTAATTATTAATATATATGAATATAAAGAAAAATAGAAAAATTCAAATGTATAAAATATAAAACTTAGTTAAAATTGAACATCTAAAAATTAGGCCTAAAATTAAAAAAATTAAACAATGAAATCCCTATTATTTACATAGATTAATTAATAACCAATAAATTAACAATTTCTATTACTGATGACATGTAATATGGCTATTGTTGTGAGTAATCATCCTACCAAGTCTCTATAGTTTAAAATATTGGTAAAAAAATAAAACAAATTTCGTAAATCTTGTACGCTTTGTGGCTTAAAAATTTTAATTACATTAACATTTTCCATCCCTTGGTAATACCTTTCCCTCAGATTGGAATAAATAGGGCAAACAAACAATATATGATATAGTGTTTCATTATTTTTCATATTGCACATTTTGCACTCTTGCTGAGGATTAATAATTACAATTTTATTGTTAACAGAAATTTTTATACTGTATCTATCTGAAAGTCTGATCTGCATTAACAGCCTAGTAAATTTAAAGTTAGCTGGGAGTAGTAAATAATCAGCCATTTGGAATCTATTCAAGAAAAGGTTTATATGCTCGCTATAGGTAGAATGCTGCAATCGTTCTGTGTCTTTATCTAATAAGTAGCATTTATATTTATTCAAAATTTTATTACTATTTGCTTTTATCTTAGCTGCATTATTTTCAAATATTAATCTACCCTCTTCTATGGTATCAAGCACATTTTTTAGTTGGGAACACCAGTTGTATTTAGTAGTAACAGAAGTAGATGAATCCAATCTGTTTCTTAACGCTAGGAAACATATTTTAGGATATCTCCTATCATCCATTTCTATAAGTTTAACCAACCAGTTTAGGGTTTATTTTAATATATTGTAGCCAGTGCACAGAACCTGTTTCTAATCTTATTAAATAGTTTGGTGTAGTTTTGCTAAGCGAGAAAGCTTTTTTGTAAAAATTAATGTTTGAATTTTCTAACAGCTCTATATACCGAAAGCTCCACACTTGTTCACAATACAACAGGGACGTATTTATAATAGCTTTTTTAAGCTTCTCCCTTGCCTTCCATGAATTGATTTTAGCCTTAGCACATAAGTTTATTACCGTTCCTATTGTTGAATTTGACTTTGATATAGCTTTCTTCACTGCTTGAAAGAACAAACCGGAAGAAAGCTATATCAAAGTCAAATTCAACAATAGGAACGGTAATAAACTTATGTGCTAAGGCTAAAATCAATTCATATATAAATCTTCTATTGATTCATCTTGAAGATATATTGACGAAAAGCAACTCGCAGCAGAAAACAAGCAAGCAGTAAAAAAAACTCGACTTTTGATGAAATTGCGATTTTTTTAGGCGCCTTTAAAAAAAAAACATTAATGAATCGAAAAGTACCGAGAACTTTAAAGTTTTGCAATATTTACAATACTATTTAATATATGGAGACAAAAAAAAAGTAAATAAATGAAGTAAGGAATGGTGGTTAGTCAATTATCGAAACACGTCGATTTATAATGTAAGTTGGTAAGTGAAAGTTGTGTATCGTGCACATCGCTTTTTTTTAAAATATTTTCTTTCAATTTTTAGAAGTTTTTTTTAAAAAAAAAAGGTTTTTATTTCGAATAACTTAAAAAAAAAAAATAAGTCCTGGTAAAATTGTGTAAAAAAAAAAAAAAAAAAAATGTCATGCATGTTTTAAGAGAGGCAAACTGTTTTCGAGATATTCCATTCAGAAGGAAATTGATCAGGCAAATCGATCAAAAAGTCATCAAATGGGGGGGGGGGGTAATTTATTAGGTTTAGAAACTGTTGCAAATTGAATTTTTAAATGATGTACGAAACTTGTCTGAGCCAGATTTTTCAATGATCCATTTTGACCGTCGAATTTTGAATGTTTGTATTGTTTTCATCGTCAAAAGTAAAGAAATAAGTTTTTTAAAGATTTTTAATGGGGTTACCTGTGGTGTAGAGGTTAGCATGGCAACCTATAATACTAATCGCGGGTTCGCGATAGTGACTTAGGATTTTTTAAAGTGAGTATACCATAAAATCCTTAGCTCTGCCATCCCTCGGATAGGACATATAATGGAGGTCCTGAGCCTGTACGATGTCAGCTACTCGTTAACCCTTAAGCAATCACCTGCCATGAAATGACCTTGAAGCAGAAGTTTGTGTCGGGTCACATTGACGTGGTTGCTTAAGATCCCTATCCTAAATATACATGGATAGACAAAATTTAGGACTCCCACTGTAGCATCGTCCGATTTGTAGTTCAAAGGGATGTTAAACAAAAAAACAAACAAAGTCCTTAATGAACTTGAGTGTTATGTCAGGGATTTTCAATGATTGGCTTGGTTCAACCCCTGTATCATATTTTGAGTATGTTTCTAGTTCGGGTTAAGTCGGACTTTGGTTGAGGCGATTGCTTAAGTGAACTTGTTATATTCTGAGCACTCGTGATTGATTTGTTTTTTCTGTTTTAGGTCTGCTGTATTTATAATATTTCTTACAGGAGCCATGCCAATGTATTTTGGTTCTTTTTATAGAAAACCTCCTCTGTAGTTTGCAGGATATGGCGCTTTGAACGATTTTGGCAGTAGCTCTTTAGATTAGACTCTAGACATATCTCGGCGTTAAATCCTGATAAATTCTTCTATTTTCGTAACGTGGGAATTTTTCACATTGATAAATTTCATTTCGTTCTTTGGGGTGTTCTACTTTTTTTCACATGTGGTAAAACACTTTAAAAATAAATATTTGTCCGGTTTTTCTGGCTCTCTTAGATTTCTGAAAATAATTTAGAATGGGAATCTTAAATGGAAGAGAAGAAAATCTTAAGTTATTGAAGAAAGCGTTAAGGATAAAAAAAGAAAAAAGAAAAAGTGATCAATTAGTCACTAGTATTCGATGACGATGTTCCTCTATTCCTCTGTTGCCAATTAATTGATCCGTTGCCAATGGGAGGCTCCTTTGCAGCATTGGTCCATTGCTCAGCGGCTGTCAAATGTGCCGGATGCCCTGTTCCAGTCTATATTTAATTACCAAGAAGAGCTGGCGGAATGCGCCGAGAGACTGGGTGTGAAAATGCTTTTGAAGAATGGGCCAATTATAAATGGCAGGGAATTGGAGTTCGACATTTCAAAGAGACCCCGAAAGCTAACAGATACATCTACGACAAGCAGGTTCTTTCGGGGTCAGAATGGTCGAACTCCTTAAAACTCAACATTAATTATGCCCCTAGGAGCCAGTCCCAGGAGCCAGTGGACAACCGAGAGAAGTTGGGTCCCTCTGTCGTAAATGCGGCAGAGAGTCTGAAACACCAGCCCACGTGCTGGGAAAATGCCCCAACAACTCTCTCCTCATAACTCGCCGGCTCCATAGGGTTAAGCATGAACTTATAAGACTCCTTAAAGAGAGGAACTTCGCCTGCTTTGACGAGGTCTATTGCATTGACACAGATGGATCCATGAGGTATGCAGACATTGTCGCATTCCCTAAGACCGGGAATAAAGCACTGGTGGTGGATCCGACAATTAGATTTGAAAACAATGACCTTGACCAGGCGGGTGAGGTGGAAAGGGAAAAGAGAGAGATCTACGTAAAGTGCATCCCTTTCCTTAAAGGGAAGTTCCGCGAGACCTTTGGAGAGAGAGAGTTCTCCGTGACAGGCCTCTGGTTCGGATCTCGCGGAACGATCCCAAAAAGAACAAGGAGTTTTTTAGAAGACCTAGGTGTCGAGATGAGAGAAATTTCGGTGTTGGCTGAATCTTGTACTCCCTAATAATCTTGGACTCCCTGGGCATTATCCACTATCACCTATATGGCCATTATTTATGTGTGGATGTTTTGTCTGTCAAAGTTTTATCTTTATTTTTTTTTTTTTTTTTTAATGATTGTGTATCTATTTACTTATTTATTCATATATTTATATATTCGTCTAGTTATTTATCTATTACCTATTTTTTTTTTTTTTTTTTTGCTCTGTATGCGTGCCATGATAGCACAGGGAGAAAAATGAGAGAGAAGGAGGTTACAGATTTGCTCAACAGTGATATAAACTATAAAAAGGGGTGGAAAAAAAGAAAGAAAAATGAAGGGTTAAGGGAAAAAAAAATAAATAAAATAAAATAAAAAGTAAATAAAATATTGGAAAAAAAAATGTAAGATTTTGTAACTGTACGTGTATATGCATGATCAATTAAAATGTAATTTTAGTTTAATCAATGTACGAAAGTTGTATTGATAAGTATGCTGTGTGTTATAGCAACCCAATGTATTTGGGCAGCATTGTTTTGTTTTGTTTTAAAAAATAAAGCATTTCTCTCTTGCAGATACTGTAACTTATGCGAATGCGATCTGCTGGCAGCTTGTGACTGTGGAATTCAGCCTTTATTATCCTCAGATATTTGGTGATTTTTCTTTTAATATCGGATTCAATTGAAAAAGCTGCAATATTGTTGATCCTTCCTATAACAGTAAACATTTTACTGCCGTCCTCTTTCACTAATTCATCGATAAGGTGTTAATTATTCGTAACTGATTTTACTTACATTTGCGGCGATTTCGTTTTCAGCCTTTCTACGGACTATTTTCTATCTTCCACAGTCTAAGGGGAGCAAAATTATAGCCGATGCACTCTTGCACGGTACTTGAACCCAATTTCTGCTTTATTCGGGCCACATTCAGTTTTATTGTGACAATTTCGTAGTTACTGATTTTATTAGATGGCCTTGAGGCAATTTTTATCTTTGATTGCCTGAATGAAAGGGAAGCAGTTGCTTTCATATTGGTTTTTATCCTCGCCATATCAGACATTTTAGTGTAAATTTGTCAAGACATTAAGAAATTAAGAAACCTTATCGTGCAGAAAAATTACACGTTATTATTTATCCTAGTAAAATACAAAAGGAGCAGTTAAATATGTTTCCAGAATTAATATTTCAATCCCGAATCCGTTGATCAAACGGATAAATAAAATAATAATAATTTTGATCATAACATGACAGTCAAAAAAATTAAATTTTTTAAAATTAATTAGAACAAGAGAGATAATTCACAATATAAGTTGCCGTTACGGATTGCCGTAAGCTTCTAGTTCCTTTGATATGAAAGATTTAATTTATATTTTGCAAAATTTTATCCTACTCTTTTACTAGAAAAGCACCGAGAAATGTGAGCTTATATTAAATTCAACTCAGGGCATTCCCTCCGTTATTCTGTCACTGGCAGTGGGCATATCTTAGGCATCATATTAACTCCCTCCATCTTTATATAGCGAATATACAAAATGGGGTTTAATAAAAGTTATTAAATAAAATAATATATTATATATAAAGAGATTATAATTTGCTTATAAAAAGAGATGCACAATAAACCAGTTTTTTTATTTTTTGCTGGAAAAGTGGATAGTCCTATCGCCTGGAATGTCACTAAAAAATATAGATAATGTTTGGGAAATGGATGCAACTAGTAACTTAATTTGTTGAGCAATAAAACCTGTTGTGAGCCTTGGCTCCATCAACATTTTCCCCTTGTCCTATGACCAATATCTTCTCCCTCAATCTCTGAACCACGCGCTTTTTCGAATCATCATCCACGTCCTGAAACCATTAGGTACCTGCGTGGGTGCCCCAATGGTTCCGTAAATCGAGGAGTATAGCATTTCTTTCTATACCCCATCCATGCGACTATACAGCCAAGCGGCCGGTATAATTGCGTTCTCCGATCTGACTTTGATACTTCTATCTCAGAGACATAGGTTACTGCGGGTCTGACAAGCTTTATACAGTCTCGTTTTTGTATTACTTAACATTAATCCTATGTTAATATTGAACTTGATTGCAATTGCAAATAAGAAATAAACTTTTAACTCATATTTAATTTAAAATAACTTTTGAATTGTTATTTTAGAAATTAATTTTAATTATAAACTAAAATAAAACTCATCAAAATCATAAGTCCTCATATGATGTTATATTATTTGAAAGATGATGAAGTTGTACGATGATGTATGGAAAGAGATTTTAGCGATATTAATTTATATGCGCAACTTTTAAATTTAATTTTACTGTATTGCATTCAAATCAAAATAAAACACATAATTTAAAACTTCACTAATATTATTTCACCATTAGATAGAGAATTTCATCCTTCTTCCAGCAAAATATACTGATGAGGTAAATCTGGGACATATTGTAACTTACGTTATTTTTCGATGACTTTTTATTTCTGGATACATATGATTTTATGTTTAAGAACTTTTCCCCATGATGAAAAATTATTATGGTATCGTCTGATTCTGCATTAAATATGGAACAAACTAAATAATAAATAAAAATACGACAGTTTTACAATTAGTCATTGACATGGCACCTGAAATTATTGCCGAGGCAATGAAATTTTAGGGATGAATTATCTAAAGTTCAAGCAATGATCATGAACTTCTATTATACTAGATTTGCTGTGGATGGGTACAAATACAAATACATTTTTAATTAACCTGAAACCACATTGAAAAATTTCAAAAATAAAATGCAAGAGTTTCCCGTAGAATGTGAATCACCCTGAGGTCAGTGCATAGCAATAATATTTCAGTGTAATTTCTCTGGATCCCCGGTCACCGCGGAATAGTCGGAAATGAGCAAGCTGACCGGGCAGCAAAAAGAGCTATTACAGAAGGCGTTTCATATCAGGGGGTCCCTGTAAAGGACTTCATTTCTCTTTTCAAGCAAAAAGTAAAGATTAAATTGGAACAGATGTGGTTCAGCAAAACAGAAAAAAAAATAAGGAGAATAAAAAGTATTGTGTCACAATGGAAATCGTCAGTCCGAGGTAAACGAAGAGAGGAAGTTATCCTAACGCGCCTGGGTATTGGTAACACTAGATTAACCCACGGCTACCTTATGGCTGTACAGGGATCACCTTGATACCTATTGACCTACAGACAACATTATAGGACAATGTGCAGACAATCGACAAACTATTCGAATTTCTGAAACTAGCAAACCTATATCATAAAATATAACTAAGTATTGATTGTAGACGTTAATGACCCAAGCGGTTGGTGCCTTAAAAACAAAAAACAAAAAAACAGCGTAGTTTTTGAGATATTCGCGAAAAACTGAGGAAAATCATTATTTTAATTTCATTGACACCTTCGTTCTGAAGAAATTGCCCATGGGATTTTAAGGCAAAGATGACCATCTGATTCCACTAGTTTTCATTAAAAAATTACACCAAAATCATTTGGATGTTCATAAATTGTTAACTTAACTTAACTTAGCGACCTTGTTAATAAGGTCGTTAGTTTGCAATGTTCGTGGCGTGTGTAAGAAGAAATGCGTGAAGAAAAAGTTGTATCATCAGTTAAAAGAAAGCCATTAAGGAATTTTTAGGCGGATAATTTCACAAAGAGGGGCCGGATTCCCCGATAATGGTTATAATGCAACTGCATTAAAACCAAGGTACTAACTACTATTGAAACCAATAGTTTCAGTTAAATAATCTCAAAGTATCTTGACATTTTTATTTTTTAGAATTACATGTAGTTTTTCTCTTTCATTTCATGATGAAATTCTCTCATGTTCTATATTTAGCCATATCTGGTTAATAGGAATAAAAAGGGACTGTTATATCCTATCACGCTCCTATCACTGAAACGAAATTAATGTTACTTTTCAAGAAGACCGTAGTAAGCGTTACCTTGTTACAGATACAAGAAAAGGCATACTTAGGATGCTTATTACAACATTTTGAGGCTTTAAATATAGTCATCAAGGCCTGTTAAATTATAATTTTTAAATAACTCAAAAAGAATTTTTTTGTTATATGCAAACAGAAATACGAGCATATAAATGGACACCATACACCTAGTAAATATGAAAAATAAACAAAATTTTAGAATTTATTAATGACTAAAGAAAAACAAAATTCATCACCGACCTAATTTTATGTTCATGTTCTTTCTTAATGATTGTTTTTTTTATTGTGAATTCTAATTTATTTGAAACCTAATAAGAGCATTTTTCTTGCTATTATAAACTCATAATTTCATCATTTTTGTATTTATTCTTTTTTTTTCCTTAAGTGTACCATTTTATCTTAAACTAAAACATATTTATATAATTACCATATTAATATATTGCATAATATCATAGGGTCTTCGGTAGGCTAAGGTTTTTGAGATATTTGTCACATAGGCAGCTTTTTTTATGCTTATTCGCACTATTCATTCTAGTTAAATAAAATAACATAATTTTGGGGAATAAGAGTATATTTATCATAATCACGATCTTGGTAATCTTCCAGAAAATTCAAAACCCTTACATTATCATGACAATTACCAATGGATGCCTGACCAAAAATCAAATAAAAATAGTAAGTATAAAATTCATAGGTAGATTGAAATTTACATTAAACGTAAGATAATTGTTTTCGGCTCTCCTGAAAAGTAATGTTTGACTAATTTACCCGAAGATGTGATATATCCTTTTATTGGTATAGGTACAAATAAAATTTATTTTGTTTACATTTTTTTCCATTCAAGTAGTAGCATACTATTTGCTTGTTTGTTTGTTTGACGTCCCATTAAGCTACTTAGGCTAATAGGACGATGTGACTGTAGAAGTTCTAAATATTGCCTATCCCTGTATAAACGGATAGGGATCTTTAACGAGTAACTGACATCGTAGAGGCTCGGGATCTCCATTTTACGTCCTATCCGAGCGACAGCATAGCCAAGGATTTACATAGTGTTTGCTTACGTAAGACAGCCAATTCAATTTAATCAGTTAATCATTATTAGTTATATAATTATTTTTTTTTATGTTAAGGAAATTTCAAACTATTGAAATTCTAGTTTAATTTATTAAATCTATTCTAGTTTAATTTATTAATTTAATTTGGTCCTAAATATTTTTAAGTACTCCCGAGTATTTATTTGCGATAAGAAATTAGCTTTACTATGAAGTTAAATAATTGCTATTTATTCAATTAATCATTATTAATATAATTACATATTTTATAATGCTATGGAAAATTTCGCACTATCGAAACTCTATTTAAAAAATCTAGGTTGAACCATTTTTAACCCATTAAATTAAATATCCCTCTTTAAGTCTGAATTAGGAAAAATTCAAATTAGGAGAGTCGCTGGGGCCCCTTTCTTTTTGTTTAGTTTTAAACCGCTAAATCGGACTTAGATGATTCTAAACTAAACTGAATGCTTAGGATTCTAACAGGGCTTGGCAGTTAGGGAAACTCTCAACACAGTAATTTTTAAAATCCAATTTGGGGGGCGGCAATAGAAGCGGTCACTAAAGACTAAATGTGGCCCGGCGTTGGATTCCCGCCACGTACTTAAGGCCCCTCAGGCACCATCCTCAGTCTTTAAAACGAGCGATTCCTTGCCTATCCGATTTTCACCTCTGCTTATTATGTATTAAGGTTGCTGTATTAAAAATCATGGATGTTCACACCCAGTTTATTAGTTTTTTAAGCAGAGAAACTGGAAAAAATTTCCTTCCTACATTTCCAATTTAATCTAAATCAGTTGAGTTATTAGCATTAATACTGGTTGAAATGATAAATATTGCAGTCTAATTAGTTTCGATTCAGGGCACATTTACAATTTATTACCGATTAATTTTTATTTTTTTCTCTGAATATTGAAAATACACACAATTCGCTAAGTTGTGACAGCGAATGTTAATAGCAGTATAAGATTATACCGGTCTGTTTTACTGCATGCTCCTAAACTATGATTTTCTTGAAACAGTTTTATCTAATGTAACCTAAAAATATAGATTCAGCTGTATTAAAAATAATACCTATTTTTTTAAAAATTAACAGCAATAATTTTATTTGTAGCTTTCATAGCCCTCAAACCATGTTCCTTATCTAATACCAACGGTTTCCCTACAACCAGCTTCAAAAAACTCCATCGAATACACGCTTGAATTTAGTACACACTTGATGTCGATTTGAATATTCTTAAGTACAGTAGATTTAAAGGTTTCTTTAAGAAACAACAGGGAGAATAAAAGTAAATTTCATGGCTGTACTAAATCGAGACGTTAAAATCTGATACAAATCTTCTTGTAAATGCTTTGCACTGGCCCAAGGAGTTATTAATATATTTGTAAACAAATAAAAAGCAAGAAATAAATAAAAGGTAGGGGGGCATCAACTGAAAAGAATTTCCCTTCGCAAAGCGGAATTGAATCTAGGTCACGCAACCTGTCAAGCAGGAGTGACATGAGGTATGTAATACAGAATTTTGCTATTTAAGTGCCGGAGAGCTGCTGTTGTTATTCTTAGAATTTTGTATTAAAGCTGTCATATTTTTGTTGATATGTATATAGTTAATTTTATTTCTATGACGCGTGCATGGTAATGGATTTAAAAGGTACACCACACATTTAAAAATGAACACCACACAGCTTGTAAGTTTGAATAAAATAGGTAAAATAAAATTTAGCATTTCTTAATAACTACAAAATTCATCATCGACCTCATATTATGTTCATCATCTTTTTTAATGCGTTTTAGTGCGAATTATAATTTCGTTAAAACCTCGAATTCGCACTATTCGGTGTAGTTAAATAAAACACTAATTTTGGGGTATAAGAAGTCATTTATACATAGATTTATTTATACTTTTATAGATACAGATATACGTTTTCGGTGCCTTTTAGTTTTTAAAAAGTATATTCTTTTCACCCGTTTCCGGCTTCTCGTCATTAGTAAGATATAAATACAAGAAACTTTTTATTTAATAATGGTTTACGAAAAAATCAAGATAAACTATTACCATTACTTAGACGCACTGCTTCTTACTTCTTATAATCTCTAAGGAAATATATGATCAGAAAATCACAATATACAATAATATAAAAAAGTACTGATATAATAAAACGATAAACTCAGAACGATAGAAAGAGGACAATTATACAACAGGAAATTCATAAAGGGGATAAGAAAAAAATACATGTCCTTCATTCTTAATGTGAAAATTTATTGTTTCTTTGTTTTAACGTTACTTTATGCCACAAAGGCTAATTAGACGATGCTACAGTGGGAATCCTAAATTTAGCGGATCCAGTTAAAATTAGGATTGAGATCTTTAATGGGTACCACGGTCTCAGGATGGGAAGTGACTGAGTGACTGAAACAGTTTTTCTGTAAAAGAAGAGGGGATAAGCAAGAAAGGCCTGGATTGAACATACAAAAGCTGCTAGGGAATGAATCATTAAAAGTAGGAAAGTAAGTGGGGAAAAATACAGGGATCAGATTAGGTTAATGGAACCAAAAATGAATCTTGATTTGATGATTTTTTTCTTTTTTTGAATTTAAATAACAAGGAAAAATAAAGTGTCGCGTTTACTTTTTACAATTAACAAATAAGCAGACTGTCTTGAGAATTACAGCAATAATCTAACATACTTTGTTTCTCAGATTGAACCATTTTTAGAATGACCCGTAACGCACTAACAGTACCGACGTTCACATATATACATTCGCAGGTTTAAGTATAGTCGTGTGAGTAACATTTTACGTTTCGTATGAACGATCCATCCCTATACACCTAAAGATCTACCCCGACAACTTTTGAGGCGGTAGCAAAGAGACTTATAATAATAACTAGATGGTTTATCTAGTTAATTCTACATTCGCATCCCATTAATATATCTTGCTGACAGCTTAACATAAACTGGCAAAGAAAAAAATAACAATCAATGAGATTATGATATCAATAAGTTATTAAAAAAAATTAATAAAATTTTCCAACAATATTTTTCTTCTTTAAAAATTATAAAAAGGAAATTACATATCTGATATATGTAATTGTTTTCAAAAAATATTTCAGGGGATGTTACCTTCTTATATTGCAAGGATGGCTTATGAAACTTTGAGCCAGCAACGCATGTTTTCCTCTATGTATTGAAACGAAGTTTGACGAGTTCTTTGTCAGTCTTATTAAACTTTTCCAATCTGTGTTCACATGTCCCATAACCCTACCCTGCTTCTAGTTTCCAAATCCAGCTGAGATTTTATATTTTCGTTGTTGTCTTGACCTATTTATTTTTTTAAAGTTTTTGATATATGACATTTTCATGTATTAACATTAACAAGGTTTAGCAATATTATGGACTTGTATGTATAAAACATCTGATACTAAATTTTCTAATTTTAATTATTTTACTTGCCGAACGTTTAAAAAAAAATATGGGTTTTTGGCAGTTCCTCTTATGAATTGGTAAGCTTATATTAAACTCAGTCCATTACTAGTATGCATCATTATCTAACACATTTAAAAAAAATATGACGCTTTCAATTCATGTTGATAAACGTCATATAAAATTGAAAGCGATTAAGTGGCTTGTGGGAATTTAGAATAATAAAGGTTTCCATACGATAAAGAAGAGAATTTGAAAATGTCCCCTATCGAAGTGCCTTTTAAATCGTGCCCTCCAATAAAAGTAGTTAAATTTTAGAATTACATTGCCTAAGAGAACAAGTTAGAAACTCTTATCAGCTGGATTGGGGATTTACGCGTTCCATTCAACTTCTGCTTAAATCTTCGTCTATCTCACACTCCTGCTCCTCAAAACGACCTCTGCTAAGCCATGCCTAGTATATGCCACTGATCTATTGAAATCACCACTATGGTTCAATAAGTATGGTTCGAAAATTATGGTTCAAAAATTATGGTTCAAAAATTCATTGAACACTGGACCTGATAGTGATTCTCTTCCATTTACAAGCAATATTTCATGTATTTTTATAAGAAAAGAAAACTCTATGTATACAGTTAGTTTTTCTCTAAACGTAAGTAATATTTATTTTAAACTTTCTAATATACGGCAGGAAGAGAAACATTTTTTCAAGTTTTCGTTGCGCTAATCTCATTTATAAATAAAACAAACTTTGAGATATGGCTTACAATTTTTATGAAGCATATTCATATAACTCACTACAGACCTCATGAACTACTCAAATATGGACATTTCGGCAGTCTTGGTGAACAATTCTGGTTCTTTGGTTGTTGGTTTGGAGATGACAAACTCATTCGACAATAAATCTCCGTTGAGACATATCGGGAAATATAAAAACTACATTGTATACCATCAAAATTAAATATTGTGAAAGATAAAGGGCATCCTTTCAATCGCCCTTGTTTTCTTATTTAAGAATACAAAATAACTAGATAAAGAATACGGGTATCTATTATGACACCCTTATTATCTATTGCATTTGCAGAAACACCCTCTTGATAAGGGACCCTCAAACGTTTTTGTTTCGTTGACCCCTTGTCAATTCTTTCCATTCAGGATGTTTTTCGGGTATACCACTGCCTTTCTTATATTAGTTTTTTAAAAAATTATGGACATGAAATTAGTATTCGATAACGCCGAGTGCAATTCACTTCGATACGTTTCCCTCAACTGTAGGAAAAGTGAAAAAATAATAAAAAAGTTAACTTTTATACTGTTATAATTAAGATTACAAAAAATTCAGAAAGTTATTATAAAATACATCAAATACATAAAAAAAAATTCTTGTTTTAGAGGGTGAGATGAGACTCATGCCTCAACACAAAATTTTCAATATTTGATTTTAATTTAGCTAGGTTTAACCTTAAACCCCCTCGATCAGTGATTTCCTATCTGTTTTTTTCTTCTTTTGCTAAGAAGATTGGCAACAGCGCTGAAACTCCTTTTCACAAAGTATAAAGATGTAAATAGTTTTTTTTTTTTTTTTTTTTTTTTTTTTTTTTTTTTTTTTTTTTTTTTTTTTTTTTTTTGGCACCAACATTTGGTAACAAATCCTATTACGCCAAATGTAAATGCTATTAGAAACTTTTTTACGATAGCCCATGATGCAGGATAAGTAATGGGTATTTCTCTCTAAAGCCAAAATTTCTGATTTTCGTTTCTACACTCTACCTTAAGTTTTCGTTAGTGCTTATTCCGATCAGTTGTTCCGGTGTAATATGGCATCCGTTTATTCAGTGTTAACGATCTAGATCATTCACTAGTTATTTTTTTTTATTCAATGGAATTATTATTTCAGGAATTACTTTTAATAAAATGTAATGTTAATGATATTTCACGAAGTTAAAGGATGAAGTTGTTGTATCATAAAATATAAATGTCTTGAATGACTTCCTGACTTGAAGATTACTGAGTTATTACCCAACTGGATTATGCAAATTGTGCTTAATTATAATGTTCGAACGTGAACTTAGCCTAATCACCTTTTGAGGATGTCGGCTAGAAATAATTTAGCTTATTATAAATTCCATGCAAATCCCCTACCTAATGGACCATATATGAACACTCCTGCATACCCTATCTGCATACAGGAACATAGTTTGTATAAGTTGCCTGGAACCGTTTGAACATAATTATTCATTTGTTATTTTCGGCAATAGTATAAAAAAAAAAAAATTAAACTATGTAATTACCTCGAGCATTATCCCACCTACTCAAACTTAAGACAAAGTACCTTTGATTGGTCAAGTTTATTAATTACATTACTTAAATATTTCAAACAACGATGTGCCAATATTGACAAAATTTGTCTTATTGTATACTAAGACTTAAGGTGTTAAAGTCTTAACGTAACAAATACATAACTATAAAGACTAGTTTGATACAGACAAGTCAATTCTCACTAACATTTTTCTGGAATAAGAACGAAATAAACTTCTTACTTTCACTTTTCTAAATATGAAGTATTTAGAATGAGGAATTACTGCGATCTTAAAAAAGTTTGGCTTTACACGTTCGCATAAACCTTCTGAGGTCAAAATAACCAAGTCCCGCAAAATAGTCTCTGTGTAAACACCAGCTCAAAAGTGATAATTCATACGAAAGAGAAATTAGGTTTTTACTATATAATTATTAATGTAAAAGTACCGACGAGAGTGAAGTTTTGAAACCCCTCATTATAATTCTCTATACCTAGATAAAAAACAAATGTAAGTAAATGAATTGTGAAAAGCTGTTTCCTGTGAAGTTGTTAAACGGCGTTCACATAGTCAACAAAACACTTCGATTTCTACTTTAACTTAGTCTTTAAGGGAAAGTTGTGTGCTGCCCGCATCACAGCTTGAATTCATTACCCACCTTTCCCGTTAGTGTTCTCATTTAGTTTTAAGTGTTAGAGTCCTTTGTCTACTAAAAATAAATTGTTTTTTTTTCGGTTTTAATTTTTATTGGGATATCAAGGAACGAAATAATTTTCAAAGGAACCCAACCAAAAAGGAGTATTAAATCATTGGGCTAATCTTTTATTATGCCTAACGGGTTAGGCTTGAAGAGTATTAGTTTAAAAAATTAAGGTTTCTAGATTACACTGCGCCTGATGTTTGTGGTCTCTGGTGATTAGAAGGTTTACATAGCTAGGAATAGCTATGTCGATAATTCTGACAGCTTTAATTTTTTTTTTTTTTAAAGGCTAAAATACACTATGACTCGTTACTATTTGTCCATCGCAATCTAATTAGGATGGCTACTCTCTTGTATCTTTTTAATTATATATGTACCAGAATACCGGGTACATCTCCGTTTCTTCTTATGGTACCTCAGTTGGTCTGAAAGCTCTGCACGTTTCTTAGTTTTGTAGAGCTACATTATTATGATCCATCAAATAATATGTCACAACTAAAACCTCGGTCCCAATCGTTACACGTTGGATTGATTGAGGTATCTGAATCAGAGCGTAGAGGGCAATTATCAGTGAAAATGTTTTACTTTACTGTGTTTTTTTAATATCCCTTTTAGTATTAACTTGGTCATGAATGGCTATAGAAAACCCTTCAGTCTCACTGTGGAATTCCTCCCCACATTTTTGTTCTTCACGACTTTAGCTTTTTTTTCTCGAATCAAAATATTCTTGTTTTTTTTACAAATGTTAACATTTGGCTAAATCCCTCTCTATCTAGTTCTTTTATTATTCTTGGCCCCACCGATATATTTCCTCTTCTCATTACAAAAACGTTTACAATAATGGCTAAATGTAATGGATCCCCGACTTTATTGCAGAACTCGCAATGAAGTGTCGCCCTCATGTTTGTCTCATTATATTGGAGAACCATCTATAAAAATTTATTTGTATTTCCATGCTTTTTTTCTTAATCTAATGAAGATTTTTACCGCAATTTTCTCGAGGCATATTGAGGTAGATGCGAATCACAATTTTAGTGAAATTTTTGGTTGGATTAATATGTGTTCCTTTGCAATGATCTGTGACTCCCTATCGTAAAAAATCTGCCATTCGTTTAAAATTGTACTACCTAGAAACAGAAAAGTTTCGGTTTCGGGTACTTTAGTGTTATGTTTTATAGCTTTAGTTGTGTCTCGAGCCATTCGATTGGCTGTACCATTACCCTTTATATGCACATTTAATAGTACCCATTAGAATGAATATTTACTGTTTGATGTCTCAATTAAAGTGAGAGTTTCACGTAAAATCTAATTTTCAATGGGGAACCTATGTGCATTTTGTAAGCATTGGCAAAAGAGGCGGAATCTGTAAGAACAACTATTTAAATGATATTTAATAAATTTAGATATAGTATCATACATTTAAACGATATCTGAGCATTAATTAGAAACTGCATCCAGATTTATCCTTGAACATTTTTTTTAATCGGCTTTTAATTTCAGAATACGCACCGTATCCATAGGTCTCCAGTATCTCTATTATTCATTTGCATTCCCACAGCTGATAACTAACAGTATTTTCTGAAATTTCCATATTAATTCTCTTTAGTATTTTTTTTATATCGATTAAATCATTTATTTATCATTTATCTATGCCTTGTTCCATTTTATATCATCGCTGATTATTTTTCCTGCTTGCGTTTCATCTTCAATTTTAGCATAAAGCGTAAGAAAATTCATATATAATTCATAAGAAAGCTTTCAGAATTGAGTTGGTATTCCTTGCCCATAAATTACAATAACTTAATGATTGGATTATGTTCTTAATAGGATTGAATTTGTCTAGGGGAGCCCCTTAAAAAAAAAAAAAAAAAAAAAAAAAAAACCTCTTTGTTTGTATAGGTATATAATTTGAGACTCACTCCATTCCATGTCAGTGTGGAGAGTCACTTCCAGAATCAGCTGCCCCATTGGCTAATTATCCTATCATTTTAATTACGTAGATAGTTTAGAAGATTCCTCTGATAAATTTTATTTTGCAGCAACTGACTCAAAAGCGTGTGATATATACATTCTATATAATTAAGTATCACGATAAGGATTAAGCTGTATATGAAGAGATAATGTTTGATTTTAATAAATAAGTTACAAAACAGTGGTTATAAACCCCTTCATAATCCGTATGAATTAAGTAAATTTTGAAGTTTACAATGGAAATTGAGTAGGTAACGGAAAAGTGCTCATAGTTGGAATAACTTTCTTGTCCAGAAAATGGCGGGTCTGCACCGCTTCATGCACCTTTGCAGTCCCTCCTGATTAAGTTAAAAGGTTGAAAATGTGTAAATAATCGTGTTGGTGTTCAAAAAATACGGTTTGTTGACTCAACTTTTTTTTTTTACTGAGGTTTTTCCTTCTCATTGTCTCTTATTACTTTATATTTTATTTTGAAAATTAATGCAAACTTTAGAGTTGATGTTGATTAGTTTCCCTTAACGCAGTCATTTCGTGTTTTTTTGACACAAAATCAAAACAAGGAAAAAATAATTAGCTATTCGATTGATTTAGAAATTACTATTTCATTGTCATCTATCTCATTATCTAGGCATACCATTACATCTTTTTCCGGATATAAATAAGTGATGAAGTAGGACCCAGCGATTGATTTCCCCATCACAATAGGTTATCACGGTTTTTAAATTGGAACTTTTTTTTTTTTTAATTGCTGTTTGAATATGAATGAAGACATTTTTTTCAGGTTAACAACATGTGTATAATAACCAGAGTTGGGCAAAAAGAAGTTGAACTACAAATTACAAAACTACTGACACAGTAGTTGGGAAGTTGTTGAAAATACAACTACTTTTATAATTTGTAGTTGATGTACCACAACTACAACTACTGTAGTTTCAAAAAAGTAGTTGCATTTTTACAACTACAACTAGTAGTTGCAACTGTAATTATGGGCCTGAAACTACAACTACTTTTATTGATAACGAGTAATTATCGATATCTAGTATTATCGATAAGGAGTATATCAAATGCGATTCAGCTAATATATAAAACATGGGAATGATCGAGAACCTAAGTTTAAAAAAAATAATTGACTGCCGGAAACCATGGAAAAATTTTGTATTACGTATATGTATTGTACTATTTTTAAAACAGATTATCAACCATAATGGAGCCCATTTATCTATGGAGTATTTATCTAAACACAAAATAAAAAAAATCTGGTGCGTGCGCGCAACACACAACTTTCACTTACCAACTTACTTAGATAAGAAATTAAAGCGTTTTTTAATGCCACTTCTCAAAGTTACACATTTTTCCACATTCATTTCTTATTTTTGTTTTCATTTGCTCTGTAATACCCTAAGAACATTTTAATAATGATAACGCTCACCTGATATTAAATATCACCAAATTTTCATTAAACATGACGAATTTGATGAAAATCGTTGAATCCGTTTTTGAGATAATCGAAAAATTGGAAAAAAAGTTATGAAATAAAGTCCCCCCTCCGGTTGATCAATTTTGATGAAATGTTGGCTATCACATCTTTGGCATATACATACATCAAATACCCAGTTTGATCAAAATCGTGAAAGCCGTTTTTGACTAAATAAAAAAAACACATGAAAATGATGCAAAATTTATTAAGTAAAATCCCCCCTCCGGTTGATCAATTTTGATGAAATCTTTACAGTCATATCTCGGGCATATAAATAGATCAAATACCCAGCTTGATCAAAATCGTTAAAACCGTTTTTGAGTAAATAAAAAAAAAAAAAAAAAAACGTGAAAATTATACAAAATTTATTAAGTAAAGTCCCCCCTCCGGTTGATCAATTTTGATGAAATTTTTACAGTCATATCTCGGGCATATAAATAGATCAAATACCTAGTTTGATTAAAATCGTTAAAACCGTTTTTGAGTAAATTAAAAAAAACACGTGAAAATGATACAAAATTTATTAAGTAAAGTCCCCCCTCCGGTTGATCAATTTTGATGAAATTTTTATAGTCATATCTCTGGCATATAAGTAGATCAAATACTCAGTTTAATCAAAATCGTTAGAGCCGTTTTTGAGAAAATCGAAAAAAACGTAAAAAGTTATTAAATAAAGTACCCCCTCCCTTTGAAAAATTTTGATGAAATTTTTGCTGTCACATCGCGGGCACATACATACACTAAATACCCAATTTCAGGTTCGCCCGGTTTATAGTTTTTGAGCTAGTCTGTTCACACACACACACACACACACACACACAGACACACACACACACACACACACACAGACCATTTCGCGGGACTTGGTTAATTGGACTCAGGGGACCCCAAAACGTGTATTTCCGTTGAAAACCGGAAGTCGAAATTTTTCACGATCGCAATACTTCCACTTACTATATATTTCATATATAGGTAAGTGAAAGTAATAGCAAAAACATGTGATTTAATTAGACGTTGCTTAGCAAATGTAGCTGCCGCTCTAAACTACATTTACAACTACTTGTTGAATTTGCCATTCCCAACTACTTTTTCCCAACTACTGTAGTTGTAGTTTTAAATTACAACTACTTAACTGGTAGTTGAAAAATACTAGTTGCGCGCTTCCAACTACAAACTACATGAAGTTGTCTGTGTAGTTAATTACAAATGTAGTTAACTACTGCCCAACTCTGATAATAACCATTATGAATGGAGTAGAATATATTTGATAAATGAACATTTAACATACAAAGTGATAGAAGGTAATGGATGAAAGTGAAAATAATTGGATTTTATAATTATTGGGTGGATACTTATGATTTCCATAAGAAAATACCAAAAGAAACCATAGAAAAATGTTCTCGTTCACTTCCAGCATGACAAGTGAAATATATTTTTTTAAAACCGCATGCCTAGTAGCTACGGTAAAACAAAAATAAATAAAACTTTTCGGTATCCTTCTCCCTCGCAGTAAACTTTCTTGCGCCCTGGTTCCATTTTCATCCATTAAATTTAAGCAGGGCTCTAAATCTTTAACCCGAAGCTTCTATTTCTAAAAGGGATGCCAAGATAAAACTTGAACTAGCTGTATTTTCTTCTGTGAGTCTCAAATTTTCAAAGGAACTTCTTGGATTCTCTATAAAGAAGTTCAAATTATAGAACTACACTTACTATTGATTAATTTGATATCCGAAACTAAATATTAAAATTATATAAAGATAATTGGGGCTTTTCCCTGCTACCTTCAAAATGATGATAGTAGATTCCCGAAACAAAATGGGTTTGATGGCTTTTATTTACGAAATAATCAAACACATAAAGAATCTTTACTAGATTTACTATATATATAGGGTCTGAACAGCCTAACTTTCTAAAATCCGAGAAAAAGTTATTTTATATATGGATAGAGAGCTACTGCAATATGGTTTCGTCTCCCTTTGTCCAACGAAGCACCTCAAGTCTACTAAACTAATTTTAGTTTAATCTCTTATAGGTTTTAGGGCTTCATGCCACAACTCCAGACCCCTGAAGACGGCTTTAACAACTATTAATCTCGCTGTAGGGAGTTATACCAGTTCTCGCTTTTGATAGATAGAAAGACAGGTACAGTAAGATACTACATATAAGAATAACTATCGATACATCAGATGTAATATTATTTCGGTTTCTTATGCTGGTTTCAACAGCGAACACAAAAAAATGTTGGTAGTAACAGTACAGAGAATTTTCTTTGTAAATCCTGAACAAATGAATTACTAAGCTTCCTGAAGAAATCCTGGAACGTTTGTGGATGTCTAATATTAGGCATACTTTGGGCATAAACATAATAAATTACATCTGCAGCATATCTTTGCCAATGCCATTTAGTATAAGTTAATACGCCGATAAATTTCTTGGATTCCATCTCAATACCAATTTATAAAATGATTCGAAATGAATTTTAAGAAATTTTACAGATGCTGTAAATCTCTTAAAGCTGGACAACGTAAACCATTCCGTTCCTTGGGTAGAGTAATAATAAAATTTTCACTATTTTTTCTATTTCTATGTTAATTAATGGCTATCAAAAATATATTATTGGTAAATGGTACAATAGTCCCCCCTCTGGAAAATGCCCTCTGGTATAGTAAGATGTCACAATTATGTTTTTTTTTGTTTTTTTTGAAACGGCCAGCAAGGACCACGCGAATATCATTTCAGTTTCTTCACACCCTCTTACTCCAATACTCTCTCATCCTCCTGGACTGCTCTCTTCGCTCTTCCTCAGTCCATTTTCTCCCTCTTCTCTCCTTATCCACAAGAATACCAACCCCTTTCAGTTTCAGTTTTTCCCTAATAAGCCCTCTCTCCAAGCAATCCTTATCTGTGATTTTGAGCCTATCTAGTTCTTCTTTTATTTGCTTAACATAACCCCCCCCCCATACTTTTATAGTGGCAGACGGTCAAAAAATTTCTAGTTTTGCCTCTCATTATTCATTCTGAAAATGTGCCCGTAGAACTTCAGTCTTCTGATCCTGACGACAGTTTCCAAATCTTCCACATTCAGGTATACTTCTTTATTTGATTTTAGTATGTACCCTTCTTGCGTCACTTGGGTCCGTGAATCCTCCTTAGAATCTTCCTCTCACTCCTTAGAATTTTCTCAAGGCTAGGAAGGCTGGATGTTTCCATACCATACAGTATTACAGGTCTTACTACTGTACAGTAATGCCTTATTTTTGCATTTGAGGACCAATTTTTCTTGTTATAGACATTTCTAGTAGCGAAGTCTTCCACTTTGGCTATTCTTTCTTCAATGGTTGGCCTGTCCGTTCCTTTGCTACATATTATCTTGCCTAGGTATTTAAACTTTTTTGTCAATTTAATTTTCCCATATTTTGTGTCTAATATTTTCTTGTTGAAGTTGGGATCTGTTGTCATAATTTCTGTCTTTTCATAAGAGATCTGTAGTCCCGTTTTCTCGGATATTTTTTTCAGAGTGTTTACCTTGGTTTGGTTTTTTTATTATTATTACATTCCTTTAATGAATATTGGAAATTCAAACAGTGTTAAACATTGTTAGAGATACATTTTTCATGATATTCTTTTTCTTTCTGTGCTTTTGAGAGCCGAAAAACGCATAGATACTTTGGAACGTTTGGCAGTTCATAGTTTACAACTCAAAAAACGACGCATAGCAAAGTAAATTGTTTCCACTTTGTAACAAATGAATATGATATTACGCGTCGACTAACTTTTCTAATCTCCGAAAACGGATTCAGTTGTTTCGTCAAAATTGATTATCGAAAATATAAGAAAATATAATTTAAAATCCATTGCAATAACAGACTTGGCGAAAAAAAATAATCAATCTCATGTTCGAATGTGAACGACTGATCCAACATAAATGTTAAGAACTTAAGTTGTAGAGAATCACATTCTTTGTGAAATGGGCGGATAATTTTTAAAATTGGTTTACTCTGGAATTATTCGTTGCGTTTAATTCATCCTGACATGATTTTTTTTTTTTCTGCGCACTAACTTTTTACTATATGATCCAAAAAAGATCGATTTGGATAAGTAACTACCGATGCAGTTCTAATGACTTGAAATCGAAGTAATCTTATGAAACTGCCTGTCACTATAGTCGTTTTCATTTCTTAAAACACCACCAAATTATTCCTGAATTAATAGACATCAGTAATTAAAACGAAACGCTATGAATTATCTATTCAACTAATCAATTTAATATATAGATCCAACTACATGGATAGGATATTGTGTTAGCAGTTAATAGAGCACTAGTGATTCGGTTGTTGCAATGGAGATCACACTGACATTTTGTGCAGGGACAATTAGGGGTGATCATTCATGAAGTATTAAGCATGTTAATTCAGAATTATTTGAGGTTGTTGTTTAAAGGAATGAAAATAATGATAGTGAAAGGTCTAGTTTCACTCTGACTCGATATCAAAATGAAATTTGATAAAACTAGAAACGGTACTGGTTCTCCTATGTAACTAACGGCGCACACATGGGTATTTGACCCCAAAAGTTGGCCAAAACTATTTCCTTCCATTTTATAAGTTCAAACGTCCTCAAAATGGCTTCTAAATTTCTAATAGACATTAAAAATATGTTTTTAGCAGTTAAAAAAATATTCGTAGGTGAAAATTTTCCTAAAATAAATTTTTACGTTACTCCACCGACTGTGAAATAGGCATCTATGGGTTTACAATTTATGTTCATATTATTTTCTCTTTATGCATTGCACCTATGAAGTATGCATATAACAAATAAAGATTCATTAAAAATTTATCTATTACTATTATTTTTGAAAAATGGGAATAGTGTAAAATAGGTAAAAATAAACATTTGTGGTGATAAAGTTTCTATGGAGAAAAGGATACGGATCCTTAGCAAATATAGAAAACATTTCTAAATTTATGAAGTAACCACTTGATAGAACCACCCATATGCCATATATGTAAATAAAGCTTCCATACATGTAATAAAGTTTAAGCTTCCATATATGTAAATAAAGCTTCCAGTGCTGATAGGTAGTTTTTTTCTATTTTTTCTGATAAATTGAAATTTTTAAATGCTTTCCTATATTTTATGACACGAGATGGAGTTTTTGTTAGATCCTTTAGAACATGGAGCGCATTGATATCACCAGAATCTCTTAGTTTTATATAAGTGGCGTACGTCAGCATATTAGTGTTAGTTGATGATCTGAGTTTTTCTGTTTTACGCCTCTTGCTTCTTTCACTTACACCATCAAATGATTTTTCAGGGCGTCCACCAGATCTTGAGCTTTTAATTGATATCGTCCCACTTAGCCATTCCTAGTTGCTGCTTTAAAAACGTTTCTTTTCCTTGAAGAAGCATTCCATCTTACTTAGAAATCATGCCTCAAAATTGATAATTTATGTTTTAGCTCTTTCACCTGCTCTAGGCTACTAGCTAGGCAATATTTCCCAATGAGAAAAGACTACGAAAATTCCTTATTGTTTTTTAAAAGCTAATGCTTTCGACCTTAAAAATATGTCAAATAATTCCCTTCTAATTATTATTATTATTCCAGGAGATCCTTAAATATAAATAAATGAAAATATAATAACATTTATTTTTTTAATATTATTTGATGAAACTGCCATTTTAGAAATAAAAAATTATAAGTCTCCCATTCGCAGCTATTCGCAGATTTTTTTTCATGAAACATAACGTAGGATAATTACACATTATCATAAAAAATATTTCGGTGCCCAGAAATGACCAGAAGTATAACTTTTTAACCTTCAAATTTTATTTTTAGCTCTAAAATCTACCTACCAAAAAACAAAGAAATATTGATACTAGTATTGAATACAAAAAAAATATAACGGTCTGGATAACAAGTACAAACCTGGCCTCGAACTATCCATCATATGATAATGCCGATAATTCAGTAAAAACAAAGAAAATTAATATATTTTGTAGAACAATATTTATGAGCGGAGGCGAGGTAAAGGCTAAGGTGAGATTGGAATTAGAATATCCGCCGGATTAAGGGCCTGGAAGAGATAAGAATCATCTTGCATGATCCAGCAGGTCCTCTACTTGAACTTCAAGTCATTATTTACCAGAAATTTTTAATTTAAAAAAATGGGTTTTGGTAAGCTTTTAGGGCCAAATACCCCTGTGTGCGGCGTGGCCAATACGTTCTCGTTCAGAGTGGCCAGGATCCCAAATGGAAAGGAACCGTTTCCGAGTTTATTTATGTCTGAAAAGTGAACATTGCGATTGGAGTCGAATGCTGGGATCAAATAAGGCTAATGAAGGTCCAATTTAACTGAAAAAGAAGTGATGGGAGCTCGCATATTTACTATCTCAAAATCTCTCGAAATAGGCTATTACTATTAGGGGTAAGCCTAAAACCTTAAAAACTGCATACATATTTTCAACACAGTTTGTTGTACTATTTATCGGCTTCTATATTATTTGCTAATGTATTTTTAAGATAATAAAAATTTCTTTAAATGCCTTTTCTTTTTTTCAGTTATAAGTTTATGTGCCTGGGGTAACAAATTCTATTATAACCTACAAATAATTCTACTAAGCGAATAATGTGATACCTTCATAGAGGAAAAAAAAAAATCATCAAACATCTCCTTTTTTTAAATCTAACTGCTTGCAATAATTCATACAATGATGTACCACATTGTCAATAGTGTAACAAAATAATAATTTCCAATGACACACTATATAAACTCAGATAATCAAGAAGGTTACAAAAAGTATCAACTTGTAACGACACAGTAACACAAAAATAACCATATGATTCGAGACTAACTCTTCAGTCTGTCACTTCTTATATTTATCTTGAATCAGAAAATTCTGGAACGTTCCAGACAAGCTTAGAAGGTACTCAAACAGTCACGAATATGGACTAGAAAAGTTTGTCCCAACAACAAGCCAAGAACTCTTTGCAATCATATGTTTTTGTTACCTTTTTTTTTTTTTTTTTGTTAGTTTTTGTTTTTCACGTTAAAATAGATTGAAAATAACGAATAAAAGTTTCCCGAATTATCCATCTCCCTTTTCAGCATTAAATTCAAACTACTTGTTCAATGTAGTATCTACAAAGAGATTGGCTACACTTATTTGAAACATGTAAATAAACTGAACAGTGGACATATGTATAATAATATTATGTATAATAATAGTAGTAATAATAATATAATAATATAATAAATATTTATATAACTCACACACAAAGACATTCACCCCAAATGCTATTGTGCCTAATTTCAAAGGCCAGAAAAAATGTTTAATTACAAGTTTGTTTATTTTCTTGAACGAAATAAACTATTTATTCCACGAAAAATCTGACTTTAGAGAAGGCCATTCCACAAGAAGCAATTTCGAGACTACAATTAGAAGCTGAGCTAACATTTGCCTACAAAGAGCAAATAGTTGTTGACACCTAGGACTTCAGTAAGGTTAACAATACAATCCTGTGGGGGCGCATAGCAAGAATTTAAGTGGCTACAGAGTAATCCTGGCATGGAATTACTTACCTAAATCAACAGGAGTTCACCACCTAAATAACAAAAAGAAAGATGTAGTTACATATATATTTTTATAAAGTAATAATGTATTATGAACTTATTAAAAGCACTTTATTATATTATGATAAATATAACATAAATAAAAAAATATTTTTTGCTGCTTTTTTTTTGTTTGTTTGCTTAAGTTCACTTTATGCCACTAAGGCTAATCCGACGATGCTAAAGCGGCATGCGTAGATTTTGTCTATCCAGGTATAATTAGGATAGAGATCTTTAAAGAGTACCTGACATCGTACAGGCTCAGGACCTCCATTTTACTTCCTATCCAAGGGACGGCATAGCCTAAGAATTTTTTACTCCCATTAAAAAATCCTAGGGCCACCTTGGGACGCGAACCAGCGACCTTTAGTGTTGTAAGTTTCTATGCTAACCACTGCACCACAGGTGAACCCTTGTTGCTTTTTCGCTTTATAATTACAAAAAAAAAAAAAAAAAAAATTGGTTAAAGTTATTTCTACCCTAAACCAAACCGTTTCACCGTTCAAGTACATATATTTCTCTATATGGAAAAATTGGATCTGGTTTAATACCTTAGGAAACTCATTTACTCCCAAATAAATGGACTAAGTTATTACTAGCGTATACATAAATGCTAATATGATGAAAAAAAGGGTTACGAATAAAACTACAATTATTGACCTATTTATATTCTGTAAGACCTATGAATTCGATAGTTAAGGAGTAAACAAACCTTAGGTTACTGAAAATCCAAGACACAGAGGATGGAAACAATAAAAGGCTCTTTATATACCATTATCCAACAAGTCCTCTACTCCGTACACTATAGCAGTCCAGATATGTATCTGAATCCGGCCGAAATGGAAAAGTCAGAAGAGGGGTCAGTGAGAACATTCTAAATCGATAAAAAATAAAACTTCAACTAAGCAACCGATAGCAGTTCAGCAATTGTTATCAGTAAAGGAACCCGAAGCCCGTCACTCAGCTAAAAATTCCCATTCCTGTCGTTGTTATGCAGATCCACGGTTCGACAGGGAGACAACTGGATCGGAAAGAATGGGCCGAGGTTGTGCGGAAGAAATATATGCAGGGCCTATGATAATTCTCGGGGTCAGTGTTCCCGCGAATTACTAGCCATCCCCCGGGATTTACTGGAGGATAAGCCAGCAGTGCCCTTATCTTGGCAGAAGGAGAACTATAAAACATTTATATGGCTCTTCTTTCCCCTTAGTTCATTTTTCTATTGCCGCGGTCCCACGGGAAGATACATATCACCGGCAAGAAAGACATACTGTTATAACTTTGTGATACTGTGGACAGTACAGTGATTATCATCCTTTTCTAACATATGATATCGCTAACGAGGGGCTTCTAACATCTACGGACATTATATCATATCTTATATTACAGCGCATATTGTCATTTAAAAATAAAATAAAATAATAACGATAGATCGTAATAAAAAGTTGTATGTGTAAGCACGCGTTTTACCATCACATAAACAGTTATAGGAATTTCTTTAAAGAAAAATTATATCTTTCTTTATTTTTTTTATTTTTTATATTCATTTTTTAAATTATACCAATTCAATATATCACAACAATTTAGCCTTTAGCTCATTTCATTAAACGTCAATATTTCTTTTAAATAGGTTTCACAGGTGAATGAAACTTTTTTTTTTTCGTGTGTTCTATTGTTATCTAATTGAGAAAGAAATGATAAAAAAAATACTAAGGTTATTTCTGCGTGTTTTAATTAGGTTATTAGTTCACTACATAAAAGAAACGGATTCAGTTAAATGGTTATCACATATTTCACCTCAATGTGTAATTATATTTTACAACAAACAATGGTAATAGTTATTGTAACAACTTGTGGGTTGAAATAATTTTAATTGAGCGAAGATAATAATTTACAATGCCACAAGAGCAATGAAACACAACTAATTAACAATTTTACAAAAAGTATCAATTTGTAACGATATAGCAACTCAAATATAACCATACGACTCGAGCTTCAAAAAAAGACTAACTCTCCAGTCCATCGCTCCTTATTTTCAGTCTGAAACAGAACAGTCTGGAAGGTTCTAGGCTAGCTTAGATTATTCCCGAACAGTCACTAACACGTACTAGAACAGTTTGTACTAGCTGTTCTAACACCAAGTGTTTTTGTTTTATTTCACGTTACAATGTTTGCAGTTCATCGATTGGTGATAGAAATCAATTTTATGTTTTTAATGGATTGATCTTCTAGAAGGTCATACCTCATCTTCTTTGAAGTTTTTTATTCCTTATTTTTATTTCCTTATCATTGAAGTGTTATTTATTTAATAATGTTTAGTAATGACAAAGGTTATTCGGTAATATATAATAATTAATATTTTCTGTCTCTAACGTATGAGAAATTTCTCATTAAAAGAAGACAGGCTCAATCGTTTAAAAGTCAGAACTGATTACAGGGGTAAAATCTATATTTCTGACTAAAGATAATTTAGATAACTGAATAGGGACATTTAAAAACATATAATTATTTTACTTGGATTATTTTTTCTTAATCCTGATTCATTTATTGTATAAATGGGTGTAAGTGAAAGAGAGAGATGTGGGTTATAAAAATATTCAAATCATATTTAGGTATAATAGCAATATCTAACGTAGTATTACCTTAATATGAAATCTCGGACGAATTTATTAAGTAAAGGCATAGTTTGGCATTTACCGGCAACTCAATAACGCAGCTGTCAGGCGACAGTGTTTATTAGCTCATAAATGCTCCTCCCAGCATATTACCCTAGCAAGGAGGTGGAAGAAGTTGCTCTCTAGTCAAGTATTATATGGGACTAGGGAAATGACGAAAAATGGTACTTGTAAAAATCGCTCTCAAGTCATTTTTCTGGCTTCTTTGCTGGTAATACATGAGAAGAAAGCTTATCATGTATATTATAAATCATGATTTCAAATCCACTGATTTTTTTAATATATGTTTCTTAACTCACAATATATTTACGACCCTGTTTACTATAATACATTAAGTATATGATATACAATATAAGGAAATCAATTTAATAGACATAAATGTAGAGAAATTGTCCACTGATAACACTCAACTAGCATTATCTGACTTAGAAGAACCCGAGGCCATCTCATTTTTAGGCTCCTACGATTGTTTGGAATCGAGGTGGATGCGGGGATGGATACAAGTTGGTTCTGATGAGTCGGGAATTCATTATTAAAGACCTAGACTCTGAGTCGATTAAAATCAGCGGCTTTCGGAGATTTAACGTTTTTGTGGATGATATTATTTGTTTTGATATGATTATTATTGATTTTGCAAAGAATCAAATGCGAGAGGAAGTCTTTGGTTTCTTGGAGGCCCAAAGCTCAATTCCGTAAGTTCAAATTACTATCATATAAATAAGCTATTTGTGATAGTTTAGCAGTTTTGAGCCTTTGTCCAGTAACTGCTGAAGTAGACGTTAGCCTCGAGTGGCTTATCATTTCAATCTTGTAGAGGATTCCAAGTTAGAACTTTGTCCAGGTGGAGTCCTAAGTAGCAGATCTGTTCAAAATTGGAGGGATTCATAGGCTTACAACGAAGAGTAAAGGTTATTTGATGGGATTTGTAAGGATTGGATTTCAGATCTCTATTTTTGAAACCATTTTTCAAGGTTTGGGATATAAGTTTGGAGGTTCGCAATTAATCGATCAATAGGAATTAGCTGCTAGTACAAAGATGTCATAACTATTTTTGTTTCGTGGTCTTTTAACAATTCATCGAGTGTTCCATTTTTAGATTTGTTCCGAAGATCATTGTATTGTGAATTTTGTATTAAAAGTTTTTTTTTTTTTTTTTTACTGTATACACTATTACATTTCTCATATTTGGGTGATTCTAGAACTCTGAGTTGGCACAATATAATTTCTTCCTTCTCAAAGTTCTTGAGTGTCTCAGTGTGACCCACAGGTTCATCTGTGGCATATCACTGTTTTGTTCTTAATTTTGGTTTCCACCATATGTTTATTATTTCCCTTATAATATAACTACTTCGATTTGGGTTGTTGCTTGCCAATAAGACGTTTTTGGAGCCGGTTAGAATCAATCATTTTTATTTCAAATCCCTCTACATATTTAAAAGCTTTTAGAATGTCCGTGTCCTATAAAATCGCCTCCACCTCCGGTAAAGATGAAGAATATTCCTGGTGTTTTATAAAAACCGATTTCTGTCAGTGTAAACCACACTGCTGCTCACATTATGTTCCATTTTAGAGGCGTCGGTATACATTACATCGAACCTTTTATACTTATCAATGAGTAGTAAATTACAATAGATTGTTGGACCATTTTGAGGAAATTCGTAGGCCAACGAATTATTAATAAAGGGTTTCTCCTTCTGTGTGTTTTTGTTAGACCAATGTTTATATGTTGCAAAGAACTAAATACCATTTCGTCGAAAGAGTTACCCTCAATATTTTTGAGTCCTAGCATTCCAGTCTCTTCTTCAAACAAGCTTCGAGTAAGGGGGGCGGGGGGGGGGGGGGTGTGGTTAAAGCGTGTTTTCAATTTTGAGATGTATTTTAGTGAAAGGTATTTTCGCCCTTTGTCCAAGGATGTTTCTCCTGACTCCGCATAAATAATTTCTACTGGTGAAGTTTGGTACGCTCCTATAGATTATATTATATTATATACATTATTAGAGCGGTATTGCTTATAGTATCCAACATTTTTAACACACTTAAAATGATTAAAATGTTCGTACTGTTTATTAAACATTACTTATATGTTTCAAATTTTAATTTAATATAATTCTTATTCTGAAAATTTATTGATTTTACCATGTTTCTATTATAATAATCTATACACCATTTCATTCCGAATTTAATTTATTGCGCCAAAATACATCTACTTCAAGAACCTGGAGCATTTATAATTGTGGCACCTCTGTACTTCGGAGGCAAGATTAAAATAAAGTAAAAAATGCTCATGACTTAAAATAATCACGGCTACAAGTCAAGATAAAAAAAAAATGTAATTCCTAATTCTATAGTATTCAAGATATAAATAGAAAGCGTTAAGTATAATCCCTGAAGCTTAGTAAGAGTTTGATAATAATCACCCGAATTCCGATAAACTACCTTGACAAGCGGAAGTGAGGTTAAGCGGCGAGAACATAATGGAGGAAATGGATAAATTATTATATTTGACCATCGGACCGTATTTGACTATCGGTCAAGCATAAACTAGAGAAGGACAATAATTGACAAATAAGAATCGCTTACTAATGATATGCATGACTAACCAACAAAAAAAAAAAAATATAATACTTAGGATTTTGTATTTTAGGATTAAGCGTTTTCAAATATTCGTGCACATCTGATTAATACATACTGACCATCTTAATAATGCGATAGTGTTCAATAATTTATAGAAAACAAAATCACAAGATCACGCGAATTAGACAATATCCAATAAGTGAAGATCGAGATAGAAGGGGAAACCAATTGTGAAATATATTTATTGAGAAAATTGATTAAAGCTCTCGACAATGGAAGGAATCTAAAATTACTTCATTTCACAAAAGGGCCCAGAAGAAGGTCTGCAATAAATCGTCCTCTTTTTTAAAGAGATACGCCGAAGAAATTATCGAGGAATATCAATGTGGATTCAGGTGGCACCAATCTAATATTCTCCCTATAGAAAATATAAAATAAAAGTGAATATTAAATCATACTACAAAAATATTCTTTCGCTTTACGAGGCTGACGATTCTATTTACCGACAACAGTTCTATAATGTTATCAATATTGGGCACATACGTCTAATAGGAAAATTACTTTAATTTTATGTTAAATGATTTGTTTAGTAACGGACATTAACTGTGAAATTTACATAATGGCGTTAAATGTAAGAAAAATACCAAGAACATTTGCACATTTAAAAGGCAAGTCTTTCTCTGTAAACCCTCTCCACCTCATACCAGATACAGTGAGGATCGAATTTATAATTTATAGCTTATTAAGAACTGAAGTAGCTAGCTGCCACAGGGTAACTGTACCAATAGTTGGAAGTTTAAAAAAAAAAAATTATGTTATTGACACTGTTTACCATTATATTGATGTTAGGATAATATTTGTCATGAATTTAGTTAGGCCAATCACTCAGAAAACTGGGAATACAATATCCTATGGTTTACATTTACGGTTTTTATAAAAAATGATTTCTTAGAAACTTCTAAAATGAACCAATAGTTGACATATAATAATGCAAAAGTTTGGAAAGTTGACATTTATGGTTTAAAAGTTGACACATGCATTAATTTTCGATTTCTTATGATTTTTAATAGGTAATAAGGACTGCAATAAAATTTAATATTTTTTAAATTCATTAACTAGTAAATTCACAATGGAAACAAAATAAAATTTCCACAATTTAATTATTTTATACACAAAAAGTTTAAAGGACACAAAAAACAAACAAACATATTTAAACAAAAAATGAGATCATCCAGTTTTACTTAACTGGATAATAATAAATAGATTTTAGTAATGGCCAGAAGTTTCGTTTTTTTAATGTTGTTGTTGTGCACAATTTTCGACTCTGCAATGATGAAATTTACTCTTCCAGTGCTCTTTTAGACAATTAAAGATGGCCACATTCATTGGTTGGATGAAAAGTGCAGTATTTTAATAGAGTGCGACTAATAGCAATTATTGCATGTTCTTTGCAGAATTGGGAAGTGGGGAGAGTCAGATGCGACGCTGGTTCATTCAGGTATATGATTAAAGGCAATGCAATTTTGGTCTCAATGATCCATAGAGCATACTAGCTAAAAATTCATAAAATAAGACACCTGTCATCCATCCAGACTCGGACTTCCACACCCAGATAGACAAACCACGCCAGATTTTCTAATTCTGGCGATGAGTTGACATCGATGTCAACTATTGAAATTAAGTATTGATTTCTGTTCTAATATTTGACGCCTACATTTGAGCCCTTAAACATTGTATAAACATATTAAAAAGGATATCAAATGATTATCATGAACTTAATGAATACCATAAAAGTAATTAAAATAATTGAACTCAAATAAACCAACGAAAAAGCTTATTTAACTTGAATTCCACCCTAATGAAACAGGGAAGTAGAAACCAAGTTTTCAGGCCACTAGGAAATTCACCATTACAACTTCTCACAAATAAGCTTTAGTTTTCATCAAACTAATGTCGATGGCAGAACAGCTAACTATTATAACTTGGTAAATGACCGCCAAATTAACCCTGAATCTTATTATTCACATTTTTTGTGAAAATGTCAACTATTGGAGCACTGTCAATTTATGGTACAGTTACCCTAACTGATTCTAAACATTTTGCTTGACCTAAGTATATAGATTTTTAGTTATTTGGTAGCATTTTCGATTTAGCACATACTACTTTAATGAATTATGGGTTGTAGGCGGCATGATATCTTTCTTTAATTTATTAGTTCATCGTAATGGCAGACTTCTATGCCCCTTCAGCTGGTCTGCTTCGTGCGGTTGATGACATCGCACAATAATAACAAAATGAAAGTTACATTCTATCTTCTAGAAGGTGATTTTTATTTCCTAATGAATATATGTTTGATCCGAATTTAATCCCGTTACACCCAGTGAGTGATCATTATTTTCAATAATATCAAAAAAATATAAAAGATTGATTTAAATTTTTAAGTATTGATCGAGAATGATTTTTTTTAATTTAATGTTATTGAAATTTAAATTTGTTTAAATTTGAATTAAGATAATAAATATTTTCGCTTCCGTTGGAACTTTGTTTACATACTTTGGCTAAAATCCATCGATGGAAAATATCCCAACTCGCTACCAACTCGTTTCAAAGGGGTCCGTACGTTTGCAAGTTCCCAACTGTTGATTAAACTCTAAACTAATCCTACCGTCCTCAAGTTCGCCCCCCAGGCAATGCCTTTGACATCTTCCAGAAAGGAACGGAATTTATTTTCTGGCTAGTTTTTCATTAAAAGGATAAAATTACTACCGATAGTAGCAAAACTTATTTCTAAAGATCTCGAATAATTAGATCGTGGTAATAAGAGAATTTTTCGATTCATCGATTAATCTTTTTAATAAAAAAAACAATTTTAAATTATCGTCGCTGTTTTTATTGGTGAATTTATACCGGCAGAACATCAACATACTAACCTTTTTTTTAGTGACCGACCGAAGTTTCGGATTCTAATCGCTAAAAATCGGCCAGTTCTTTCAGGCAAGCTGAAACTTGCATTGTTCTCTGATTTTCCCGAGAAGGGAGCGGGAATTTAGAATTGCATGTTATTTTAGTTAAATATTATTATTCGGTAACGAACACGTTTTTCTAATACTTTAGACATCTTCAATTTATCGAAAACTTCAAGTTAGGTGTGATAACAAAGATGTAATAGTGACCAAAAGGAATGTGCCACGTGAATTACATCGAGTCTCAACATGTAAAGAAAGCATTTGTTCCATGCAGAATTCTTCATGCTGATTGTGAAGAATATTATTATATCAAGAATTTTTATTTACTTTGAATTATCTAGTTATTACGTATGCAATTGGATTTCTAAAAAAAAAAAGAAATTCAACGCTAAATAAGAATAAATCTTCTATAGAATTAACTTTGAATCAGTGTTTAGAGAAGAAAAAAATTTGTCCAGTAATCCTGCCAAGAAAATTGGTGCTCAAGAGGCATGTTGTAGTAGGTTTTTTTTTGTTCTTGTATGAGATGTGACTCGAATGCAAAAGACAAGTTTTTGACCTCGGCAGCACACCACCCCTCACTTTGAAACATCCCAAAATCATTAAAATATTGAACTTTTTTTCTACAAGTTACTGCGCTTATCTTTGAATGTTTTGGTTTTAGATGGCTTTTATTGGTTAATTCATAGTTAGTTAATAAAGGAACGTAGAAAACAAATTGATATCTTTTTAAAGCAGTAATTATTAAATAAAATAATAAAACCAGATATGATTAAATAAAATATTAAATTAAGCATCAACTAAGACAGAATTGACCGACAGAGGTGACCACCATTTTAAATTATTTTTAAATAATTTATTTTTTGAAGAGATGAGATTTGGCTCCGCCGGGAGTCAAGAGGGGGTTGTGAGATAGGGGGAGTAGGTATCAGTAAAGAGGAAGGATTTTCTCTGCCTTGAGCCAAGCTCTGTTATGCAGTGGTTAGCATCCGCGCATGTAACGCGGGAGACCCGGGTTCGACTCCCGGCGGAGCCAATTCTTTTATCTTCAAAAAAAAAAATTATTTAAATTTAAATAAATATTATAACATTTTTTATTTATTTATTATTTATTATTTTATTTATTTATTATGTTATTTATTTTATTTTTATTACTGAAATAATATGTTTCCTTAACCTTAATAGATTTTTTATTAAGTTTATCCGATAAATCTTTGTCTCCCTCTCCTTTTGGTAGTGAGCAATCATGTTTGTTTAACACGTTCGTTCGCGCCGGGAATGTGATTCATGCTCCTCGCCCATTGGCGGCTGAGTTAAATGATTTTCGCTCTATAGCTATTCAAGGGAATTATACTGTATTGACAATCCAACAATAATAAAATAAACAATACAATCCAACCTAATATCCAAGAGTCGCGGAACGTTTTGTGATTGACTATAGTGTCCGATGTGGCAGTCTAATGCTGGCCACCGGTGGAAATGCTTTGAAAAAAGAATATATCAAAACATGGTAAATTGATTTTGATATTAATTTTTTTTCATATCTGTATAATAAATAAACATTGCCTTAAATTCAGAAAAAAATAATTCGATTTCTATTTAATTTTTCTAATTTCCAAGAAATATGATTTTTCATTTTTTTTATGAAACATGATATTATTTCTTTTAAGAACGCATCAAATTTTAAGTAAAATAAAAGATTATATGATGCATAATATTTATGTTAAGTATAACTAACGGAAAAAAATATTATATAACATACACTTAACAAAATTTGCATTAGTTAAGCAGGTATTTAATGTGACTAATTTATGAGAGAGAAGATTAAACCATTTTGTAGGTACGTAGAGATCTTTGCTAATTTTTTTTTCTCTTAGCCGTTTTTGAACCAGATAGATGAGCTGAGCAAAATAAAAAAGTAAAAGTACATTGTGAACAGATTTTTAGAAAACTCTAAGGGGAATGATAAATTTATCCAGGAGACAATGTATCGGGGCGACAAATACCCCATTATTCCTTATAAAAAAAAAAAAATGTTTTTGGCATATAAAAAGTGGATCACAAATACCTAAAAGCTAAAAGAACGACGGCGGCGGCCTAGTTGTAAGAGGCTTTGGAGATAGCCGGGACCTTTGACGTCGAAGCCGGCTCCCTGGCACAGAGCCCACCCCTTCACTGGACCGTGTAAGCAGATATCGTCCTCTCCGCGACTTGTCATTGTGGCCTTTCAACTGGCTAGTCTCTCATGTATTTCAAATTTCTCGAGTGTATTAATCATCAAAACAAATATTTATTTATGAAATACTAAATAATGATCCATAATAAGAAAAATACTGCCAATTTTTTTAAGATGAAAATTTAAGGTGCCAGGTTATTTTAGTGACTTAAGTTTAAGGGTCAAATTGATACAGGTAATGAGTTATATTTCTTGAGCTTTGATAAGACTGAATTGAATCACCTCTATTCACTAGAAGACAGTCATTTATGTTAATGGGCACTTCTATCGATAAGCTAATAACCAGAAGGCATCTCCGGTGATTTGGATAGCAAACTTCTACATCAAATGTCCTGCGTTTGCATCGCAGTCATTGGCCATGGGATTTTAAAGGGAGCACAAAATTCTTGATTACGCCGTCCATTGGAGGAGACGTGAAGGAGCTGTAAGGTACTTCCTAATTGAAGATTCGATTTCGATTTTTTTTTTTTTAAATATCGGAGTAATAATGAGCTTTTGAGTTGAAAAACCCGTGTTTTCCCGGTTTTTACGAAGAACTAAAACAACAAATAGTGTACCTATTAGAAGTAATTTTTCACACTTTCAGGACTCCTGATAATGTAAATAATAAATAAATAAAACATGCCACTTACACCCTTTATCCAGTTAAACCTCCATTTATTTAAAATTATAAAAATGACCAGGCCGAGTTCTTGAATTGGCCTATATTTGTACATTATGGCACACTTGTATCAGTTTCTTTCTTTTTTTTTTCCTTTTAAACTAACATAATTTTAATAGAACCCATCAGCCTAACGGATAAAATATATAGCTCATTCATTATGATCGATATACTATTGACCTAATGACAGTATTCAGTAGTGAATACACGATGCTCAAATTAATTAAAGCAGTTTACGGAGTGAAGATTGGAAGAAGAGTTGGTATAAGATAATCTTTAATAATTATGTTTTGGTTTACAAGCATTAGTGCCGTAATAGATTTCTGAAAGAAATATAAGGTGGTTTTAGAAGAACAGGATTCGTTCTCGGTGTCTACAAAGGCTTAAATAAGAGACAAACATTGAAAAGTTCAGTTTAAAAAAAAAAAAATTAAAAAAATAATAATAAAAATGGAAATCAGGAATTTTGTAGGCCACTAAAAAATAAAAATGTAGCTAATAATAAATTAACAAGTATTGAGGACTTTAAAGTTTTTCAATAATTGTGTGAATAAGAATTGTTAAAATAAGAAGTTATTAATAGTGAAAATAAGAAGTGTTTATAAGCGAAAGTGTGTTGCGCGCACCGTACCAGATTTGTTTTTTTGTTATTCTCCAAAAGGTATGTTATCTATATACTATTACACATGCAAAGTCTATAGCAATTTTCGATTCATCATTGTTTTGAGTAGTACGCTTTCTACTTACTGCTCATTGTTAACAAGAAAAGGCGGACGTTTGTAAAATACTGATTTAAATGGAGCACTAATAAATGTCCCTGCCTGAGAAGAAGAAATAATCGGTGTCGTTTTTTGAAAAATACTAACATAAAACATAAAAATTTAGTTCCTATTTATTATCGGCCGTTTTTGTGAACCCAAGCGAAAGATTCTTATTTACGATATATCGTCGAAAACATGTTCGTTCAGTCTAAAACTCGATTATTATTTCTATATTATATTAATATTCTAAAAATATTAATATATAAAAATCCGAACGAATCCATGGAAATTACGGAGTTCCAATGGGCCACTTCATTCTTGGTACGCCACTGTATAAATTACTCACACCTTTCCAATTAAAAAAACAATTTTAGGTGAAAAATAAAATAAAGTTTAGTGTTCCCTCTCTGGTAGTAATTAAGTACGCCATTTAAAAAAAAAAAAAATATTTTAATAAAAAAAGAATTTAAAGTTGTGTGATGCGTGTAATTTTTAAATTATAAAAACAGCTTAATGATTGTTTTTCACATTGTTATTCACCTTGATAACTCATCCAATCCAAATAGTTTAATTACAAAAATTAAATTGGAAATAATCAAATAAAGAACGGAATGTATTTGCAATTCCACCTTAAACGATGGCGGATATTTAATGAATTTTCCTTTTATTTGAATCGAATTTTGGACCAATTGTCAAATGTGCACCACTACATTTTTTATTTGTATTTTTTAAATACTTTGTTACGAAAGGTTAAAAATGAGCCGAAACCGAATACCAATACTCTTTGTATAAAATTAAAAAATAAAGAAACCAACCAACGGACCATGAAAAGAATTTATTCAAGACCCAGAAGATAACTTTTCTCAAATGCGCATTTGATTTTACCATTCTTCTATTTTACCTGAATACCCTTCATGACTAATAATCTCTTACTTAAATATATTCAAATCGAAACCATTTTAAAGCAACCTCCGCACTCGCACTTTGGAATAAGCTGTTGAGATAATATTTTTAGATTAAAATTAATGTTGAGCCCTGTCTAAGAGAGAAAGAGAATTCCGAATTGCAATGGCCTTATTCTTTTGGAGTGGGGAGAAACTGGTAGAAAGCAAAAAATTAAATTAAAGAACTATTAATAACAAATGATCTTGGTTTTCTTCCGGCTAACTAAGCAAAAGACAAAAATCTTTACGTGGTAATTAAAAGGGTATTTGCTAATAAATTAAATTGTAAGGAGGTGACGTAGTTTCATAAAGAAGTTTAAATTATGTAGTAGTTTTTTATTTTTATTTTTATGGAAGGGGGGAGGAATAAGAAGGAGGGGGAAGGTAATGATGAATCTACAATGCTTTATTTGGCGCTTTGAAATAAAATGTTTTAAAAATTTACAATTCTAGCATATTAAGTAAATAAAATATATAATATAAGGAATTTGTATTATTCTTTATATTAAACAACATATACAAATATACGTCAAAAATATAAAATAAAATGTAAACCTCAGTTCCAACTCCACATACTTTAATGATAGCTTTTTTTTATTTTTTATTGTTTTCAATAACTTTCCCCATTTTTAAGTTTAATAACTTAAAAGAAAAAAGTAAGTGTTCTCTACCATTAACAGTAGAAATAATATCTGAAATGAAATAAACCGTGACGTCAAAAATACAATAAGAGAAATATTTCTTTAAAATCTCTGAAGGATTTGACTACTTCAGTAAACAAAAGGAATATCCAGAATTTAATGCCAGGAGCAATCCAACAAAAAAATTAATTTCAACTAAAAAAATATAAATGACGCCGAGAAAAATCAAAAGTTGGGAATTATTTGATATGCGGCGGGAAGCTGGTTTCCATCATTTTTCTTGGTAGCGCTTACGTCATTTAAAAAAATAATGTTTATTTTCGGACAAAAAAAGGAATTGTTAAACAAAGTTGAACGATGCGCTCTCCACACCAGATTTTTTAATAATTTATTGATAACTTATATTTGAGGGGAGACCAATGGTTTACGAGCAAGATATTGAAAAATTTAATGTAGCTGAACGCATTATCTATAGCTAAATTTAAGTTTTTAAATGATAATGAATCTAAATTATTAAAAAAAAAAAGAGCTCGAAAAAACTCGAAAGACGTGCAAATTAATGAGGAGAGATCATTTGAAAAATTCGGTTAATTTGTTAAGCCTAACAGCCCCGTGAATAACGGAAACCGGTTTGCGACTGGGCTCGGGATAAAAGCGGCTTAACTTAGCTTTGGATATTTACAACGGCTTTATCGTGGAAAAGGAAGTTATCTCGGCTTAGGAACACTTTGCCTCATGAAATAATCATCAACCCTCGGACAATTGTGAAAATGTAAATTGCGATATAAAAAAAAAAAATGACTTATCTTATTCTTTAAGATACAGTTTCAACCTCATTTTCTGACTGAACTAAAAAGTTGAATAGAGTGATATGTTAATTCCTTTAAACAAATGGTTAATGATCGTTTGATAAATTAATAAGCTATAATTATCAACCATCAATTAGTTCGAGTAATGGCCTTAACTTATTTTCCTTTAAGATATTAGTTTAAGTAATGAGTGAATAAAAATCAACCAATTGCTTTGTTGCTTAGCTCTTAATTATTTCAACAAAGCATAATTAGAGACAGACATTTTAGGAATGTTTTAATATGAATACATAAGTTCATTGATGATTCGTATGAGTGTTCATTGATCAATATGTACAATATAAAACTGCAATAAAATAGTGAGGTAATGAAACTTCTGGTGAATCGATTTTAGCGAACAATTTTTTGAAACTTATAATATATAATCTCAATTAGTAGGATTCGTTTTTGAGTAAGGTTACTCATAGAAAGATACACAGACCATTTTGCTATCTTCCGTTAATTGATTTAAGAAAACTTGAAAGCATGTATATCCTTTGAAAAACCACAATAAATTTTTTTCACGATTACAATATATAATATGTAGTACAATATATAATGAATGAAGGTTTTTTTTTTTTCGTAGATTGAATTATGGTACGAGTATCTATTTTAATTTTATTTTCTTGATATATTTTAAAATTCATCACTTTAAATTATCATTCATTTGATACCTCAGTTGAAGCTATTATGAATGAGGTCTAATTCAAAATAACAAAACATCAGTTCATCATTTATTTCATAAAAAAATTAATTAAAACTAGAAGAATCCTATAGGATGTTGAAATAACAACTATTGACTGAGCGTTGTTTTTGACAATATCATAAACATTACATCAGTTATTCTCATAGTGTGGCGGGTGACCCTAAGATGTTCGCAATGAAGAGTTTAACTAAAAATGAGACAAAGTTTCTTATATAAAGTGGCCTCTCCGTTTGATCAATTTTGATAAAATGTTTGCCTTATCACGGGCATATACATAAATTAAGTTCCCAATTTCAGGTTCGTATGGTATATCGGTTTGAGCTGGTCTGTTCACACATACAGACAATTAGACTAATCCTTTTTCTTGGCCCCCTCAACTATTCCCCAATATATTCTCTGTAAATCGATTGTACAGTATAAGAGGTTTGTACTGTACAATTCGGCTTATTCACCTTCTGATTGTCCTTGCGCTCGCCTCTCTTTGAGTATGTAAAATTAGTCTTTTTCTGGAGTCGATCTTCCACTGCCATAAAGTTTCATCAATCGTACCTTAAGCGTGCCCTAAGAGTGCGTTGGTTCGCCCTGGATGGCGTTTAAGACTCGCTTTAAGATTCCACCAATCAGGGAAGCCTCGAGAAGTCAGGCTTCAGATTCCAATATAGTTCCAGATTCCTCCCGCGATACTTACTATGGTCGCTTCCCTTAATGAAGTGCCTGAGGCCCCTATTATTCCAGTAAAAGGTTCCAACTGGCTGATCACTTCATGGATGAACGCAGAATGCTGCGTTCTAATCATCTAATGGTTTGTTACCGCTATATTGTGAATTATCATATTAAAGTCCCATTCAAAAGCTTTAAAATTAGACTTAAGTGTGTTTATATAATTATGGTTGCCAGCCTATAACCATCTACGGGTGACAAAACATGAATATTTTTCACAAACATTTAATTCTAACGTAATAAATTCAAAAATAATTGTTCTTCATAGTTGAAATTTGATTTGTTCATAAGTATATGATGTAATTAATGCTACATACCAAAAATCTGACTTGACTTGTACTTCATTGGTAAGGACGTGGACAAATTTGTCCGTTAAGAGGGTGTCCGATGTGCTAAGTCTTATTGTAATAGTGATTTTATAAGCATTTCGGACAGAATTTTCAATTCTTTGATAAAATTAGACCTGTGAAGAAAAATAAACGAAATATTCTATGAACAGTTTCCGAACTACCTCATAAAAAATATATTTTGTTAACCGACTTCGAAAGAGGAGGTTACTCAATTCGATACGTATGTGCCTTTTTTTTTTTTTTTTTTTTTTTTTTTTTTTTTTTCTATGTATGTCCACCGAATACTCCGAGATGGGTGGACCAATTGGAACGAAATCTTTTGCATCTTGTAGAGTATTTTCCCAATGTGGTCCCATCGAATTCTTTTTGGGGTTCTTAATTTATTTAATAAGTTATCGAGAAAAAACATGAAAATAATTATTTAATAATCGCTTAAAATATTTACTTATTGGAAAAACATATGGCATATACAGGGTGTTTCGGAATTGCACGGCACTATTTTAGGTACGTGTTCTCTAACACAAAATAAACAAAAAAGTTCATATTAACATGTATCTCAAACTCATTTATTAAACAGATATCAAAGGTTAAAGATTTATTATTACTATTTATTTATTATTATTACAACATTTAGAGTAAATGTTCAAAGGCACCTCCGTTTTATTGAATGCAACATTCAGCACGACGAATCCATGCTTCTCTGGCTCTTCGTATAGCATCAGGATGGTGGTTGATAGTTACTGCGGCTTCCACGATCCGATTTCTTAGCTCTTCTTGCGTGTCAACTGCCGCAGAATAAACCATAGACTTCATCCAGCCCCATACAAAATAATCTAATGGCGTTAAATCCGGAGATCGTGGTGGCCATTTAACAGGTCCGTTTCGACCAACCCATCGGTCTCCATAAGTTGCATTTAAATAATCAGTGACACAAGAGAAAAGTGAGCTGGAGCACCGTCATGCATAAACCACAGCCTTTGCCTAATGCCTAGCGGAATATCTTCTAGAATATCATGCAGATTATTTTGCAAAAAATGCAAGTAAGATATACCTGACAGCCTAGGTGGCAAAAAGAAGGGGCCGATGATTTTGTCGCTTAGAAGACCACACCAGACATTTAAAGAGAATGTATGTTGGTAATGTCCAACAGCAGTCGTATGAGGGTTTTCTTCGGCCCAAGTATGGGTATTTCGAAAATTAAGAATCCCGTTTCTTGTAAAGCAAGATTCATCAGTAACCAAAATGCAGTTCAGGAAGTTAGGATCTCGTGTGCATTGTCGAATTAACCACTGGGAGAAATTTCTGCGCTTGTTATAATCTTGTGGTAACAAATCTTGCCTACTTGATACGTGAAATGGATATAATTGTTGTTCGCGTAAAGTTCGCCATACGCTGGTAGAGGAAACATCGAAACGACGTGACAATCTTCTGGTACTAGTAGTAGGAGATAACTGAACAGCATCGAGTATTTCTTCTTCTACGTTTGCAGTTCGTCGAAATCGTTGTCGACCGGCGTTCACTCGTATAGGTTTTAGCGTACCATTATCCCTAAGACGTCTTTCAATGGCCTCAAACGTTTTACGATTTGGTATTCTTCGGTTAGGAAATTTTTCACGATATCTTCGAACAGCAGCAGCACCGTTTGTATGTACCTCGCCATAAGTTAAAAGCATGTCTGTTTGTTCATCAAAAGTGAATAAATTTGTGGTATCTCCCATGATAATCATAAATTGAACTGTGTCACAAGATTCACTCACACTAAAACACACAGAACTAGACAAACAGATGAGCAACTACAGTCATTCTGTGATATCTGTTTAATAAATGAGTTTGAGATATATGTTAATATGAACTTTTTTGTTTATTTTGTGTTAGAGAACACGTACCTAAAATAGTGCCGTGCAATTCCGAAACACCCTGTATAACATAAGGTATGCTCCAACAAACAATTAAAACACGTTAATAACTAAAAAACTGTTCATGTACTTTCCTCATTTTTTTATTCTAACTTTGATTGGTTGATTTTAAGCAATGCTCAATAATGTTTCAATGTTCGATGAATCGGTTGGAAAAACCAACCAATCAATTCAGAATCAAAAGAGTGGGGGGGGGGGGACATAAGTAGTCTGTTGTTAGCTATGACAAGATAAATTTTCTACAAAAGATTTAAATAAAGATATTTAAAGACATTCTGGAGTGAAACTTTTGTTTTGTTATCCGGGTAACTATTATAGGTTTTTAATTTTGTTTCTGCAACTTGAGGCGTATAAATGAAAATGACGCTGTTAATCGTCGAATTCTTGATTGTGAGAAAGAAATAATTACTATCTAAGTTCAAATGTGGTTCGAAAATGCAATAGATACGTTCTCCAATTCCATATATGATGGGTTATCGTATGATTTTGTACTTTACGTTATGATAACGTCCTGAGCTGGTGGCACTTAGGATTTGCTATTTTCTATATAGAGTCTCTATAGTATGCCTATGTGTTAGTCTCAATCATTTCCTATGTAATAACTGAAATGTAGCAGAATAAATCCTTACTAAAGAGCCAGATTGTGTTTTCAATTTTTATGGATTTTAAAGTCTTGATCGATCTTTATTAAATCGGAAGAAATTTAAATATTCGATTCTATGAAGGTTGCCAAGATTTTCAAAAGTAAAAACGTCACTAAGCGTTTGTGTTTCCTGAAAGCATGAGTGCGCTTTTCAGGACCTAATTCTAGTGTGGAATGGATGCATTTTATTGAAACAGAAATGATAATGGACTTAAAACAGTCTGGGTTGGATGTGTTTATGGGTTATAATGGTTATAAATGGCAGTAACTAACATATATGTTGTGTATTATATTCCCCAATAAATAAAAATTTTCCCAGGAAACATTCTCCCAGAAGTAGTGTAATAATAATTAAATCGTCTTTACAGACATTTAAAAAAGAAATTAAAATTTCAATGCTTGCCAATGTTCATCCATCAATAAAACTAACGGCAAATTAAAGTTGATATCTCCCAGAAAACAACTACATTGTATGAAAGTCCACGCAACAAAAATATAGCAGCCATAAAAATGATTGCTGTCAAAAAGGCTACTCCGCTAGAATTGAAGCTGCAGTGTTTTCTGCAAACTCATTTTCTGAATAATTGTTTATAAAGAAGGGTATTATTCGTAGCACTCGCTCTCAAGTTTAGTCAAGAATTCATCGAAAGGAATAACGAACATTATTGACTCGACCAAGAAATATTTTTACTTTCACTTACCTATTTATGAAATATATAGTAAGTGGAAGTATTGCGATCGTGAAAAATTTCGACTTCCGGTTTTCAACGGAAATACACATTTTGGGGTCCCCTGAGTCCAAATGACCAAGTCCCACGAAATGGTCTGTGTGTGTGTGTGTGTGTCTGTGTGTGTGTGTGTGTGTGTGTGTGTGTGTGTGTGAACAGACTAGCTCAAAAACTATAAGCCGTGCGAATCTGAAATTGGGTATTTAGTGTATGTATATGCCCGTGATGTGACAGCGAAAATTTCATCAAAATTGCTCAAAGGGAGGGGGTACTTTATTTAATAACTTTTTAAGTTTTTTTCGATTTTCTCAAACACGGCTCTAACGATTTTGATTAAACTGAGTATTTGATCTATATATATACCCGAGATATGACTGTATAAATTTCATCAAAATTGATCAACTGGAGGGGGGACTTTACTTGATGAATTTTGTATCATTTTCACGTGGTTTTTTTATTTACTCAAAATCGGCTTTAACGATTTTGATCAAACTGGGTATTTGATGTATATGTGTGCCAAAGATGCGATAGTCAACATTACATCAAAATTGATCAACCGGAGGAGGGACTTTACTTAATAAATTTTGTATCATTTTCACGTGTTTTTTTTTATTTACTCAAAAAAGGCTTTAACCATTTTGATCAAACTGGGTATTTGATGTATGTATATGCCAAAGATGTGATAGCCAACATTTCATCAAAATTGGTTTAACGGAGGGGGCACTTTATTTCATAACTCTTTAACCAATTTTTACCTTTTTTTTCGATTTCAAAAACGGCTTTAACGATTTTCATCAAATTCGTTATGTTTAATGAAAATTAGTTGTTATTTAATATCAGGTAAGCTTTATCATTATTAAAATGTTCTGAGGGGCTTAAATGGGGAAGGGGCCTTTTTTGTTTTTCTATAAAGTACCTTTGTTTTAGTTTATATTGAGAAATTAACTGTCTCTCATCACGCCTAAAAATAAGAAATGGCTAAATATGAGATATGAAGAAAATCAATTAAACATATACAGGAGAAAAAAAGAAAAATATTCAGTCAACTCATTGAGACCACTCATGCGGAGTACGCCTTTAATGACAGACCATTGTTCATAATTAAAGCCGTGCTGTTCATTTGAGAAGTGGCAATTAACAAAACGCATTAATTTCTATTCTAAGCAAGTTGGTAAGTGAAAGTTGTGTGTTGCGAGCACGCACCAGATTTTTGTAAATGCAATTTAGTTTAATTACTACTTTCCAACGATCGATTTAAGAAATATAAACGGTCCCTAACGGAGCAGTATACAGGGTGTCCAAAAAGGGTATTCGGGGTTTGAAAGTTGAATAAAATCTTAAATTTAGAATATCAAGTAGGATGTTTACGTTTTATTTAAACACAATAAACTGGAAATTTATTTAGAAAAACAATATTGTCTAGGTGTCCAATATAACGCTGCTGGCACTCCTCGAATCTCAAACGCAGTAAATAGTATAAATTGTACTGTAAATAGTGAGCGTTAATGTGAAATGATAAGAGGTTTTTTGGCCCAAGAACTTCAAGAGTTTAGAGGATATAACTCCAGAACACTTATCAAATGCTACGGTAAACGCTGGCTTCCAGGAGTCCCGATCTCAGTCCTCTTGACTTCTACCTGAAAGTAAGGGGAAAGGGGATACCTGAAAGTAAGGTATACCAAAAGAAACCGACGAATCTAACGCAATTGAAGCGAATATCAGAACAGAAATGACGGCAATCTCAGGAACAATGTGTCAACGCGTTATTAGAAGTCTGCGTTTGAGATTCGAGGAGTGCCGCTGCTGGTAGACACCTAGACAATATTGTTTTTTTCTAAATAAATTTCCAGTTCATTTTGTTTAAATAAAACGTAAACATCCTACTTGATATTATATATTTGAGATTTTATTCAACTTTCAAACCCCGAATTCTCTTGTTGGACATCCTGTATATCATCGCATTCGTTTTCAAATGAGTACTCAAGCGATCATAATTCAAAAATTAGGGTCCACTTTATTATAGGCCATATAAACATCTTCATTATATCATCATGTATATTCGAAATACGGCCAAAATTTCGACTCTTCAGTGACGTACGTACATCATCTTGGAGTTATGTGAAAGCGGAGCAAACTCGATACCTCCTCTCGGAACACAGATGTATGTATGTAAATGACAATTACTGACAAAAAAAAATCAGCAAAGGAATTGATTGTCATTGTGAAAAAAAAGTTTTAAGTTTTATGTGTCGTCCCAATGGAACATTGGTCTTTTAAAAAAAATTCCATTTCTAGTCAAAGTAGGCAGGGTGTTGAAAGGAGTGTAATGCACGCCCCGCACTCGATTTTCCGCGCCTATACATACAATTGAAAAGGTGACTCTTAATATAATTATAATAAAAAGGCCCGGGATAGACGAATGTGGTAGAGCGCTACCTGGGTTGACTTTTATTTCACGACGGACCCACAGAATAAATCTCGTCCTTCCCACCTTAGATAGAACAACCATCCAATGAACCAAACTCTCCTATAGTGCCCGAAGAGGGGTACCCATTAAAAAAAAAAAAAAAGAAAACGACTACGAAAACCAGAAACCAGTACAAAATGCATTCAAAATCCGTATAAAACAAAACACATCGATTTTTTTTAGAAATCAACTTATTGCATTCTATAAATTATCTCCCGCCACTAAAAAGTATGAAATAAAAAACATTTTATAAAAAAAAAAAATTAAACCGACTTCGAAAACTAGGAAACAGTAAAAATAAATGCACTAAAAAGTATGAAATAATTACCTTCTGATTTTTATTAATACATGGCAAAATCGAAAATGGTATAAACAGCGGGAAAATGCAATAAAACGAAAAAAAATATTTTGATTTGTACGATTATACACTAACTCTTAAGAAAAAGTATTAAGTTGAAATATTAAATACCATGTTTAATACATCACAATCTTTTCAGAGGCGGCGCAAAATTTAAAATATTTAACACTAGATATTATGAAAAAACTATCGATATTCTTTTTTGCGCCGCCTCCGAAAAGATTGTGATGTATTAAACATGGTATTTAATATTTCAACTTAATACTTAAGAGTTAGTATATAATCGTACAAATCAAAATATTTTTTTCGTTTTATTGCATTTTCCCGCCGTTTATACCATTTTCGATTTTGCCGTGTATTAATAAAAATCAGAAGGTAATTATTTCATAATTTTTAGTGCATTTATTTTTACTGTTTTCTAGTTTTCGAAGTCGGTTTAATTTTTTTTTTTTTATAAAATGTTTCTTACATGATATTATTGAAGTTATAATCTTGTTATTATTTTCATTGGTTAATGTTTCCTGGGCGCCTAGCCCTCGATGAAACACATTTCTGATCTTGCTTCTTAATGTCCCTTCAAAATCAGAATGCTGTAGTAAATGAATTTTTTTCGTCGTGTGTGGACTCATCGATATAAGACCGTCTATCCAACGTAAACAAGATCCATATAATTTATTTTTATTGAAAGTATCATCTCTAATATTAATTTTTTTCTCTTCTTACTTTCTCTTGTTATATGTAATGATATCGATCAGTATTTTTAGGAAAATTTTTTTTTTTTCTAATAAGTATAATAGTATTTTTTCTTTTTATGTGTCACATTTGTAAATACTACTATGTTAGTACTACTGTTTAAACATTACTATCCATTATTTCTGCATAATATTGTCACGGTCAATGTAAGTTCGTTATGTTAGTAAATGTTTTACTATTTACAAATTGTATTACAATATATTTTGCTTATTATATTAAAATAATACCATTGTATTAGTAATAATATCATTATTACTAATATCTATATATTTAAAAAATATATATGTTCATCTTCTTTCTTAACAGACCAGAGTAATTGATACAAGCAAGGAAACATTTACTGCTGGTGACCATTCTTCCACATGGCTGAGTCGTTGACAGGTGCGGATTTGTAAATAAAGCAATAATACTTCATAATGTCCGTGTTGTCTTGATCTGTAAAACATGTTCTGTGGACACTAATACGTTAACAAATATTCTTAGATTAATCTTCTTGTATGATTTGTTTATTTTCAGTATTATAAAGATTACTTCATACCATCAAAATGTGATCGCGGTTAATTATCATTCTTTGTTTATCTGGTGGTAAATAATTCGACAAAGAGGATGAACGAACTGGAGAACCGCCACCATTACAGAGATAGGGGCCGGTGTCAGTGTTCTGCTGATCCAAGCTGTCATCCGTGATTTGTGAGCGCTATTGGTGTATTTATGGTCTTGCACCATCAGCACCACTTCCTAAGTACTCCTGACAACACATCTTTCCACCATGCACCATTATATAACAAATGATTTTTCATTTAGAATTTTAATAATCTTCTTGGACACATTTAACAATTTTTTACTTTCACTTACCTATATATCAAATATATAGTAAGGGAAAGTATTGCGATTGTGAAAAATTTCTACTTTCGGTTTATAATGGAAATACACGTTTTGAGGTCTCCTGAAATGGTCTTCGTGTGAACAGCCTAGCTCAAAAACTATAAAGCCTAGGACCTGAAAATTGGTATGTATATGACCGTGATGCGACAGCAAGGATTTCGTTTAAATTGATTAAACAGAGAGAGCATTTTATCCTAACGTCATCCAGTTCTTAAAAACGGCACTTACTTTTTTGATTAAACTTATCATGTATAATCCTAATAAAGCATTATTTTCTATCAAGTAGGTTTTATCGTCATTGAAAAGGCCTGATAAGGTCTGAATGGCTAAGGAAAAAATCTTCCTTTAATGTAGCTTTAATTCTGTATATTTCCAGTAAATAACTATCCCTTTTAATCCCTAGTAACAATAAATAGCTAAATATAAAATACGATAGAATTTCATAATCAAATAAAAGAGAATAATAATATATGATTTCCCATAACGAAAATTTCAATATTAGTAAAATATAAGTATAGTATATCATAGTAAAGTTTAATATTTATGAAATTATAAATATTTAGATTATAATATGATAGAAGTTCGCTGAAACGAAACATTCGAGTATCAAGAATATAATTTCTACTTTGAGATTATTTAAAAGAAACTATTGGTTTCCATGGTTCTGGAATTGTGTCGCAACTGTCTTAAAAGTAAATCAAAACTTAAAGAATTAAAAAAGAAAACCTTTTTAATTTCGTTCTACAATGAAAAACAAACAGAACTGTTCAGAGAAAGACGAAGAGTCGAAAACGTTAAGTAACAACGAGGCTGGTCAAATTAAGAATAAATTTTTGACTGAAACTACTATTAATGACAAGAGAATTTTTCAAAAGAAAAAATGTAACTGATTATTAATAATAATAATTAATAATTATTATATTGATTCAATTCAATCCTAACATTAATAATAACAATATACACTTCATGAGGCAAGAAAAGTATATATTTTTTTTAAATTTCTCTGCAATCCTTTTTAATTAAACCCCCCGTTAATTCGTACCAATGAAGCATGAGCATGCTGGTGGTTCTTTTAATATTAAGGAACAAAGGAACCAAAAAGCAGGTGAACTAGGGCACTAAAAGTCACAGAAGGCAGCTCTAAAGGGTCTATGTAAATATATTCTTGTTGGACAGGTTAAGAGAACGGGGACAAATAGGAGGTCAACGCCCTAGCCCTCTATGTGCACCGAGCTGGAAAACACACTCCTTGTTTGGTTTCACCAGAAGTAGGTCCTGGGAAATGATAAGTACTAACTTTTTCTCAGACCGCTACGGAAATAACACTTTCCTTAAAATCTTTTGTGTTATTATCAAGAGATGCTAGTATTACAAAGAGCCGATTATAATAAATAATAATAGTTTAATATAAATCAGAGTTCCTACCAATTTCTTTAAACCATGATTGAAGAATACCCACTTGGTCTAAACTTAAAATATTGGAATAACATATATACTGTAACGTTAAATAAATAAAAAAGCAAAAAAACATACGATTTGTGTGAAATCCCAGACCGTTTTCTGGAACAAACTAAGCGGTTGGTGCAAACTGTATGGGTCTAGATTTTTCGAGCCCGACCTACGGCGTTCCACGAGATTCAACAATGTTCGAGACCCTCAAGACTTACAGCTATATATAAGGAGCGATTGACTGAACAGTCTTAATCTTAGTCTTTGTCTTGACTGTGAAGCTCAAGTCATATGACTAGGGTGCTATAACGTTAGAATTTTTATAACCTACTTGAATATTTCAGTTGTATTAATTCGTTGGCATTGATAATTGTTGTATTTTCGTTAATAAACATTTGTTAACCCACTGAAGCGTTATAATATATAAGTTATATATAAACATTAATCATTCTCCCTAATAATATAAAAAATGCAACGTTAACGTTTTAAGCATCTTCATTAAAGCCCAAGTCATTTGACGTACTCCCTTGCATCTGTTAAAAAAAAAAAAAGATAATAAATAATATGTGTGTTTATTGAATATCTCTACTTGACTAAGTCCTTTATAGATGATTTTATAGAAATATAATAATAGAAAATTTTCCAATTTTTATTTTCCGTTTTATCAGTGTTTGATTTTATTTATTTTCATAGCCAACTAGCTTACCCTTCCTGCGGTATACGATCTCAGAAGGAAATAACCCTACTTCCATGTATATTACCTATCTTTTGTATATAAATTTCTTATTTAACCTTCATGCTTAAATTCGGCCTATGGACAAGCATTGTGTCAAAGATCGTTGATATCGGATAAACTGCTTAAAGTTATTAATTAACCCCTCCAAAAAGGCACCTATCCATATTAATATATATATATATATATATATATATTTTGGAATTAAAGTCTTTTATTTTTTCGTATTGTATTTGGCATATAACAAGTGTTCCGAATTTCGTTGAAATCAGTTTAGCTCTGGTAGTACCTGTTCTTGATTGTTAGAGAATTTTCTACGCTTTTCAAAAACTTTCCTAAATCTTCTATTATTCTAAATTTATATTTCAGTGAAAAATCCAGTCTTCCTTTTTGATAATATATATTTTTTAATATTTTAAAACATCACAACGTTTCGAGGCTCATTGCCTCATCTTCAGGTGTACAAATTATATGTTATAATTATAAAATATATCAATTCCTTAAAATCTCGTCAAATAATTAAAGTCAAATAATCAAATAATCAGAATGCACTTCTTATTTGGTTATTTGACGAGATTTTAAGGAATTGATATATTTTATAATTATAACATATAATTTGTACACCTGAAGATGAGGCAATGAGCCTCGAAACGTTGTGATGTTTTAACATATTAAAATATATATATTATCAAAAAGGAAGACTGGATTTTTCACTGAAATATAAATTTAGAATAACAAAAGACCAAAAGGGATTTTTATAAAAAGTCTTCCAGTATAGGATAAACTATCAATCCTAAATCTTCGATTTCAGATTAAATATAAGAAGCAATGGACTTGAGTCTTAGTCTTGCTCTGAATATATGATTATCTTCCATATGATTACCAGTTATGGCGATCGGATACATTTAATGGTTTCGCAATGCATATAGGACATCAGACTTCCATTTATCTATAATAAACATGGTGTCTATATTATGTTGTATTCGATGACATGACTAGGAAATGACTGTAATCTGTATTTAGCATCCATAGCAATCAACACAATGGCTGAAACTGACACTGAAGATTTCTACGTCAAATACAAACGCAAGTAACTTATCTCTATTTCCACAAGCTTTCAACGCTTTTGGCAGAAGATATACTCAAAATAAAAGTTGATATAATTTCTTAATTTACTTCAGGAAAATAACAAGGTAAGATGAAAACAATAAAATTAAACTATTATAATTTCTTAATTTACTTCAGGAAAATAACAAGGTAAGATGAAAATAATAAATTTAAACTATTTTTTAAGCTACTATGCTATACTAAATTATAAATGCCTGAAGTGTTAATGAAATTAACTTATTCCTGATAAATTTAAATCTGAATCAGAGACCCCCAAAACATAAAATCACATCAATCTGCATTATTTTAATTAATGATAATTTGCTTTCAGGGACGCACCATATTCAAATAAAGTCTAACAATTCTATAAACTTTTAGAAAAAAATATTAATTTTTAACAAAAGTAAATATAAAAAATAGACAAAATTCTTGGGCGGGGAGCGTGTTTGAGCTCGACCCGCTTTAGCATGCTTGAGCCGATCGGTGGTGGTTCGAATCCTCCCTGAGATGGTTAGACTGAGACTTTTATTTCCTGGAGGTCCCACGGAATAAATCTCGATATACCCACCATGGTTAGAATAGGTTGGTTACACCTCAAGAGTAACCCACCGTATGCCACCCATGGCCAGGTAGGGGTCACAAAAAAAAAAAAAAATGAGAAACTCATTAAAAATTATAAAATCTAAAATTTAGTTATAATTCAAAACTTAAAAAAACAGTTAACATTTTTCATTATTTATTTACAGCAACCATTTTACCAGTATAAGATTCCATTTATAAACAATAATTATAACACTCAAGGATTCTTTATCATTTTCTACACAGTTGCTTAAGATTCTACACAACTACACACATTCTACACAATTGCTTAAGACAAATGAGATAATCTAACTTGAAGGAAAGAGATATGATAAAAACATTTTATAAAAAAATGTTAAACCGACTTCGAAACCTAGGAACCAGTAAAAATAAATTCACTGAAAAGTATGAAATAATTACCTTCTGATTTTTATGAATACTCAGCAAAATTGAAAATGGTATAAAAAATAAAAAGTGCAATAAGACGAATATTTTTATTTTAATTTGTACAAATACACACTAATTGTTAATAAAAATTATTAAATTTAAATATTAAATACTATGTTCAATAAAACACAATCTTTTCGGAGGCGTCGCAAAATAGAAATAACATGTTACTGATACAATTCCATTAGTAGGCATTGAAATCAATAGCTGGGAAGAGAAGATCCATTTAGAAGATTTTCATAATGTCGAGTGTAAAAAATTTTAAATTTTGCGCCGCCTCCGAAAAGATTGTGTTGTATTGAACATAGTATTTAATATTTAAATTTAATAATTTTTATTAACAATTAGTGTGTATTTGTACAAATGAAAATAAAATTATTCGTCTTATTGCACTTTTCCATTTTTTATACCATTTTCAATTTTGCTGTGTATTCATAAAAATCAGAAGGTAATTATTTCATACTTTTCAGTGAATTTATTTTTACTGGTTCCTAGGTTTCGAAGTCGGTTTAATATTTTTTTATAAAATGTTTTTATTTCACAATTTTTAGTTGGAGAAGATAACAAATGTAGAAAACCGTACGTTGGTTTAAAAATTTCGTTGGTAATTGGTCGTTGATAAAATAAACGTTGGTTTAAAAATTTCGAAATCTTTTTACGCTCTACCACGATTGTCTTTCACAGGTCTTTTTATTATACAATAATTGTATAAAATTATTATGAAATACACTTTACCTTTTCAATTTTATGAATACACACAGAAAAGTGGGAAAGCGGTTTCCTACAACTTTCAACACACTACTTTTTATGACTATAAATGGATTTTTTTTTTTTTAAGATTAATGTTCAATTGGGAAGGGAACACATAAAATGTTTTTCCACAATGACAATATTTTTCCTTTGCTAAATGTCGTCAGTACTTGTCATTTACGTAGAGAATCAGTGTTCCGAGATGTGTTGAGTTAAATATACATTAATACATAAATCCGGCCATTCTAAGATGAAGTAGATAAGTCACTGAACAGTCGAGATTTTGGCCGGTTTTAGACATGATATCGTTAATGGAGAATCAATGAGGATGCTAATATGACCTACAGTAAATTTGAAAGTAATTTTTAAATTTTGATTGCTTGAATATTGGATAGAAGTCCCTGCAAAAAAAGGTGCAACCATAAAATTTATCGATATCAAAAAGACTGCCCCGCTAGGATAGAAGCAACAGGGTTTGGGACTCACATATGGTTAATTTATTATTACGAAGGATATTATTATTCTCCGTATTAGACTAATGACTTAATTCCAAAGGTTGATTCAATTATGTTCGTAATTCCTTTCGATGAATTTTTGACTAAATTTATTACCGAAGTACTATGAATTATATCCTCCGTAATAAAACATTATTCAGAAAATAAATTGCTAAACAATGTTGCTTCAATTCTAGCGGCGTAGCATTTATCATAATTTTTAACAATCATTTCCATGACTGCCAAATTTTTGCTGAGGGGACTTTCATAAAATGAGGTTGTTTTTGGGTAGTTATCAAGTTTTATTTTGTAGTTTTTATTGATGGATGAACACCAGCAAAAGCCTCGATAGTTGTAGAAACAAATTTAAAAACCGATACTAGTAATCCGGATAACATAACAGAAGTGTCACCCTTAGAGGATCGGCACAAGACCTCCGGCAAGATATTCAACAGTAACCGAGTGTATCCGGAAGAAGACAGAGGTATCTGAATCCTTTATTAAGTCAACTGAAAATGAGCTTTTCCAGGAATTATTGTATTCTTTTTTAATGTGCATAGTCAATAAAAGATAGAAATCAAAATCTAATTTAAATCAATAATAGCTACTACAATTTTAAATTTAAACGATCCTTCGGGAACTTGAAGAAGTCTTAAATTCTGCTTTAAAACGATCACCGATTAAATACTCAGTCTTTCTTGGAATTCCACGAAATTTGTTGTCTTAAGATTATGGTGTCCAACCGTTGATTAGATCTAAATTAAGAAGGTTTACTTTTATCGGTGAATATACATCTATCTATTATTTATGCTAATATCGCTACAGAAAACGACAGCGATATTATATTCTGCTGATATTTATATCTTCATTTAAATCTAATGTTGAAAAATTAGTTAAGGTTATGTATAGGTTTGTTCCAACAAGCACGTAAAACACATCGATAACTAACAGACTGCTCATGTTCTCCCCCCACTCTTTTGATTCTGAATTTGATTGGTTGGTTTTCCCATTTGATTCATCCAGCAGTAATACAATCAGAGTTGGGCATATTTATATTTATAAATACGAATATGAATTTATTTTTATCTTAATTTTAATGTGAATATGAATATAAATTTATTTATATCACAATATTTGTGAATATGAATATAAATAAATTCGTATTTACAAGTGTGAATATAAATAAATTCATATTCGCAGGTGTGAATACGAATTTATTCATATATATAAATTTTTCTGTAAATAAAAAAAAATTCACAGGAAAAATTGTGAATATTCACAAAAAAATGTGAATATTTATATCTCAGCTGTGAATTCGGCCGTATTTACGAATAGAGATGTGAATATGGAAAAATTCACAAATTGAGATGTGAATTTCTACTAAATTCATAATTTCTCAATAAATATATAAAATTACTAGCTAGGGTGCCCGGCTTCGCTCCGGTAGTTGTGTGGTAGTTTCAATAACAGAAAGACTTTAAAATTAAAGGAAATATAGAACAAAATTAGCAGTTTCTTGAAACTTTTAACATATTATCAATATTAAAATTCGAGATCTGCAGAGTCCGCCCAAATAAGTAACCCTATATACTTTAAAGGGGGTTGAAAATGGCGAATAAACAATTAATTTTGCTGCAACTTTGTCGAGTCATGCATCGTTTTTGATGGTTTCTGTGATTCTGAATCCTATATTTCTATATTTCTATATTTCCTATATTTCTTTTTATCCTGAACTATGAGGGGTGATAAAATCTTATTGAAAAAATGCTGTAATTGGAGTTTTATTATAGTAATTTAGTCATTTTATCAACTGGAATGCCCATCATACATAGGAATAAAACCATTTTTCATAATTACATACAATAAGAACACTTCAAACTTGTTATTTTCGATTTACAATCAGTCAATTCAGCTCTTCTTTTTTGCTTTATGTCTGTTTATTTCGCTCACTGTACTACTAAAAAATGTTCGGTCATATTGCATTAAATTTACTTAAGTAGATGTTATATTTTGATTAAATATAATGTGTAAATCAATTAACCTTCTTATGAGAACATTAATTTTGTAAGGTATCCAGTCGGTTTTCTAATTGATTGCAGATAAGTAAAATCATTATTTTATTTAGAAAGAAATGGTGAACCAATTTTAAAAGTAATTTAAAAAGAACAGCTGAAAAAATATTTAACCTTTACAAACTGAACGGAATGAATGAACAATAAACATTTAGTGAAACGCACCCTAGCGCTTCCTGGTAGCCTGGAGCTCGAACTACATTTTTCATTCATAACCTCGTATCTCAATCTCAGAGAGGCTAATTAAATGGTGCGAGAGCCTTAAAATTCCAGTCCTTTTCTCTTCAATTTTACACCCTTAAGAGAAAAACAGAAACCTTCTTCTCCGTTATGGGTTTTATAGCAACACGCTGACATAACTCTCTTAAACGTGCGTTGAGTCGTTTTTGAGCCTTTTCGGCACGCACATTGTGCACTTTGCTTTATAATATATATTGATTTTCAGATTTCTCCATATTGGTACACATTATTGAGTTAACCCTTTTTATGGAAATCACATCAGATATTACCTGATATCGATTACTATGTTTTTTGGGGTGCTGATTATGAAAAAAATATCGATTTTGAGATTCCGCCGTCAGGTATCGATTTATTACAACCTACGCGATATAATCGATCTTGGTGTCGGCTATAGGGTTATCTGAGGTGCTGATTATGAAAATGATAACGATTTTGAGATTCCGCCGTCAGGTATCGATTTATTACAACTTGCGCGATATAATCGATCTTGGTGTCGGCTATAGGGTTACCGGAGATGGTGAATATGAAAATGATATCGATTTTGAGATTCCGCCGTCAGGTATCGATTTATTACAACTTGCGCGATATAATCGATCTTGGTGTCGGCTATAGGGTTACCGGAGATGGTGAATATGAAAATGATATCGATTTTGAGATTCCCCCGTCAGGTATCGATTTATTACAACTTGCACGATATAATCGATCTTGGTTTCGGCTATAGGGTTACCCGAGGTGCTGATTACGGAAATGATATCGATTTTAAGATTCCGCCGTCAGGTATCGATTTATTACAACTTGCGCGATATAATCGATCTTGGTGTCGGCTATAGGGTTACCGGATGTGGAGATTATGAAAATGATATCGATTTTAAGATTCCGCCGTCAGGTATCGATTTATTACAACTTGCGCGATATAATCGATCTTGGTGTCGGCTATAGGGCTACCGGAGATGGCGAATATGAAAATGATATCGAATTTGAGATTCCGCCGTCAGGTATCGATTTATTACAACTTGCGCGATATAATCGATCTTGGTGTCGGCTATAGGGTTACCGGAGGTGGTGATTATGAAAATGATATCGATTTTAAGATTCCGCTGTCAGGTATCGATTTATTACAACTTGCGCGATAATCGATCTTGTTGTCGGCAATAGGGTTACCCGAAGTGCTGATTATGAAAATTATATCGATTTTGAGATTTCACCGCAAGGTATCGATTTTTTGATTCCGATGTCAAGTCAACATAAGCGATATAATCCATATTCGATCGGCTTCTAGGTTATTGTAGGTGCGATTATGAAAATCGTAACAATTTTTTACAACCTTCATTCATTCATTAAAACCATATAAAGTATACTGGGATTCGCTGTTAGGTTTTCGATTTATTACAAGTAACGTAATATCAGGTTATGTTGTAAGGTAGGTATATTTTTAATTTTAAATACGAATATGAATTTAATCATACTCTGCTTTTTATGTCGATAAAACAAATTTATTTATAAGTTATAACTTATTTTAATTAAAAATACAAATCTTTTCACCAATTATACCAATTATTATATAATATAGGAATATCATTATAAATGTTTTTATAATTCAAATCAATCATCAGAAAAACAAAATATAGAGAACTTGAAATAAATAATAAAATAATTTACACAACTAATAATATAAGAATTTTTGTCTTCTTTAGTTTGCATTAATAATAAAGATATTTGATAATACAGAGATTGAAATACGAGGATACAATTGCGCTAAAGCGCGATATGAAAAGAATTCAGCATGCTGAAAAAATGTGTTGAAGACTAATGATATTTGAGAACAGAGAGAAGTTTATATATGTATGTATATACACATTTTTATATGTTGTATATTATCTGCGTACACTTTTGAAGAATTTCGACTCTTGCCCGTCTGCAAAATATAGCTGCATAGTTTCATTTGCTTATGATTATTTATTTTTAATGTAATATGTATGTTTATTGTTCCTTTTAGTTTGTTATTATTTTTTATTATAGAATGTTTGATGTATAAAAAATGTATTAAATTTTTTTTTGATCACTAGATTTTCATTCATCTTAAAATGCAAACAACTCATTTTCTAAAATTGTACAGACTTACAATTAGAAGTATTCACTGATCATTTTAATCCTGATCTAATTCCCAGATTATGGTGTGAATCGTAACATTGTAATTGATATTGTGTCAGTACTTGCAATAATGTAGTATATTCAATTTATAAATATGAATTCATAAATACATATTTACCTACACACCAAAATTAACAAAATACTACCTACATTACTACAAATATAACAACAATAATACGATGCCTATGCCAGAAGCTTAAAATCTATATAACATTCATATTTCAACAAAATTTAATAAATCAATAACCTCATTCATAATCAGCTCCTTAGATAACCCTATAGCCGACGCTTGTAATAAATCGATACCCGACGGCGGAATCTTAAAATCGATATCATTTTCATAATCACCACCTCCGGTAACCCTATAGCCGACACCAAGATCGATTATATCGCGCAAGTTGTAATAAATCGATACCTGACGGCGGAATCTCAAAATCGATATCATTTTCATATTCACCATCTCCGGTAACCCTACAGCCGACACCAAGATCGATTATATCGCGTAGGTTGTAATAAATCGATACCTGACGGCGGAATCTCAAAATCGATATTTTTTTCATAATCGGCACCTCAGATAACCCTATAGCCGACACCAAGATCAATTATATCGCGTAGGTTGTAATAAATCGATGCCTGACGGCGGAATCTCAAAATCGATATTTTTTTCATAATCGGCACCCAGATAACCCTATAGCCGACACCAAGATCGATTATATCGCGTAGGTTGTAATAAATCGATACCTGACGGCGGAATCTCAAAATCGATATTTTTTTCATAATCAGCACCCCAAAAAACATAGTAAGCGATATCTGATGTGATTTCCATAAAAAGGGTTAACTCAATAATGTGTACCAATATGGAGAAATCTGAAAATAATTTTATATATTTATTGGGAAATTATGAATTTAGTAGAAATTCACATCTCAATTTGTGAATTTTTCCATATTCACATCTCTATTTGTAAATACGGCCGAATTCACAGCTGAGATATAAATATTCACATTTTTTTGTGAATATTCACAATTTTTCCTGTGAATTTTTTTTTATTTACAGAAAAATTTATATATATGAATAAATTCGTATTCACACCTGTGAATATGAATTTATTTATATTCACACTTGTAAATACGAATTTATTTATATTCATATTCACAAATATTGTGATATAAATAAATTTATATTCATATTCACATTAAAATTAAGATAAAAATAAATTCATATTCGTATTTATAAATATAAATATGCCCAACTCTGAATACAATATTTGGATTTGTTAGTTATCAATTAGTTTTAATAGCTTGTTGGAGCATACCTTATGTTATATATGCCATATGTTTTTCCAATAAGTAAACAATTTGAGCGATAATTAAATAATTATTTTCATGTTTTTTCCCGATAACTTCTTAAATAAATTAGGAACCCCAAAAATGTTTAAATGGGACCACCTTGGGAAAATACTCTACAAGATACAAAAGGTTTCGTTCCAATTGGTCCACCCATCTCTGAGTAATCGGTGAACATACATAGAAAAAAAAAAAAAAAAAAAAAAGGCACAAAAAAAAAAGTCACAAACGTATCGAATTGAGTAACCTCCTTTTTCGTTCGAAGTCGGTTAAAAAATGTTTAACGGCTCGGTAAAAATAGATTATGTTTCTCTTATTTTAATAAGTACACATCTTTTTCCAATTTTATTTTTTAGTCCTTAAATATTAGAGGCGAATTAAGGTAGAGAATAATAATGAAAAAATATTTGAATATTTGTATTTGTGAAAAAATTAATTTTCGATATAATTTCTTACTTTCACTTACCTGTATATGAAATATGTAGTAAGGGAAAGTATTGCGATCGTGAAAAATGTCGTCTTCCGGTTTTAAACAGAAATACACGTTGTGGGGTCCCGTGAGTCCAAACAACCAAGTTCCGCGAAATGGTCTCTTTGTGTGTGTGTGTTTGTCTGTGGGTATCTGAACAGACTTGCTCAAAAACTATAAACCGTTTTTCTCAAAAACGGCTCTAACGATTTTGATTAAACTCGGTATTTGATGTCTGTATATGCCCGCGTTGTGACAGTAAAAATTTCATCAAAATCGATCAATTGGAGGGGACACTTTACCTAATAAATTTTGTCTCATTTTCACATGTTTTTTTTTTTATTTACTCAAAAACAGTTTCAAAGATTTTAATCAAACTGGGTATTTGATGAATGTATATGCCAAAAATGTGACAGCCAAACTTTCATCAAAATTGATCAAACGGAGGGGGCACATTATTTCAGAATTTTTTTCCAATGTATACCTTTTTTTCGATTATCTCAAAAACGGCTTTAATGATTTTGATCAAATTCTTCATGTTTAATGAAAATCAACCTTTCTTTAAGGTCAGATAAGCTTTATCATTATTAATATGTTCTGAGGGGGCTTAAATGGGGAAGGGGCCTTTTTTGTTTTCCTGTATAGTACCTTTGTTTTTGTTTATATGGAGAAATTAACTGTCTCTCGTTACGCCTAAAAATAAGAAATGGCTAAATATGAAATATGAAAAAAATCAAGTAAAAATATAGAGGAGAAAAAAAGAAAAATATTCCGTCAACTCATAAAACACGTTGAGCCAATGCATGCGGAGTACGCCTTTAATGACAGACCATTGTTCATAATTAAAGCCGTTCTTATCTGTGAAATTATCTGTTTCATGGTAACTAAAGCAACAACTACATAGAAAATTATAAAATCTGACGACTTGGAGTATTATGCTTGCATTGCCGAATTATCACAAGTAAAAACTTTTACTTAATAATAAAAAAAATAGTGTTTTTTATAGAGCAAATGAAGACAAAAATAAGAAATGAATGTGGAAAAATGGGGAACCTTGAGGAGTGGCAATTAACAAAACACATCAATTTCTAATATAAGTAAGGTGGTAAGTGAAAGTTGTGTGTTGCGCGCACGCACCAGATTTTTTTTTTGTAATTAATGTGCTCTTTATAAATACAAATTGTGTTTATTTTCAAAAGCTGATAGGCGAGAGTATGAAGTTAAAAAAACACGAATAAAGTATAAAGTTGTTTTTCTGACTTTTTATTACAATTCTCTTTTGATTGATCTGGGATCGATAAAAATATATAATACAATAGATAGGTACGTTAAACAGATTATAAAATAATTATTTTATGTTAACATTACAAAGTTTCTTAAGGCCCACCTATCAGGGAACAGGATAGCTAAAGAGGCACGGGGAAGTAACTCAAAATTTGAGAGTAACAGTTGCTTCTTTTCCTCTTAACACATTATCTATTATTATTTTTTTTTTTCAAGAATTGTATCTAAATCCTTTACAGCTTTAGCGACTTTGGCCATCTCTATCTCTTGCGGTCTTAGACGATTTTTTTCCTTTTTGCGGTATGAATTGTTTCCTCTTTGCAGCACATTTCATGATTCCGTATAGAAATTTGTTTTTGACCTTACACGTGGTTTTGTGCTAAATATTGTGTTAATTATTGCTGTTTAAAAGATGACTAAATAATTACATACAAGATTGCTTTCAGCTTGACTACATAATTAAAGAAGAGTAAGTATTTCCATACACTTCGCTTTTCAGCCATATATAGATTATCGTTTCCCCTCTCAAAGTTCTACATTTAACCTTTATCTACTAAAACTATACCTTTTAAACATAAGGACAAGTTTATAGCATTCGGATCATTTTATTAAAAACAGTCACTATTTTTGACTGGCTATTATGAATCAAATTGGAGATTTTATTGAATTATTTTTTTTTTTTAATTTAAAACGTTGATTGAAAAATGGAAGAAGACATTTATTGTATCAGCTGCCGATTAAGATACTACATCTAAAGGCCAACCACGTAACAGCAATGAAGTCTTACCGAGATCAGGGGGATTGTACCTCCATGGCTTTTAGAAACTATTCAATACACTTTCAGTATGCTTTGGGAAACCTTATCAGGAAAACCAGGAAATGGAATCCTTATCAGGGATACAAGACGTATCAATGTCAAGTAACTATATACCATATTTTAAATGTCTTAAAAAGAAAATGTTTGATTTATATATTAATTGAAATGTCATTTATCGAATGATACATTTGGTTACTCCTTCAAATTGCTAACGGATTACTTCGAGTTACTTTTCCCTACCACTTAAAATCCGTGTCTTCAAATCACCTTTTATTTTCTGAAATCTACTGCATAGTAAAAATACATTTAACTATGTGCTGGATGTAGGCAAGCACCAGTAGAGCTCTACATTATACAACAGAATGTGTAATGTAAATTCTTTAAATAAACCAAAGGTTCGAGCTTTGTTTGAAATCGCAAAAAGCCCACTTAGGGACTCGAGTCTCGCCACTTTTGCCAATATTAGTAACCAACAAGCGATGGTATCTGAAAGTTAGCCACAATGGTATCTTAAAATTAGCCTTTTTTACTATTATAAGGCAAATGTAGGCAGTTAAGATGATTAATTTATGGTTATTTACAGCTGGTTAAATAATTTCCTAGTCTACGCACCAAGCTGATTCTGTTTCAACTTTAACATGATAAAATTATGATCGACCAGAAGAATAATGGTACATATTGCGGAAATGAAGAGGTACAATATCAGTTTTTAAGAATTTGTATTGATTTTCTCTATATCTTTGGTTTTTAAAATATTCTGTTTCATGCAGCAATATATAATAATTATTGTGACGTTTGGAATCGACCATTACACACTGACCACTTAGATTAAAAAAACAAAACAAAAAACGCACAAACTATTTTATATTATACATATCTCTTCTTATTCATATTAGACTTTCCATAAGGAAAAAAAAAGTGTGAATAATATAAATGCAAAATAAAACAATTCTAAAGCAATGGAAGAATATCGGATTCACAAAATTTATATCTTAAACTTCTGGGGTTACGTAATTTAATTTCAATTTTCTTCAGTTTCTAAAGCGCGGCAGCTAAACAATACACGCCTTAGGAAAGGATAAATATGATTTTAGGAAGAAGCCAAAAGAGCAGGCACTCCAAGTAGAAAGTTCTGACTATTATTTTAAGCCCCCTTGGTCAAAGTTGACAGGATTCCCGCCATATTGTTCCCTCAGTTCATAACTTTATCTATACCTATCTCCTAACCAGAAAAAAATGAATAAATCATGAAATGGAACAACGCAGTGTTCTTTCACTAGTGAACATATGTTAAAACGTATAATTAGTTAAAAACGTCAATCATTAATTACTTCCAGTACCAAGATTAAGGTTGTTGTCGAGGCAATGTGTTTAAGTCGGCCTGCGATTGGAAACTATTTCCTTTTACGAATATCTTGTTGTTTGGAAGGGTTTTTCCATATCATTCATTTGATGTAAGATAGGTCTAACTAAAAAAAAAAAAAAAAAAATAAAACGATTATTACGAAGAGCCCTTCTCCATCGATGTAATAAGCTACAGCCATGCTTAGACGGTGGGCAGAACACGGCGATACTCACTAACCCTCACCGCACTACCGAAAGGTTGTGTGAGCTCAGCCTATCCGTTCCAATAATTGGGGGCAATTTTCTTCAAAGTAGGAGGCATGGACATACCTGACAGCTCAGTTTTAAAATATATTTAAAAGTTAATTTATACTTATCTATATTCTAATGAAAAAGCAAAAACCAAGTTCTTAAATGAAGTAATTCAAAATATTCAGTAATTAAAATAATGAAATCAACACTGTTATAAATAACTTGATATAAAGCACACACATTACATTAAAGAGAAAAATAGCTCATACAATATCCAAGAAAAACTTTAATGAATTTTTTAAGCAAGAAAATTGGGAAGCGATAATAAAATAAAATAAAAAAAGTATGCAATATATCTTTCATGCTTGGGCAAAAGGGCTTAAGTCATAAAAAAATTTTTTTTGTCTTGTCTTCTTAAAATTCATAATTGACTATAATTTATTTGTTATTCCTAATTTATTACAGTCTCAGTTGAAAGAATATAGTTTCATTCATTATTCTGGAAATAAGAAATACAATCAGAAAGAATTTACAATGATTTTTAATAGCTTGGTAAATCGTGGTTAAAACTTCACATTCGATGACTTAATCCCTTTTGATCAAACACCAGTGATATATAATATTATATTATTTTTCTTACCAGGTTAACCTTTATCAATATTTTACCGGCTTGAAGAGATCTCCGGTTGTCACCATCATTATAGTCTTGATGATCTTTTCTTATTTTTCAACAAAGGTGATTCACAAATGTTTATGTATATTTGTTATTTTTTTTAAATATATAGTTTTATTTGATCTGCCACAAAAAAATTACCATCAGGTGAGCGTGCTGGTAAATTCAGTATTAATGTTTAAGTGATAAAAAAAACTTCTTCCACATCATTGTTCAGTTCTTTGTAAGAAATAGAAAAATCTTCAATTTAGGAAATAAGGTATCCCATCTAGCTCCTTTTAATTACCATCTAAACAGTCATATTAACTGTTTGTGGACTACTGTTATGACTATGCAGCTTATAAGTTAGCAAAGTGGTTCTAATTGGTATTTAGAGTTTCACCTTTTATGTACCAGGGAAAATATATATATATATGTTCATTTTGTAACTAATATAAAAAGATTAGCTACATCTTTTTATACTATATCCTTTTGCGTGATACGAGTACATTTTTAAATCTAAGGTTTATTATATTTATTTTGCGGCCTACCTTGCCTAATTGGCAAAACGGGTTTTAGTATCAGTTGGATGTTACCACCCATTTCTTGGGTACCATGCAACTGCTGCTTCTATAACCATATACAATAAATCTTAGGGTTAATTAATGATTCTGAATAAAAAAACTTTATTGGTAAATGAATAATATAAAAATATTTGGAAAACCTTCATCCTCTCTTCCGATTTCATAAAATCAGTGGGCTGCCATACGAACGGTCGGTAACTCTGTTTAGTGAACCTTTTACGATATTTAATTATGTTGCCATAACTGGGCCACGAAGCGGTCAACAATAGAGACAATTTGGAAAGTGAGGTAAATTGGAAAACGTTCTGATAGGGCATTGCATATGCATGACACTCATTCCGTCCTAATAGCTCCACAGTTTGTGAATTAATGTTTTTGAACCCGGAACGAGTTAAGCCTTTCATTATTCTTTATGATACCGTGGATGGCTGTTTTAGCGAAAAGAAAAAAAAATTGTGAAGCATAGGTCGATTTTAACATATTTTTCACCAACAAAAGTGCTAATATTCAAAACTCAGCATCCTATTTATTCGAAGGTCCACTCGATTTGAATTAACAGGGACCATGGCTTCCGTAACCATTTTGCCCCCAGCCCGAACTCACATTAATTCAGCGGAGTTGTATATATTAATTTTCCATTCCTCTTGTTGTTGTTTTTTTATTCTTTATCTTGATATTAAAAAAAGATAAAAAATCATATTACGCCTCTGTAATGAAATAAAATTTTTATATTAAAAAAGGACCAAACCTCAACATGGATCCAGGTCTCTAAAAAGATATTTGAAAAATACATTAGAATACCCGAATCAGTTTTAACGTAGAAGTAATAAATTGTGAAAATTTAAAGAGGAACCCAATATTGTCCTCTAACAGTGATAGCTGCTATAGCAGCTTATATTTATTTTATCATTTTCATTGACACAGTCCAGTATATCAGATTGATTAGAAAAATGCAGCCACAACAAAAAATAATTCAACGTTCAGAAAGCAAGCTTCTTTTTTACATATCAGTATAATATTAACAACATATTGCGCATGGAAAATAACTACTGTACTAGCATTACATTACCTCAGCCTGTAGGTACTGATTTGTATATAAAGATGCGTCATCCAGAGCTTTTTTATTTATTATCTTTCTCGCATTTACAGGCAGATCAACTAAGGTAGTTTTTATTAGTTTCTTATTACCTACTTATAGCACTAGTTTTTTAGTACTTGTAATTCAATAATCAGAGGTCTTTATGTGTTGGTAAACTGTTGCCATTAAAGTCAATATGGAGGGTTTTGTTAGTCGCATTGCTTTATTTCATCATTTTTAAGCTTTGTCAAGAACAAGTTGTTAGATGACAAAAAGGATTTCCTGTTCCCACATTTTTTTCTTTGTGTTACGAAAAAAAAATCATTAGCATAATGAACAATCGATATTGATGATAGCGGAAGTATATTCGAAATGCTTATGGTCAATTTACAGAAAGCGGAAACTGTTTTTAAAGCCGCTGGGTACATTTTATTTCAGAAATGCATCAGTTTAAAGGAAGCGAAATATATGGTCTAGAGGTACAAAGAGTATCAAAATTTTATCATTTTTTTTAAACACTAGGAAAAGGAGGTGTCAAAGGAATAAGATCCAAGTAGGAGGATGACACTCAAGGAGCAAAGGAGGTGAGAGGAAAAGAAGTGAAATATCGGAAGCAGTTTGAGAGTGTTGAGTGTCCCTCCCGAGCAAACATATCGGCGAAAATGACTGTTTGATATCGGCCTAGATCTCCTCTGTCATCAGCGTCAGTATATCTTTATATCTTCAAATTTATGACTTCATCCCTCGTGAAATTTTTTTTTCTCTGCCATCTTGATTAATGGTAAATTTTAGGTATGTATTTCTTTTATTCTAAGAGGCCTGTCATGATAATCAAACTTTAAGTAATCTTTAAAACTTCCAGCTTATGCAAATAATTTTTTTTTCATTGTTATTTGAATAAATTTTATGTACAACATTATTGCTTAAATTTTGAAGCTTTAGATTACGGGGCTCCAAAATAAAGCCATTGGGCTCCAATAGGTAACTTAAAGAACGATTCAACTGATTAGTAGCTTAATTCATCGCATAATTTAAAAATCAATTTTTCCGAAAATTGCTTATGTTTCATTATTATAGGTACTTAATATTTATTATTAATAACTTTAATTGAACAAATGATTTTATCTAAAATGTATTTGGAATGTATTTATATGGCATATTTTGAGATTAAACTAAAAAAGGAAAAAAAAAACGAATTTTCTAAGGATTAAAAAACAGACGTCGTTAGATTTGCATCAATCCTGTATCATTTCGACTTTATCATTTATAATAAAATTAAGGACTCCGGTCTCTATTACATCAACCCACGTTCACGTAAATGCGGGCCTATGAATTGTTTCAAGATTTCAACCAATGCACTTACCGTAGACTTTTGCCAACATTCACAAACAATTGCTCTTCAGGGATATTAATTAATTATAAAAAAATCTCTAAAGTAATTTAAAAATTAATTATATTACTATAAATAGTCTATATATCAATATAAATAGTCTATTAATCTAAATATTATAGAAGATAATAAAGAAAAGGGTGCTGGAGGACCCATCTCTTTCCTTAAAAAAAAACCAGGGTCACAAACATTAGGCTGAGGTACTGTAATGCTAGGTATTTATTTCCCTTGCGCAATATGTTGTTAATATTGTACTGACATGTAAATACATATATTTTCATTTTGTATTCAAAGATATAAAATATCCGTTTCATGTAATTCACCTTAGATGGCATATTTATATATTCAGTATAATATTTACAATCCATCTATAACATCGCATTGTTTAAATTTTTACGATTCTAGTTTGATAGAATAGAAAATATTGTAGAGCCTATAAAAGGAAGATTTTATAGTTGGTGTTATAAAAGATATATTGAAAGTCCACCAGGTAGATTCCATAAATGTTTTATAACAGGAAGAGTTAAGTTGGTTGATTTGAGTTGAGTTGAGAGATGAGTTGAGTTGAGTTGGTTTTATTTATTTGTTTTATAATTTTATTTATTGGTTTAAAGAAGAGTCTTGCAACAGCAAAAGTTTTTTTTTAATACTATAATTATATTGTTTGTAGTTTTGTTTATATTCATCGGCAGTACCCTTAAGCTTTTGAATTTTATTCACCTATCCTACTCTTACTCAAATATATTCTTCCTTAGTTTATAAAGCATCTACTGGAAGGCTTGTTAGATTTACATTTTGTTGCCAAACATGAAGCTTTAGAGTAACATTGTTTTTCTAGCTAATTTGGAAAACAAATTATTAATGCAAATAATCATGAACCATCATTTATCAAAATTATTTTAAATTTTAACTTTAATAAATCGCAATTAGATGCCATATTTCATCATATGGTGCAAATGCTATTTCGCGGTTCAAAACACCTTTATCAATGCTTTTTATCGACATCAAAGTCAACTTACACTGATAAAATTCTCAGAGTAATTTTAGAAACCAAGAAGAAAACGGATGATATCTCAGCAATTACGACCACGCACCTCAGTATTGAGATGTGGCCACGAAAGCTGATTCTGCACCAAAACAAGAGGTACAGAGGCGACCTGTGCTGAGTGTAAGGAAAGTCATCCTGCAAATTACCGTGGATGCTTAGTTCTAAAGAAGTTAAGGACATAAAGAACTAAAATAAAATAACCGTTCACAATACTCCAGCTACATATCTAGAAGAATTTCCCGTTCTCCGGCCTTCGCAGACGCATCGCAATCACAAAAGAATATAACACCATTCCAGCTACAGAAGGACCGCACAGTCAGACTCCAACACAAAATAAACCGACATATTCAGGTATGAGGCGGGATGTCAATCAGCATCCAGTAGATGTCCTTCAGCTGACAATAATCTCCAACACTTGCATCAGTTAATGAATGGGCTAAACACCCTCATCCAATCACTTTGGCGTTCTCCAACAGCTCGCACAGGAGACCCAAGCCAGGTAATGACCCCTAATCGCTGACTATGGGCTCTTTTTCCATCCTTCTATGGAATCCAAACGGACTAACGAAGCTCTACTGGACTTCTACCTTTATGAAATAAGAATTTACGTAGCATTGATAAAGGAAACACACGTTAAACCCACGATCTAAAGTTGGTATTTTTAGCTATTTGACTTATAGGACAGACCACTCTGACAACACTATTATACAGATATACACATTTACCTAGTACTGCAGACATTCAATTTTTATTTCAGTCATAGGCATTACATTATATATAAAAAACTACACGATGACACTGGTCTCGGTAAACTACCCGCCTATATACGTGCTCAGGTCTTCAATGTTTTGCGATTTTTCAGAACCCTACCCTTTGCTTTTCTTAGACACAATAAATCCTGACACACTGACTTACTGGCTTAAAAAAGTATTAACTGTCCGTATTAACTGTCCCCCCACCCGAGGAGAATGTAATATTGTTGTCGTTTTATGAAAAACATCCAACTGCTCAAAATTTGAAAATTAAGTTCCAATTGACTATTCTACGGTATTATGAACCCACAATATCGATTCCTATTAACAATAAATAGTAGAACTTGAGTTTAAATCTCAATTGTTCCGAAGCATGCATGTTGCATTTAGACCCTCACCGAATTTATTTCTAAACTCACTAAAAAAAATTTAAACGAATCCCCGGAAAGGGCATAGTCCCATGAGTAAGTGGAACTTATAATTCTTTGTACTCCACTGTATGAAGAACTTACAGCAGTGCCTATTTCCTATAGAATAAAGAAAAAAATTGTGGTGAAAAGTTGTGCGTGTTATCTTTCAATAACTCTTCATTCATTTTAAAAAAACTGATGCATATTTTAGTCAAGGAAATGTGAGTGTGGTAAGTATAAGTCCTTTGATGCGCACAACGCGCGAGATAGCTTATTGCTTGAGACAAACTCACCAAATTCTCAAATCTCTACAGACTACAGATCTTCACTCAACTTTTGAAGTAAGCGATTAATCTATACAACTACGATTCTAACACCTACTTAGACCTACGATGCAGAACTTCGGGGTTCCGCAAAATTCGTTTATGTAAACAAAATACAAATATCACAATATGAAATTCTTAAAAAAAATCACTTATGGACCCCGTGTATATCGAATCACATACCCTTTGCAACGGCATGAATACAGCACTAAAATCTTACATACTCTGCATGACAAATCTAATACACTGATTCTTCCATTTCCCGCTCCCTGTTTTCCGGTCAGCCTCCATGTACCTTGAAATGAGAATGGCTTATAGACTTTATACAGCGGTAGGCATAAAAAGTAATAAGAACAAGTAACTCGAAGCGAAAAAACTAAAACAGTTAAGAACTAAATTTGCTCAATACACCACAAACCAGGTGGTAATTTGGAAAAGAAATATAATAATAAATAAACTAGCTGACCCCTGCGAAGCATTCGCACTCTAACCTACTTAAATCCCACTTAATTAAAGCACACACCCTATATTTAGTATCCTATAGTGCGTCATGGGCATAGGTGTGGGTTGAAGTAAAGAATAGATGCGTCCAAACTGTAGATTGTTTATTTTTTGAAACATAAGCTTAAGGGGTAGTACTGAGTTCGTGACACAGGGATACAACGTACCTCCCAACGTAACGTAACGTCTATACAACGTAAGCTTAAGGTATTTACATATTTACATAGTAGTTTTTTCTTCTAACTCGCAAACAACGGCAGCAATAGGAAAAGTGTATATAGCCAAAAATGTTCGTCTCAACAAACTCAAAAAATCTGGTGCGTGCGCGCAACACACAACTTTCACTTACCAACTTAGATTAGAAATTAATGCGTTGTGTTAATGCCACTTCTCACTCAGTTACACATTTTTCCACATTAATTTCTTATTTTAGTTTTTATTTGCTCTCTAACAAACACTAATTTCTTTAATTATTAAATAAAAGTTTTTACTTGTAATGATTCGGAAATGCAGGCATAATACTCAGATTTTATAATTCTCTTTGTACTTGTTGAAAATTTCATTTAGCGACCATGAAACCAATAATTTCCATTAACTGAACAGAACGGCTTTAATCATGAATAATGATCTGTCATTAAAGGCGTACTACGCAAGCGTGGGCTCAACGTGTTTTATGAGTTGAATGAATATTTTTCTCTTTTTCTCCTCTATATGTTTACTTGATTTTTATCATATCTCATATTTGGCCATTTCTTATTTTTAGGCGTAATGAGAGACAGTTAATTTCTCCAAATAGACAAAAACAAAGATCTCGTACTTCATAGGAAACAAAAACAAACAAAAAAGGCCCCTACCCCATTTAAGCCCCCTCAGAACATTTTAATAATGATAAAGCTTACGAGATATTAAAGAACACCTAATTTTCATTAAACATAACTAATTTGATCTAACCGTTTTTGAGATAATCGAAAAAAAGGTAAAAAATTGCAAAAAAGGTTATGAAATAAAGTGCCCCCTCCGTTTGACCAATTTTGATGAAATGTTGGCTATCACATCATTGGCATATACATACATCAAATACCCAGTTTGATCAAAATCGTTAAACCCGATTTTGAATAAATCAAAAAAACACGTGAAATGATTTAAAATTTATTAAGTAAAGTCCCCCCTCCGGTTAATCAATTTGGATGAAAATTTTACAGTCATATCTCGGGCTTATTAATACATCAAATACTCAGTTTAATCAAAATCGTTAGAGCCGTTTTTGAGAAAATCGAAAAAAACGTAAAAAGTTATTAAATAAAGTACCCCCTCCCTTTGAGCAATTTTGATGAAATTTTTTCTGTCACATCCCGGGCATATACATACACTAAAAACTTAATTTCAGGTTCGCTCGGTTTATAGTTTTTGAGCTAGTCTGTTCACACACACACACACACACACACACACACACACACACACACAGACCATTTCGCGGGACTTGGTCATTTGGACTCAGGGGACCCCAAAACGTGTATTACCGTTGAAAACCGGAAGTCGAAAATTTTCACGATCGCAATACTTCCACTTACTATATATTTCATATATAGGTAAGTGAAAGTAAAAAATTACACCTTCGAAAAAGCCCTGCGACCATTTTGAAATTTTCACTGAGTTTGCAGTTTTTCGCTTAAAACTCGCAAAGGGGCTAGTCGAAAATATGTATATGACCGAAAATGTTTTCCTTGAAAACCTGAAGAAATTGACATAATTTAGAAACCTCTATGACGATTTTGATTTACTCGCAACCAAAGGCGAAATGAGTGATCTGGATACGTAGCGATTAAGGAAAGCTTTAAAATGATGCCTCATTCATGAAATTTGATGAAGTATGGAAGTAAGGAAGTTATGGCGTACCGACTAAAAAAATTCCCTAAAAAATATAAAATATATAAGATGATAAAAGTATGTATAGCATAGTTAATCCTTGAAACATTGTGTAAACTTGTATTTTACATATACGATAAACCATTCGGTCAAGAGACTAATCCCGTTAACTACCTAACTCATTTTAGTCGGTAATTGAGGTAGGGGTTGCTGGGGTACTAATGATGTTTTATTATTATAGTTGCTTATGGTTCGAATAGTCATCCAATTTTACGAAAATCCAACTGTTGTAGTAGAAAAATAATTAAAAACATTTACAAGAATAGTCAGAAGATTACCAATATTAGTTAAAAGCATTCGCATTAAACAAAAAAAAAAAAAATTAAAAAAGTCATATTCTAAAATATGTTGTTTCCTTTTTATAACCAACTTGTTAAATTTAATTCTAATATTAACCGATATAACTCTACATTTTGAAGTAGTTTCTGCTTTACTTTTATTATATTCATTTTGTTTATATCTTCAAACTTTCAGTTAAAATTAAGCATTATCAAATTTTTATGTATTTCTAATACCTTTGGTTCTATGAATATGGTAATGGAATTTACAAAATCTTATTTTTTCGCTTTGGAGCGGTCGGGGATAGCTCTGGGCCATGAAGACATCACAGCGGAGGCTAGGCCTGAATTTAGATCTATCTGCTAAGAAAAAGCAATCCATCTCCCTTAGCTGCTACTTTTTAATTGATCCATAATAGACAAACAGTTCCATCAACGGTATTAACTTTTTCCAAGTTAGGTTGTTGGCTAAAACTAGGACAAAGTTTACTAGTCATTTAAACATTATCGTCTTATTAACACTAGAAAGACGGGAGCTTGGTATATACCTATATTGCCTGAAAGTAGTCAAAATGACTGCATTGTGAAAAAAATAACTAATGCGCAAAGAAATTTGTTTAACAGTAATTTTTAATATATTTTACATCACTTACAGTCATATAACAAGTTATTAATAAGTATTAACAATAAAAAAAATGTATTTCAGTTCGAAAAAAAATAATTTATACATTATCTGGACATTTTAAGCTAATGAAAGTGCAAATCTTTTTGGATGTACATCTTCCGCATACATCGTCATCGTCAATGCGGCTCGACAACTCGGCGACGAGTCCTGGCCTCCTCCACCAGTCTCTTCCATTCGTCTCTCCGCTGTGCAGCGGCCATCCAGTTCCGTATACCCAGGATTTTCCTTGCGTCTTCAGCCACACCATCCCTCCACCTCAGCTTCGGTCTGCCTCTTCTTCTAGTTCCGTGGAGAGGCTCTGTTAAAACCTGCTTGGGGATCCCCTCTGCACCCATCCTGGCTACATGTCCAGCCCACTTTAGTCTACCCAGTTTCATCATTAAAACAATGTTCGGCTCATTGTATCTTGCGTATATCTCCCTGTTGCTCCGCCTCCTCCAAGTGCCATTATCGTAAACACCTTCATATATTCTGCGGAGAATTTTCCTTTCAAACACGAGGAGATCTCGCCCGCTTGATTTACTTAGAGTCCATGTCTCTGAGCCATATAAAAGTACTGGGCGTAGCAATGTCTTGTATAGATGAATCTTAGTCTCTCTGGACAAAAGACGGGTAGTGAATTCCCTACGGAGGCTAAAGTAGCATTGGTTGCCAAGCATGATTCTTCTCTTGATCTCCGCTTCTGGGGCATTGTCCTGGGTTACGAGTGAGCCGAGGTACACGAATTGAGCAACTTTTTCAAAAAGGTAGGGTCCAAATCTTATTGTCTCACCAGCTCTTGGTGTTTCCCCCGTAACCATATATTTAGTTTTCCCCTCGCTCACCTCAAGTCCCAGTCTTTTTGCGGCTTCCATAAGTCTTAAGAATGTCTCTTCCACAGCCTTAAAAGAGCGTCCTACTATGTCTATGTTGTCTGCATAGGCTAGCAACTGAACGAGCCTAACAAATACATTCTTATCCCGCTGGACATCAGCGTCCCTTACTGCCTTCTCCAGAGACAAATTAAATAGCAGGCAGGCCAATGCATCCCCTTGGCGGAGTCCTTTCCCAGCAAAGAACTCGTTTGTTTTCTGTCCATTAAGCTTAACGGTGCACTTTACCTCTTTCATAGTTATTCTTACTAATCGCACCAGCTTATCCGGGATACCGAGCTCCTTCAGCGCTTTGTACATCTCATCTCGATTAACACTATCATAGGCAGCCTTAAAATCGATGAAAAGGTGATGCGTTTTCAGTTGATACTCATGGCCTCTCTCCAGAACTGTTCTCAGAGAAAAAATCTGGTCAGTCGTAGACCTTCCCCTCCGAAAGCCACACTGATAAGGGCCAAGCTTTTGTTCTGCAAATGGCAGTATCCGTCGAAATAGCACATTCGAAAGGATCTTGTACCCGCAGGACAACAGGGAGATGCCTCTATAATTTACGCAACTTAGTCTGTCCCCTTTTTTATAAATAGGGCATATCACAGACTTATTCCAGTCGTCAGGCAGGTCTTCCTCTTCCCATATTGTCATGATAAGGTTATGTAGCCTTTTCCTTAATTCTTCTCCCCCATACTTGAGAAGCTCGGCAGGTAAGTAATCTCCTCCTGGTGACTTGTTATTCTTGAGCCGACTAATTGCATCTGTGATTTCATCTTCATCAGGAGGTTCGAGGTCGGGCTCCGAATTTGCTCTGCCTACATCTTCAAATGGTACCCTCACAGAATGTTCCAAGCAGAGAAGGCTCTCAAAATGCCTCTTCCATTCCGTCAGGACTGCTTCTTTATTAGCAATTAAGTTGCCCTACTTGTCCCTGCAGACGTCCGGTATCTTAGCTCGAGGTCTCCTTCTACGATTAATGCATCTAAAGAAATCTCTCGACTCCCTCTCTTTCCAGAGGTTTTCGGCTTCCACCAGTTCCTTTCTCTCATACTGTCTTTTCTTCCTCTGGTGTAGGTGTTTCTCAGTTCTTCTTTTCTGCTTCTACTCTTCAACTGCTCTTCGAGTTCCTTTCTTTAGCATATCTTTGTAAGCTATGTTCTTCGATGCAGTTGTAGCCTCACATTCTTCATCGAACCAAGGGGATCTCGGTTCCTTTACTGGAGGACCCAGTACCCTCCCTGCCACCTCTTCAACAGCTTTTGTACAAGCTGTCCATTGACAGTTTACATCCTCACCAGCAAACATCTGTTGTCGGAGCTGTTCATCCAGCTCATTACAGTATTGAGATTGGAGTTCCGGTCCCTTTAGCTTACTTATATTAAATCGTTTGGGCCTTTCTGCAGCAGCCGTATACCTTTTAAAGGATATTTTAGGGAGGATATGAGCTATAGTAAGGTAATGATCGGAGTCAACGTTGGCTCCTCTAAATACCCTAACGTTATGGAGGTTTGACCTATGCCTTCTGTCTACCAAGATATGATCTATTTGGTTTACTATTGATCTATCTGGGGTTACCCATGTGCCTTTATGAATATTTCTTTGTGGAAAGCAAGTACTTCCTATCAACAGATCTCGGGAAGCCGCAAAGTTTACAAGTCTAGTGCCATTCTCATTGGTAATGTCGTGGAGACTGTGTTTCCCTATAGTGGGTAAATATGAATCCTCCTTTCCAATCTTGGCGTTGCAGTCACCCGCTATTATTTTCATATCATATTTGGGACACTGGTCGAAAGTTCGCTCCAAAAGCTCATAGAAGCTGTCCTTCTCTTCATCACTCGAGACCTCTGTTGGGGCATGTATGCTGATTATGCTATAGTTGTAGAATTTCCCGCGTATTCTCAAGACGCAGATACGTGGGCTGACGGGCTTGAATCCAATTACTAACTGCCTGTACTGTCCTCTCACCACAAACCCTACTCCATATTCATGCCTATTCTCACTGCAGCTGTAGTAGACAGTGTGCCGCCGCTTCTCAAGGATATCCTGCCCAATCCATCGGATTTCTTGAATGGCAACAATGTCCAGTTTATACCTGTCAATCTGTTCTAGGAGTAGTTGAAGTGCTCCTGGTCGATACAGTGACAAAATATTCCAATATCCGAGGTTGAAAGTCCTATAGACGTTGCTGGGTCGTTTCCGTTTTTGACAATCCAAATCCGAGGCTGATGTAGGTTTCGAGGAAATTTAGTTTCAGGTAGGGGGGCTTCCCACCCTCTCTCCGTACCCTAGTCCCGTGGCGGGGCTGCCACCTTCGGCTCGGGACCGCCTGATTTTGTAGAGGTTTACTCCTCCGCAGTAGGTCTCTCCGTGTTGTTGACTGCTGGCCGTCGGCTTTGCTACAGTCGCAAGGTTGCTCCCTGCTGCCGAAGCACCTGCTTAGTCACCAGTTTTAGCCTGCCTCATCGGCTCCGAGCCAGCCGAAGAGGTGTTCCCATCCTGCACCACGTGGAGGTACTGGTGACCTCTAGGGCCCTTCGCTTCCTCCACTACCCGGACTGGGGGTTTTGGTGGATTTCACTACTAACCAGAGAAGGTGTCTCTGGCTAGGCTCCTATAAGCAGGACTTCCGCATACATACTTTTTACATTTCTGACAAATATTATTTGTTTTGTTATTGTGGCAAAGTCGTATTTGACAAATTTTTCGTTTGGTAGATATATAACACATATATATTCCGGAAGTGAAGGACGGTGGAGGGCAACAACAACGATTAATTAATCCATTTATATGTTGTAGAAAAAGTCACAAAATTATAAGGAGCTGTGTCATTTTTTAAATCATTATTTTCTTAATTGAAATTCAAAAGCAGTCAAAATGACTTGCTTAGGCAATCTAGTGTTAATGAACATATGCTCATTTATTCAAGTACTTACATGTTCTTTTTATTAAAACGTATAAAATATGAAGATTTTATTGGCATTATTTATTTTTAAATTTTATTATATAGGAGGAGATATATAAATATTATGTACCCTATGTACTGGGGAAACTACAACTCAAGTAGAAATGTCTGTACCATGCTTTAAAGAATATGCCAATAAATAAAGTGGTACAATAAGGTATCTCTTTCTTCCAATACCACAGAGAAATAAGGCCCCTTGTACATATAATAAGAAACTAAGTAATAAGAAGCTCAAAGCAACTCGATAGTAGAAATAAACAGATGATAGATTACGTTTTCAGTTTCTCCTTTCGACTGATTCATTTCTCAGCTTGTCTTCCTGAAGTTTAAGGGATGTAACATTCCTTTATAATTTGTTGGAGAAATCTAAACTTTGATATAAAAAAAGATTTGTATATCCTCATTCATGTTCAGTATTTTTCCCAGCGAGGATGTAATATAAAAAATAAAAAAACAGTTATATATTTTTTTTCTGAAAATTGGATAAATGGATGAACCACCATATTCCTGAGAGCCTTTCAATTATAGATAAATATGGACGTATATACAACGATTCAAGTAGGATTTGAAGTGATTATGGGCTTTCTTTTCATGTTTTCCCCATAGCCCCTTTTTCTAAAGTTTATTTATATATATTATTAATAATTATACTTGCGTCTTTCCATAAACTATTTTTCCTTTAAGAACAATTAACCTTTAACAATTGACGAATACTTGATATCTAAGTGGCCTTGTGTACGCCTTAATGAAGGAGGTCCCTTTATTTCTGATAAACTTCGCGGTAGTTGATGAACGATAGTACAAATGGCAGTATTACGTGTGAAAATATGTTATGCTACTTTTTTATTTTTATACTCAATCATGAAGTAAACAAATTTATTTAAAATATATTTAAAGTATTATGGTTAGTCTTGCAACCATTATAAGCATATTAGTTTAAATTAGTTACTAAATATAAATAGGATATTTTCATTGCAATTCCTCTATTGCCTAATCAGAAATATTACAAATATGGTTTAGAAAGAGCATTGTTTTATTATATAAATTTCCTTTTTTTTTTTTTTTTTTTTTTTTTTTTTTTTTTTTTTTTTTGTGTGTGAAAGCTATGCTTAACATGACCTCCATGCATTTTACTTTATTTGCATAATTTAGTAAATTCGTTACAATTTGTTTACAATTACAGTTTCCATTTATGAAACAGGTGACCCTCAGCCGGACGCCAGCTAAGGCTTTATCGTTGACCTAATGGGTTCAATTAGTTTATGTGCTATTCCACACTTCGATCGTTGGATGTAATGTAAAAAATACAAGTAAAATGTAGAAACTTGTGATATGTCCTAAGTAGTCTATCATACGTCTAGTGCCAGGTAGTTTATCAAAACTGTTTGTCGTGATTTGAGTTATTCCTCTAATTTTTTTATTTATTGTAATTTATCAATATATTTGTTGGTAATATATAAACGTATACTAGCATTTGTAATATTCGGCTGCATGGATCATAGCTTTTCTTTATAAATTTCGAATATATTATTTTTTTTTAATACATATTTTGTAAGAATAAGTAATCATATTAAATTATTTTTACTTCATAATAAATATTTTGAATCGATAGTAATATAGTATAAATCATTTCTATTTCTAATCAAATAATTATCATAATTAAGTCACTTTTAAATGGAAAATTTCATAATACTAGAAAATAAAATCAAGACTAACCATCATTGCGGAAGTAATAAAGGACAAAGGTTGAATCCTATCCAAAAGTACGGCCCGCCACCGGGGATGTTACTTAGCCCTTGGTGGAGGGTTAATGCTTAGTTGATTGGGGAAGGAGACCCCGGTGAGTATCGGAAGGCGACATCATCATCAAGATGACGTCACCGCTAGCTGATGGCAAAGGTATGAGAGCATTAAGGAACTCTGGACTCCCATCACCGTAGTCATTTCCTGTAGGAGGTGAGGACGTATTCTCCCGACCTGTTTTCCCTTTTTTTTTCTCATTCATTCTTCCTTCCTGCTCTTAAGCAGAAACGAGAAGAATCTTTTCGCTATTAGAATACAAAATAAATATCTAAACAAAATCTTAATAGAGAGTATATGGTGTGCATTTTTGTAAAGTTTTAAAAAAACAGACGAAGAACCAAATTCCAACAGAAAACTGACCCTCCGCTTTGTCTACTCCATCCCCATCTTTCAGTTTTTCCACAGAAAAAAATGCAGTCCTAATTCCCAGTCTCCATATTAATTCATTTATCTTATTCTCACTCTTAGAAAATATTGAATGGGCCTTCACCGCTTTTTATTGAACCTTTGTCGGTTGGAAATAGAGATATAAACATCCTCATCCTCATCGTTAAAAATGTTCCATTCAACAAAATCAATAAATAAAAAAATGAGGCATCTATGTAAGAAAAGAGGGGATGAAAATTTCTGAGAACTGTCGATATTGCTTTGTGCCTTTTGATTTTCCAAGAAATTTTTTAATCCCTACGTTCATTCTCTGCTTTACCCTTTACTTATTCTAGGTATTGATTGAATATACGTAAAACAACTAAATATCTAACAGATATTATATCATGGTAAAAACCATTGAGAATGCATATACATTTCATTTCATGCATATAGTTCATTTACATGCATACAGTTCATTTCTAGGCCTCAGAAGAAAATATGTAAGTACATGAAAATCACATCCCTAATGATAAATAACCACTAAGCCATTAATTAAAAGATTAATCAAAATTTTTATGTCGTTTTTTTAAATTAATCAGAATACACTCTCTACTATCAGCATAGTTTGATTAGAAGATACTGTTTTTAAAAGTTTACCGTAGACTTTTTTCATGTTTTACTTTATATTGCTTAAATTCGTTATGCACTGGTCGATAAGAAATTTATCATGGCTAGATTTTACTATTTTTTTTACATTTTATATTTAGCCATTCCTAATTACTAGGCATAATGAGAGACAGTTAATTTCACCATATAAACAAAATCAAAGGTACTTTTTCGGAAAAAAATTTCCTTCGACATTGAAGCACCCGCAGAACAGTTCTCTGATGATAAAATCACTTGATAATAACGAATACTTGCTTCTCATTAAATATGAGGAGGTTAATCAAAAGGTCGAAAGCGTTTTTTGAGGAAATTAAAAAAAAAAACTTAGAAATGAGACAAAATTTATTAAATAAAGCACACTCGCTATATGATCAATTTTGATGAAATCTTTGCAGTCAAATCACAGGCATATGCACATACATCGTACAACGAATCGTTTCCAAGATAGTCTAATCGCAAAAACCCGCACATACACCGTTTTATAACCCTTGAACGTATATTCTATTGAAAACTTGAAGTCGAAATTTTTCACAATCACAATACTTTCCCTCAATATATATATATATATATATATATATATATATATATATTTCGAAAAATGTTGACTAGAAAGTCCTAATTGATAGTCAGAGAATTAAGCGTTTTGAATAATAGATCCAAACAAAGCGGGCACAGGTGGAAGTAGCTCTATTGTCTCGCTTCAAGACTGACTTATGATTGATGAAACCAAAATGAAGTTGAATATTGATAATTTTATCATAATAACATAAAGGAGACCGAAAATGTTTATAAAATTGGAAAATTAAAGCTTAAATTAAAGCTGTCAAGCATGATCTCCGATCTCTCATCCATCGTCTTGTATCCATGCTAATGGCATCCATATTCCTGATTAAACTGTTTGGATGTTCCTTCGAATTCATAAAAAAATTTATTTACTATTTATATGTAAATGAATGATATAGTAACTAATTTAGTTACCGTAAAAAATGGCAGTTTAAAACAATTAGGGTAACTGTACCATAAGTTGACGTTGCTCCAATAGTTGACATTTTGCACAAAAAGTGTGAATAATAAGATTCAGGGTTGATTTGGCGGTCATTTACCAAGTTATAATAGTTAGATGTTCTGCCATCGACATTAGTTTGATGAAAACTCAAGCTTATTTGTGAGAGGTTGTAATCGTGAATTTTCTAGTGGCCTGAAAACTTGGTTTCTCATACCATGTTTCATTAAGGTGGAAATCAAGTTAAATAAGCATTTTAGTTGGCTTATTTGAGTTCAATTGTGTTTTAATTACTTTCATGGTATTCATGAAGTTCATTTGATATCCTTTTTAATATATTTATACAATGTTTTAGGGATTAAATGTAGGTGTCAAATATTAGAACAGATATTAATCCATAATTTCAATAGTTGACATCGATGTCAACTACCGCCAGAATTAGCATATAGTGTTCCATCTGGTGGTGGTTTATCAAACTCTGAGTGTGTATGGATGACAGGTGTCTTATTTTATGAATTTTTAGCTAGTGTGCTCTATCCATGGATCGTTGAGAGCAAAATTGCATTGCCAATAATCCCATTCCTGTATGGACATGCGTCTCATCTGATCTCTTCACTTCCCGATACTGCAAAAAACATAGTATCCCATGTATTAGTCGCACTCTATCGAAATGCTGCACTTTTCATCCAACCAATGAATGTGGCCATCTTTAATTGTCTAAAAGAGCACTGAAAGAGTAAAGTTCATCATTGGAAAGTCGAAAATTGTGCAAACACAACATTAAAAAAACGAAACTTCTGGCCATTACTAAAATCTATTTATTATACTTACTTACTTGGATGATCTCATTTTTCGTTTAAATATGTTTGCTTATTTTTTTTCTCATTTAAGCTTTTTGTGTATAAAATAATTAAATTGTGGAAATTTTATTTTGTTTCCATTGTGAATTGACTAGTTTATAAATAAAAAAAATACTAAATTTTATTGTAACCCTTATTACCTATTCAAAATCATAGGAAATCAAATGTCAAGGAAATCAAATGCATGTGTCAACTTTAAAACCATAAATGTCAACTTTCGAAACCTTTACATGTTGATGTGTCAACTATTGGTTCATTTTAGAAGTTTCTGAGGAATCATTTTTTTTAAAAAACCGTAAATATAGACCTACCTAAAATTTAGCGTGCAATAGCCTGAAAATGAGTTGACAAAATAACCCGGTATCATCCATAATATCCGTAGCAGCCATAATAAGAAACCATGATTTGGCACTATAACTATTGGGCTTATGACTTTTTTAAAAGACCACTTTTGTGGAACAGGATAACAGACGATCATGTCTGAGGTTTTCATTTTAAGACCGATTCAATTTCATTTTTGAGGTATTCTCCTTTAGGCGGAGAATCTTCTTTTTCTTTCATAGAATTGCCTTCTTTTCTAATTGGGACTCCTCTTATATTTAGCAAGGCTCCATCTGCGGCGATATACGAACATCGCGAGCCTATCTTTATTCCTCACGTTCAAAGCCCATACAGACATTTTTCTTCGAACTATTCCTCCTCAAACTCTTGGCAGAGCAATGCCTAGAGCACATCTCACTATCTTCAAACCTCTAGGTAGCTTGGTGGGTTGGACTGGGATATTTTTTGAATAATCATAAAAATATAATATATCAATAAAATTAGGTGACCTGAGTTTGCTTCGTCAAGGTATTACAACAAACCGTATAAGAAAGGTGAACGGGGCTAAATATAAAAAAGCAGATGGTTAATTGAGCAAGGACTGTATTGAGTGTTATGGATGCTTTTCTGTTGAAACAGGTCGTCTTTATTTCTTAATCTTGCTACATACTACAAATTGCGATTGGTGCAGACCATTCTCATTGGACCCATCATGGAAGGAAACGTTTTCCTCATAATGTTGAACAAACCTCTTATTGCCAATTTGCGCGTCTAGATCCCCCGAAAGGATTCAAACATCATACATTTTAATAACAGCCTGGCAGGCCTTCTCAAATCATTAACAGAACTCTAGTACGGTTGAGGCGCATGCTGAGTTTTTTTATGTTTTTCAACTAAAATGTAAATTATATATATGCAGTTAAATGTGCTGTAATGGGAAGGACGGCAGGAAGAGGTGTCGTCTAATTCTTCTTCTCTAATGGATACCAGCTGCTTTAAAATATTCTATCATAATTTAAACAAAACTCGGGCACCTGGCGATAAATCAACTGTTACAACTTTATAAACAGTTAAATTAATAAGATGTTAATACAAATATTTCCTTGAAATATGATTTGATCAAAAGAATCAGAGTAAAATGATGCACGGATTTCCCGCATCCTTCATAATTAAGTAAAGGTGCACCTAAAAGGCTAATTCATGGCATATATTAAAAACTTGAACATAATGTTTTACTTTCAATTGAAAACAGTTTATCTGCTGATACAGAGATTAGATTGAATTCTGCAGATTTGCTTTATCGATAAGGCCGAAGCCTTCTAATACTAGGTATGCATTTTCTATCCTTCAAGAGAAAAACACTGTATGAGGTAAAGGTAAAGTACAAAAAGTCGCTAATGGCTGGAGTGTCTTCTTGTCCACTAACTGTGAAGCAAATGAAAAAGGATGCTCCACATTTTTTGTCCCTTTTGCCCTAATCCGTTTTAGCCCTCAGGATCTGTTGGTATTTCTTACGGCGGATCAGTTAACTGGCAAAATAGGTCCGCAGAGCCTCTGAGCACATTCCTAATCAACTAGGGGCACATCGGAACTAAAGTTTGGGTAACAATAAAGTGTCTAATATTTTAATAATAACTCCAAGAGAAAAACGCTAAGCCGTCTGTTAGTCAAAAATAATGAAATATCTTCAGAATTAAACATTATCATTATACAAACGTTTAAAGTGTTATGTGTTTGTATGCATGTATTCAATTTCTTTTTTCAAGTCTAGTAGAATTAGAATTTTTATCTCTACCCGGTCATAATAGTAAGCATTTTATATCGCGACGGCCTGGTTATTAAAAGAAATATCTTATTTGATTTCTGGTGAGAGTGCGTCCTAATATGGGAAAAATAAACATTTGGATTTCATTGATATAATATTATTGAGGATGCTGTTTTTTAAAAACTTTTCATTTTAAATCTCAGAGCAAATGTTATGCTACTAATATTTTTTCTTTCTTATTCCGTATACTTAATTTATACCTTCTTATGTTTTCAATTTTATGTAATAAATAAGTAAAACTCCTGACTTTCAATTTAATTTGGATTTCATTGATATGAATGTCTATTCTTATATTATTGAGGATGCTGTTTTTTAAAAACTTTTATTTTTAAATCTCAGAGCAAACGTTATGCTACTAATATTTTTTCTTTCTTATTCCGTATACTTAATTTATACCTTCTTATGTTTTCAATTTTATGTAATAAATAAGTAAAACTCCTGACTTTCAATTTAATTTGGATTTCATTGATATGAGAGTCTATTCTTATATTATTGAGGATGCTGTTTTTTAAAAACTTTTCTTTTTAAATCTCAGAGCAAACGTTATGCTACTAATATTTTTTCTTTCTTATTCCGTATACTTAATTTATACCTTCTTATGTTTTCAATTTTATGTTATAAATAAATAAAACTCCTGACTTTGATTAATAGACTAATTAAAATTAAATGCATATACCATTTTTATTTTTTTTTTTGCAATAATTTAAAATACATTTCAGTTATCTAAGTGATATCTATATTCAGACTGGACAACCAGTTATAACGACTATTTGTGTGTTTGAAAAATTCGAGCTGATAAACTGTATATGCGATGTAGTTCGGCTACTTCCTTTGGTAAAAAATATTTTATAATCGCAGCCGATGGCAGGATTAAAATACACTTTTATTATTATTTTATAAAAATATTTTTTTTTTGTTGGGTCTTTGAAAATGGGTAGATAGACCGAGTAACAATAGATGAAATAAAAAAAGTTCATCAAAATGAATAAATGTTATAATGTTATATGAGAATTATAATGTTATATGAGAAAATGTTATAAGAGAGAAAAAAATTCAGTTGTTATTTAGAATGAATTTTCATAGAGTCGTAGATATGAAATCTATAGTGAATAGTCTACCCACCATTAAACGAAAAAGCTGGATAACCCGAATCGCACTTGAAAAATAGTATTTTAATATAATAATGTATTTAATATATAAACTTAAAATATAGCGAACAAATTAATTCATAGCTGGTATATATGATTTTTTCTCTTTACCTAATTAGGTTGTTTTCATGAAATAAAATTATATTGCAAGTGCTGTAAAGGATATTAATAAGTTTGAGTGTGCAAAGATTGTCTAAACTAGCCGTTTTGAGTCGAAAATTGTTATATCAATTCTCTATATATTTTCTTACACCACCTGTTTACCCGAAGAGCCAGTTAAGTGGGGCTCCAACCTGTAAATTTTATAGGAAATTCAATCGTGATTATGTTAATATCAACTTTATTAATTCGTGGCTTAAATATTACTTTTGACAAGGTTTTTCCCAAAATAGTAGATTTTCAACCACTGTACTGTTTCCCCAGAGAATGGACGCCCCAGGGCGCTCAATAATAATTATGGTAAAATATTAAAATCTCAGCAGAAATATTCCCATCAAATTTTATGTAAGCATCCAAAGATCATAGCATCTTTCGAAACCATAATTGCCACAAAAAGGTAAATTATTTTTGAATAGAATATATTCTAGAAAATACACGCTATATTTTGGTTTTATTATATTTTCAAACATAATTCAATATTAAATTTTAACATACAACGATACCCTTGCGAACAACATTTATGATGAATTTGTGGTGGTGCCAGGAATAGATGCTTATAACACTAACTATATAACTTTACCCCTTTTGTGGGTACCTTGTGATCTCAACTCTCTGAGCCAAAAGGTAGGACTTCAAAGGAGATACCAGCACAATCAAAAGGCGTTCAAACCTCCCTCTCTCCCATTAAATCTACCGGCGGAAAGCCAAACGTTACCTTGATCATGTTTCAAAAGGTAAAAATGGCTTAGTAAATCTTTAAAAAAATTGGTAAATTTCTTAAGGAAGAGATTATTAAAATACAAAGAATATGAAGTTAAAACGATCAATTCAGGGAAAATATGGAAATGCGTTTCTTCATTTTCTTATCATCGTTTTTCGAAACTAAATTTTAACTTTATTAGTAACGGACGCTTCTTAGTAAGCTAAATTAAAACCTCAACATACTGACCAATAACAACCAGTTATCGACCAATAGGTACATATTAACATTTTTTTACAACTTTTACAATAAATTGCTCCAGCATTGTAACAATTGTAACAAACTAATTACTGACATAAGGCTAAAAAATCAATGTATCAATTAATTGATACATAGTAAAGAAGTACTTTTCCTGGGTCATCGGTTGTACGATCTGAATATCACATTCGAACACCATTTCCACATAAATAAATCATTATTTAATTAAGACATCACTTACAGAGACTGAGTGTGCCAGTGAGGCACAACCGTGATGGAGACATCGATGATGTAACGAAATAGTAAAATCTGGTGCGTGCGCGCAACACACAACTTTCACTTACCAACTTACTTAGATTAGAAATTAATGCGTTTTTTTAATTGCCACTTCTCAAATTAACAGAACAGCTTTAATTATGAACAATGGTCTGTCATTAAAGGCGTACTCCGCATGCGTGGGCTCAACGAGTTTTATGAGATGACTGAATATTTTTATTTTTTTTCTCCTCTTTATGTTTACTTTATTTTTATCATATCTCATATTTAGCCATTTCTTATTTTTAGGCGTAACGAGAGACAGTTAATTTCTCCATTTAAACAAAAACGAACGTAATTAATAGGAAACAAACAAACAAAAAAGGCCCCCCCACAAAAAAAAAGCCCCCTCAGAACATTTTAATAATTATAAAGCTTACCCGATATTAAAGAACACCTAATTTTTATTTAACATGACGAATTTGATAAAATTCGTTAAAGCCGTTTTTGAGATCATCGGAAAAAAGGTAAAAATTGGAAAAAAAAATATGAAATAAAAGTACCCGCTCCGTATGACCAATTTTGATGAAATGTTGGCTATCACATCTTTGGCATATACATACATCAAATACACAGTTTGATCAAAATCGTTAAAGCCTTTTTTGAGTAAATAAAAAAATAACGTGAAAATGATACAAAATTCATTAAATAAAGTACCCCCTCCGTTTGACCAATTGTGATGAAATTTTTGCTGTCACATCTTGGGCATATAAATACATCAAATACCCCGTTTGATCAAAATCGTTAAAGCCGTTTTTGAGTAAATAAAAAAAACACGTGAAAATGAGACAACATTTATTAAGTAAAGTGCCCCCTCTGGTTTATCAATTTTGATGACATTTTTACAGTCATATCTCGAGCATACAAATAGATCAAATACTCAGTTTAATCAAAATCGTTAGAGCCGTTTTAGAGAAAATCGAAAAAAACGTAAAAAGTTATTAAATAAAGTACCCCCTCCCTTTGAGCAATTTTAATGAAATTTTTGTTGTCACATCGCGGGCATATACTTACACTAAATACCCAATTTCAGGTTCGCACGGTTTATAGTTTTTGAGCTAGTCTGTTCACACACACACACACACACACACACACACACACAGACCATTTCGCGGGACTTGGTTAATTGGACTCAGGGGACCCCAAAACGTGTATTTCCGTTGAAAACCGGAAGTCGAAATTTTTCACGATCGCAATACTTCCACTTACTATATATTTCATATATAGGTAAGTGAAAGTAAAAATATACTGCCACAAATGGTGATTAGTCGGAGTTTTACAGCATGGAATTCAGTACGTTGCTATCGTAATATTAGCATAGTTCTTACTTTCCACCATGTTTGTTTCCTTGCATTATAAAATGGAATAGCAGATCAACAATGCTCTTATTATTTCTAGGAAAGTAATTAGATGAAAAAGTGAGGAGAAATTTATAAACGAAATTCGTATTTTCCTGATGTTAAAGAAATGAGCGATTGTCCATCGTTTGATGAAATAGCGCTTCGCAGAGCGCAAATGTATTTTTGTTAGGATCAAAAATAAGAAAATATGTTGGTGAAAAAAGAAACGAAGAAAATGTTTGTTTTAGCACTCTCCTACAAGCTCAGTGAACCTTACAGGTGTCACGAAGGGACTATTTACTTATGCCAGGCCTCGTGTTTTTTTAGGGCACGCCTTCCATTGATTCACGTATGGCTTTGTCTACAAATACTGAACCTTCGCCTTATGAATTTCAAGTAGATTTTCCTAACAGAGCCTTCTAAGTAATGATTCGTATTACAGTTATAAATTTTGGGCAACGTATTATACACTCCTAATATTTATTAAAAATATTTAAAGTTTTGCAATAATATATTATATAAGCTATATAAAGTAACTTAGTTTTTGTACTTTAAGTCCACCAAAATCCTAGATAGAACATTATAAGAATTCCTTAAGTTTATCGTTCATTGGTGATTGTATTATGTCTATTGTTATTACTTATGCGACACGCCCTATTCTTCTTAACAATAATGGAACAACCAATGAAATTATACTAACTCGGTAAATGCTGGTTAAGAAGATCATTTTTCATCTAAATCCTACTGCTCACTTGAAAGCTTAAAATTTCTTCTCTAAGGAAATTCTGCGACAGTTGTTTAAATCCTCTGACGGATAGGGTGCAATCTTCACCACATCTTCCTAATACCCAATATATCTTAGACTGAATAGAAACCAGCTGGTATTACTTCTTTGTCTGCCACAAAGAAGATAAACAAATTTATGTATATATATATATATATATATATTCTTATGTATTCATCAGTTATCGTTAGATAATTAAGTTATAATTTTTAAACTATTTACTATAACCACGGCCGGAAATCGAACCCAGGTCCTCTGCATAAATAATTCCTAATAAATAATTTGGAAGAGAGTTCGATTCCGGACCAAGGTTTTTTATTTACTCTTATTTATTTAACAAAGAATGTCTAAGTAAAAGTCTGAGAATTTTAGGCCATTAAATATGTGCTTACTGAAGCCTCATTTTCTTGTTAATAGTAAATGTGAAATAATGGATTATGCCCTAATTATTATAAACTCTAAATATGATCATAAGTGATAATAGTGGGCACAGCAAGTTTAGTTTTATATATTTTACAGATAATTTAACCTATAGATAAAAAAATGAAACACACTATAAAATAATATGAAAACTTAAAAAAAGACGTATTAAATTTTTGTTTATATTTTCTTTGGTTTGCTTGTATTGTATGTTTTATAGAAAATCTCACTTTAGTCCGCGTTGACTTGCCAATAGGGGGTTGGTTAATAGACAAGTGGATTTGAGGTTTTTAATGAAATTTTGTTCATTGGTCGTATATCTATCAGTTGAAATGTACATGTCTTTGTGAAGAATGTGATTTGCGATGGACCATGATAGTCGGCAATTTAGCTAAGAATTTTTGTTTTTTTAAGTAGTTTTTGACTTATATTTTTTTTATGTTTCGACGATTTATTCCAAAATATTTGCTCCCTATGTCAAAATTTGTCTTAGAATTATTATTTTTTTTAAACCCTTGGATGTCTTAAGTGGGGCTTAGGGTCTTCCCGAAGTTCCCGCTAGCCATCTTAATCACCCGCAAGCTTCTTGACACCTGAACATGTCCATGATGATGTTCTTCTCCAGGGCCCGTCAATATGTTTTTCTAGTTCGTCCTCATTCTCTTTTTACTTAGGGGTTACAATCAAAACTCTGTCTAGCCACCTCCATTAGGCTCAGAATAGTGCTATAAAATAGTCATCGGTTTTTAGCTAATTCGTAATCTTTAACCGAGAAGGTGTGGCAGTTGACTATATTTTTCTTGTCTTTTTGGTATTTTGTGAATATTACTTCTGAGTTTTGTCTAAGTAAATAATAGGTAGCGCAGTTAGCTTTCTGATAGCATTTTGTTATTGTTTTAATACTTGGTGGACATGACGATTTTCTGGTAAAAAACTAATTTGTTTTGATTTAGTGGCATTTAATTTTATTTTCCATCTGTGGAATGATTTACTAACATCAAATTAGGGATTATCAAATGCAATCGATGCTGCGGTGGGTTCTTTGTGGAAAGAGAGGTTCCGAGTCGTCATCAAAAGCTCAGATAATATTGTAAGAGTGGTCAGTGATATCAGAAGTATGCATAGAGGCTTAAGAAGTTACCTTGAAACACACCTTTAAGCTGAGTAAGATGTTAGAAACAGATGCATCTACAGAAACGCAAAAAAAAAATCTGTCCAGTAAGGAGCGTTAAAGAATTAATAATAATTATTAAGAAAGTAAGAAGAGGGTAGGTTCAGTTTTATTTTCCATAATAGGCCCTTGTTCCAGAAGCTATCAAATGCAATTTGAATTCAAGGAGGATTGCAGATAAATATTTTTTTTTCTCAAAAGCAAAAGATATTTTTTAAACCATTCTATGTTTAGAATGTGAAATTCACCTGTTGCACAGTGAAATGATGTGAAAGAAAGCCAAATAATAGGTTTTTGTTTACATATCTTTCTATGATAAGCTATATTCCATTTATGATATGATGAAAGTTTCGTTAGGTGTATACTAAACTTAAAAAAAAAAAAAAAAAAAAAAAAACGGATTTAGAGATGTATAATTTGTATGTGTAAAATCTGTTGTAATGTTCATGTCTTTTTGGATTGCTCGATAATCACTATGGTGTTGCTCCATGTGTCCCAATAATTTATATTGTGGCATTAAAAATGAGTACCATATTTTACTTTAAGTACATTATTATTTTCATTGTCTACGACCGAATCGATATCAAAAGCATTGGAATGAGCGTTACCTCATACAACCTTCAAACCCGAAGATATTAAGTTCAAATCTCATGTGCTCAGTCTTTTCGAAGCTCGGCTTTAATCTCCAGCCTCCATCCTTGGCCCTGAAAAATTAATATAGTCGGAGAGGCCCGAAAGGGATCGAACAAAATTTCATTTTTTCCTTCATAAAAATTATTACTTAAGGTAATGTGAAAAAAAAATCTCAAACAAATACAAATCATTAAAAGCTTTGTATAGGAACTATTCGTTAATAGTACTTCATAAAAAGAATAATAATAATAAAAATAAATAAAATAAAAATTTTACTTGTTTTTCCATCACTGTTTTTACTATTGAAAAACGTGATTACTCTGCGTATTTCACTCTTACAATCCAAAACCAACTTTTAGCTTCCACGAAAGGAAGGAAGTCCAAGGAAACAAATCACTCCTACACTAAGTCCTTTGTCGAGAACGAACCGGGTCAGAACTCGCTAGTGTTAAATAAAAAAAAACTTTATAATATAATGAATTAGTACATGCATGAAATAAAATAAAAAGTTTTTGAAAAATTATAATGTTTCATTTTGTCAGGTTCATTTTGAGATTTGATAATTGCTCTCAATGATAATAAGTAATTAAATATTTAATGTTGCAATGATTTTCTACCCTCAAAAAAAAAAAATAAATAAATAAACAAAAAATAATATTTACAATGAATCCCTGAAAATTCTTCAACATGATGGATGGCTGTGAGATTGATATCGAAGATATAACGTAAATGACCATCATCAGAAATATTCAGCATAGAAAATAATGAAAAAAAAGATATAAATAATAATGGTGGGTCGATGAGAGTTGTAAAAACAAATAATACATATATGCAAGTATTGCCTAAGCAATTTTGCCGACATTTCGACCCAAATTTCAGGTCCTTAAAGGGCCCTTTGGCTGGCAAATAAGGTCCTCATCACGGCCTTATGGCTAGCGGATTCTTTTTTACTTTCACTTACCTATATATGAAATATATAGTAAGTGGAAGTATTGCGATCGTGAAAAATTTTGACTTCCGGTTTTCATCAAAAATACACGTTTTGGGACCCCCTGAGTCGAAATAACCAAGTCCCGCGAAATGGTCTGTGTGTGTGTGTCTGTGTGTCTGTGTGTGTGTGTGTGTGTGTGAACAGACTAGCTCAAAAACTATAAACCGTAGGAACCTGAAATTGGGTATTTAGTGTAGGTATATGCCCGCGATGTGACAGCAAAAATTTCATCAAAATTGCTCAAAAGGAGGGGGTACTTTATTTAATAACTTTTTACGTTTTTTTCGATTTTCTCAAAAACGGCTCTAACGATTTTGATTAAACTGAGTATTTGATCTATTTTTATGCCCGAAATATGACTGTAAAAATTTCATCAAAATTGATTAACCGGAGGGGGAACTTTACTTGATAAATTTTGTATCATTTTCATGTGTTTTTTTTATTTACTCAAAAGCGGCTTTACAGATTTTGATCAAACTGGGTATTTCACGTATGTATTTACCAAAGATGCGACAGCCAACATTTCATCAAAATTGGTCAAACGGAGGGGGCACTTTATTTCATAACTTTTTTCCAATTTTTACCTTTTTTTCGATTATCTCAAAAACGGCTTTAATGATTTTGATCAAATTCATCATGTTTAATGAAAATTAGATGTTCAATAATATCAGTAAGTTTTATCAGTATTAAAATTTTCTGAGGGGGCTTAAATGGAGAAGGGGCCTTTTTTGTTTTCCTATAAATTACCTTTGTTTTAGTTTATATTGAGAAATTAACCGTCTCTCATCACTCCTAAATATAAGAAATGGCTAAATATGAAGTATGAAAAAAATCTAGTAAACATATACAGGAGAAAAAAAGAAAAATATTCCGTCAACTCATAAAAGACCTTGAACTCACGCATGCGCCGTATTACCTTTCTTTCGATTATCTCAAAAACGGCTTTAACAATTTTTATCAAATTCGTCATGTTTAATGAAAATTAGGTTTTCTTTAATATCAGGTAAGCTTTATCATTATTAAAATATTCTGAGGGGGCTTTTTTTTGGGGGGGGGGGGCTTTTTTGTTTGTTTGTTTCTTTCTTATAAAGTACCTTTGTTTTTGTTTACATGGAGAAATTGACTGTCTCTCGTTACGCCTAAAAATAAGAAATGGCTAAATATGAAATATGATAAAAATAAAGAAAACATAAAGAGGAGAAAAAAAGAAAAATATTCATTCAACTCATTGATACCACGCATGCGGAGTACGCCTTTAATGACAGACCATTGTTCATAATTAAAGCCGTTCAGTTCATTTGAGAAGTGGCAATTAACAAAACGCATTAATTTCTAATCTAAGTAAGTTGGTAAGTGAAAGTTGTGTGTTGCGAGCACGCACCAGATTTTTTTTTTTTGCCTGTGAGCCTAAAATAAACGAAAAAAAATTAAAACATAGTTTTTATTATTTTTTTTAGCTCGATTTGAATCTGCGTTAGTTTATTTATATCAATGTTAATAGAGGGTAAAGTGCTCATATGGCAGAAGATCATGGGGGAGGGGAGTGGGGGGTTATTTCTTCAACAACGTAATAAAGAAAAGATATTGCTGTTTTAATTTGTTTTAATTATGTAATTTAAAAAGTTAATTTACTTTACATAATTACGTTAATTTATTAGTGTATTTAATTATCTAGCTACTTTACCAAATCATAATCAATTAATATTACCTTAATAAATTAGTTTTATGTAAATATCTATGATTAATAACTGGTCATCACAACCTTAAATGTATTACCAACATTGAAAAATCAGTGAATGCCAGGTTATTTTATCAAAAAAACAAAAATCGTTTAATAAGTATGGATAATACTAATTTACTTGTCCCAAAACAAGTCCAAAATAGATAATACAATTTTTAACAGAAAACTTTATTTAAAAATATTAGTAAGGTGGCCTAGGAAAGAAGTGTAATCTGACATAATTATTTATAAACTGACGAGATTTTAATGAATTGATGTATCATTTGATTATAATGTATGTATATGTACACCGGAAGATGAGGCATTAAGCCTCGAAACGTGGTAAAGTTTTAATGTATTGAAAAAATATATAGGTATGTCATAACGGAAGATGGGATTTTTTGGGATTCAATACCCATACGTCTTCTTAGTAATAATATTATTGAATCAATAGATTACCAGCAAAAAAAAAACAGTAAAACTTAGTTTTAACAGCCGTAAAAAAGTGAAAAAAACTAATTTTTTTACTTTTACTTTTAAAAGGGATACAAAATGAAATAGGACTAAAGCGAAACATATGAGCCGCTGAAATGTTTTCATGGCTCATGTCAAAAAAAAAAATTATGATTGTTTACGAAACACTCTTAACCATTCCCATAAACTTAGAATTTAAAGTGTGAGAGTGGAAAAATACCAAAGAAAATTTGACAAATCTTGCTGTTTTTTTTTGTTTTTTTTTTTCGATTTTCGGATTATTTGACCCGTTCAGGATAGAATATGAAATGTCGGAAGGTGTAGTGTTGAATTATATACTTATTAAATGCACAATCACATAACGTTCAGATACCTCAAGTGCCCCTTAATGTAGGAGTCGGAAATTAGACACGGCCACATTTCCAGCTCGAGGGAGCGACCTCCGAACCAATTAACGAAGCAGCTCACAGTTCCCCGAGTTTATTCCACTGCAGCCTCGCTACATTCCACAACCCTTCTAAATCCTAGTTACCAACTAGGGAGAGGATTTAGTCCGCATTACGTTCCAAAGACAACACTAACTATTGTTGCGGCCGGTGAAGAAAAACACAGCGCCGTTTGAGAACAATCCGTCCATTGTTTGGCGCGGGAGTAGCGAGCGGCTTACATCAAACGGACATCCCGAACGTGCTAGACAAGCCGGGATTGTTCTCGAACATTCTTCATAAGTCTTATAAATAGAGGGTTTGACAAGCCTCGGGAGTGGAGAGTCAACACCCGTGGAGTGAGCTTCGTAGTGAACAGTTAGTGTGATAAGTGGTTAGCCTAGTTGTGATAAGTTCTTGTGGTGTAGTGTAATAGTGGCAGTAATTGCCATTGTGAGTATTTGATTAATAAATTATTGTTCTAGTGTTAATTGTTAATTTTATCGAACCCGAAGCCCGTAACAACTGGTGTCAGAAGCGGGATATTTTTAGCATTTGTGTATTTATTTATTTTGTTGTAAATAATTTTTTTTAGCTTGTTATTTTAGTTAATCATTGTAGTTTAGGTTATTGAAACTTTGTGTATTTTTAATATTGTTTATTTTATTTAATACTTGAGTTCTCTATTATCTTTTTGGTTTGGTTTTATAATTTAGTTTAAGTTAAGAATTTAATTTATTAATTGCAATCTTTGTAACTTTGTATAAATTAGATTTCTTTTTCGTTGTTAGTTATAATTAACTTACTGTTCTTAGCCTCTAAGATTTCATTTGTTAATTTTAATTTTGATATTTGTATACCATATTCAAAATGTCAACCGGTAGCCTAAGATTGTGTGACTTGAAAGTTGCAGATTTAAAAAGGGAATTAGAAGAACGCGATTTGGATACCTCTGGGAATAAGTCAATATTACAGCAAAGGCTTAGGGAAGCTTTAGTTAGTAGTGGAGAGGATCCAGATAACGTTCTTTTTGAAACAGAATTTAGTAAATTGAAAAAGGAGTTGTTAGAAAATACTACTGCCTTGAAAAACGAACTATTAGAAAAATCTGCAGCTTTAGAAAATAATTTGTTAGGAAAATATAACATGTTAGAAAATAGAATGAATGTAGTTGAGAATGAACTCCAAGAGAAATTAGGTGTGATTAGGGATCAACTAGAAGAAAAAGTAGTGAATTGTTTTGGGGTAAGAATAGAAGCCTTAGAAAAACTGATGATTCCACCTCCGAAAGCAGACTTCGTAACACCAGCAGCTGCAGTGACACACCCGACTCAGAACGTCGTTCCAGTCTTCGATGGGAAGATGCCTTGGGAAGACTTCATGACCCTCTTCGAGACGGCGGCGATGGTGCACAGGTGGTCAGAACAAACTAAGGCTTCTACCCTGTGCCTAGCTCTGCGTGGCGACGCATTGGGAGTTCTTCAGACGATGCCCTTGACCGAGCGCTCAAACTACGAAGAACTAATAAGAAGACTTGAAATGAGATTTGGTAATAAACACATGGAACAACTGTACCGCTCACAATTAAGAAACAGAATTCAGAAGCCCAATGAGACGCTTCAAGAGTTCGAAGCGGATATCGCCCGGCTCGTCAGGAATGCGTACTCCACCGTGACAGATGAGGTCTGCGAGAGCTTGGCAGTCGACAGATTCCTCGACGGCCTCAGGGAACCCGAAACACAACTAGCTGTTAAGCTATCCCGGCCGAAAACGCTGCATGAAGCACTGACCCAAGCCTTAGAGTTTGAGACAGTCAAGCAATCAATAAGAGGCCATGCTCGAGTTAGAGCTGTCGAGGGAGAATCGGAAACAAAAATTAATGTGGAGGACATTATTAAAAAGGTCCTTGAGGCTCTAAAAACGCCCAGGAAGGAGATCCGCTGTTGGCGATGCGGTCAGCTGGGACATCCCAGAAGCAGATGCAAAGCAGCGCAACCCGAGCGGAATCAGAGATCCCAGGGAAACGAGTGAGGGTTGACGGAACGGGGCAACTGCCAACCCATGATAAGAAAGCCCCCAAGGAAGGAGCAATGGTGGCTTCTTTAGGAAACTGTTCAAACAGTTTCTACATAGATGGAATTGTAGATGAACGGCCCAGATGCCTTCTGCTGGATACCGGAGCAACCATGACAATCTTTAACCCGAAAATTGTTCCTGCTGAAAAGATTTTCGTAACGACATGTGGACTGAGGACAGCCACGGGACAGCCGGCTTGTGTCCACGGGGAGAGGGATGCAAATTTCTTAATAGCTGGTCGGAACATCAGGCACCGTTCACTTGTAGCAGATATAGATGAGGATATCATCCTGGGCCTGGACCTGATGAAGAAATTTGGTTTTAAGCTGGACATGTTGAAGGAGGTAGTGACTCTCGGAAACGAAGAAGTCATCCTTCGGCGCGGAAAGGACCTTTCGGCTAGAGTCCTGTTACTAGAAGATGTTACATTGCCGCCACAAAGCCAAGTCTTAACCCAAGGAGCAGTTGATGGGAGCCTTCCTGAGGGCCAATGTGTGATCCTGGAATCGGAAAGCAATGAAGAACATCAGCTTGGGCGGGGTGTCATGGTGGCGAGGGCACTTATAAGGACGGGACAAAAGGCTCCGGTACGTTTAATGAATTTAAACAGCTTTCCCGTTACTGTGAAGAAGGGAGCCAAGGTTGGCCAGTGTACAACCGCCACTTCAGTGGTGCGACAGACACGACATCAAGTGCCACAATCTGCAACAGGAACAGTGCCACAGGAGCTGACAAAAGAACTGTTGGGCCTTGTTGAAGGTAATCTCACACCTGAGCAGCATGAAGAGGTAAAATATCTTCTGACCCGATGGCAGGACGTCTTTGAGACCGAATCGAAGTCCAGAGGAGGAACGCACGTAGTCCAGCACAAAATCGACACTGGAGAAGCAAGACCTATCCGCCAGGTACCTCGAAGATTACCACTGGCTAAAAGAGAGGAGGCCGAGCGGATTATTAAGGAAATGGAGGCTGATGGTGTCATCGAGCCTTCCAATAGTCCTTGGATGTCTCCCGTCGTTCTGGTGAAAAAAAAGGACGGCTCTACCAGGTTCTGCGTGGACTATCGCCTCTTAAATAACGTCACTAAGAAGGACAGCTATCCACTTCCCAGGATTGACGACACTCTGGATACATTGGAAGGCTGTCAGCTGTTTTCGACGTTGGACCTCAGGAGCGGTTACTGGCAAATTGGTTTGGCTCCTGAAGACAAGGAAAAGACGGCGTTCTCGATCGGAACTGGACTATGGCAATTTACAGTGATGCCGTTTGGTCTTTGCAACGCTCCAGCGACGTTTGAAAGGCTCATGGAAAACGTTTTAAGGGGCCTCTCGTGGGAAATATGCCTGGTGTACCTAGACGACATCATTGTGCTAGGGAAATCCTTTGACCACCATCTACGGAATTTGGAACGTGTTTTCGAACGGCTACGTGCAGCCAATTTGAAACTGAACCCTAAGAAGTGCAACCTCTTCCGAAGGCGGGTTTGTTATCTAGGCCATGTTGTGTCAGATAAAGGCGTCTCAGTGGACCCGGAGAAGATTGCGGCCATCACAAATTGGCCAGTGCCCCGAGATAAGCACCAGGTGAGAAGTTTTCTTGGGCTCTGCACATACTATAGGAGGTATGTACAAGGATTTGCAAACATAGCGAAGCCTTTGACGAAGCTCACGGAATAGAAACGGCCATACATCTGGGACCAAGACTGCCAGAAGGCTTTCGAGGAGCTGAAGAATAAACTGAGTAGTGCCCCGATCCTAAGTTATCCAAGACCTGAGGGCAGGTTCATTCTTGATACCGATGCCAGCAACACCGCTATTGGGAGTGTCCTTTCTCAGCTTCAGGACGGCGAAGAGAAGGTTATCGGATACTTCAGCAAAGCTTTGTCGGCGCCTGAAAGAAACTACTGTACAACAAGAAAGGAGCTGCTGGCAGTAGTTAAGTCAATCGAGCATTTTCATAAATATTTGTATGGGAGAAAATTCCTATTAAGAACGGACCATGCTTCACTCATGTGGCTCTTGCGGTTTAAGTCCCCAGAAGGCCAGGTTGCAAGGTGGATTGAGCGTCTGCAGGAATACGACTTCGATTCAGCCCATCGCGCAGGATCCACTCATCGGAATGCTGACGCACTCTCAAGAAGACCATGCGATGACAACTGCAGGCATTGCGCTAACCAGGAGGAGAAGGAAGCGACGGCGAGGAGAACAACAGTTGTCACCGACGAATGGCACGACTCGGAGATGGTAAAGGAGCAGGACAACGACCCGGACCTGAGGTACATAAGACAGTGGAAAATTTCCGGGAGAGAAAGACCGTCTTGGCAGGAGGTCGCTCCGCTATCTAAAAACGTTAAAACGGAATGGAACTCTATTACGATAGATAACGGATTGCTGAAGCGCACCATAGAGAATGATGTCGGCGATGAAAAGAGGCTGCAGCTTATCATCCCAAAGAGCAGGGTGCCGAACGTGCTTAAGGAACTGCACGACGGGGCATCGGGAGGTCATCTTGGGGCACATCGCACATTGGAAAAGGTTCGTGAGCGGTTCTATTGGGCGAACCTTAAGGACGACGTCATGGATTGGTGCAGACGTTGTGCAACATGTGCTGCCTCTAATGGACCCACCAAGAGAAGGAGAGCCCCAATGAAGCAGTATAATGTGGGAGCCCCTTTTGAACGAATAGCTGTCGACATCGTTGGCCCTTTCCCTACGACGGATGCGGGAAACCGCTACATACTGGTGGCCATAGACTACTTCAGCAAGTGGGTAGAGGCCTACGCAATAAGGAATCAGGAAACCTGCACCGTTGCGGACATTCTTGTGACGCAGCTCGTCAGTCGGTTTGGTGTTCCCTTGGAAATACACTCCGACCAAGGAAGGAACTTCGAGTCTGATGTCTTCTCCAGGATGTGTGAGGTACTAGGTCTGCGCAAGACTCGGACGACACCACTCCATCCACAATCTGATGGCATGGTGGAACGGATGAACAGGACGATGAATCGCTACCTGTCGAAAGTCGTATCAGAACATCAGAAGGACTGGGACCAGTATCTACATCTGTTCTTGCTGGCCTATCGCAGTTCCATCCATGAAACCACCGGACAGACACCTGCAAGTGTGTTATTCGGCCGAGAGCTTCGTCTACCATGCGACTTGAAGTTTGGCATTACACCAGAAGAGGACGTCGCAGGCGAAGATTACGTTGCCAGCCTTCGAAAACGGATGGACGCTATCCACGAAAAGGTACGCTCTAACATCCTCGGAGCTAGTGACAGGATGAAGGATCGCTACGACATTAGGGCCGAAGAAGGAGGTTTTCTACCTGGGGACATGGTCTGGCTTTTCAATCCCAGAAGACGTCGAGGATACTCCCCAAAACTCCAGAGCTCCTGGGAAGGACCTTACGAGGTCGAAAATAGAATAAACGACGTAGTTTACCGTATAAGGAAGCCACCCAGAGGGAAACCAAAGGTTGTCCACTTCAATCGTCTGGCACCATACAAGGGAAACCACTCGGATACAGAAGATCAACGTGTCTCGACTATCAACACCACAGAAGCGAGCGCTAGGTATTCCGAGTCGCCATTGGGAATAAGGGGCAGACATGGAGTGACGTTACGAAGCACATACCTGGACATCTTCGAGTTACCAGCACAAACATTCACCCAATCACGAACTGCTCTGGGACAGATCAACCTTAAGGAGGAGGTAGTGTTGCGGCCGGTGAAGAAAAACACAGCGCCGTTTGAGAACAATCCGTCCATTGTTTGGCGCGGGAGTAGCGAGCGGCTTACATCAAACGGACATCCCGAACGTGCTAGACAAGCCGGGATTGTTCTCGAACATTCTTCATAAGTCTTATAAATAGAGGGTTTGACAAGCCTCGGGAGTGGAGAGTCAACACCCGTGGAGTGAGCTTCGTAGTGAACAGTTAGTGTGATAAGTGGTTAGCCTAGTTGTGATAAGTTCTTGTGGTGTAGTGTAATAGTGGCAGTAATTGCCATTGTGAGTATTTGATTAATAAATTATTGTTCTATTGTTAATTGGTAATTTTATCAAACCCGTAGCCCGTAACACTATTATAGGTGGAATTATCAAACAGTTTGAAAAGGTAGAACCAACATAAAATAAAATTAAAAGTTATACACACCGACTCTCAATAAATAATCATCGACGAACACATACTTGTTCTCGCTCATACAATAAACTATAAACTCCGGTTAATAAGTTCAATAAAATGCGCAAAAAAGGAGCTGGATGATAAATCTTACAACTGGATTAGGCGATACAAAATCGAGACCGCACGATAAAGCTGATGGTGGACAAAATCTTTTATCATGCCAGATATATTCTATAATCTAGTTTATTAAATCTCATTTTTTAAAGTCACATTGGTACCAAATGTACAGAAAAAGGTATACAATTTTAAAAAATAAATGAATGGTACGTCATTTTCTTTTTTTTTTTTACTGAAATTCTTAGATGTTAACGTTTTAACCGTTTTTGAAAAATCTCTGTCACCAGATTTTGTAATAAATAAAAAAAAAAATAAAAAAATAAAAAAACGAAAATGAGATAAAATTTAATAAATAAAGCCCCCTCCGTTTGACCAATTTCGGCTGTCTTATCGCGGGCGTATACATTCATCAAATACCCAGTTTGATCAAAATCGGTAAGGCCGTTTTTGAGTAAATAAAAATCTGGTGCGATGCGCGCAACACACATCTTTCACTAACCAACTTTGATTAGAAATTAACGTGTTTTGTTGATTGCCATTTCCCAATGCGACACATTTTTCCACATTCATGTACTTATTTTTGTTTGTGTTTGCTCTTTAAAGTACTCTATTTTTTTATAACTAAGCAACAGCTTTATTTGTGATAATTCGGCATTTCAAGCATAATACTCCAAGTCGTATGATTTTAGAATTCTCTAGGTAGTTGTTGAAAACTTCATTTAGTTACCATGAAACAAATAATTTCCATTAAATAAACAGAACATCTTTAATTATAATGAATGTTCTGTCATTAAAGCCGTACTGCGTAAGCTCAACGTGTTTTATGAGTTGACGGAATATTTTTCGTTTTTTGTTCTGTATATGTTTACTTGATTTTTTTCATATTTCATGTTTCCCTTTTCTTATTTTTAGTTAATTTCTCCATATAAACAAAAACAAAGGTACTTTATAGATAAATAGAAAAGGCCCCTTCCCCATTTAAGCCCCATCAGAATATTTTAATAATGATAAAACTTACCTGATATTAAATAATACTTGATTTTCATTAAACATGACGAGTTCAATCAAAACAGCTAGAGCTTTTGAGGAAATCGAAAAAATCGTAAACATGAGAAAAAGTTACGAATAAAGTGCCCCCTCCGTTTGTTCAATTTTGATGAAATATTTACTGTCACATCGCGGGCATGTACATACACGATATACCCAATTTCAGGTTCGTAAGTTTTAGAGTTTTTGAGCAAGTCTGTTCACACATACACACACACACAAATTCGCGGGACTTGTGTATTTCCGTTAAAACCCGTATAAACGTGTATTTCCGTTGAAAACCGGAAGTCGAAATTTTTCACGATCGCAATTACCTTACTATAGGTAAAAATACAATATTGTAAGATATAAATACCATATCAGTTTCAGGAATCTGAGGGTAATTATCTTAATTTTCCTCACAATTATCTTATAAATAATTCTTATTTTTCTTCTCTTGTGTGATAATAAATATCAACTATGATGAATGATAATAAATATCAACTAAAAACCTAGGAGGATATTGTGACATTAAAAACAAGGAGACTGTTTCCTTTTTCTGAATAAATAATAATACTTTATACACACACACAGAGAGTGTATTTCAAAAATTTGGAAAATAGCAATCATAAAAGTCCTATGACCTGATACTCATTTATTTTTCAATATTTATATACATATACACGTTATTCACTAAAGGCCACAAGTAGAAAATAAGGAGAATCATTGAATTCATTTTAATAAGCAATAATTTGAATAATTTCAGGACTTATAATAAGACATTTTAATTATTGTTCAGGGATTATTAATGTTACAAAATTAATTAATTTTGGAATAATTAATGTTCCGACGGATAGATTCTGCGAAGCTAAATCTCGCGGGACTGTGGAAGGTTAAAAGGATGAAGGGCTTGTTTAAGCGTCGCCCGGAGCTTTTGGAACTCCGGCTTCTAACTGCAATAATCCGAAGCCACATGCTATAAGTTTTGAGTTATGACCCAGTTCATAGCAAAAGAAAGGATGAAATCGAAAATGAGACATCATAGGAGATGGGAATTTTAAGAATATTTGTTGAAATCCAAATCTGGTCCAATTACTTTAAATATTTATTTTTTAATTTGTAGTGACGCCTTTAATTTAACTGAAATTATAATCACCGGAGTGATGCTATATCAAAAATAGGATAATTACATTACAATACATCACTGAATAAGATGGCCACGAATTTAACTTGTACGATCAAGCACCGGTGAATGATCCATGTGAGTCGGTGAATAATCCAGCGCGTAATGAAGGGATCAAGTTTGAGCAAAGGATGAATCCATGAGAATGGGTTGGTAGGAAACCACCAATCCAACTTATACCTGGTTACTTATAAAATTAATTTACTTACTATTAACTGTTGTTCCAAATAATCTTGTCTCCTTCATTATAAGTAATAAGTACGTTACGGTACTTATTAAAAGTAAAAAGTAAGTAACTTATTAAAAAAGTAAGTACGAGTAAGAAAATTATACATAACAAAGTATCGGCTATATATTTACGAATTCAGAATACTTTTTGTAAATTATTCTCAAAAACTATCTGGGAGCTAGATTATAAATTGAGCCGAATTGGCCGAGAGTGGTAAAGCGTTAGACCTAACAGTATTGCTTAAAATACTGATTATAACTAGCGGCACAACTCATAGTGCATTCATATATATGGTAGTAAAAAAATAAACAAAAATCATGTTTTCCTTTAAATCATTTTGTTGAAATTTAAATTTTTCTAGATATTTTAATAATCATTAATTTTATTTTTTACGGAAATTTGTTTCCACTTCTGCAAATCAAACTAAGAAATTTTGAAAAATAAAATATTTGTGACCTCTTAGGTGGCCTTGTTTGTCAAGTGGGGATTTTAATTGTTACTGGGTAAATTTGTTTTAAGTGAAAGATTACACTTCGCATTAGTACAAATTTTCATTCACTTGATATGCAATTAATTTTAAATGCGAATTTCGCAAATATATCCCAAAAAGACCTTCCCATATATTGATTACTTCTAGTCACTCCAAGTTAGAATAAAATTGTTCAACGACAAAGGATGCGACTTCGTTTTCAATTTTTATACATCATCGATATTTTGTTTGTTGTTTTAGGTTTTTAAATGATAATTTGTATAATACCTGATAATTTGTTTAAATTCAATAAATATTTTTCAAAAAATTAACTTTCTTAATCTTTCTTGGATTTTCATTAAAAAATTAAACAGACAATGACGGGTATAAAGGTGAGTTACACCAGAGATGATTTTTTTTTTTTTGAAATTAGGGTTAAAATTATATTAATTTTATATGAAATATTAGTTTCTTACAGAAATATTTTTCGAATTTTAGGTAAAATGGAACTTTTTCGTTTAAAAAGAAATCAAGCACAATACATCAATTTTTAAACATTTACATTCAATTACTTTTTTTAACCAATTTTTAACATTCAACGATTGACTAATGTTAAAAAAGTGTTTTTTTTGTTTGTTTTGTTTTATTTATTTTTCGAAACTCCGATGTTTTGGAAAGACTGACATCTATTTTGCATCCCCTTGCTTATACTTATATGTTTGAAAATATTTTATCAATAATAACTAAACTTGATTTTTTTCATATTTCATGTTTCCCTTTTCTTATTTTTAGTTAATTTCTCCATATAAACAAAAACAAAGGTACTTTATAGATAAATAGAAAAGGCCCCTTCCCCATTTAAGCCCCATCAGAATATTTTAATAATGATAAAACTTACCTGATATTAAATAATACTTGATTTTCATTAAACATGACGAGTTCAATCAAAACAGCTAGAGCTTTTGAGGAAATCGAAAAAATCGTAAACATGAGAAAAAGTTACGAATAAAGTGCCCCCTCCGTTTGTTCAATTTTGATGAAATATTTACTGTCACATCGCGGGCATGTACATACACGATATACCCAATTTCAGGTTCGTAAGTTTTAGAGTTTTTGAGCAAGTCTGTTCACACATACACACACACACAAATTCGCGGGACTTGTGTATTTCCGTTAAAACCCGTATAAACGTGTATTTCCGTTGAAAACCGGAAGTCGAAATTTTTCACGATCGCAATTACCTTACTATAGGTAAAAATACAATATTGTAAGATATAAATACCATATCAGTTTCAGGAATCTGAGGGTAATTATCTTAATTTTCCTCACAATTATCTTATAAATAATTCTTATTTTTCTTCTCTTGTGTGATAATAAATATCAACTATGATGAATGATAATAAATATCAACTAAAAACCTAGGAGGATATTGTGACATTAAAAACAAGGAGACTGTTTCCTTTTTCTGAATAAATAATAATACTTTATACACACACACAGAGAGTGTATTTCAAAAATTTGGAAAATAGCAATCATAAAAGTCCTATGACCTGATACTCATTTATTTTTCAATATTTATATACATATACACGTTATTCACTAAAGGCCACAAGTAGAAAATAAGGAGAATCATTGAATTCATTTTAATAAGCAATAATTTGAATAATTTCAGGACTTATAATAAGACATTTTAATTATTGTTCAGGGATTATTAATGTTACAAAATTAATTAATTTTGGAATAATTAATGTTCCGACGGATAGATTCTGCGAAGCTAAATCTCGCGGGACTGTGGAAGGTTAAAAGGATGAAGGGCTTGTTTAAGCGTCGCCCGGAGCTTTTGGAACTCCGGCTTCTAACTGCAATAATCCGAAGCCACATGCTATAAGTTTTGAGTTATGACCCAGTTCATAGCAAAAGAAAGGATGAAATCGAAAATGAGACATCATAGGAGATGGGAATTTTAAGAATATTTGTTGAAATCCAAATCTGGTCCAATTACTTTAAATATTTATTTTTTAATTTGTAGTGACGCCTTTAATTTAACTGAAATTATAATCACCGGAGTGATGCTATATCAAAAATAGGATAATTACATTACAATACATCACTGAATAAGATGGCCACGAATTTAACTTGTACGATCAAGCACCGGTGAATGATCCATGTGAGTCGGTGAATAATCCAGCGCGTAATGAAGGGATCAAGTTTGAGCAAAGGATGAATCCATGAGAATGGGTTGGTAGGAAACCACCAATCCAACTTATACCTGGTTACTTATAAAATTAATTTACTTACTATTAACTGTTGTTCCAAATAATCTTGTCTCCTTCATTATAAGTAATAAGTACGTTACGGTACTTATTAAAAGTAAAAAGTAAGTAACTTATTAAAAAAGTAAGTACGAGTAAGAAAATTATACATAACAAAGTATCGGCTATATATTTACGAATTCAGAATACTTTTTGTAAATTATTCTCAAAAACTATCTGGGAGCTAGATTATAAATTGAGCCGAATTGGCCGAGAGTGGTAAAGCGTTAGACCTAACAGTATTGCTTAAAATACTGATTATAACTAGCGGCACAACTCATAGTGCATTCATATATATGGTAGTAAAAAAATAAACAAAAATCATGTTTTCCTTTAAATCATTTTGTTGAAATTTAAATTTTTCTAGATATTTTAATAATCATTAATTTTATTTTTTACGGAAATTTGTTTCCACTTCTGCAAATCAAACTAAGAAATTTTGAAAAATAAAATATTTGTGACCTCTTAGGTGGCCTTGTTTGTCAAGTGGGGATTTTAATTGTTACTGGGTAAATTTGTTTTAAGTGAAAGATTACACTTCGCATTAGTACAAATTTTCATTCACTTGATATGCAATTAATTTTAAATGCGAATTTCGCAAATATATCCCAAAAAGACCTTCCCATATATTGATTACTTCTAGTCACTCCAAGTTAGAATAAAATTGTTCAACGACAAAGGATGCGACTTCGTTTTCAATTTTTATACATCATCGATATTTTGTTTGTTGTTTTAGGTTTTTAAATGATAATTTGTATAATACCTGATAATTTGTTTAAATTCAATAAATATTTTTCAAAAAATTAACTTTCTTAATCTTTCTTGGATTTTCATTAAAAAATTAAACAGACAATGACGGGTATAAAGGTGAGTTACACCAGAGATGATTTTTTTTTTTTTGAAATTAGGGTTAAAATTATATTAATTTTATATGAAATATTAGTTTCTTACAGAAATATTTTTCGAATTTTAGGTAAAATGGAACTTTTTCGTTTAAAAAGAAATCAAGCACAATACATCAATTTTTAAACATTTACATTCAATTACTTTTTTTAACCAATTTTTAACATTCAACGATTGACTAATGTTAAAAAAGTGTTTTTTTTGTTTGTTTTGTTTTATTTATTTTTCGAAACTCCGATGTTTTGGAAAGACTGACATCTATTTTGCATCCCCTTGCTTATACTTATATGTTTGAAAATATTTTATCAATAATAACTAAACTTGATTTTTTTCATATTTCATGTTTCCCTTTTCTTATTTTTAGTTAATTTCTCCATATAAACAAAAACAAAGGTACTTTATAGATAAATAGAAAAGGCCCCTTCCCCATTTAAGCCCCATCAGAATATTTTAATAATGATAAAACTTACCTGATATTAAATAATACTTGATTTTCATTAAACATGACGAGTTCAATCAAAACAGCTAGAGCTTTTGAGGAAATCGAAAAAATCGTAAACATGAGAAAAAGTTACGAATAAAGTGCCCCCTCCGTTTGTTCAATTTTGATGAAATATTTACTGTCACATCGCGGGCATGTACATACACGATATACCCAATTTCAGGTTCGTAAGTTTTAGAGTTTTTGAGCAAGTCTGTTCACACATACACACACACACAAATTCGCGGGACTTGTGTATTTCCGTTAAAACCCGTATAAACGTGTATTTCCGTTGAAAACCGGAAGTCGAAATTTTTCACGATCGCAATTACCTTACTATAGGTAAAAATACAATATTGTAAGATATAAATACCATATCAGTTTCAGGAATCTGAGGGTAATTATCTTAATTTTCCTCACAATTATCTTATAAATAATTCTTATTTTTCTTCTCTTGTGTGATAATAAATATCAACTATGATGAATGATAATAAATATCAACTAAAAACCTAGGAGGATATTGTGACATTAAAAACAAGGAGACTGTTTCCTTTTTCTGAATAAATAATAATACTTTATACACACACACAGAGAGTGTATTTCAAAAATTTGGAAAATAGCAATCATAAAAGTCCTATGACCTGATACTCATTTATTTTTCAATATTTATATACATATACACGTTATTCACTAAAGGCCACAAGTAGAAAATAAGGAGAATCATTGAATTCATTTTAATAAGCAATAATTTGAATAATTTCAGGACTTATAATAAGACATTTTAATTATTGTTCAGGGATTATTAATGTTACAAAATTAATTAATTTTGGAATAATTAATGTTCCGACGGATAGATTCTGCGAAGCTAAATCTCGCGGGACTGTGGAAGGTTAAAAGGATGAAGGGCTTGTTTAAGCGTCGCCCGGAGCTTTTGGAACTCCGGCTTCTAACTGCAATAATCCGAAGCCACATGCTATAAGTTTTGAGTTATGACCCAGTTCATAGCAAAAGAAAGGATGAAATCGAAAATGAGACATCATAGGAGATGGGAATTTTAAGAATATTTGTTGAAATCCAAATCTGGTCCAATTACTTTAAATATTTATTTTTTAATTTGTAGTGACGCCTTTAATTTAACTGAAATTATAATCACCGGAGTGATGCTATATCAAAAATAGGATAATTACATTACAATACATCACTGAATAAGATGGCCACGAATTTAACTTGTACGATCAAGCACCGGTGAATGATCCATGTGAGTCGGTGAATAATCCAGCGCGTAATGAAGGGATCAAGTTTGAGCAAAGGATGAATCCATGAGAATGGGTTGGTTTTATGTTTTCCTTTAAATCATTTTGTTGAAATTTAAATTTTTCTAGATATTTTAATAATCATTAATTTTATTTTTTACGGAAATTTGTTTCCACTTCTGCAAATCAAACTAAGAAATTTTGAAAAATAAAATATTTGTGACCTCTTAGGTGGCCTTGTTTGTCAAGTGGGGATTTTAATTGTTACTGGGTAAATTTGTTTTAAGTGAAAGATTACACTTCGCATTAGTACAAATTTTCATTCACTTGATATGCAATTAATTTTAAATGCGAATTTCGCAAATATATCCCAAAAAGACCTTCCCATATATTGATTACTTCTAGTCACTCCAAGTTAGAATAAAATTGTTCAACGACAAAGGATGCGACTTCGTTTTCAATTTTTATACATCATCGATATTTTGTTTGTTGTTTTAGGTTTTTAAATGATAATTTGTATAATACCTGATAATTTGTTTAAATTCAATAAATATTTTTCAAAAAATTAACTTTCTTAATCTTTCTTGGATTTTCATTAAAAAATTAAACAGACAATGACGGGTATAAAGGTGAGTTACACCGGAAATGATTTTTTTTTTTTTGAAATTAGGGTTAAAATTATATTAATTTTATATGAAATATTAGTTTCTTACAGAAATATTTTTCGAATTTTAGGTAAAATGGAACTTTTTCGTTTAAAAAGAAATCAAGCACAATACATCAATTTTTAAACATTTACATTCAATTACTTTTTTTAACCAATTTTTAACATTCAACGATTGACTAATGTTAAAAAAGTGTTTTTTTTGTTTGTTTTGTTTTATTTATTTTTCGAAACTCCGATGTTTTGGAAAGACTGACATCTATTTTGCATCCCCTTGCTTATACTTATATGTTTGAAAATATTTTATCAATAATAACTAATCTTTCCTTTTGTTTTTGTTTTTTTAAAGATAGATGTAAGATGTAAGATAGATGTAAACAAAATGATTTTAAAAATGGATTATAAATGACATCGGTGTTTAAATAGGTCTGTGCGATAACAGGTTTATGCTCAAAATTGAATTTCAAAACATCGATGTCAAAAAACATTGATTTCTAAGAACAAAGATGGTTTTTGATTGATGTTTTAAATTTTGGTGTCAATGTCGCTACGCTAGCACACAATCATTTTCATTTTCACAATCATATGAGTAAAAAAATGTTTAAAGTAAAATGTGACATTTTTATTGATGCTTGCCAAACCAACTCGCTAATATATATATATATTGATAAATTAATATCCCAGCCCCATATTCGTATTCAGCAAAGCAGTCCCTATGAAATTCCACATTTACAAGATTTTTTCCATACATATCTCTAAGCACTATTCCAATTCATCGTGGGCGGGTTGAACTTTTTTTTTTTTTTTTTATTGGTCCTCCCCTTCCTTGCCTGTTAGGCTATACGGGGTTTCCCGGGCCAGGGAGAGGGTGGGGGATTGATGCCGAGTATTATTGAATTTCCACTGGCTCCGGGTTTTGAACTTGCTATCATACGGTTCTCAATCATACGTTGCCATGGGCAACGCGTAATTTCTGACGCGTTTGGCCACTCGGCTATCCCGCCACCCAAAAGATTTCACTGTAAGGCGAGTATTGAACTCGAATAGTTTTCCTGGGAAGCAGGCACTTAAACTTTTAGTCACTGAGGCTTGGGCGGGTTGAACTTTATTTCGTGGCGTACCAACTTATTGAATCTCGAAAAAGTTATCTCAATTAGAGTAGGCTAATTACAACTAATTAAGATAAATCCCTCCTCCACATCCTTCATCAGTATTCCAGTTATGCTTAGAAGGGGGGGACTTAGAAGATAAACAAATCTTGATAATGATAATTTTTTAAAAAGTTGCTTTTTGATTTATAAGACCGTTCCGCCTGATTTTGTTTCTTATACAGAACCAAGCAAACCATATATATATGTAAAAGCTATCAAGTACTATATTTTACAAAAAAAAAAAGAAGCTTAGTAGCTTGATTGACTTATATCAATTTTTAAAAAATAGTAACGAAGAATTATTTACTAATTAGCTGTTCATAAAATCGAGAATTAAAAGGATTAGTTACTTAATATTTACGATAAAAAATAAAATTTTAATACCATTTATACGAATTGATTGAATTCCAGCAATTGTTTTCAAAAATTTTCTCAATTTGTTATTGTTTGTTTTTTTTAACGTCACTTTATGCCCCTAAGGCTAATCGGACGATGCGGAGTCTTACGGCGGGAGTCCTAAATTTTGCCGATCCAGGTATAATTAGGATAGGTATTTTTAACGAGTACCTGACATCGCACAGGCTCGGTACCTCCATTTAAGGTCCTATCCGAGGGACGGCATAGCCAAGGATTTTTTATTCTCTTTAAAAAATCCAAGGGCCACCGCGGGAGGCGAACCCGCGACTTTTAGTAAAGTATGTTGCCATGCTAACCACTAATCTTTTTGAATTTATTTAATGCTTTTTTCTTGGTTCATAAGGCATCGCTACAACTTTTAGACCAAATTTTGGCTTTTCGGGCTGTTTTTAATTAGTAATGTGATGATTATAAGTTGTTAATTCCTTGTATGAAAATATTTTATTTATTGAAAACCTGGATAATCATAAATTATGTATTATTTTTTTTTTTTTGCCTCTGCCCTATGGGATCATTGCCAACATCTATACTTCAGATTTTCGAATAATATTTAATCGATTTTAAATATTAATGGTTAAATTAATAAATTTTGAAATTATGAGATTTCGTGGAAATTCGGAAAAAAAAAAATTATTCAAGAAGGTTCTATATTAATAAGCTACAATTTTTGTTTTAATTATCCGTATTTGCAAATTTTAAACTGGATATAAATTTTATATTACTACAGCACATCTGACAGAACATCAGACAATGGCTGTTTGATTCATCGAAAAGCTAAGACAAATATTTATACAATTTATTCTACTTCATACAAAAAAAAATATATGTGTAGTTAATTATTATTTTTAACAGAAGCGAATCCAAAAGCCTAAAAGGAAAATAAGGAAATACCTAATCTAAAGCTTAACATTTCCAACATTACATTATTATAAGGTAGGGAAAGATGATAGCATCTGCGAAAACAAATAATTTTCAGTTGATCCAGGAACTGTGGTTGAAGTTCTCCCTTGGGACTCTTACAGGAATTACTGTGGCCACTTTACTTAAATAACTTGTTGTATACTATCGCGTCCTCCAGGTTACACTTACTCTGTCCCAGTTCTGTCCAGACCTTGATCGAACCCTCAGGTCCCATTAACGAAACAAGGTATTATATTCCTGTTATAAAGTTTCTAAACAAGGAAGTAGGTCTCAATAGGATGTTATTTTAAATAATCATCCTAGAGGCCCCTTTTTTCCCCTTATATATATATATATGTGTGTGTGTGTGTGTGTGTGTGTGTGTGTGTGTGTGTGTGTGTGTGTGTGTGTGTGTGTGTGTGTGTGTGTGTGTGTGTGTGTGTGTGTGTGTGTGTGTGTGTGTGTGTGTGTGTCTGTGTGTGTGTTTGTGTATGTCTGATGAGAAAAATATTTAAAAATTAATGAATACTATGAATTTTTTAAAAAGCTTGTACTTTATTTTAGTTTTTAATCAGTTACTTATTAATTCAAGCATATGCTAACTTCTTCACATATTTGGGGAATATATAATTTATAAAAGTAAATCCCAAAGTCCTAGGAGTACATAACCTAGTATATAACAAGTGTCTATATTTTCATAGTTATTAGACGAAAACATACACTACAAAATCCAACATTTATTATTATAATTTTTTTATTCAGATTACTAAAGACAAAAAGTAAGTGATCCTTGTTATTTTAATTTCAAATATTTACTTTAATGTTCATTATTTAATGAATATTTTGTAAATTATTATAAGGATATCATATAATATGTATATAAATATATATATAAAATACAAGGATATATTTTAATTTCTATTTTTTATTAATTTCTATTATATTGATTTCTGCGTCAAATATGCTGCCCTGATCACAGTCTCGCATATATTAGTGGACTGCGAATATTATCAGCCGACAAGAACAAAATTAAAAATGAGCACATCATTAAAAGAAGTGCTACGGGAAACCAAGGATAGTGATGAAAAACTCAGGAATCTACTGAAACTTACCAGATTTTATCATAGAATTAAAAAAAAATAAAATGCCAATGACCCCTTCAGGTAGAGGCGAATCCAATAAGTAAATAAAATTTCTATTAGAAAGATTCAGATTTTAACCCTAAGGATTTATTTCATAATTATTTATTGAACGTTATTGTTTGTTGTTAGTTTTTTCTTATTGTGCTTATAAAAAATGGATACTACGAGATAGATTGCTCTATTTCAAAATTATAAATCACGAGAAGTATATATTAGGGAATACGATTATTTTATTTTCATCAACAATGTTGTAATTACGCCAAGGAAGGCAGTTAAAGTTTACTTTTATTGGCATTATACATTTGCATTTAGGTTATGTTTATTAACATTGAATTTATTTATTGTTATCTTTATCTTTTCAGTAATAAAAAAAGTTATTACTTCTAATAAACTATTAATTTTTCTCAATATCGATCCATTTGAGCTGCCTTCAATATATGACTGCTTTTGATGACTTAGTAGAGAACTCGTTCAACCCACCTTACATGAATTTACCAAATGTATAAATAAACGATTTTATACTGCATAGTCTACTGAATTCTTCCACCGTATTAACTATTATACCATTCAAGTAAGAATATACCATTCTTAGTTAAAGAAGAAAAAATTAAATTTGTTCATAAGCCTTGTTTTTTATTACTTAATTCTGTATTTTTTTTTCATATTTTGTATTGCATATCCATTACAGTCTATTAAACGGGCGTATAAAATGTGTCGGTGATTTTTTCTAATCGTTTGTATCGGCTTTTAAGTTGGGGATCGTACTTGGCACACTGCCTCACACACAAGTAGGTCATCTTATGTTTTATTGTCAAAAGACCGAAAGCTATGGTTTTTTTACATGTAGTACAATGGAAATGAAAAATCGCCCTAATACGATACTAAGATGTTCTACGGTTGTGACCCACTTCCTGAGGTGTTCTTTGACCAATGCCTCGTTTTAATGGTATATGGATTGAGTATCTAGACAGACGGATTTTATACTTTTGGTTACTATGCGCAAATTTATATTCTTAGATAAGTTTATATTAAAAAGGCTTGCCCCATTGTCCCCCACGGCTCAAAGTTAGTGGATTTTGTAAAAATTCTTAACTTTGACTATACATTTACCAGTTTAAGGATAGTCTACTAGGGCGAGATTATTTCTGAGATTTTGCCACGAAATATATACGTTTTTAGGATTTTATTTAATTACGTTTTTAGTAAATTAAGGATTTTGTTCATGGAACTCACACATCAATGTTCTTGAACGCGACTACTCCAAATTTTAAGATCAATATTGAACGATTGTTCCTGTATTCATCCTCTCGATTTTAAGGGATGATCAGTAAATCGATAAATGTAACCTAAAAAGTCGAAAAAAACTTTCTTTATGCTAATAAAATACGTCTTATAATAAGAGTTTCATTATCCGGACATCGGAATGTTAACCAGGAAAGTGGAAAAAATATTTTTGGGGTTATTTGTCAAAAGTTGACTTTGCCGATGTGTTTAGACTTTATTTTTCAATGCAAATATTTGATATTGGACCTAGTGAATGAGACTTATTTAGATTAGTTTTACTTTAAGAATATCAATTTTTTATCAATAGTTAGACTGTACAATATATTTATTTTAATCAAAGTAACAGGATCAATATAGGCTAACCATAACTTGTTCACTTCATTTCTTTATAAAAAGTGACAATTAAGCTTGAGCTTAGGAATATATAGTCACGGAGGTCTAAATGGCATCTCAGCATTGTTACAGATGAATATGGCGCAAAGGCTCCGAAAGCTCCTAATGAAGACATTTAAGGTCTGGAAAAATATATGGACAGTTTTGGAGTGTGTTACTTTGAATAAAATAGAATATCAAATTTTTCCGTAGAAAAATAAAATTCAAATCATAAATTAAGATAGAGTAGCTAGATAATTGAAATCTGACACATTAAATGATAGCAAAGGACCACAGACTTTAATTGTGTCATTAAATTGATTAGGCTTATAAGTATACAGGAGCAGATGAGAGTAGCCCGACATAGTTGGATCAATTTTACTCATTAATTAAAACAATGAATATGAAAATGAAATAACAATAAGCGGTCTTGGATGACGATTGAGGAGAAGGGCGTATAAAGTACCTTTGATGAAAACTGGTCAGTCCATATATATCTCGTGAAATGAAGCCGAAGAAGATGGGCAGATCATGTAGCTCGAAGAAATCCATCTGGAAGGCTCCACACTACGATGGATACCTAATTAGTAGGCAAGAGGCTATGATTTAAGCCAAAAATCAGCTAGATAGATAGAGACAGAAAAGAAGTTTCAGAGCTGCGTAATAAACTGGCAAGAAGGAAGTCCAAGATAGACAGAGATATAGAAGACTGGTTAAGGAGGCAAAAGATCTAACAGGTCTGCAAAGCAAAATAAAAAAATAAGTATAAAAACCAAAAATTAACAAAGAGAGTATACATCATAAGGTATTTAGGGTATAAAGTTTATGATTGCTTAGTGCAGTAGCAGGGCCGGCAGGTGAGCTGGCCAGTTCCCAAGGTAACCTCATTACCGGGCCAGTACTAATGCTCCAAGTTCTGCGGTGCCTCTCAGCTAAATATCAGATGACCTTAGGATTGCTGTGATTTAGATTCTCGCTGGACTCGCTCCAAGTCCTCTATCGGAGTTTTTAAGATAGGACAGCCGCCTGGTGCGGCAGGGGAAACCTATTCAACAAAGATGGAGTTCATTGCCAAAAAACACAGAAAGAAAGACCATTGCATTGCAATATATTTAATCAACAAAACCTATTTAAAATTAATAACAAGTAATCTATGTTTATTTTCTATTTAATCTGTTGGTGTTTGTCAGTCTTATTGCAACTGCATAGAAAAAAAATCTGATGCGTGCGCGCAACACACAACTTTCCCTTACCAACCTACTTAGATAAGAAATTGACGTGTTTTATTAAATATCATTTCCCAAAGTCACACATTTTTCTACATTCATATCTTATTTTTATTAATCGTTAAAGCCGTTTTTGAGTAAATAAAAAAAACCGTGAAAATGATACAAAATTTATTAAGTAAAGTCCCCCTTTCGGTTGATCAATTTTGATGAAATGTTGGCTATCACATATTTGGCATATACATACATCAAATACCCAGTTTGGTCACAATCGTGAAAGCCGTTTTTGAATAAATAAAAGAAGCACGTAAAAATGATACAAAGTTTATTAAGTAAAGTGCCCCCTGCGGTTGATCAATTTTGATGAAATTTTTACAGACATATCTCGGGCATATAAATAGATCAAATACTAAGTTTAATCAAAATCGTTAGAGCCATTTTTGAGAAAATCAAAAAAACACGTGAAAATGTTACAAAATTTATTAAGTAAAGTCCCCCTTCTGGTTAATCAATTTTGATGAAATTTTTACAGTCATATCTCGGGCATATAAATAGATGAAATACTCAGTTTAGTCAAAATCGTTAGAGCCGTTTTTGAGAAAATCGAAAAAAAAACCTAAAAAGTTATTAAGTAAAGTACCCCCTTCCTTTAAGTAATTTTGATGAAATTTATGCTGTCACATTGCGGGCATATACCTACACTAAATACCCAATTTCAGGATCGCACGGTTTATAGTTTTTGAGCTAGTCTGTTCACATACACACACACACACACACACACACACACACACACACACAGACCATTTCGCGGGACTTGGTCATTTCGACTCAGGGGACCCCAAAACGTGTATTTCCGTTGAAAACCGGAAGTCGAATTTTTTCACGATCGCAATACTTCCACTTACTATATATTTCATATATAGGTAAGTGAAAGTAAAAATTATCAAAAATAATCTAAACAATTTTAAAAATAGTTAAGAGTCTCTTTCAAAAAAAGATAAAATATAACTGTTGTCAATAAAAGAAGAATCCTGCGGAAAGTTTCTAATTGCTAGTGTTAATGATAAATCGAAGTTGTACGTATTAGGATCGGATGAATGAGTGTGAATAGCGAAATGAATTTAGCGATTTCTACGGTTTAGCTACAATTCAACAAGTTCAATCGGTTACTATTTAACAGGGTAGGAAAAAATTCATCGAATACAGTAGAAAACGATTTACAAATGAAATCATCTATTCTTCTTCAAGCCGAATGGATGACATCATCCTTATACGGTTATAAACAAACAAAATTACGATTTTTTTTTCAATGTTATTTTATTTAAGGTAAGCATCTGAATAGAAACATAAGAAAAAAATAATTTTATTATAGTGTTTAAATCGTGCTAATAATATATATTCCATCATCAATAGTACAAATAAAAAAGATTCGTAAGAGTTTTATAAATTTTCATTATATACTCCAAACTATTTACTCCTAATCACAATTTTTCATTAAGAATGAGTAAATAATAGTCCGATCACTTATTAGTCGTTTTTTGGATTTATGAATTTATTATTTATCCGTAAATTGAATAAAAAATTGTGTTCGAATAATGCCCATCTCTGCTACGTAGACATAGATGTGTAGACACGTGTAAGTTATTATTACTTTTTTATTATTGATCATGACCGAAGGCCATCCTCAACTGCGGCTCGGGGTCAAACGGCACGGTAGTGCAAGTATCTACAAGTGCGTCTAGGGGCTAATTGACCCCGTACTTATGTCTCCATTTAAAACACTAAAACCTCTCGGAAAATGAACTAAATTGGTATAATTGAATATTTTCCTACTCTTTGGACATCAACAAATATATGACAGCGCAGGCCGTGTTTTTTTGACAGTTCAACTTCAAAACCCACACGTACTGGCAGTTACGAGAGTTACGCTAATTATAATTGAGGAGGTGACTAAGGAGGATTCATAACACGATGGGCCATTTAATCAAATTCTTCGAAAAATTCTAATTGTACATGGGGATTCTTTAAGGTTCGACAAATCGATTTGAAATTTTTTCGATAAATTTTACAGCTTTTAAAACGTTGAGCGCAAAAATGCTAATCGGATTATGAACCCTTCTTGCTGTAACCTCCTATATTTAAGCCGGACGTAACCATTGAACCGATGATTAGGCATTTTAAATTTATAGTAACGCGGTGAATTACAAAATGTAGCTTAATTTTTTAATCTAATAAAAAACTTATATTAAATAATACTCAGATAGCAGAATTAGGTAGTTTTATTTATTAATATATAGGTAACAAAAATATATTTTTTTTTTTTGTGAAAGTTAAAATAATCCGATAAAATAAAAGTTTGTTATTCCTGTTGTATACACACAACTTATTTATACCGAAACAAATATTACAAGCTGGAAAAAGGAAAGGCTCTTTTCATTTCAAAGCAGACTCCCATTTACATTTTTATTTGATTCCATACATGTCAGGGAATAGTAGGACACCTTTACGTTATATGTTCTCATTTTGTTTCCCATATAATTTCGAAGAAATATTCGGCTGGAGAGAATTCTTGAAGGAAACTTAGGAGTATTTTAGGTTTAAATAACCATTCCTTTCAAATCTGTTTGAAAATCCACGGAATGGATCTTACTATAATTCAGAAGAATTGTTCCTATTCGATAAAAACCAACTTGACGAATGGTACCTATATAACTAAATTAGATTGGTTGATGTAACACTAATCATTAATAGATGGGATATAATAGCTATATGGTAACAAATTCGATTCAGCCCGTTAAAGTGAAAAGGTACTTGATAAAATTTCCAAACTCATATTAAACTGCCAATCACGACGAATAAATTAAAGCAAATATATTATTAAAATGCCATATTCTGATGATTGCACAACATTCTACTTAAATATGTACAAATGAACGGCTAAAAATGGAAAAAAAAAATAGTTTGATAAAATCAATATTCTAATAAACAAAATTAGTTATTCGTGTACTATAGACAACTTATAGACATATAGGCTTACTTATTTTTACTGAAACAAATATTACAAGCTGGGAAAAGAAAATGCATCTTTAATTTCAAAGATTCGATCCAGCGATATTCACAGCATGGTTTCGTTATGAACGTTAATTTCACCCTATGATGACTAGGGCCCGAATCTGGATGTCTTTATTTTACAAGAAATAGACCTCAAAAATTGATTTTTCAGATTTAATAAAGATCTTCTGATTTAGTGTCAAGTACGGAAAGAGGTGCTGCTGAGTACTTTCCTTCGTCATGCCTACAATGCCTGTATATTTATTTATTTTGTATGATCACATTCGCTGATTGTCGCTAATGGTTGACAGGTGCGAATAAAAGCATGAAAATAAAAAAAAAAGATCTTAAGCCATTTATACAAAATTTAGCAAATATAAATCAATATAATATATGGATGAAGTACGAGTGTTTAAAAAAAAAAAAGAATTATTAAACTTCCGAAACCCATTTAAACAGACGCCATGAGATCTTGGGCCCATCTCTCATTCTTAATTAAATTGAGTAACTGTAACAAAATTTTTAGTCTCCCAATTTAATAATAAAATGTATAAGTGATGATTAATTAGCAATATATCTTCCTTCGGAAGAAAAATAAAAATAAAATTTATGTAAATTCCATTAATAATATAACACTTATATAAACTATCACCATGAGATCTTGTGCCAATACTTCATTTAAGATTGGAAATGGCGTATCGGATATCCGGATTTCTACTATTGGTATTTAGTTTTTGCAAAAATTATTTACTGTAATATTGACACCTAGGTACATACTAATACAGTAAAATTGGGGATTAAATTAGGCTGTCTGAACTAAGACAGAGTTATAACTAGGGCACGGATTTGAAGGATTTTTTCTGTACAAGGAAACGAGAGTTCTCGACAGATTTATGCCGATCTTGAAATACTGAGTTCATTAATATATTCTATTAGATTTTTTTTTTACTAAAATAGATTTCTTCTGAATAGAATTCTGAGGGTTTCACGAGTTTAAAATATATTCGTGATTTTATTCTTATCGGCTAATGGAAAGAGGCACAGTTAGTTAAAGTGTTATCCTGAGGACAGCTGGCGGAAAGATTAAAATGAGTGAGAAGGTGCTTTACTTAAATCGGTTCTAGTGTATAACCCAACTCTAAATGCAGCAAGGCCCCTCTATACTAAATCCTTTGTTACTGATTGCTTTTTCGATGAGCCTTTTTCTTTCGAAGAACTAAACAAATAGTTGAATTGAAAATAGAAGTTTACTTAAAGAATTTTAATATGGTTTTAAGTTTATTTAAACATAGATAGCCTATTTATTTTCACAAGCATAGCATAGCATAGTTCAATCTAAACTAGATTTTATCGATCTTTCAACTGTACTTGTCAGTGTAGGTCGATATGGTCTAATTTATAAATTTACTGAAATTGGAATATCAACAAGGATAATTTAAATTGTTCGTGAATTAAATGAGAATAATTACGATTATGTCTGTGGAAAAGAAGATTTGTTAGAATGCTTTCAAATGAGCATGGGTTTGAAACAAGGAGATTTAATATCACCCCTGCTACTTTCTCATTTAATAACTGATATTGATGAATATGTAGGCGGAGGTCTAATAATAAGTGGCGTAGGGGTGGGTAAACCTTTGAGCACACGAAGTTGATTTCGTTTCGTTTCCCTCAGATCCGTTAACGCTTCAGGTGATGATTAACCAATTAGAGGTTTACTTTAGAGGATGGAATTGGAGATAAATCTTCAACATCGTAAATCATAATTAGAAACTATTATTTGTTTATATTATACATCTACCAACTTATTAATAAAAGTTGTTGAAAATGTTATTAATAAAAATTATTTTAACTCCAGTTAATGTAATATCCCCCAATAAAGTGGTATACATTTGGTCACTGATAGATAAAATTTCATAAACCTCGGTGTTTACCTTGTAAGTTTGTGTTTTGCAGTGCAGTTAAATGCCTTGTTTAGTATATAGTTATTATAGGCATATCCTAAACTTTACGACAATGTTAAAATTAAGTTAAATAGGAAGGTTCTCTTATTTTAAAGGGCCAATCATTTAAATATTGATCTTTTATTTACATAGATAAACACTACGAGGCTTCATATATTGTAATTAATATAAAGTAATTTAATTACTTCTGATATTCATTACTGGTAAAAACAAATCTCTTGAGGGTATATACTGAGCTGATGGAGTAACAGTTCAAATCCAGGGCCGCTATGAAAGCGAAAACAGTATTTTCTACAGCCGCGATTAATTTCCGATTTTCCATATTCCTTAAATATTTTATTCTAGGTAAAATCTCGTTTTTTATGCTTCATTAAATTAAATAATTTTGAAACTAAAATTTTATCACATATAAATTACTAAAGTTTGCTAGGCTGTTACAGTGGTCAGGATGATGTCTAAAATATAACCAGTGAGGGAAACAAAATTAAATAAATTAAACTGCAATAATAACAAAAGGCGGGGCATATAGAAAGTGAGGTGCATCACCCGCCCCCCCCCCAAATTAATAAACAAAAATTAAGAATCATATTAGGTAGAAGGTTCCTCTCCCCCCCCCCTGATATTAATTATATAAACAAAAAATAAGTATCGTTACAGAAAGTCGTTCCACTCCAAGATGTTTGTAAGGAAGGGTTCAGTGGCAGCCACTATTTGTTGTTGACGTTCAGTTTCGGTCACAGAATACATGAAGTAGAATCGGCATACGAGGCAGAGTGAGGAGGAGGAGTGTCATCCTCGGTCTATCCCTTCTACAAGGATAAAATGGTATGGGGTAGCACCGTGCCTTCCCTTTACAAAATACAATTTTATTTATTTTCAGTCCTCAAGGTTTCGCAGAACTAGCGTCATTTCTATGACGTTATTTGTTCCGTGTTATACATATTAAGTATAAAATAAAATATTTTAAGCAGTTTTTCTTAACAGTTTTTTACAACTTTCTATATATTATTTTCTATATTAAAAACGATTAGGCGTCTCAAGCGCCATATTAAGGGAAAAAGGGCAGGCTTTTCAAGAGGATAAAAGAGTTTGTTTAATTCTGTTGTTGTTTTTTCACAGAGTTGGAGTTGGGGCCTTTCACTATTGAAACACAAACCTTCCCCGGTGAGATTTAGGCTCCCCCACCAAACGGGTGAAAATTAAGATTAGTGGACTGTATAAAAGTGGGAGCCTGTACCTGTAAGAGAAAATTTTAATGATTACTTACTAATTCAATATTAATAAATGAAATTAAATGTTGAGTTGAAGAAATAAAAGGCCCCTTTTAATTGCTTAATACATTATATCTATATTAAACATAGAAAAATGAAAAACATGTACAATGTACAAAAACTTATGTAAGGACTAAGTAAGTAAAAACGATATATATTAAAAACCAAAAAATGAAACAAGGTAAATTAACTTAATTTCTACTAAACTTCTGACTAAATAAATTAAAAAACTTCCATAAAAAATAAACTAAATTTAAATCCGCATCCAATCATGAAATAAAATGTTTATCTTGGTTTATAGTGCAAATAATGTTTTTTAGGCTTTACTTAAAGTAAATAAGGTAGCCAACCCTACCTGCTACGAGGTTATACATACGTGTTGATTCTTCGATCTATGTACTTCACAAAACTGGCTGCTCTCCACTAGTTAACCTTGCAAAATATCCCCCGCTGGTCGACATGGTGAAGGCGTCGTTAATAGGGATAGGTAACGTACGTATTATTTTCTCAAAGCTTGCTCCAGGAGATCTTCCTGGTGTGTTACAGGTGGCTAGTAGCATTGAATATAAATAAATACAAAAGGTGGTAAGTGCTTCGTCCCGAGATTCAAACTGGCCTCACTGAGTGCTAGAGCTTAGCTGACTTATGAAAACATATGGTGAAAAACGAAAAACACGCGACTTAAAACTAAACAAAACAATAGGTAAATGTAAAAATGCAATCAACAATTACAAAATAAATAAAATTTGTTTGTTTAATAAAATCAAAGGGACCATTAAATAAAAAAGGTATTAATATAAAAAAACATTGAATCAATAAAATTTAACGAGCTTTAAAAGTTGGTATGGTACTATAATGCTATAAATAAAAATATGATCGGCCAAGTGCGATCATGGTTAAGAGCTCAGTGTGCTAAAGATTCAAAGTCCTTTTTTTTCCATTGAATATATTATTATGCAGTAATTTATTTATAATCCTAAACTATACTTCTAGTTTTATCATTTTTATTTATTGTTTTTCATCGGGATCACAAAAAAGAAGCGTATTTCTTCCCCCTTCTTACATAATCATTCATATATCTCGTAAACGCAGAAAATGCCGGAAAGAGGCTCATGTATAACTAGAAAATCAACAAAGAAGGATATTTTAATTTTATTTCCTTTGCATCGTCCTATATTAAATCAACAATTTTATTATAAAAAGGATTTAGATAAAAATTAATTTGCAAAGCCCAGAGAGTTCTCAGTTATATTTGTTTTACTTCTCACTAACAGAGGAAACCAAATACTCACAAATGAAAAATGGATTATTCGTTTATGTTTATTTAATCTAGAGTTTTAGTAGTTTTGCCACATATATTTATCGAATTTGACGAGTTTTTGTCTACTCACACAAAATTAAAAAAAATATATATATACACAGTGTGGATATTCAGATTTTGGAATAACCGAAAGCAAGTAAAAACAAAATCTTCCTTGAATTTAAACTGCAGGAATATATTCTATACTCACCAATGATAAAAATTGTATTAATTTGCAATTAATTACCTGATTTCTAGGAAAAATTAATTATCGCAATTTAGACATGTCGTCTGGAAATGTGAGGATTAATTATGGCGAGTCGAGGAACGTGAGGGTTAATTATGGAATCCATATGGCAGTCGTTTGGTTTAATCATTAATCGTAGTTTCTTAAAATCAATAAAATTTAGTAGGAAATAAAAATCTCTCGATAATGTCTGCCGATGGGATACGACTATTCGGTGTAGCGGAATATTTTTTTTTTCTCTTAGATTGAATAATTTAATATAAAAAAGTTTCCCAAATAGAGCCACGAGCAAGGATAGCTCTTTATGTTTCAAGGTTTAAATTAATCCCAAAAGGAATAATAAAATCGTCTTCTTCAATACGTATACTAAAGGCTAATCTATTCTTCTTTACTTTCAACTTGTTTCTAACCGGGGCGTAGGAAAGCACCCTTAGCGCTGAGCTAAGAGCTGCCCTTTGACACAGCTCTTTGAGATAATTCACCCTCTGAAGCAGTAACTCATCAAACCTAATCATCCCCTACTCTATTTGACAATTATTTCAAGAAGCTTCATCCCTATCGATCGAATACTATCACCCTTTGTATCTTGTCTAAACTAATGATTAACCATCTGATTAAAGATGATACAATTAAATATTCTTAATTTACTTCTATATATTTTGGCCCAATTAAGTTATATAATCAGGCAAACAGAAACATATAAATCCGCCTAGAAACTAAAAAAAAGAGCCTAAATACTTTTGATCGATAAAATCAATAAATAATTTTGATAATAACTGGATCGCTGATAGGGCGTTTCATGCCCTTAAAAAACCAAAAAAATATCCCATACAAAGAAACTTGAACTCAGAGAACAGCCTCGGATTTAAATACTCATAACAGCAGTAGACTTTGGAAACGGAAACGAAAACGAAGAAGTAATTATTCTTGGGGATTATAATGCATGACTTGGTTGACAGGTAGGAAGCAGGGTTGTCGAAATATATGAGGAAGTGCAGATCACTGAGAACAGAAAAAAAAGCTCATTGATATACGCGAAGCATTCCATCTACAAATTCAGAGCACATTCTTTCAGCACAAATCCTTTCACCAATAAACATGGATTAAGTCTGGTTTCCATTCCTTCATCTTTGTGTACGTGAAATGTGGAATCGATCATATGTTCGATTATGCTCCGGACCAAGGTTCCTTACCCGTTGAAAAGTAGGTGGGGGCCAAAAGCTGAAAGTTGCAGAGCAACATCCTCTGCTCTGCAACTTTCAGCTTTTCATCTTCATCAGCTTATCACGCCAAGTTAAGCGGTACCTACTTGCGGAAGACAGTGTTAGTGTTCTAAGCCTCAGGCTAGAAGAGAACATTGACCTGAGCATAGGAAGTATTTCAGAAATTTGAGCATTTCAGGGATTGCATCCAATCAGCGGCTTGCGTGGCGCTAGGGACTGTTGAAAGAAGAAAACAACTAGATTGGTGGTCAGAGGAGGTGTTCGATTTGTTCAAATCCAAGAAAGAAGCACATCAACACAAGTACTTAGCATCAAACAGGGACGAAGACTGGATTACCTACAGACCTCTGAACTAACATGTTAAGGAGGCAGTATTAAATTTAAAAAAAAAAATAACTCCTGGGAATGATGCTGCCAGAAAATAAATGGAACTCTGGGTTTCAATCGATGCAGGAAACTTGGAGCGTGCTGAGGAATGTTAAAGCACCATGCGAAGGCAACATTCTTTCACCGATTATAGAGGCTACATGGAAAAATTATTATTAGGCCCTCCTAAACGAAACTATTACACAGTTTATAGCACAAGAAAGTATGGTAGAGGAAAACTCAAAGCTGAACCTTATGCAAGTAACGGATGAAGAAGTAACATTTGCTCTGGGCAGTGCTGAAAGTGGCACAGCTCCGGGACCTTGAGGCCTGCTTATGGAGCTTTTGAAGGCCGGATATAGTACAATGCTAACCCTTCTTATCACGGATCCTTTCTGGAAGATGGGGGAGGAATCTGACATTGACCTCCGCAACAAAGCGAAACTTGCAAGAAAGGCTACTAAGATGCTACTGGTGTTGTTCTCAGGAACGAGCGACGAATCTTCTCGGCCCTAGTCGAATCTATATTAACTCACAGTTAATATAGATCGAGGCCAGAGTTGGGCAAAAAGTAGTTCAACTACAACTACTTTTGTAATTTGTAGTTGGCAAGCCACAGCTACAACTACCTACTGCAGTTTGAAAAAACTAGTTTTTTTTCACAACATTTTTACAACTACAACTAGTTGTTATAATTGAAACTATCAAATATAAACCGATTTCAAGTATTTCAAATGCAATTAGGCTAATATATAAACCACGAGGATTGATTGAGAAGCAAGGAATAAAAAAGTAATTGACTGCATGAAAAAAAAAATTGTATTACTTACGATTTTACAACATATCATTCAACATGAAACAAATGTTTTTACTTTTAAATAAAACACATGGCAAACGGTGGTTGTCACACTCAACGGGGCGGGGGGAACTTCCACGCTTACTGTATATTTGTAAATTTTATGACATACTAAAACATTAGCATATATGTTTATGACTTTGAATTTTTCCTACCAATAATGAAGCACATTCCTCCCATTTTGTTTTCCTAAGGCAGTATCACTTTAAAGATACAGCTGCTTTCCTAAAAAAAAATCAAATATCAAAAATAGTTAGGATTCGACATGAAATCTTCATCCCCCTCCCCACTTCGAAAATCACTGTTATAGAGGATCACACCGACTGTAGACTTTCAATCACTTACCATAACTTTGTTCGGGTCCAGTTTATCTATATAAACTGATACAGATAAACTATCTGTGTCCAGCTTATGACTACAACACCTTCTGTTGCGTATAATAACATAATGCGATTTAGAAAAGGATCGTTTTTATTACTAGGGCAATTCCACGTCATTCAACACAAAAATATATCATTTTGAACCTCACCATTTCACATTTTCTTGAAATTTGGTATATGTGTACTACTTGTATCTAATAGAACAATTGTGAAATATTACTGAGATATGTCTACCCGTTTTTGAATTATTGGTCCCCAAAGCCCTCAAAAATAGGTCCAGAACAGAAAAAATCATGATTAAAAATAGCTGTAGATGTTTTCCAAATTTGACTAGGACCTTTGACATTTCATATTATATACAAAAATGTTTAGGTTGGTGCTAAAGAAATTTTCTTAAAACCAAGTTTAAAAATTTTATGTCAATTTTCTGGAAAAGGGGATTTTTTTAAAAAATTTATATATTTTTTAAAAAAAATAGGTCATACTGCCTATACCTATACATTGTTCTATATCATATGCAACGGCATGGAATGCGCTGTTAAACGACATCAATCTCATAGTCCTAGTCAAATTTGGAAAAGATCTACAGCTATTTTTAATCATAAAATGCTATTTATTGAATTTTATCACAAGTTTTTAATTTTTTTAGTAATGAAGAAATTTTGATCCCACTTTTATATTTTTTTGTATGAATAGATATACTACTACCAATTTCTTACAAAAAATATAGAACATTTAAAAGATGCTCTTTTCGAGATAATTGAAATTAAAATTTCAAACTAGGTTTTAAGAAAATGTCTTAAGTACCAACCTATACATTGCTGTATATAATATGAAATGGCATGAAATGCGCTCTTAAAAAACACCAATCTCATAGTCCTAGTCCAATTTGGAAAACACCTGCAACTATTTTTAATCATAAACTGCTAGATTTATGAAATTTTATTACTAGTTTTCAATTTTTTTAGTTATGAAGACATTTTCATCCCACTTTTATACTTTGTTGCATGAATAGATATAATAGTACCTACTTTTCATAAAAGATCTAAAAATTTAAAAAAATGCCCTTTTTGTGAAAATTGAAATTAAAATTTTACATTTAGTTTTAAGAAAATTTCTTTAGCATCGACCTATACATTGTTGTATATCATATGAAACGGCATGGAATGCGGTGTTAAACGACACCATTTTCATGGTCCTAGTCAAATTTGGAAAACATCAACAGCTATTTTTAATCATGATTTTTTCTGTTTCTGGACCTATTTTTGAGGGCTTTAGAGACCAATAGTTCAAAAACGGATAGACATATCTCAGTAATATTTCACAATTGTTCTAGTAGATACAAGTAGTACACATATACCCAATTTCAGGTGAAGGCTCCAGAAGTGTTGCCACAGTCCAAGAAACGGTGAGGCTCAAGCCTGTGTTGAATTGACGTGGAATTACCCACTAGTCAAAAGCATGGAAAAGATGGTTTGCCAACTTACCTAACCCATTTTCCTTACCAATTGCCTCCAAGAGGTGTACGATTGGTTCGTGCAGATGTCACACGCCGTTTCTTGAATAGTTTTGGTTTGGTCTTTATCCAGTAATGGACTTCAGCTGGTCGGGGTCGACAAAAGAATCTCCGCCACGGCCATCCTTGTCTCAGTCAAAATCTCAAAACCGAAACTTCAGGAACCCCCGCCGCACAATGTATTCATTGATAGTACCCCAACCCTACACTTCATTAGGTAAGGAGCATGACGACGAGAAGGATTAGGTTGCAATACATGCTAGATTTCACCTATGGAGATAATATGCCTTGTGGGTCGTTCCCTATCAAATCAATTAGGGTCTAAACCTTTAGTTTTTGGATTTTAATAATTAATCGGTTATTCGTTGGATAAGAAATTTTAGATTTTTCGTACGTACAGTTTCTGAGAAAAAAGTTTTAAAGATTAAAGATTAAATTAACACAAAGAAAAGGTGGGTTTTTAAAACAGTTTTTGGGTTATATTCCAAAACCAATTTGAGCTAGAAAGCTGAAACAGGTGTCATTTTTTTTATTATTCTCAGGTCCATAAGGATGTTATAATAACGAGTTTTAAGATACGGTTTTTCTTTTAGTTTCGAGATGTAAAAGTTTTGTCTGATTTCTTCGGCTCAAGTATCACAAAGGTTCCACACATAAACACTATTTTGAGCATCGAATATATATACTTTTGAATAAACCTAAAGTATTCGTACTAGGTTTGTACCACAAACCTTTGTTTGTGCTGACTTTTTTATTATATTTTTGATCACAAAACTTGCCACACATAAAACAAATTCTGTTGGAATCTATATAAGATAAAAATCTACATAAGATTTTTACGACAAATTCATTTTTTTTTCAAGGAAAAAAACAACGTACTTATAATACGATTTGAGAGAGAGTGATTTAACTATCTACGTGAAGAAAATATATTAGAGGATTGATACATCTCGGAGCGAATGATAATATTTTTGCCGATGATTGTTTACATATCGTTTACCTCAGGAACTATAGTGAATAAAAAAAAAGTAGGTACATTTGTCGAACATAAATGTTTATTAAAACAATTAACAAAATTATGGCTTCGGAATTGTTTTTGTTTTGTACCGTACTGTTATAATTATTAATTTATTTTACTTGTTTGGCATAAAATGAATGTTACAAAAATAAAATATGTAAAATTATTTCTTTCATTGATATTATTAAACTAATCTCAAAGAAAAAATAAATGTCGGCAAAAACATGTGATCGAATTAGACGTTGCTTAGTAGTTGTAGTTGCAGGTCTGTAATTATAATTAAAATTACTAGTTGTGGTTGTAAAAATGCAACTACTTTTTCCAACTACTGTAGTTGTAGTTGGGAACTACAACTACATAACTGATACTTGCAAAATAGTAGTTGCGCGCTGGCAACCAGAAACTACAAGTAGTTGTGTGGGTACTTAATTACAAATGTAGTTAACTACTGCCCAACTCTGATCGAGGCATATATAAATATAACCGCTTTTATACCAAGGTTCTGGATGTTGAAATCGACTATCGGAGAAGATGTCTCTAAATAACATGCTGAACAGTGACCGAAATGAAGAAGTAAGGCGATGAATGAGTGTTGTGGAGACCATCTCAGAAAGAATCTGGAAACGGCGGTTGAGGTGGTATGGGCTCTGCAGGAGAATGCCGGAGAAGCATTGGCCGCGCAGCTGCCTTTCGTAGGAACACCGAGAAAAATAAACATAATTTTAGTCTGTCTAAACCAGTTTTTAGATTAATAAAAATGTTTCTTAAGTTCTTTTCTCTTACCTTCTACTACCGAACATATGTCCTATTGGTCCATTCTGATTCATTCTAATAAAAAAAAAAAAAAAAAAAAAAAAAAATGTATATATAGGGTAACTGTACCAATAGTTGACATTTTGCACAAAAATTGTGAATAATAAGCTTCAGGGTTGATTATTTTGGTTCAAAATTTGGCGGTAATTTGCCAAGTTATACTAGTTAGATGTGCTGCCATCGACATTAGTTTTATGAAAACTCAAGCTTATTTGTGAGAAGTTGTAATAGCAAATCTTCTAGTGGCCTGAAAACTTGGTATCTGCTACCCTGTTTCATTAAGGTGGAAGTCAAGTTAAATAAACTTTTTGGTTGGTTTATTTGTGTTCAATTATTTTTTAACTACTTTCATGATATCCAATTAGTTCATGGGAATCATTTGATATCCTTTTCGATTTATTTATGCAATGTTTTAGAGCTTAAATGTGGGTGTCAACTATTAGAACAAAAATCAATCCTTAATTTCAATAGTTGACATCGATGGCAACTATTGGTGTTTTTTACTCTGATGAAACTGATAGTTTAAAATAATTTGCTTGATTTGATAAATATCTGGGTTTAATATCGGTGGTGGAATCACTGATCTAGCTCCATCCTAACCAATGTTCGACAGGGGTGTCAACTATCCGTTCAGACGTATCAACTAGAGGAATATTCTGTTTGTAAAGTTGACATCGTGTGTGTTTATAGTTTTCATCCATGCATAGCCTCAGCTTTATTTGACATAATCTTGTTTTGTTTATTTTTTAAATTCAGTAACAATTGTAACAGTCGGAAATTATAACAATTTTATTTTATTAGGGAATAAAATATATCGTAAAGTTAAATAGTTGAATGGATTGATTAATACAACTTATTATAAGCTTATAATAATTATAGATGTTGTAAATAAATGTTGTAAATAGAATTCAAAAAGAAACCTAAGAAAAATTCAGTTAATCAGGAGATACCTGAAAATGCTGCAGCACTGAAAGTAGACGAAGCCATACTATCCCAACCAGAAATTTGGGACGAGTAAGAAAATCAGAAAAGCTTAGATCCCCAAGAGCAGGAGCAGAGAATTAATGTTGATCAAGGAATATTTCTTCAAGAGGAAGAGCAATGTAGTTTAAGTGTTGATGAAGGAAATTTTATAATAGTTGGGTTCTCCAATAAGAGATTTAAGCGTAAAAAATGTCTGGCTCAAGTTACTAAAGTTGTCAGTAAATTAGAGATTCTGGTTTTACTTTTACAACCATGCTTCGGATGAAAACAAGTTTTATTTACACCGATGCATATTTCACAGTCCCATCATGTGATATTATATCCGCGATACATATGCCCAAAGTTTTTACCTTTAATGGACAGCAAAAGTACCATTGTGTTTAGTTTCCCACTATTAATTTAATTAATAGATTAATTTAAAATTATTGTTGTTATATGGTATCTGTATTATTCTTAATTGGATGATCTCATTTTTCAGTTTAATATTTTTTCTTTTGTCTATTAAGTTTTCGTGTATAAAGTAATTAAATTGTGGAAATTTTATATGTTTCATTTCAATTTTGAATAGTTTATAAATAAAAAATGATTAACTTTTATTGCAGTCCTAATTACCTAATATTTTCCTTGGGAAATTCAAAAATAATGTAAGTGTCAACTATTGGCACAATAAATGTCAACATTCCAAACATTTCCATTTTGATGTGTCAACTATTGGCACAATTTAGAAGGTTCAAAGAAATCATTTTTATGATTTATTAACCTTATAACTAAAATTATCATCAAAGATTAACCTAACATCAATATTTTAGTAAACAATGTCAATAATCTAATATTTTTTTCTTAACCTGTCAACTATTGGTACAGTTGCCCTATATATATATATATATATATATATATATATATATATATATATATGTATGTATATATTTACCTACGCCCATCAATCTATTGGTAAATTCTCTATTAATGCTAGATTTATTTTAATTCATAAAAAATACATATAATATAAAAAAAAAAAAGAACTAAGCATAGATCACGTCTGAAAAATGAATTATATTGATAAATAAAATTAAATTGTTAAACTACTAAGAATATGAAAAAAAAAAAATTAGTGTGATATATTATTGCCAATCGCATTATTTTAAACGGACTTCGTTCTAAACATTTGAAGTAATGAGATATATATCATACGCTATATCTGACAGGAAGTAGGAAATAGAATCATTAAATTCTCATTTTGGAAGAGTCATTTGGGAAAAGAAAAAAAAAAAAAAAGAAGAAAAAAGAGGCGGAATAAAGGCTAGTATCCCTTGCGGAGAGAGAAGCAGGAATAGAAGGGGGATTAAAATTAACGCAAAAAACATCGCTGGCTCTTTGAACTAACACCTACTTTGCGACTGTTTTATTGCGGTTAATTCAGCTATTACATTATATATTTGTACATGATGGCATAATTAATATTATATGTGCACATACATTTTTTGCAAAGATATATGTATATATATATATATATATATATATATATATATATATATATAGGTATATGTAAATTTCATATATGGGCATAACCATATTTATATTTGTTCTTTATATTTTTTTTGCCTCGGATTATTCTCTTGGTCTCCTGCGGATTAAGCGGGTTCATTTTTTTTTTTTTTTTTTTTTAATTTTATTTATTTACATCACTATTTATTAGTAGATTTATTAGTACATCACCAGTGGAACTAAAAAAAATAAATGAAATAGGTACATCAAAATAATCCCTACGCTAGGAAAGCTTTAAGTTCATTTTCAAGTATAGATTAGATTAAAAAAAAAAAAAATTAAGTAACTAACCAGAATTTACGGATTACTCGATACTAGAGAAGGTCGATATAATCTTAGAATCAGTGTGAAAGAATCAGGGCGGATTCACACTATCGCTCCGCTCCCGCTCCACTCCCGGTCCGCTCAAATATTCTAAAGAGAAATAGACAGAGAATTCCACTATCGGTACCGCTCCGGTCTCGCTCCACTCCCGCTCCACTCTCGCTCCACTCTGGCTCCGCTCCCGCTCCACTCCCCTAAAGTCTTTTCATATTCACATAATATAATTTTACACCGTTCACGATTAAAGCTATTAATAATCGAAACTTTCTGTATTTGGATTTTAATTAATAATTAACTTTCAGTTATTAAAGTATTTATTTATTCATCAATTTTACGGCCAAAAAAGTTCAACTTTAAAATATATAATATAATTATAAATTAATTTAATTAATGGTGAAGAAATAATTTAAATTTTTTTTCCGAATGTATTCGAATACGCTTGAAATGATAAAAAAAAAAAAATCACCAACAATACGCGCGGTTTTTCGACGTGAAAAATTCATGTTATGTTTGAGAGATATTTTGCTATGAATTAATTTACTCGTAAAAAATGGTCACCGATTTATTTATTGACTACACACTCATTGCTATTATAAAATAACGTTTAATTTGAAACGAATAAAAATGCAGTATATTATGAAAAATGTCAGATAATTAACAAAAAACTATATTAAAGCAAAAAATAATTAAAATATTAATCAGGAAAAGAAAAGAATACAATCGGTAAATTTGTAGCATTTACCTATTTCAGCTTGAAATTTTCAAGCGTATTCGAATACATTCCGAAAAAATTTAAATTATTTCTTCAACATTAATTAAATTAATTTATAATTATTATTAATAATTATCATTGTGTTGCAATATATTCTTATTATTATATTTTTTGATAATATTAACTTCTTCATCAAGAAAAGTACACTTACCAGCTATTTCTACAAACGAAAAAATGTTTTTTTTTTTGGCCGTAAAATTGAAGAATAAATGAATACTTAAATAACTGAAAGTTAATCATTAATTAAAATCCGAATACAGACAACTTCGATTGTTAATGGCTTTAATAGCTTAAACCTTTCAAAATTGAACGGTGTGGAGACATTGGTGAATATGGTAAGACATTAGGAGAGCGGACCGGGAGTGGTGCGGGAGCGGAGCGCTAGTGTGAATGGGGTAGAGCGAGAGCGGACCGGGAGCGGAGCGAGAGTGGAGCGGGCGCGAAACCTATAGTGTGAATAGGCCCTCAGATTCTAGGAACTTTATTATTAGGTCAAATTGCATCCCAATGATCGGTGAATATTTAAATTTATTATAGTTTATTTTAATTAATGTAGTTTTCCCAACATTTATGTGCATAAAATTAATATAATATTGTGACGTGAAACAAAAAAACAGATGATTAAGTATATCGGTACATTGAACTTAAAAGGTAAGTAATCATGTTAAAATGATCAAGGCTTTTCTGGATTGTTCCATTACGCTCTCTATATGTAAGAAGCGGTGGAGTGGAGGCTTAAATTTGCCTTGAACATTGAAGCAGGATCTTTTTGGTCACCATCATTTTCTGTTTTGTAATGGTGTGACGAATTTGTGTTGTAGATGCTTGTTTGACGTTGTTTTATAATTTTACGTGAATAATATTATTTTAAAACCACATCGGTTTTACAAAATATATTAAAAAATTTATATATGCGTACTATATGTTTGAGGATGTGTTCCATTTTATCCATAATTATTAGAATACTATTCGCGCTAAGCCGAATTAAATTCACTTTGTTTACTAACCGAACTAAAGTTTTTCCGTAAATAGAGCCAAAGCAACCTGAACATAAGATACTGAACGGTTATATCAACAAACTTAAACAATTGAAAGCGCAGACAATCGGTATAATGGATACAGAGATATGTTACTTGAAACAAAGGATAAAAGGCAGGAAGGAAATTGAATTTTAAATGTGCACTGATGGACTCGTTTTCTCTCTTCTTCTTTTTTTTTTTTTTTGACTAAATAAAATCTCTGAGTTTATTTTCCTTTCCTGAACGTAGCGATCGAGGCGTAAAATAAAAAAAAAATAAAGTTTTTAAATTATTTAGAATAAAGTTCTAAAAATACATGAAACAGCAAGATAAAAAAACTATTGTAAAACGGAAAGAGGATAGTTGATTAAAATAACAGTTCTGTTTGTATGGATAAAATAAATTTATCCATTTCCTTTAGTTTAAGAGGCAGTACGATATCCAGGATATTGACATCCATTTTCTATTTAATTTCAGACTAGTTGTGGGTCGAAAATGGACCAATATCGGCCCCCTGAAAAGTCCAAATAATAATTACCAAAAGGAAAGCCGTCGAAAAATAAATAAAAAACCAATGGTAAAGTCTGCATTAAAAAAAAAAAAAAAAAAATTTAAATGGAAGTTCACTTTCGATATTACTAGTAGATTATATCTCATTTCTAAAAATTAAGTATTTTACGAAAAAAAAAAAATCATTTGGTGTAATTTTAAAAAGTCAAATATTCAAGGGGTTCTAAAACCAATAGAAAACCCATTCCCTTCTCCCAGCTCTGACTTTCGATTCAAAGGAATGCTTAATTTTTTCTTGAAACTTTCATGACTAAAAATCTAACAAATATACATTAGTACATAAGATCCGAGAATTTAGTTAAATATCAAAAGTGTGTGGATTCACTTCTTTTTTTGCCAACCGTTTAAATTAAATTAAAAAGTATTGAAAATGAGGGTATCAATGTTGGTTTTAATTTTTTGAATCATCATAAACGTTTAAAGGCTGATTTAATTTAATAATTATCTTAGATGACATTTAAGGATCTTTTTTTGTCAAATTTTGTTCAACAGTGAACTTGTCTAAGCTTGCATATTAAGTCTTAATATTAAACATGTTTTATTAAGAATTCCTGAGAAACTTCATTTTAATGAGAAAATTCCTTATCGTATCACCATTTCAAAAGAGAAAAAATAATTATAAAGCTATTACACTCCCCCCCCTCTCCGTGACATTTAATGGCATGCATGTTTTTATAACCATTATGGCATTGAAGGAAGAAAAAATAAACTTAATGATGTAATTATGTGACTGAGTCGAAAATAGATTAGAAAATAGAAAAAGTTGATAAAGTTAACAACAAAGCCCGTGCTTTATTTAATGGCTTGGCTCAAAAACGAAATCTTCGAGAGTAGTAGTTGGAACAGTTCTTAAGAAAACATTTGCTCAAGTGAGACAGGGCTTTAGATTTGTCCGGTTTTCCCACTGTCCCAACTTATGAAAACGTGACACCCTCTCATCCCTTATCCTGTTTGTTTCGGCTAACTTTCAGCTGAAAACATTTTCTACCAATGAAAAAGAACCAAAAAATAACATTCCAGTAAGCCTCCTTCCAAGCGAGAAAGAATCGTATTTGTTGCATGTTTTATTATTTCCTGCACATTCATTACATGTTTTTTCAAACCTTGCATCACTATACGTAACAAGAAAATATCTTCATGAGAAACCTGGGAATTCAAGACAACAACCAAAACTTAATTAAAAGGTTTTTATTGAATTATACTTTTGAAGAGACAATTAATTTTCAGAATTTTATGAAATAATAATTTAAAAAACCTTCTATTACATCTTAATTGAATCTGTTCAAAAATAAAATTTTTACTATAAACGGCAATAGGAATACCTAGAAATGAGAAGGTGAATTTTTTTTTTTTTAGCATAGAAAACATAAAGGTAATGTAAAAAAAAAAAGACTGACAACTTCATTTTGTCTGTTATAAATAATATTATTTTACTTTACTTAAATTCATATTTTTTTTTTCATTTTATCTAATTTTGTTCTCATGGTAATTTATTATTTTAGTACAATCCCAATACTACATTTTACCGTCGTCTTTGAACAAGAAGGGTTGCAGAAGGGTTGAAGAAGACTTAAGTAACTTCAGTTGTGAACTATTAATATTTCTTTTTTATTTTACGAATCTAATTCTTTCCTTCATTTTAGAACAAGTAAATTGAATTATCAACAATCACCCACAGAATTGCACCTCTGATGAAATTTCAGTCGAATATATCGTAGTTGCCTATTCCTATTCCTAAATGTTAATTTTATCAACAATATTTTTAGAAAAAGTATAAAGATAATTGGGATTTTTTGGAGTTAATTATTGTAAAGATAATATATTTGGTTCAGGCTTTCATATAAATAGCGATTCAAATAAAGAAAATGGTTTGGTAGGGGAGCAGGAGTCGGCGGCTTAAACGAGCCATTTCGATTGCCGGAGAATTATTACTGCGGGAAAGTTGAAAATATTTCCTGGCTACCCTCGCCATAAATACTCCCTATCACGCCATTTCTAAAATTGTTACTCACGCAGTATCGTCTTCTTTTGTGCTATTGACAGATGTCATTAAAATATTGGTAGCGCATATATTTAGCAGCAGAAACGTGCGTAGAACAGCGCAAATAATAGGAGACTCCCATTGGTAAAAAGTGTACTTTGTGTGTGTTTAAATAACTTTATTCTATTTTATGGGCCCAGTGGATGAGATATTTAGACCCAAAACCTGCAAAGACCATTTTATTTTTTTGTCAGAAGATTGAAAAAACATGAAAATTTGAATTTTTGATAAAATTCAGTACTTCTAAATCATTTTTGCGTTATAAAATGAAGCTACCCAAGCTTTAATTTTTACATATTTTTAATTTTTTTTTTTTTTAAATTGTCAGGTATCAATAATATTTTGAATTCGGAGTTTTTTTTGGAAATAAATGTGACAAAATAATACTCGTAAGCATTTAAAAAAAAAATTGTATTCTCAATTTTGCACTGAAAATTAACATATTTATAATTTATAAAAATCGAACAAAACCAATTTCATTTAGTTATTCATTCTCAAAATGTCTTCTTCATGTTTGTCATCATCAGCTTCACTTAGTAAGGCTGCCGAATAATATTTTAATCCATGATTTTAAATCCACTGATCGTCAACATGTTTTTTAGTATACAATCTACATCACGGAGCTTTAGTGGGTTTACGTTGTGAATCGCATGAATGGGTTTGTTATTAGTATTATGGACAGTAGATTTTGATTTGAACTTTTAGATGCTGTTTTGTAGCGGATTTAACTGGCTTTGATTCAAAACATGAGGCCAGTAGATAATACTTCATTTTAACTTATAAAACAACTGAAATTTCTTGTTTTGATTGTGAAATTGTGCACTGATTAAAAATAAATTGTAAAATGATTGTTGGAAGCTAAGCCCCTCTCCAAAGGCATTAAATTTAAATAAAGTGGTTGAGACTCAGAAGTAGTCACAACTGGGATCTCATGTAGTCAAATTCGATCTTTTTTATTCATATTTGTATTAATTTTGAATAATTTCAATTTATATAAAAATGAATAAGAAATTTGGTTTTATCACCATCAGAGTTATCAGTGTTCAGGATACAAACATTAGCGCAAAATAACATTTATTTTTATTAACTCTATTAATTATCTCAACTGCATTTAAACAGTCCTTGCTTAAAAATGTTTCAATTGAGCATCAAATTTGTTTTCAACGCTATTGAAAGCGGAAATTCATTAGGTGCAATTTTACGAATCGATGGGCTCATAGCTTGAAATGAGCTATACCATTTTTCTTGTTCGAAATTGCTCTTTGTCAAATTAATTATTATGCTGGTAAACAACCCGGGTTTGCACCTACGGGTATTCCATATTCTAATATTTGATTTAAATTATTTATCAAAGCACGGTCTATTATTATTGGGGAATAAATGGAGAATCTAATAAAAGTTCGGCTTGAATCAAATAATTAATGAGCGAATAAGTTGTGAAGAAATAAATTCTCCTTTAATAAAATCTTTAAATCTTAAACAAACATTGAAATATCGTTCGTTTGAATTATGTGCTCAATAATCGTAATAACTACTCATCTACTCCATTAACTGCCCAGCACTGCTTTCAACCTATTTTGGAGCTAAATGATTTATAGCGGGCTAGATATTTGAGTTAAAGGAGTAAGGTCATGACAGAAAATGAGTCATTACCATTTAAAATCGGTACATCGACAGCCCAATATTTAATATTTTCAAGTTTTGGAAAATGGTGAATGATTTGGAAACGTCACATCTTCCTAACCTATTATAGCATCTAAATCACTACACTTTTCAATTTTAGAACTTAGCTGAAAAACAAAATGTTAGCCATTTGAAACTTAGTCGTAGTTAAAGTATCACCCAAACATATATTTTCATAACAAAAATAAATAAGGTTAATACTGATTTAAAAAAATATTCTGTAGAAATATTAAAGCTGGACATTCAGGACATCTCTATATATTGAAAACTGCGATATATAAAACTATGTAAGTAATAAAAAATAATTAATTATCCATATATTCTGTTATCCATAAATTCTGGTAGAGATTTCAATAATTTGAAATGAAATGTTTCTTTATAGTCTTTTAATAAATGTTTTTATTAATTTTTTTTTTGGGTTCATAATTTTAATTTGTGCTTGCCTGACAATCAGCAAATGTGCACTGTGCTAATTAAATAAGGGCATGTTAGGCATGGTGAAGGATGGCACCCAGCAGTACCTCTTCCCTGGCCTGTTATTACTTTTATTTTTTAATTAACTATTTTAAAAAAGATAAAATATTGATAAAATTAAAATGTCAAACCATGATCAAAAGATCAAAAAATGCTTGATAGATTGAACAAAGCCATTACTCCTGATTACTCCTGAAAGATAAAAAATCTGGTGCGTGCGCGCAACACACAACTTTCACTTACCAACTTACTTAGATTAGAAATTAATGCGTTTTGTTAATTGTCACTTCTCAAATGAACAGAACAGCTTTAATTATAACGCATTGGTTTGTCATTAAAGGCGTACGGCGCATGCGTGAGCTCAAGGAGTTTAATGAGTTGACGGATTATTTTTCTTTTTTTCTCCTGTATATGTTTACTTGATTTTCTTCATATATCATATTTAGCCATTTCTTATTTTTAGGCGTGATGAGAGACAGTTAATTTCTCAATATAAACTAAAACAAAGGTGCTTTATAGAAAAACAAAAAAGGCCCCTTCCCCATTTAAGCCCCCTCAGAACATTTTAATAATGATAAAGCTTACCTGATATTAAATAACAACTAATTTTCATTAAACATAACGAATTTGATAAAAATCATCAAAGCCGTTTTTGAGATAATCGATCAAAAAGGTAAAAATTGGACAAAATTTATTAAGTAAAGTCCCCCCTCCTGTTGATCAATTTTGATGAAATTTTTACAGTCATATCTCGGGCATATAAATACATCAAATACCAAGTTTGATCAAAATCGTTAAAACCGTTTTTGAGTAAATAAAAAAAACACGTGAAAATGAGACAAAATTTATTAAGTAAAGTCCCCCCTCCGGTTGATCAATTTTGATGAAATTTTTACAGTCATATCTCGGGCATATCAATAGATCAAATACTCAGTTTAATCAAAATCGTTAGAGCCGTTTTTGAGAAAATCGAAAAAAACTTAAAAAGTTATTAAATAAAGTACCCCCTCCCGTTGAGCAAATTTGATGAAATTTTCGCTGTCACATCGCGGGCATATACATACTCTAAATACCCAATTTCAGGTTCGCACGGTTTATAGTTTTTGAGCTAGTCTGTTCACACACAGACACACAGACACACACACACACACACACACACACAGACCATTTCGCGGGACTTGGTTATTTTGACTCAGGGGACCCCAAAACATGTATTTCCGTTGAAAACCGGAAGTCGAAAATTTTCACGATCGCAATACTTCCACTTACTATATATTTCATATATAGGTAAGTGAAAGTAAAAATATAATTATTTAATTGCTTTTAACTAACTGCCCAGATGTTTTCCTTCCATCAATTTTTCATTTTCCGAAAGAAGAAGTCTTGATCCACTTAAAACTCTCGGAAGGCTTATCATAAAAGTTTAACGCAGAGTACTGGATGGCTACGTGAGATTTTCTCTCAGGCCTGGAAATATAATGCTTCTCGTTGAAAACGAAGGGGGGAAAGGAAAAAAGGGGGGAAGGAAGGTGTGCATTGATCTCTTCACCAGCTGGATTGCACTTCAAATATAGTAATAAAAAGAAATAATAAATAGTGGCCGATTTTATGAAGTTTCTCTCATAACAAATCCTGACGCAATGCTTGGATTAAATTGAATTTCAGAGGCCAATTTTAAAAATAATTTATCTGCCGAGTCCTTCCCTTAAAATCTTATCTAATTTTATTCCTGAAAAATATTTCAAATCACAATATGAATAAGCCTTTTTTAATATAATTGAATATGTCACCCCTTTCTTTCTTACACAATACTATATACCATAAAACAATTTTAATACGTCCGCCTGTTGTAATTGAGAGTCTAAAGACCTCAAGACGTCACTGCTTCTTACAGACTTTTATAAAAAAATTGTTAATTTTTAAGGTAGACTCAATAGTTAAATAATTAGTTTCTTTTTATAATTATAACTTTGTAATTTTAGAATACCCTTTTTAATAACCCCTCTACGTTTCTAGAAAAACTTTTATTTTATACAAGCCAACATTTCAGAGTTTCCCAATAAAGTTTTGTGTTACCAGAATATACAAAAAAATTGTGATAGGGACATAATTTACCCCTTTTTTCTATTCTAATCCTGTCCATCAGAGAAAATTGAATTTTAGGGCCAACTACTGTTTCTTCAGTTCAACAAAAAAAGAAATAAAATAAAAAAATCTTTAGAAAAGAAAGCGGAGATACAACCTTGATCTTAATACTTTTAAACCCCCCAAGGCTAAGAAAACTTTCTTGATTGCTTTACTCAATTAAAAATCCATCGGCTACATTGCTTTAAAATTTATTTTCCAATTGAAATTCAAATAAAGAAAGATCTAATTGTGAGGAAAACTTTAGAGAAAAGAGGTGAATATTGTAAATAAATCTAAAAAAAAGGGATAATCTCACACCCGATTGTTTGAATAAACAAAATAAAGGGAATACAAAAAATTACAGTTGAACTTTAATTAAGTTAAATTCTTTATGGGTCATTCTCCCATTTCATTCAAATTTCATTGTTCTATTTTCAATGAGAAAAAATTACATTTTCCAATGATTTTTTTCCACGAATTGTTAAAAGGTAGGCTGCTAATGGTGTTTACAAAAAATGCCTTTATAGAAACATATATATATTATTTCTCAACACCTTTTTTTTGTCGGTACGCCATAACTTCCTTCATAACTTATCAAATTTCATGAATAAGGAATCATTTTAAAGCTTTCCTTAACCGCTATACCGGAAAAATATGCAAATCAATCATTTCGCCTTCCATTGCGAGTTAAAAGCGCAAATCCGCGCAAACAAACAAAACAAATACGTGTCAACTAATTAAGTCTTTGTAATCTCTAAATATTATTTAAACGTGCCAAAACAAACCTGAAAATCAATTTCCCCTTAATATTTAAATAAGTTTAGAGTTCAGGTTTTACTAAACTCAACTTAATGTCTATCTCCCTCATTCCACACGAGTAAGGGAGATAGATGTGAGGGAGATAGGTTTTTGAGGTTATATTAAAGTAGACCGTTCCATGTCAGTCTCTTATGAAAAACATTTATGGGTTATTGAAATCCCTTGTAAACCTACAAATTAACCGTAATATCACGTGAATCAAATTCACCTTTAAGGAAATATCAGTGGGTGAGAGAGATAGGAAATGAAACGACAATCACTGTTTTAACCGATAAAAACACCCTCACGAGGAAACGAGAGCAGAACTCCTGTGAAGAAGTTTATCTTCGTTGAGACGGGAATCTGTTACAATGTTGCCAGTAATGAATTATAATGAAATAAAGGTTTCTAAAGTTTTGAGGCCCGATTTTAAAACAATGAGAGGGAGATAGGTTGCATCTATGGGACAGGTAGATTATGGGTCATAACTTTTTTTCTATAATACGAAAATAGCAATATACCGTAAAACCAAATAATTAAGACCTTCTAACAAGTATGAAAAAAAAACTAGGTCATAAATAAAAGAATACATATCTTTTTTCCGCCATCAAAGTCAGCAACTTGAGCTGTGGGCGAGGTGAGGGAGATAGATATTGACATTTTAAGTTTAAATTTAGTCCTATAAACAAATTGTTATTGACATAAAAATTCTTGAACAACAAGCTGAGGTCTTCTATTAACCAGTGGATGGAATTGAATTATTAGCAATTTCACACAAATAATTTAATCTCATTGGGACATGAATTTGTATGTACCTATTAAGAAAATGACCCTTATATATTTTTTTTAAATTTATATTCTTTATTTGATTTACTGTCACTTTTGTGGACGTATATTTCATTATTTAAACTTCTTAGATTTCTTTGATGTCAGTTTCTATTAATAAGTGGTCGGTCGCATAGCTTTTTGCAACAATGTTTTGATAAAAATATGTATTAAGTTGGAGAGGAGCACATATTTAATAATTAGAACTTTTTGAATTTATTTGACCAGCGGCTATATTATTTTTTGTCGGAAGCATTTTGTTTGAAAATAATATCTATTTTGAAATTTAGTGTAATCTTTTTTTTGTTTGTTTATAATAATTTCTTTTTGGAGAGAACCCCATACAAATAGAGATGCTTACAATGATACAACGAAAAAAACACTTCAATCTTCAAAGTTTTTTTTTCGAATCGTTATAGAAAGTTCAGAAATGAATTTGAAAACATAACGAATGATTACAAAATCGGCAGAATATCTCCCCTCCTAACGGACCCCTGATGATCGAATGGGCTCTTACAATGGGTACTAGACCCTTTATACTCGTAATAAGCAATCAAGGAGAAGTCCACGTTGCTCGAGTCCCCGCGGGTATGTGAGTCCCTTCAGGCTACTGCAGACCACTTACACCGACCGGGCGCACAGTGGGGCGAGTCCACACTTCCGTTGGACATCGGCTATAACTCTCAAAGAAATTTCGCTGGACTTCTCAAATTTTGTCAGTTTATGTTTTTGAGAATGCAGAATCTTAATTATTGTCATTTTATTTATAATCATTACATTCATATATATCGTACGTACATTATAATTATAAAATATATTAGTATAAATTCGAAATGCATTAACAATTTTATATTAAAATTTATAGCAATTAAGTTTACAGTAGTATGTTAATAAATAGATAACAATAATAATAAAAACAATAATAATAGATAACTACCATGATTTAAAATGTAATTAAATAATAACAAATTTAATGCAATATACCTTTTTTAAAGTTATGAAATTATTCATTACTTTTCACAACACTATGATGTTAGCAGCACAAAAGTCGTATAATAACTATGTTTGATTTTGTTTGACATGACTTAAAAAAAAGGCTAACAAAATTATAACTTTAGTCAATTCCAAACTACCTACTTTAACCAAGCAACTACTGTCTATTTATAATTTTATGTAAATTAAAGACAGTGAAATATTTTCATTATCAATATTTCATTTTTACGACAGTGTACTCTTTTAACTTACTAATTATTATAGTGCAGTACAAACATAAACTATTAAAAAAATTAGCAATTTTATTAAACGTTCAAAGCCTATTGGAAATCGTAATTTGGTGAATAAATTGTTGCTGTTGATTAGGAATATATTAATTTAAGGATTATGAGTTGATGAAAACCCAAATATGCTAAGAAGATGTTCTAATAACCAAATTCACTCTTGAATTCAGTGTTCACCCGTGGTAAAATCTCATTTAAATGAGAATAGGCAGATTATGGCAAGATCAGAAAACTGTTTATAAAAGTTCAAGCCTTTGCTAATAATAGGGTATATGTAGTTTTACGGGCAATTTCCGGCGTTTTACTATATTATACCAAATAGTTTACATTTGTTTGAACCGTCGTAACTGTTGCATATGTTTTTCCAAAACTATAATTCTGGTGTATTACAATTTATTAGTAATGCTTGATCATACTGTAAATATTACATTAGGTTTAGTCAAAAAATATAGGCACACTAACATTAAATATAAAAAAGATGAATGTCTTAGTGTCATGTTTCAACTCGTTGTATCATTATTAACGCAAAGATTGAGTTAAAAATTAGTGCACATGACGGGGAAAGGAATCTAGTTTATTAATATTCCAAAGAAATCTATAAATTTTAACTTTCATGTTTTGGCCCAATGTCCGGCCGGACAGTGGACTCTCCCCACTGTGGGACGTAGGATTGATGACCTCACTAAATATACTATCCAATCGAGTATTATGATGTGGTGTCGAAGAGTTTTGATCCACGGAACGACTACTATTATTATTAATTATTTATTAAATTAAGAATACATTGTACATGAATATGCTTACATTCAAGTTTTGCGCTTATGTCCATACTTCATACGGTTTTAAATAAAGTCTTGAAATCCATGGAAGGAAATTCTTAATCTCAGTACTACCCGTTATTCACTTTTTATCACTAAACCATTATCACTAAAATGTACATATTATGTCTACCCTATGAATATAGTTATAATGCTGTTATTAAAAAAAAATACGAGTATCATATTTTTCTGTATATATTTCCTTGTTGGTTGTTATCTTGTTTGATATTTAGTCCTGCTGACCTCAAAAATGAGTAAATTAATGTCACAAAAAAATGTTATTATTTCCTACCGCACCCTCAGCTATTTCCATTTAAAATGGAGAAGGTTGAAATTTAACCGAAAAGCCTTACAATTGACTTAGAAAATGTTGGAATAGAGGTGGAATTGCTATATTAATGCGGTATTCTAGTAAGTAGGGAGAGCCAATGGCGGCTGATTGATCGCTGATTGAAATGAACATAGAAACGGTGTTAGCCCTCAATTGATAGATCTCTAACAGCTACTGGACCAACTTGATGCAGAACTCACTGGAGTGTGCCATCCTCGGCAAATGATTAGAGTAGATTAATAGATTGCCTTTATACCGTTAAACTCTCTTCTTAGTAGGATTATCATTACTTAGTTAACCAACTCTATTATGAAAATTATTAATTTTGGATTTATAATTTTAGTACCTTGATTACAAAGTACGACCTATAATTGTTATGGCTGTTAAATAAATGGGATGAGATGTTACTTACACTGTTATACTGTTACTTTCACATTCACAATAGTGAAAATTCCCATTTTTTGAAATTTTACAGAGGAGCCGAAAATATATTTTTGGAATAAAAAAAACCAATAAAGTTCTATTCGTTAAAATTGACCAAACTGTATATTTCAGATTCATAATTAATAATGATAGAATTAGAAATAGCATTAGAATTAAATCTAACTTGGCGGGTTTTTGGATGAGAAAGTTTATGGTGTATTATATTTTGTATTTGTCATATTCAATACAATTTTGAAGTATAAGTATGTCCTCCTCGACAGTGTGGCGTTTAGGGCAGTGTTTGCCAAATTGTTCACCATAAGAAATTCTCTATACAAAAATATATATTAATAATTTTATTACTTTATAAAACGTGATCGACAAGCCCACCAAACCCATTACGTATTGTAATGTCCGTACAGTTAATTATTTGTGAATTTGAAGTACGTGTTTAATTTATTTTTAAATTGATCAAACTTCAACAAATGTGCAGTTTAACTGCGTGAAGTTGCTGCATTGGATTCATTCAAACATTGTGACTGTCAAGTATTAAATAAAAATGATTCTCATTATTAGTAAAATATTAAAGGCAGCAGTGTTCATTAATATTTATAAATACATCAAAGAGTATCTGAGTTGGAAATGAAGAAAAACTGTTAGTAACGTAAGTTTGATGAAAGAGTGAATTTAAACAGATTAAGATATAACTGATTCAACGCAATTATAGCTGCTGAGCCTCAGCAGCGCCTGGCCGGGACTGCTCGTGTATTAAATAGTTGATGTATACAAAAATATATCTTTGTGCCTTGTCTTTCTTGTTAAACGAATTTTGTTTAACACAGTTTATTGATTCGATAACGTTAAATCTATTGGCTGCCTTTTTCATATTTCCGTCTTTAAAACAAGGTTTCGAGCACATCTAAGAGTATTATCGTATTAAATTTGTTGAGTAAAAAAATTATTTGTGCCATTTTTATGTTTGCATAAATGTTAAAGAATAATATTTATTCAGGGCTGTTATTTTTGTAAAAATATATATTAATAATTCCAATATTATACATTCTTCTTTAACAAAGAACATTACATACTTTACATTAATTACTTATAATTGGTATGAATTCAAAAATATCAGAAGAAATATCATTAACAACCAATATCTCATTAACTACCCTCATGAGCATAGACATACACTGACACAATGCCGAAAAGAAATTCAGTGAGCAAGAATACCTTAACAACCGAGAAACCATGAAACGACAGAATAACTTTGCACGTTTCGAATAAAGCCGTACCCTAGGAAGCCACTTAGAGAATAAGCCGCTTATTTATACAATTGGATCTGTCTAGTCTTCCTATTTATGCATAATTCCTATTCAACCTCACTTGGCCACTTCGCATACAAAAGATTCTTCCAAAGTGTAATTCAAAACCTCTAAATAAACATGCAGAATGAACATCTTGATAATAAAAAATAGGATGTTATGTTCTAGCTTAACATTTGAATAATAAAATACCTATAATTATAGGGGGAAAAAAACAGTTTAAATCTGTGTATATATATATATATATATATATATATATATATATATATATATATACATACATATATGAGGTTACATATAAGCAAAATATCAAATGATACCATTTTTAACCCTTTACATTTATTTAACAAATTTATCTGCTAGGTTCTTTTTCTTCACTTAGTGAGGAAGAGTGCTTTAATATATAGGATTTTTTGATGAAGGAGTCTCTTCCGCGTTTGAAGTTTATTTATTTCCCAACGTTTCGGGCTATTTATTGGCCCATCCTCTGGGGTTATCTTATCCTAAGTGACTTCTTTTTTTCACCATAGCCATATGTCATCTTATATTTTTTTAAACAGTATATGAATACTTATGTCTATCCTTATTACATTTTATGGCATATTTCACATTTTAGATTCTTTATATTTCACTGTCACATTTTTACTGGTGCTAATATGTGGACTTTGGTTCTTTACAGTACCAGAACAGTATTCATATACTGTTTAAAAAAATATAAGATGACAAATGGCTATGGTGAAGAAAAGAAGTCACTTAGTATAAGATAACCTCAGAGGATGGGCCAATAGCCCGAAACGTTGTGAAATAAATAAACTTCAAACGCGGAAGAGACTCCTTCATTAAAAAATCCTATTAACAAATTTAGTTCATGTTAAAACTAATTAGTAAATATAGTGACTTCACCATTGATTTGATTGATGATTCTTATTAGATGATGATTGATGATTCCTGATATAAGAAGTTAAAGTCATCCTATTTGTATTGTTTGAAAGTTAAGAAATCTTGCATATAGAATTCTCCTTTTTGTTTTCTTAGATGAAGTGTGTATTCAGATTTTTTCAAGCAATATGCGGTCATTAATAAATAATCCATCGATATAAAGTAAGCGCTTATTTACCTCTGTTAATCTTTAATAAAATAGCCGGCTAGAATAATAAAATAAAAGGAACAAATTCATAGCGGAGGCTTACGCCTTATGAAGTAAAACTTTCCGTATGTCTCATGGATCCCATCCTAGGTAGGAAGAAAACAGGGTCAGCAAAGAATGGATTCCGCGGCTATAGATGGGCCTATAGGAGATAGAGATAAGGAGGCAGCTTTAGCCACCACCTGTTCTATAGACTTGGCAAGGGGTGCTCCAAGAGTGCCTGATAGTAACCAAGCCTTCTCGAGTGGGTCATTGCAACCGATCTTATCTATTGAGTTACTTTTAAAGCGTCATCCCTTTTAAAAACAACGTGGGGATGGTTCTTAATATAAAAACCCGATATAGCAGTGAAGGAGGTAAGAAAATGTTATAAAAGAATTACCTATCAATTAAGCAGTTGTCTGATTGAAAATGTAGTTGAATAAAAAAATATATATATTCCACTGATATCCAAAATAACCGACATATAAATTGTGTTACTTTGTCTAATGCCATTTTTCGAATAATACAGACAATTACTAACGTGATATTGGGGCAGGTTGTAGTTCTGATCCTTATGCCATTTCTTTATTAACAACATATTGGATAAATATATTGCTTAATGATAGTAGGTACACATTTCTGCTTTCTATATCGGAACAGAAGTTAATTGCTCAGGTGGGGTGAGTGTAATTTTTTTTTCGCTTGGCACTATCTCACTGCTTCCGGACTAGGCCAATAGAGCATCGTACTCGATCTCAACTGAAGAGGAAATGTTTGTGGGTTTTTCACCCCTAAAAAGCGAGCGCAGCGAGGGGGAGTCAAAAGAGGGTATCTAATAACGCTGATAACAGCCCTTTTTAGCTGAACGGAAGCGATAGGAGTTATCCCAATTTATTTTTTCATAAATAAAATTAAACATACTATGTTTGTTAAAAAAAAAAATTAAATATCTCCCTAGAAAATCATAGTTCGATCAAGAAAGTCTTAAAACGTGTAATTGCAGAAAATCTTTGTGATTATGTCAGTTAATTTTTCTCAGAGGCAATGCTGGTTATTTTCCTCTAATTATCATGTCATGGCCGATCGATTGGGTTTGTTTAAAATTTTAAATTTAAGCATGTGCATGGCTAATTAGATTTATTTTCTTGGTTTTATTAGATTGTATCAATCAAACCGCCTATTGTTTTCATTATTAATGTATTACTGGTTCATTCGATTTCCTTAAATTTGAAAAATGTTCAGAGATCGATAAGATGCAAAAGGAGGTTAAATCCCCAAAAATATCATTATGGATAGGTAATAGCGAGGGTAGTAGCTATTAACATTTTATCGGTTCATCCGATTTCAACGAAATTCGAACCAAATTTATTTATAGATTTTGAACTATTTATAATTGGCAGAAGTAAAAGGAGGTTAATTACACATAAATTTTATTAGTGTATGTATCCGATATCTAACGTTGTAATTGTCTATACGTCATATTAGTAAGAAGATTATGACTCATTAATGTTATTGGCATTCCTTATTCATGTTTTGTGAGAGGGTTAATTCTTAACTTTTTATTTAATGCCGAACTAATTTGAAAAAGTTTTCGTACTAGGGCAAAATATATTACATAGAATTATAAGAAAATAAATAAATTGCTGTGATTTTTAAATTTTGACTAGTGTGTACTGGGACGGAAGACTTTTCGAAAATAAAATTAATAATCTACTATTATTATTTAAGTATATTTGAAAACCAGTCACGTAAGATGCATTTCAGTATCTAGAATACAATCAAAATGGGCATTAAACTTCAAAAGTTTGCAAGATAAAACCTTGCCATTGTGACTTTTAGCTTTACAAAAGTGAAGACGAAAGAACTTAGCAAAGTTTCACCAAGTTTTCATTGGAAAAAAAAAAAAAAAAAAAAAAAAAAGATTCCGCTCGTGCTAGAAAGGCATTAACTCAAAATATTTAGATGTATGTTTGTGCTACGCTCCATGCAAAAATATATTTCTAACTTAAGTTTAGGTTCCTCCGATATTCAAAATTTACAATTTTATGTTAGTTTATTGTTTTAATATGTTAATAAATAAAAAAAATATACACATATATTTCATACGTCGTCTCTCCTACACTAAAATACACCATTCTGTTGCTTTCTAATTTGTTCATGTAAATATTAATAAGAATTACCAATATTATTCAGACAAAGAAAAATATTTTCGGAGAACTTTGGAGATTTTTTTGGTTAATGGCCAGTCCAACCAGAAGTCCTGAGCCCCCACTTGACAAATCTTCTTCCGAACCCGAGAAAAGTTTCCCTTTATGGAGTCCACTGCACTAGCCAGTAAAATCCTCTTAGCTTCCAATCCTGTATTATTGTCTCGACCACCTGAGCCAGCTTTGAGGAAGAGCGGTATCGAGGGATTATTCCGACAAAGGCCCCTTTTTTTTCCGATAAAATTTCCATATATACTCTCTTTCAAAACAAGGCAAAGGTAAAATTTCAGGAATAAAAAATGGGAGATAGTGAAAAATTGCCGTCGAAATGTAGAACTAGTGTGTTATTTTACATAAATCGATTTTCGACGGGTGCAGTTATAAGGTTATTAGCTCAATGACATCGGTAAAAATTAAAGATGTGCCTGATAGAAAATAGTTCTTGAAATCGGACTGAATAAATCACTTCGAATCAAATATATATAGCATATCTATAAATCTAATATTTAATTTTCTTCATATCCGCTTACAATTACTTATTTAAATCACAAATTTATTACAATTGATATTTACTGTTTTTATTTTACTATTTTTTAAATCGTTTATTCACTTTTAAACTAGGTACTTTTGTGCGCATTCTTCTTTTACATACTATTGTTTGTGAGTTATTTCTTTTGGTTGACGAGAACTAGGGATATCTTTGGTCGTGTGATGTGGTCTTCTTACCGATGGGTATAACGCTTGCGGAAGACACACAGAGAGCCTGGAGAGGGTAGCCCAAACGCAAAGTGAAGCAGCACTCTGACGCCCCATCTGTGATAGTCGCCTTCAGTAGGCTAACGGGTCTTAAATAGCTGGTGGTGTAAGTTGCAGTAAGTTTTAATCAATTGGAAAGGTATATTTTCCTTATTTTAAAATAAGGTATGTTACATTACAGTTGATTTGCTTGCGGCAAAATCGGTTATGATAAATTAAATTGTTTAATTATATATTTTAATTTAAAAAAATAGTTTATTTGCTCTTCTACTTTTGTTGTAGGAAGATAAGACTGGTAGAATATACTGTTCATGTTGAAGAGGTCGATAGAGAAAAGGGAGAAAGATGGGATGTTTTCATTCTATACAGGGTATATAAAGAGGTACAGACCGGAATAGATAGTGAATCCAAGGTGGAATGCTATTGGAAAAACGAGACGGATACAACACGGAACTAACTCCATAACAAAGTGGTGACCGAGGTATTCATCCTACATGTAATTTTCTAAACTTTAGTTTTTGTTTAATAATAAATGACTATGTTCTATTCAATTATATTTATTATTTATTAGGTACTAATACTGAATTTTATAAGAGATCGCATTCGGCTTGTTGTAATTTTTGAACAAATCATTTACCGGCATATATTTAAACTGCGTAAAATTGGTAATTTTATTAATCAGTAAATTACTGTAGTAAAGATAATATACGTATCATGATAGAAATTCAACAAATAATTTAAATAGGTTATATTATAATAATTGCTTTCTAAAATTAACATACGAAGTGCATAACGAACATTTGCCCAGCATTTTCCTTTTCATTCATGAACGACCGGGAACAGTGACGACACCGATATGGAAATATGCGATGGATTACAATACCAACACACAGCGTAACGGACAATAAATGTTGTCATAGTTGCAGATGCGGAAAGAGCCTGCAATGGCTCCCCTCAGATAAATTATGAAGGCCGCTTCCTGTTCCTATATATTTTAAGCTGTATTCATTGTCCTCAGTAATAGGTTCGGGGATCGCCAGGCCTCCAGGATAATTTAGGACCTTTATAATGTAAATGCCCTTTTATAAAACTCCAGTACTAAAAACAACGGGGTGCAAAAACTGTATCCGTTAAGGTCCGTTTTATTGCTCCATTTTGTGGTCTGTGTCCATCTAAATGAAAACAAGTCCTGCTTTTCAAGGATAGTTACCATAAGAATTTTTAATCTGTTCACATAGGAATGTGTAGATTGCAGTTCAAGTAGCACAATCTGTAAACCCACGAGTTGAGAAAGGAATGGGAAATGGCAGCCAGATTAAGCGGAATCAAGAACTGGAACAAAGTTATTGCCGGGTAATAATCAATAGGACCCGTAGTTTTTCTAAATTAACTTAGGCGATGAACCACCAAACCTATTTTATTATCAAAAGGTGAAAACAATCCAATTCTAATTATAGCCTTTTTCAGAGCAGAAATATCCTGTACATATTACCAATACTTCAGGTGTGTCAAAACTGCAACCTTTCACGTTTATCGCCTGTTCTCTTTTCTATGTTAACAACTATTATCTATACACTTAGAATATATTGTGTGTTTACAATAAGGTTCTTGAGGTTGAGTCAAGAATAAAGCCATTGAAATCATTGATAAACAACTATATTATGGTGACGTTTGGAGACTATTCATTGTTCTCATAATCACGTCCTACAATGAACAAACAACGTGGGACAGTCTTGCTTCAGCAGCGGTGGTGTACGGATCGCGGTGTGTGTTGTTTGAAGTTTCGGCACCTTTGAGAAGAGGATTAACAGCTCCTATCTGTTGCCGCCCGGCTGTCTTCCAGGGAGTACCCAATAAGACTAATCTTGTTTATTTTATGCTTTTGTATTCATTTTCTTTTCTTTTATATTTATTGATTATCTATAAACTATCATAATAATTTTAGTCCTATTTAGTTGTTGTTGTTTCTTTTTTAGTCTGTTTTATACTTTTGGCGATCATTTTCTTTTCTTTTATTAATTTTGTAAACCATAAAATATCAAATTTAATCCTAGTTTGTTAGTTACTTACTATTTGTCTCTTTGGTCCGTTATATCTGTCGACCAAATGGTGGCCGCACTTAAGCCTAAACCGCCTGATATTCAAGAAAATTTATTTAAAATCAAGGGACAGTGGTCTAAGAAATATGTTTTAATGCGCTTAGAAAATAATACGGATAAAAAACTTTTAAAGACTTCAGCCCTTTTAAAGTATGTAGATTCATTAAAAGCATAGCCCACAAGTCCACGTAAAGTTTATTAAAAATAGATCAGTCCTGTTAACTGTGAACAACGAAAAAGACTTTATGAATTTAGGAAATATAAAATCGTTCCAGAGCATACCTATAGCTTTTGAACTACATAAGTCTTTAAATTTTTTACGCGGTGTAGTTTATATACCTGAATTAATAAACTGCACAGATCAGGAAATAATTTCTGAACTTGAAAATCAGGGGGTAGTACAAGTAAAAAGAATTTTCAAGGAAATTAAAAACGAAAATAAACCAACTCCTCTATTGGTATTGACCTTTGAAAAAAGCGAACTACCTGAAAGAATATTTTTAGATTTCTTGTCTATAAGAATAAGAGAGTATGAGCCCAAACCTACGCTTTGTTTTTCATGCTAAAAATATAGACACACCAGCAAATATTGTAAAGTTATGAATTGTGCGAAGTGTGGAGAAAGTTCACACAAATCAGATTGTTGTTCAAATCCCCCTAAATGTTTGAACTGCCAAGGAGCTCATCCAGCTTATTATACTAGATGCCCTGTATATCAAATGGAAAAATCGATTGAAAAAGTTAGGATCCAGAATAAGGTCTCTTATCACCAAGCAGAATTGATTGTTAACAGGCAACAAGCAGCCCACGTGACGTCTCATGCCAGATCTCTGGCAGAAGTCACCGGATCTCCCCCCACTCCTCCAATTGCTCCCACTCCTGCTGAAACCAATTCCCTTAATCAATCTTTATTCGAACAAATAAACAAATTAACTTATACAGTTGACATTCTATTTTAAAAAATAAGTAAAATTGAGTCATCGTTTTTGAATATTAATAACGTTGAATATCAAGAAGAACTTGTTTCGTCATTACATATTAATAACAAGGAAGTTACAAATAATACTGATACGGTTTCTAAAGATGCAAAGAAGAACAAAATTACGTCAATGGTTGTGCCAAATGTACCCACATCGATTACTAATTTAAGAAATAGACCGGTACCCCAAAACCACATTGTAAGTGAACAAAGTACTTTCTCTCAATGCAAAACACCTCAATCGAATAGTAAAGGTGATGCTGTCACTCACCAACGCTCTAAACCCAAAATTAAAAAGAAATGAGCCAACCACTTACAAATATTTATAAAACAGAATCTTTTTAATCCCTGTAATTCAAACGGTTTTTTACTTTCACTTACCTATATATGAAATATATAGTAAGTGGAAGTATTGCGATCGTGAAAATTTTCGACTTCCGGTTTTCAACGGAAATACACGTTTTGGGATCCCCTGAGTCAAAATAACCAAGTCCCGCGAAATGGTCTGTGTGTGTGTGTGTGTGTCTGTGTGTCTGTGTGTGTGTGTGTGAACAGACTAGCTCAAAAACTATAAACCGTGCGAACCTGAAATTGGGTATTTAGAGTATGTATAAGCCCGCGATGTGACAGCAAAAATTTCATCAAATTTGCTCAAAGGGAGGGGGTACTTTATTTAATAACTTTTTAAGTTTTTTTCGATTTTCTCAAAAACGGCTCTAACGATTTTGATTAAACTGAGTATTTGATCTATTTATATGCCTCAAACATGACTGTAATAATTTCATCAAAATTGATGAACGGGAGGGGGGACTTTACTTAATAAATTTTTTATCATTTTCACATGTTTTTTTTATTTACTCAAAAACGGTTTTAACGATTTTGATCAAACTTGGTATTTGATGTATTTATATGCCAGAGATGTGATAACCAACATTTCATCACAATTGATCAACCGGAGGGGGGACTTTACTTAATAAATTTTGTATCATTTTCACGTGTTTTTTTTATTTACTCAAAAACGGTTTTAACAATTTTGATCAAACTTGGTATTTGATGTATTTATATGCCCGAGATATGACTGTAAAAATTTCATCAAAATTGATCTACTGGAGGGGGGACTTTACTTAATAAATTTTGTATCATTTTCACGGTTTTTTTTTTATTTACTCAAAAACGGCTTTAACGATTAACAAAAATAAGATATGAATGTAGAAAAATGTGTGACTTTGGGAAATGATATTTAGCAAAACACGTCAATTACTAATCTAAGTAAGTTGGTAAGTGAAAGTTGTGTGTTGCGCGCACGCACCAGATTTTTTACTTTTACCCTTTAACTTTATCAATATCTTTATACAACTATTTTCACTTTTCGTTTCCTTTCTGTACATAAAATCTACCATATGCGTGTTTTGTAATTGAATGTAAATGGAAACACACCTAAAACCTTCTGATATATTTTATTTTTAAAAATTTTGCATCTTACCGTGCTGACTTTACGGGTGGCCTGATTGCATGCGGAGGCGTTGCAATCCTTGTTGACAAAGATCTTCCATCTACTAATATCCATCTCTCAACAGAGCTTCAAGCAGTGGCAGTGCGAATCCACAGTCCTTATTCATTCAAAGTATGTATGCTCCTTATATTTACCTCCTGGCCAACTACTTTCCCTTCAACAAATAGCTGACTTGTACTCCCAACTACCAACCCAACTATTATTATTAACAGATGCCAACAGCCATAACCCGCTCTGGTTCTCATCTAGTCTAGACACAAGGGGAAGAATCATAGAATCATTTTTGGAACACAGTGGCCTAATAATCCTAAAATATAATCATCCGACCCACATAAACCCAACTTCTGGTAGCCACTCCTATATCGATCTAACTATTGCAAGTCCCTGCCTTCGAATACGTAGCACCTGGAAGGCAGCTCAAGATCTTTATAATAGTGACGACTATCCACTTATTACAGACATTATAGACCGGCATATCCCCCCCGCAGCAACCTGTCAGATGGAAACTTCGTGAGGCGGACTTGGATTCCTATAAATCAAAAGCTAACTTTCCTAAAGATTTTCTTGAATCACCTGATATTAACGAAGTAAAAAATACAATTATAGAAACGATCAACGCTGCATCAAATTCCATTCCCAAAACGAAACCTTTATACAATAAAATCATAGTCCCTTGGTGGTCTAAGGAGTGTGAATCTGCTGTAAAACTTCGAAAAAGAGAATTGAGAAAGTTTAAACGTTGCCCATGCACAGATCATCTTGAAAATTATAACATAGCTAAAACAAACGCCAGGTACATAATACGAAAAGCGAAAAAAGAATCTTGGAAACACTTCCTGACGCAAGTAAACATGAATACTCCTTCAAAAGTAATGTGGGATGCAGTAAAGAAAATCACCGGATGTGGATATACTAAACAGATTACCTTATTAAAAGATGGAAATAATATAATAACTGAACCCAAACTCATTGCCGAAAACCACTATAGGATCCCAATACAAATTCATTACTTCCGATGCCAATCAAGTTAAACAATTCATTCAAATCAAAAAGCGAAAGAAGAAACACGACTGGCTATAGATATTAATCCGCTTTCACCAATAAACAACCCATTTTCTTTTTCGGACTTTTTAACTGCTTTAGCCTCAAGGAAAGATTCTTCCCCAGGGCCCAATAATTTAACAATTAGCATGATCAAGAACCTTTCATTTGAAAACAAAAAACTCTTCTTAAAATATCTAAATAAAATTTACACCAACTGCTTGTTCCCTGATTCATGGGGGCAATCAATTGCGATTCCGATACTGAAAAGAGACAAACCAACAGACGATCCCAAGAGCTACCGCTTTGTCTCATTAACATGTACCGAATGCAAACTTCTAGAAAAGATGGCTATCAATAGATTAAACTGGATATTTGAAAAAAGAGGATCACTCGACCAATGGCAAAGCGGCTTTCGTAAAGGTCGAAGCATGAGGGACAACCTAGTTAGGCTAGAGACGGACATCAATGAAGCTTTTAACAAAAGGCAGAAGGTCCTAGCTGCTTTTATTGACCTGGAAAACGCATTTGATAGAGTATGGAAGAAGCAAATACTAGACGTTTTATTTAGCATAGGTATTGACTGATACATGTTAGCACTAATAGACCATTTTTTAAAAAATAGAACTTTCCAAGTGAGAAACGGTTCAACTTTGTTGGAGACTTTCATGCAGGAGAATGGCGTTCCACAAGGAAATGTGTTATCAGCAGCTCTTTTCTCAATAGCGTTGAATCCACTACTCAAGATCATACAAAAACCGGTCAAGTCTATGCTCTATGCGGATGACTTCGTAATTTACTGTGCAGGAAAATCAATCCCTGAACTATATAAAACTATTCAAAAAATATTGAACCAAGTCAATAACTGGTTGAAAACGCATGGATTCCGTATATCTATCGAAAAACCCGTCAGCGTACTTTTTACAAAGAAAAAAACATTACCACTACCCACGCTTAAAATTGAAGATACTGCAATTGCTAATCAGGATTCCGTACGTTATTTAGGCCTCACCTTTGATTACAGATTAAATTGGACTGAAAATATTAAACTACTTAAAATAAATTGTTTAAGATCATTAAATCTTATCAAATGCTTGACCAACACGTCTTGGGGCGGTGACAGGAAAAGCATGTTAACCCTGTACCGAGCCTACATTAGATCTAAACTCGACTACGGATGCATGGCTTATGGATCTGCATCCCCCAGAACTCTCAAGATGTTAGATAGCATACACCACAGTGGATTAAGGTTAAGCACAGGAGCCTTCCGTTCCAGCCCTACTTTGAGCATTTGCTGCGAAGCCGGAGAACCACCACTTGAATTCCGAAGAACAATCATATCACTCTCATATTGCATTTCTTTAATATCCTCACAATATCCACTAAACGTCCTTCTTTTAAAATACATGACACCCACCAACGAACCAAACAGTAACGCATTAAGAAGATCCTATCCCAGAAGAGTATTTTCCTCCCTCACAGAATTGAACATAACAACCCCGAAAATATTACCCAAAACCATATCAACCAAGGAGCCTTGGACCATACCACAGCCAAAAATTGATTTATCTTTAGTGAAACATATACCCATAGTATTTAAAAACGAATTTCAAAAAATAAAAAATGTGCTCACTGATTCCACACATGTTTACACTGACGGCTCGAAGAATGAAAACGGAGTAGGAGCTGCCTTTACCTATGACCATCAAACGCATTCCTTCTCGCTAAATTCAGATTGCAGTATATTCACAGCAGAACTTTTATCAATCTATAAGGCACTATCAATAATCATACCAGGTAATAATAAAATCGTGATATTTTCCGATTCCCTATCTAAATCTGATCCTATTAATCTTAAATTTACAATATCCTTATAATTTCACTCTGTTATAACATATTACCTTTCCTTTCTTAAGTTTTTACTCAAACATAAATACAAATCTCCTGAAACTGTTTTCGGACATTATAAATCTATTGATATTTATTATCCTAATATATTTATTAATTTTCAAATTTGCAACATTAAATTTTATATTCCATTCTCATGGGCTCATCCCAAATAATCACATAATATCTCAAGATACTAGGTCATTAGACAAGACAAATATATCTCCCAGTCAATATTATTTCTCTTCTTCAATATTCTTTTGTTTTTTATCCTTTATTACTATCTCATTATTCTCAACAACAAAAATTTTGCTCATTGCTCTACAGTTACATTACCACCATATGTTTGTGTTCCTTTTTTCTTTTACAATCTGTTATAATTCTGTCTTTCTTTTATTAATGTCATGGTCGTAGTACAATGGAACTGCAATGGTTTGAAAACTCATTTTAACGATTTGAAAATACTAATCAATAACACAAACCCAATCTGCATTGCTCTACAGGAAACACATCTATCACCAAATGAAAATTTTACGATCAAAAATTTTGATATTTATAGAAAAGATGGTCCAAACTCTAGCCATAACTGCCGTGGGGTCTTACTTGCTGTTCACAAATCCGTTTATTCAGAGCACATTACTATCAACTCTCATCTTCAAGTCGCAGCCGTCAGGGTTCACTTAGGTTTCACGTTTTCTGTGTGCAATTTATACCTCCCACATGACCAACCAATTGATCCCCAACATTTATTTGACATACACCACCAACTACCGCATCCAGTTTTGTACGTAGGAGACTTCAATGGACATAACTCTCTGTGGGGTTCCCAACATACTAACTTACGGGGTAGAGCAATAGAAAATTTTATAGATACCGTAGGACTAATCCTTCTCAACTCTGGAGAGAACACATTCCTAAGTTCCAGTTATGGGACTTTTTCTGCTATTGACCTTTCGATCTGCAGTCCAAGTCTCTATAGTACTATAAACTGGAATGTCCTCCCAGATCTATACGGGAGTGATCATTTTCCAATTTTGATTAAATTTACTCATGTAAATCCAACACACCAAAGCTCACCTCGATGGATAATAGATAGGGCAGATTGGTCGCTGTTTAGTTCCTAGCCTCTCCACCTCCATCCCCTCCAAGCGACGTGAATATAGAAGAAGGATGCAAATTAATTACAAATACAATAATTAATGCTGCTAATATGTCAATACCAATGTCTAAAGGGGTACCATATATATTATTATTATTATTACTATATATATTAGACATTATATTGTCTGAAAAATAAAATAAAGTAAAATAATTGTTTGTTTGTTTTTGCTTTAAGGCGTAAAACATTTAAAGTCATCAACGCCTAGTAATTCTATTTTAAGTTAACCTCATGGAAATAAAAAGTATGAATTACAGTAACACTTTAACTTTCAAGGAAATTAAATTAGATGTTAAATATTATCAAGCAAAATTACCTATATGTGTTGATATCACTAGACAAATTACTACAACTTATTAAGGAGATTGTGTTTTTTCAAAAATTTGAATATTAGTGCAATTGAAGTTTCGTTGTTGGATAGAGCTACAGATAAATTTGGGATCAATCCTATTTTATTTATACTTAAAATGTAATGAGGACATTCCTCAAATTTATGAGGTGTGAGTTTGCGTATCAAATAAGAGTGTGTAAGCGCAGTGTGGCCTATTCTTAAGCGGGTAAGGACTACCTCCTCCCTGCGGCTGCTGCGGTATGATGTGGACCATGCTTTAACAGTCTTTTTGATATTTTTTAATTTGCTTGGCGGGCTCTCGCCCTGCCATCTGTCTGATACTTCTATTTTAAGAGGTCTGCCGAGTTCAGAAGGGGTTAGAATAGCAGTACCTCGGCCAGGTAGTGCAAGCGCCTCTTTCGCAGCCCGGTCGGCCAGCTCATTGCCCACAATCCCGACGTGGCTTGGAATCCATACGAAATATACTGACTTACCCTGCTCTTGAATCATTGAAAGAACTGATCTCACACTCTTTTTGTGAGGGAGTTTTTACAACTGGTTACCCGCAGTGTAGCCAATGGACTAATTTTCACTAATTTTTGGCAACACTGACTCCCGAAGTGAGGTTTCTATTAGGTTACACCTATGACAGTTGGTGCTGTTACAACATTTATAGAGTATTATTTCAAATAATAGCCTAATTTAAATTATTAAAATGTATTTACTTTACTAAAAGTTGATATCAGGGTGGGCCACACCAACGCGTTTCAGCTCTTAGCTATTAATTTAATTTAAATACAAATAAAAAAGGAAAAGGAAGAAAAAGTACCTACACTTTTGAGAATTTATTGTAACCTTTTCTTGATTTATTTATTCTTTAATGAAAATTAACAATAAATACAAATTTGTATTACTATTTGTCTGTGGAAAATAATAATATAGGAACAAATAACTGCACTCACATAACGCAATACAAAATTATAATAATGATAACCTGTATTACAATAGCATGCTTATAAACAGAAACATTATCAAATCGACATATGACGCCATGTTAATAAATCGAAACACGACCTACTGTATTTGCAATAATTCGCTATATAAGAATTATTTTGATCACTAATCAAGTTAAAAACTATCCGGTCCGTTAAGTTGGCCAAAACTATATACATTGAGCCAAATTTCATTAAAATCTGTTGAGCAGTTTCTGAGAAATAGAGAGACAAACATCGGGACACGAGATTTTTATATATATAAAGGATATAAAGGACTAGTACTATTTGTTAATTTTCGATCTATTAGATAACAAAGACAAGAAAAATAAAAAAAACATTTTTTATGCTTATCTGGCCGGAGCACGGAAAGCAACAGCTTCTGCCACTTCAGGAAGACTCCTGCTACTAAAATAACTGATTTTACACACGATTTACTTCCAATTTACCACTTCAAAACACTAAAATTTTAGAGAGAAAATATAACCTTACTGCACACTTTGTCACCATATGAGTTCACGAGTAAAATAATTTATTATAAGTTAATAATAATCTCATAATAATAACTCTACCTAAATCGTTCTAGTATTATCCTATCCACCTTCCAGTATTAATCTAAATTGTAATTATCTATCCAGTATTAATTTAAATTGTCAAAAAACTAGTATTAATCTAAATTGTTAACCAGTACTAATCTAAATTGTTAACCAGTATTAATCTAAATTGGCAAAGAATTGGACGATATCGTCCCACGATCGTGGGAGTTGGACGATAATGACCTTAATGGTCGACTTGTCCTTAAACAAAAAAAAAAAAAAAAAAAAAAAAAAACGTGGGAGTTACATAGGTAAAATTGTAGACTAATGTTATCAATAAAATAAATTTAAAATGCATTGGCTATATGACTTTATATATCAAAATAGATTACTAAGTATACATAAAAATAATAAAATATTTTACAGTAATAAACTATTTATACATTTTAATAATTAAAAACCTGTGATCAAGGGTGTGATTAAGGGATAACAATAAGATCAGGGAAAACCAACGAATCCCTTACCGTACTACCTTCCTATTTCTCTACTGCCCTTAAAATGCCCTTACACATTAGAGTAATATAGTTAGTCTTTATTCATCTATGTGATTTACTTAGCAATATCCATCAACAACATTGCAAGTATATTCATACACCTTTATATTTTGAATAACATGCAGTCATTCAACTCGTGCATTTTATATTTATAATATGTTAATTTTTATCGTTTAGTATAAACTTTTACCTATATAACTTACATAATTTGATACCAACATCTTTGTTCTTTGTAAGGCATGACAATGAGAACAATCTGGTCTAAAAAATGTCACCGTAACATAGCTGTTTATTCCTGACTGAACCGAAAGAACTCTTTTATACGTTTAGTATCAATGGTCAAGAAAACATATCACATATATATTTATATATATATATATATATATATATATATATATATATATATATATATATATATATACATTCAAATCCCGCCTTTTTTGGAAATATAGGCAGTAACCTCATTCAGGTCCTTCCAAAATTGAATCAGCATGATCCTTCTAGACCAATCACTACAAGAGTACCACCCTCAGCAACAACAGGATTCTTCAAAAATTCTTCTTAAGTTTTATTGAACGGATGCCATTTTTTTCGCATTTCTCTTGTCTAACTTCAGATAATAGTTTCCAGTATTAGCTTACAGTTCTGCAAGCAGCCTATTTTTGCCGGGTAAATCGGTCCACATTGATAGTTTTTGGAAGATAGTTCCATCTTACTTAAGTCTTAAGTTTAGATAACATTCGATGGTAGATAGCATTCCATCATTAGTGGATACAAGTAAGGAAGCATTCAAGCACCATTCCGTCTTCCTCCGTCAGTTTATATCAAACTTTACTAATTACTCAAAAGTATGGTTTAATCTGGTGATTAGATAGCTCTAAGGACCTCTCATAGCTCTAGAGAAACTGCTTTCAATAATTGAATATATTAAGACCAGTAGAAAATAATTTAGAAATGTTAAGAATATATTTGATAATAATATATCTGTTCAGGCAAGTTAGGTTTTAATAATAAAAACCTTTCGCTTCCCTGATGAAGAAAGTATGGCCGGTGCTCAATGCTCTTAATTTTGTTGGTTAATGTATTAAAAGTTTTATATTATAAAAGAATAAGATGAAAGATATTTAACATAAAGTTTACCTGTGTAATTTAGAAAATAATAGCATGATAAAAAAGGAGAACAAAATAATATGAATGAAGGGAAATTAAGAAAATTCTCTGATATTTAAAGCTTAAACTATAATTTATTAAATACAAATAATTTATTAAATAAAAATGAAACAAATGATTGAACGAAAATGAAACACAACTTATAAACTATTATAGACAAAAATATGCTTTAATCGAATGGCCATTGATGATCTATTGAGTAGAGTAATAAACAAATGATTAATAACTATAATACAAAGATATATATAATAACTGAATTTAGCAATTTGATTTAATGTTAAAAGGTTAAGTCCAATGTTAATAGAATGTTATTTAAAGTCGAAGATTAAACACAATGTAATGTTCATACATTATTTTAAAAAATAATGATGGAAGTATTTTACTTTAAAGGTCCATCCCGCTGGGAACTTAATCTTCCTCTTCGCTCGTCTTCTAAAATAATGTTTGCAAATGTGCACAATACATAACTGAACACCCTGGGTGAACGAGAATGTAATAAATGTTTTTTATGAATGTTTTAAGCGTGAGGCGTAATGCTTACTCGGCTGGCGAGAATCAACAGCTGACTGACTTGAAGCGTCTTTTGTTTGTCTCAGAGCGTCTTCGACCAATCAAAAACGCCCACGCACATAACAATAAACTAATGCTAATTAAATAGTTAAATACTCGATTGGTATGATATTCAATGTTAAATTTGATTAATAAATTAACGACAATATATATTATTACGACATATATAATCAATTTAATAGAATATTAATTATACATTAACGAAAATGAAATAATAAAATGATGAAATGACAATTGTTTTGAAAATGATTAATTAAATATTAAACTAAACAATTATATAAAATTACAAATGGGTTCCCTGAACAATATCTTAAAATAATTAGACTTAAGAAATATAAAATTTACAATTAAATTAATACTTAATTGTTAATAACTTATGGACTTTAATACTATTTTTTGGCTTGCTCTAAATACATAAAAGTAATGTCTTGCTTTCAAGTACTTAAGCTATGTAGTGAAATGCTCGTTTCATAACCTATAGAACAAAATTAAAATTAATATGCTACTCAACAATTTGCGAGCTGTTTCTAATTCTCGGATGAATAGGTAAATATTTCTTATTCAGCAACAAGGTAAATATTTCTTATTCAGCTTGATAAAATATAATAACTGAATTAAAAGGGGTAATAATAATAAAGATATTAAGATTTAAGAAAAAAAACAAAAACTGCTACCTTAACTTAACGATTAAAGAGCTGGAACGCAGACTGCGCGTTAGTTTCAATGAGTATATATGTATGTATACAAGATTATTTTCATTTCAACATGAATTTCATTTAGAATGGGAAGTGAGGAATAGAAACACTTGATCCAAAATATCTTGAAAAATGGTATTATTTGGATCTTATCTTTAAGCAATAAATAATAGCAATATTTAGTTTCTTTACAAATAAGATTATCTGAGTTTTGAGAACAGATATTTCGAACCCAGTTCTATTAAGTCATAAAGTGATGTTTAATGATTAAAATAAAGTAATCAATCAGTAAGTAGAAGAAAAATGTCATCGCGTATCGGACTTACAGAATAAATATATTTCTCGTGATAACAACAAATCTCACTAACAGTTGATTGATAGTTTTTAATAGTGCTGAAACTTTGACGGTTTAAAAATATATGCCTGTAAAATTACTTGCTAAAGCTTTTTATGAAAATTTAATGAAAATTTATGAAAAAAATAGGAAATTTATGAAAAAGTTCCTGCTTCTAATGACTCCTTCATATATCTAATAGTATTAAAAAAAAAAAAAAATAACAATGCTAAATGAAAAGAATACTCTTTTTCGTTCTTTTCAAAATTAGAAGAACTAAGAAATAAAATAATAATGTGACAGAAGAAATCAAAAGTGGACAGGACCAGAAGGTTTGGATTGTTCTTAGGCCACTTTATATAACTAAGCTAATAATTACAATAAATTCCGAGGAGGATGACGAGTCTAATTTGAACGGCGGAACGAGTGTGTTATATTAAGCTGGACAGCAAAGAATACAGTATGAAGTTTATTTTTTTGTGACATCGGATAATCGTGGGAGCTGTGAAATGAATTTCGACCAGTTTTTCTCTATGTGAGGAGGGACCTTGTCGTCCCAATCTAGTTTTTCCTTCCAAATATTTTGTAATAGATGTTTGGCAAAGAAAACTGTCGGAGAGATGTAACCCACTGGGTCGAATATCCTTGCCACAGTTGATAAGACTGTTCTCTTAGTAAATTCGGCCGTCGGCAGAGATTTAATGCGATATGTGAAGATGTCCTTTATCGGCTCCCATTGAAGTCCCAGGATTTTCAGGCAAGGGTCATGGGATCCTAAATCCAATGGTACTTGGTGTTTGCCATCTATTAATCCAGGTACATTGCTAGCCCATTTGCTTAGTTCAAAGCCTCCTTTACCTAATAATTCTATAAGTTCATTCTTTAGCCTTAGCGCAGAGGCCATGTCATTAGCACCTGTGACAATATCGTCTACATATACATCTTCAGTCAACACTCTTGATGCTGAAGGGTAGGCTTCTCCTTCATCTTTGATGAGCTGTTGTATTACGCGAAGAGCCAAAAATGGAGCTACTGATAGCCCGTAGGTTAACGTAAGAAGGTGATATTCTTCAAGAGGATGTGAAGGATCTGACCTCCAGAAGATGTGGTGATATTTCCTGTCTTGAGGAGCTAGAACAATCTGGCGGTACATTTTCACCACATCCGCTGTGAAGACTATTGGGTGACTTCTGAAGTTAATTAAGATTTCAGTGATGTCCCTCTGCAATTTAGGGCCAGTGTGTAAGTGTTCGTTGAGGGAACCAACAGAAGTAGATGCAGAAGCGTCGAAAACCACACGGATTTTGGAATTGTTACCATCTTCCTTTATCACTCCATGATGGGGAATGAAATATGATCCTTTTTCAGAAGTCCGTTCCATATGTTTAAGATTAATGTACTCTTCCATGAAATGTACGTACTCCTGCCGAAGGGTCGGATTTTTACTTAACTTAGATTCCAAATTAAAGAACCTCTTTAAGGCTTGGCCTTTGGATTCGCTCATGTCGCCGGGAAATGAATCTTTAAATGGTAGACGAACAATATATTTACCTTCTGGCGTTCGTGAATGAGTCTCCATGAAATGTTGCTCGCAATAAATATCTAAAGGTGACTGTATAGTCTTAGGTTGGACTTCCTCAATTTGCCAGAATTTCGACATTTCTTCATTTAAGTTATCTGACCCATTAACGAACAAGGACTGTTTTAATGAACTTGAAGATGTGTGGTTTTGAAAAGATCCAGCAATAACGTGTCCAAAAACAGTGGGAATAAGTTTTGGAAAGGTCGGTTGGATCGTAATTGGCTTGTCCTTTATTATTTCAAAGTACAAATCAGCACCCAAAAGAAACTCAATTGGTCCAGGCTGGTAAAATGTAGGATCCGCTAATTCAAAGTGCTTGTAGGTCTCTACAAGTTGTCCAGGTAGTTGAACATGAGGAAGTGAATTAGTAATGCGCTTAACAACAACGGCGTTGGTCTTGAGTTGTTGAGTTCCAATGATAGGTCGTATTAGACAAGAAGAAATTCCATGATTTCCAGTTAGAGATGTCTGGCCAATTCCTGATATGGGTAGGTTGAATGGTTTGACCTTAAGCTGGAGACGCTTAGCACAGTCGGCAGAAATGAATGAATATTGGCTACCACAATCGAGAACCATGCGGACAGGTTGAAAATTTCCCTTGCTATCCTTAATAGTAGCAACAGCTGTTCCTAGGAGCACATCATTAGTTTTAGAATGACTGGCTAGAGATACGGGCGATACTTCTTGGTCTTTATTGTCATACTGAACATCTTCCCTTGTAGAGGCGCCAGGTGGAGATGCATCTTTTGCGGGATCTCCACCAACATGAAGCCAAGTGTGATGACGTTTGCGGCAAATTCTGCAACTATGTTTTGATCTACAATCATCAAGCTCATGATTGGCGTTGAGGCAATTAACACAGCCTTTCCAGCCTTTGAGAAGCTTCCACTTATCATGGTTTGGTGCTTTTCGGAATTGGTTGCATTCATATAGTGAATGTGTTCCCTTGCACACTGGACATGGTTTATATGTGTTTTGTTTAGTTTGGTATCCTTTGGTTCGAACCGGCTTACTCTCAACCATTAATGAGGTTTTGAATTTTGGCCTTGTAATGGAGTGCACTGAATTTGAGTTTGAGTAGGAGGGTCTATTTTCAGTTAGCTCCAATGCTTTGCATTCATCCTTGATGAAGTTGACTAAGTCGTCAAATTTTGGAAAATCGGAGTCCAAATTCCTTTTTTCGAATTCTCTTCTAGTAGCGGGGTCTAAACATCTTATGGCTAAGGAAAATAAAATAAACTCATCGGGATTCGGTATTTTCAAGAGCTTAAACGCTTGAATATTTTCTCCAACACTAGAAAGGAATGATTTCAATAATTGCAAACTGGGTTTAGAGGGCAATTGTTTGAATTCCAACAATGCATTCAAATGGTGAGTAGCCAAGAGACGTTTATTGTCATAGTTCTCAACGAGGATCGACCAGGCTTGGTCATAGTTCTCTTCGCGAAGTGGTACACTCTTGATGAGTGAGCGTGCAGCCCCATGTAAACAGGACAACAAGAAGTGATATTTCTCAATCTTTGGAATAGCTGCCTCATTATGGATCAAAGAAAGGAAAGTATCACGGAATGTGGGCCAGTCCTGGTAATTACCATCAAATTTAGGAAGGTTGATCTTTGGAAGATGTGTTCGCAGAGACAGCGATTGATTGAGAATGCTACTTTGATCCAATTGTGCTGGTTGCGATGGTGTAGGATTCATATATTTTTCATAAATCGCATTCGATTCATGAAAATACCGCTCAACGTTCGCCAATGTGCTCCGATCCTTATCACTTAGTTCTTTGCCTTCAGTCCCATAAATATCTTCTAATGATTCAAAAGTTGCAATGTAGGTATCATAATTGCGTTGCAGACTTTTATATAGCCCCTTGAACATAAAAAGACAATCCCTATCTGAATCGACTTTACGACCTTGTTCAACAACAGCTTTGATTTTTGGTCCTAAAACGTTGAGTTTTCTGCGCAATGAAGCCTCAGTCGACATCATGAAGGATTATTGATGAAATGAAAATTAAAGTGAAGGGGTAAACGTGCGTAAATTAAAAAGGGGCAAGAGCGTATGAAATTAAATTAAAATAAGCGAAATCTGGTGGGTGAGATCGAACAACTAACAAGACTTAGATAAAACAAATAAAGTGGGAACCAAGTTAGAATTCAAAAGACGTATACAAAAATACAATATACAAAAATAAAATGTAAAGCATACAAACGAAAATATCAATTTAAGGAAAGAATTAGATTATAAGTATATTACAAGAATATAATAACAGAGAATTTCCTTTCACTTTTTTTTGCTAATTTCAATACAAAACTAAGGCAATTAAGCGATCCGGCCCGGAGGACCAGTATGTTCAGGCAAGTTAGGTTTTAATAATAAAAACCTTTCGCTTCCCTGATGAAAAAGTATGGCCGGTGCTCAATGCTCTTAATTTTGTTGGTTAATGTATTAAAAGTTTTATATAATAAAAGAATAAGATGAAAGATATTTAACATAAAGTTTACCTGTGTAATTTAGAAAATAATAGCATGATAAAAAAGGAGAACAAAATAATATGAATGAAGGGAAATTAAGAAAATTCTCTGATATTTAAAGCTTAAACTATAATTTATTAAATACAAATAATTTATTAAATAAAAATGAAACAAATGATTGAACGAAAATGAAACACAACTTATAAACTATTATAGACAAAAATATGCTTTAATCGAATGGCCATTGATGATCTATTGAGTAGAGTAATAAACAAATGATTAATAACTATAATACAAAGATATATATAATAACTGAATTTAGCAATTTGATTTAATGTTAAAAGGTTAAGTCCAATGTTAATAGAATGTTATTTAAAGTCGAAGATTAAACACAATGTAATGTTCATACATTATTTTAAAAAATAATGATGGAAGTATTTTACTTTAAAGGTCCATCCCGCTGGGAACTTAATCTTCCTCTTCGCTCGTCTTCTAAAATAATGTTTGCAAATGTGCACAATACATAACTGAACACCCTGGGTGAACGAGAATGTAATAAATGTTTTTAATGAATGTTTTAAGCGTGAGGCGTAATGCTTACTCGGCTGGCGAGAATCAACAGCTGACTGACTTGAAGCGTCTTTTGTTTGTCTCAGAGCGTCTTCGACCAATCAAAAACGCCCACGCACATAACAATAAACTAATGCTAATTAAATAGTTAAATACTCGATTGGTATGATATTCAATGTTAAATTTGATTAATAAATTAACGACAATATATATTATTACGACATATATAATCAATTTAATAGAATATTAATTATACATTAACGAAAATGAAATAATAAAATGATGAAATGACAATTGTTTTGAAAATGATTAATTAAATATTAAACTAAACAATTATATAAAATTACAAATGGGTTCCCTGAACAATATCTTAAAATAATTAGACTTAAGAAATATAAAATTTACAATTAAATTAATACTTAATTGTTAATAACTTATGGACTTTAATACTATTTTTTGGCTTGCTCTAAATACATAAAAGTAATGTCTTGCTTTCAAGTACTTAAGCTATGTAGTGAAATGCTCGTTTCATAACCTATAGAACAAAATTAAAATTAATATGCTACTCAACAATTTGCGAGCTGTTTCTAATTCTCGGATGAATAGGTAAATATTTCTTATTCAGCAACAAGGTAAATATTTCTTATTCAGCTTGATAAAATATAATAACTGAATTAAAAGGGGTAATAATAATAAAGATATTAAGATTTAAGAAAAAAAACAAAAACTGCTACCTTAACTTAACGATTAAAGAGCTGGAACGCAGACTGCGCGTTAGTTTCAATGAGTATATATGTATGTATACAAGATTATTTTCATTTCAACATGAATTTCATTTAGAATGGGAAGTGAGGAATAGAAACACTTGATCCAAAATATCTTGAAAAATGGTATTATTTGGATCTTATCTTTAAGCAATAAATAATAGCAATATTTAGTTTCTTTACAAATAAGATTATCTGAGTTTTGAGAACAGATATTTCGAACCCAGTTCTATTAAGTCATAAAGTGATGTTTAATGATTAAAATAAAGTAATCAATCAGTAAGTAGAAGAAAAATGTCATCGCGTATCGGACTTACAGAATAAATATATTTCTCGTGATAACAACAAATCTCACTAACAGTTGATTGATAGTTTTTAATAGTGCTGAAACTTTGACGGTTTAAAAATATATGCCTGTAAAATTACTTGCTAAAGCTTTTTATGAAAATTTAATGAAAATTTATGAAAAAAATAGGAAATTTATGAAAAAGTTCCTGCTTCTAATGACTCCTTCATATATCTAATAGTATTAAAAAAAAAAAAAATAACAATGCTAAATGAAAAGAATACTCTTTTTCGTTCTTTTCAAAATTAGAAGAACTAAGAAATAAAATAATAATGTGACAGAAGAAATCAAAAGTGGACAGGACCAGAAGGTTTGGATTGTTCTTAGGCCACTTTATATAACTAAGCTAATAATTACAATAAATTCCGAGGAGGATGACGAGTCTAATTTGAACGGCGGAACGAGTGTGTTATATTAAGCTGGACAGCAAAGAATACAGTATGAAGTTTATTTTTTTGTTTTTTGGGCATTTATATATTGTAATTTTACGTAAATAAAATTATTTCAACCCTTATCAGAGTTAAAATACCTTTATTTACTTTTTATTTTTTTATTGTAGGGTTATCGTTTCATAGTTCATTGTTTTATTTTAAATTTATTTTTTTTTTTTTTGAGATTTTTACCCTCTCCTGAAGTCTTAGAAACATTATAGAAGCTTTGATTAATAATATTGACTGATTGATAATATTGAATAATATGACAATTGACTGATAATAAAAAATTAAAGCCTCATTCGACAATAAACCTAGGTATCCTCTCCAAATTATAAGTTTAAAGTATGGTGTCTAAGTTAGGAAGCGACCTGAAATAACTAAAATATAAAATAAAATATTTAATATTTGTTTAGTAAAGATTGTAACGGGAAATAAAATCATATAACTCTGTCTTTTACGGTTTGTTGAAACAGTTACAGGACTGTTTGAGTACGTTCTGGATGCTTCCAGAATATTTTACGTCCTAGAATGTTCGATTTTGGACCAAATATAAGATGAAATGGACTTGAATCTTAGACTTGCTCTGTAAATCGAACCATATGATTAATGATTGTGTCACCAGTAGTTACTTTTTGTAACGTTGTTAATAATTTGAGATGTTATTGTTTTTCTGACGTTGCAAATTGTAATTTTTCGTTAAAAATTACAGTCTGTTGTACCATACAATATATTTTTTTCCTTTGTGTCAATAGTTAGTTTTTTTCCAAATAAGATTCTCTGATCTGTTCTGAGAACCGATATTTCCAACCCAGTACTATTAAGCCATCAAGTGATATTTAATTATTAAAATGAAGTACTTAATCAGTAAGCCATAAGGTTATTTGCGAATTGTAAGCAAATGAAGTATATTTTTTCTAACCACTTAATCAACAGCATCCATTAAAATATTTTCTCATAATCTGACTTCTCTGCGTCCCATTTAAATCTAATTGCCAAAATTTATTTTATTTTACCTTATTTCATTTTATTTTCTATGAATATTTGATATATATTTGTTTTCACACTTTTTCTAATTTTTTGTAATTTCTTTCAAATCCTGTATACGTTATTAAAGAGTAAAATGAATCAAAGGTCAAAGATGTTTATTTTATGAATATTATTATTTATTTTATTTATATTATTATAACTAAGTAGTTTTATGTAAATAATAAAATAGAAAAGAATAATATTAACCATTTCTATATAACATAATAATTATCAAATCATGTATAGATATATATTCAGTAAAGAATTAAGTCTCGAATACTGACTTTTCATGCATCACCAGAACCTTGAACCAACCAGAGTCTCTTGTATGTATCTCAAGTAGGAAGGAAAGATCTTATGATCAGAAGAGGCGAGGTTCCTGAGGGTATTTTAATATAAGATTAATTTCCTGGGAGTTATTTCCTTGATAAGACATATCGAGACTGACGAGATGTCAAAAAGTTTCCCGGCTGCTTCGTGAATTATGCATGAACTACCACCATTCCCAGAATATTCCCTAATAATATTAACTGAATCAAAAACATCAAGCTTCTATTAGAGCCTTGTCTATTAACTTCTGACATAAGTTTTTATTAAGATATTTAAATCCGTTAATAGGTAACGCTTTTTTAAGAGGAAGTGTTACTTTTAATACCATTGTTTTGTTTTACCACGCATAATCTTCTTTATTTAATATCGTACAGTTAAAATGAATATATGAACCTAAAAAAAAAAAAAAATATGGTGAAATTTTTTTATGTCAATGGTATTAGACTCACTTTCAGATATGAAAACAGACTGAAAACAAAGAAAAGCCAATTAGCCAAAACAACGATCCCATTAAAATGTAAGCTGGGCAATTTTTTATTAAGTCTAAACATTGAGAATAGAGGAGTCTAGAAATGGATAAATTAAGAAACAGTACGTTTATATGTTTCGATTCATCATCTAATAGCAGTGGATAAGATATTATAATTTTTAATAAGATATTTTGTTTATATCAGTTTAAGTCGTTTCATTGTTTCTTTCCATTGCTAATTTTTTCTTTTTTTTTTTGTTGTTTTTTTAGTAATTTCTGTTCTTTTCACTTTAGCTTGTTCCAAAAATTATTGGATCCTATTTTAAATACATCTCTGTATAAAGTAGTTGAAATAAAAAAGGTATTAAAATAACCTTTAAAAATACGTAAATGTTAATGATTCTCGTAATAAAGTTTTACAGCCTTAATAGAATGATGATTCATTGAGGGTGGACGGTTAGTACAGATAATTAATAACCCTAGATTCTCAGGGGCTGTTCTGACTAAATTAAGCTTTATGCTGAGCCGCTAAAATTTTAAGTAATATAAACTTCTGCACAAAACCCAAAGCAGGCAATGTTTAATATCTTATACGGCATTAAATTTAAACCTGGACCCCCGCTATATTGTCTCCTATGATAAAAGACAGAATTTATGTACAAAGTTTAAATATTCAAAGTTTAAACATGTCCCAAGTATTTTTTAAGATTAGGTTATTTAAATATTCAGGTGATTTATAAACATTCAGCACGTCCAAAAGCAGAATCTAAGAATGAAGAATATAGAGGGTTACAAATGTATGGTACACCCTAAAAATCGTTTGTAAAGTAGTGATTTTAAAAACAATTAAATTATTTCTATTTCAGCTACTTCAATCAATTAAACTTTGAGAAAATATAATAACAATTGATTTAATTTTCTGTATAAATATCAGTTTTATAAATATGATTAAATTCAGATAATCAGAACCTATCAGATAAACCTTTAGAAATCACTTTTCTTCTGCTTTACAAACAATAATGATTTAATTTCAACCCCTATTATTTTTTCTTTAGCTTGTCTTGAATTAATTGGCGGTATCGAACATGTTACACGATGACGTATGGCCTATAATATTTAATTCAAATTTTCCTTGGTATATAAGTATAAATGCCAAAAATACAAAAAAACTTTTTTTTGGCAAATTGTTATATGTGCCAAAGCCATTCTTCCGATAATGGTGTCAGTAATTTTTTGTTGGTAGGAAGTAGTTCATTGAACGTATAAAATATGATATGGGCGTAAGCGCCGAACGTCGTTCATCCCAGTGGGTATAATTCATATGACTTCTGGAAAAATTTTCAAAGGCACTCATACCCTTTTGCATTCCCATGCTTCAATTTTAAAAATTATAAATGCTTGTAAATGTATCAACAAGGCTAAGCCTGTTTTTGGTTTCTTTTAAACGCCATTACAAACTTACATATTAAAAAAACATAAAAACTCTTGATTGAATAAGATCCGCCTATAAATAAATGTCGGGTTATTTGACGTTGATACGCGAGAATGGAGTAAAGATTAACCAAGATCATCGTAGATGTTTGTAGTGTAGCTTGTTTCTCTTTTTTTTATAATTCCTTGTACATAATTTTGGGAGTTTCAGATGTCTGATACCGATTTATATACTTCGGAAAAAATAATTTTAATATTTATGGACAAAATGCTGGAAGGAAATTCAGCAGTTACTTTATTTTTTTATTTTTTATATTTCGTCAAGTTTACACTTTTATAAAAACAAAAAGAATTATCTCCTTCCTAAAACAAAAAATACGGTATGTATAAAATTAGGGATGAAGCATAGCACATTTTTTTTTAATTTAGTGTGAGTAAGTAAGTATAGGACATTTAACTTACATTTAGTTTTCTGATGTTTTTTCATGGTTCCCGTTCGGTTACACTTTTCCATTTTTTAAAAACATAATCATTATAATGTACTTCTATTATTACTAGTGAATTCCTGTGATAACTCTTATCTCAGTCACCTATACCTTTTATCCCAATTACTTTCAAAGTATAATATGTTTGAGCAAAGCATATTTATTTTTAAAGAATACTTTTGGTGCAGTAAACAAACCACATTCACGCTTAAATCTATAGTAAATACTATGATAATTTTACATCTATTGTTACAAAAAGACTTATTCAAAAAAAAATATAGTTATTCTTTCCACATCTTATGTAACATCTAGGCCGCCATAAATAATATCTACAATAAAATTGCTGATGAAACACAACCACAAATCAAAGTATTTATAGAAACACATCACTAGTCAGAAATAATAAGTGACTGCCTACTTCCGATATATGTATGTATAAGACCGTCATGGTTTTTAAACTTTTCAGTTTTTTCACTCTTGGGTAATTCCACGTCAAATCAACACAGGCTTGAGCCACACCATTTCAGATTTTCTTGAAATTTGGTATACGTGTACTACTTGTATCCACTAGAACAATTGTAAAATATTACTGAGATATGTCTACCCGTTTTTGAATGATTGGTCTCTAAAGCCCCCAAAAATAGGTCCAGAAACAGAAAAAATCATGATCAAAAATAGCTGTAGATGTTTTCCGAATTTGACTAGAACTATGAGATTGCTGTCGTTTGAAAGCACATTCCATGCCGTTTCATATGATATACAACAATGTATAGCTTGGTACTAAAGAAATTTTCTTAAAACTAAATGTAAAATTTTAATTTCAATTTTCTAAAAGGGCATTTTTTAAAATTTTTAAATTTTTTTGAAAAAGAGTTAGTATTATATCTATTCATGCAACAAAATATAAAAGTGGGATGAAAATTTCTTCATTACTTCATTACAAAAATTAAAAAGTAGTGATAAAATTTCATAAATATAGTATTTTATGATTAAAAATAGCTGCAGATGTTTTCCAAATTTGACTAGGACTATGAGATTGGTGTCGTTTAACAGCGCATTCCATGCCGTTTCGTATGATATAGAACAGTGTATAGGTATAGGCAGTATGAATTTTTTTAAAAAAAAATAAATAAAAATTAAAAAAAAAATCCCTTTTACATAACATTTTTAAACTTGGTTTTAAGAAAATTGCTTTAGCACCAACCTATACATTTTTGTATATAATACGAAATGGCATGGAAAACGCTGTCAAACGACACCCATCTCATACTCCTAGTCAAATTTGGAAAACATTTGCAGCTATTTTTAATCATAAAATGCTAGATTTATGAAATGTTATTACTAGTTTTCAATTTTTTTAGTAATAAAGAAATTTTCATCCCACTTTTATATTTTGTTGCATGAATAGATATAATACTATCTCTTTTTCAAAAAAATATAAATTTTTTAAAAAATGCCCTTTTTGAGAAAATTGAAATTAAAATTTTACATTTAGTTTTACGAAAATTTCTTTAGTACCGACCTATACATTGTTGTACATCACATGAAACGGCATGGAATGCGCTGTTAAACGACACCAATCTAATAGTCCTAGTCAAATTTGGAAAATATCTACAGCCATTTTTAATCATGATTTTTTCTGTTTCTGGACCTATTTTTGAGGGCTTTAGAGACCACTAATTCAAAAAGGGTAGACATATCTCAGTAATATTTCACAATTGTTCTAGTAGATACAAGTAGTACACATATACTAAATTTCAAGAAAATCTGAAATGATGAGGTTCAAAATGATATAGTTTTTTGTTGATTTGACGTATCCCTCTCGTTATATACTATATTTTTTAATGGAACTTAGTATTTAGGTTTTCTATAAGTAAATTTTCTGATTTTCAGGGGAATATTGCTCCACGCTCCGAGATATTGTTTTAATTGAATTATTTGAAATATTGAGGGACTGTTCAAAACGGTACACAAAGCTTTATTACAAAAAATAAAACTATGATACCATACTTAAATTATATATTTTTAAAGTAACTAATAAGCTTTTGCAATAAAATATGCATTGAAAACATGACTTTTCACTAAATTTGCCTGTACATTGAAGATAGTAAATAGATTGACTATTGTTAAAAAAATATTTAAGGGGTTGAAGGCACAAACAACAAAATCGCAGCAGCTCCATCACAATAGCCATAATTTTCAAGAAGGCCCATATTTCACTCCCCAACTTAATAGATTTGGTTTTGAAACCAGATTCGACGGAAGCTCTTGGAGATGATACTGGAAAGATGGAATCACTAAATAGATTTTTGAAATCAAATAACATGCTGTCGGAAATTTGATATAATATAACACAACACTAAAACGGAAGCATAAATAAAACACAATATAAAAAAAAATGGACAAATATCTTTTTATTATTTTTTTTTTTTTATTAAATAAGGAAGGGAAAATGGTAAACAGGGAGTTAATGACAAATAAGGCTTACCCCCTATCAAACAAACAAACAAGCAATAAATGTTTTTAACGAAGTCAATTGAAGCGTGGAAATGCATAAGGGTATAAGTGCCTTAGGAAGTTTTTACAGAAATGATGTGACTTATACCCTCTAGGGTGAACTATGTTCAGTGCTTTAAAAGCTTAAAAACCCATGCCATCTTTCATACGCTAAATGAACTCTTTTCTAACAACAAAGCATTACTTATACCCATTTCTGAAGATGGCTTTGGCGCAAATAACAATTTTGAAAAAAAAAATACATTGTTTTATTTTTTTGGCACTCGAATTTCCACAGTTACATTTTTATTTCTGTTCTAGCGAAAATTCATTCAAAATAAATTTCAACGGATTAGAAAAAAAACAACGATGGAGAGTTTTCATTAAAAAAAAAAATCTAAAAAGAAATGTATGAAAAAGGACATTGATGCCTGAGAAAGACATCACAATGAAAGAATGATCTCCGGCAGGAATCCGTTGATGAATGAACCCTTACTATATAAAGGAAGCAGGTGAGCCCCAGGGCATCCTTTATATTATTTAGACATCAGCCCCGGGACATGAGAGGTAGGCCGTCGGGGCAATGCCCGTTCCTCCAGCCTTAGAATAATTCAGGTAGCTATTACACTCCACTGGGATTAAACCAAGTTCCTGGCCATCAACCTCTTTTCACTCTTCAAAGCGAACAATTGTAGAGTAGGGATGTTCTATCTGTGAAAAATAGGAGAATTTCTGTATTTATAGTTCCTACTTGTCACTGAAAACCTTGGGAACTTAGGGTTCGTTAACACGGAACTAAAATAAAAGATCTTCGTAGCTCCAATTTTCCGATTCGCGTTAGGATAAGGAATTTAGATATGTTAACAATATCTAATTTAACGTAATAGTACCAACAGTTGGTTGGATGTACCGTCATCAATTAATATACACAAAATAATAATTTTTTTTTTCAATCTCCCGTCGCTTAAGTACAATCGTTTAAAGATATGAGGGAGGGATAAAACTGAGAAAATTAAAATGCATGTAACTTGAAACGAAAAAAACAATGATTGAAAAGAGTTCTAGATTTTTTGGTTGGAACAGTTACAAACTGTATCGGGAACCTTCTATAATGTTCTAAATATAAGTACATAGCTATAGACTGAAGAGTTAGTTTTAATCTGAGCATCGAATCATATGGTTACTTTTGTGTTACTTTGTCGTTACAAGTTAATACTTTTTACGACCTTATTATTTATTTGAATTTTTTATTGTTTGTCTGCCACTGTGAATCATTATTGTTCATAAATAAAAAAATTTTAAACCCAAATAAGCGTCACCGTATTTTAATATGTAAACAGAACTTAATTTACCAATTTAAATAGTATTAGGAATTGGTTGGTTTTGCCGTCATCAATTCATATACACAAAAATAATAATTCTTATTTTCAATCTATCTCAATCTCATGTCGTTAAATACAATCCCTAGTCAATGTAGGGAACGGATGGGAACCAAAAGGAGAAAAATAAGATGTATGGTAAATACGTTACTTAAAACTTGCATTAATAAGTAACAAGTAGGTATTTAAAAAAATCTTACATTAGTATATATTTGGGTGCAAGAAAAAGAAATAACGGAGCTGTTTGGGGAAAATCATTAAAAATGACGATTAGCCTCTCAAACTATTTAGGCTAATGAATAATTGCTTTACAAACTCCTACTTCTCATGCTAATAGTTCTGCGGTCGTATATACCTCCAGCATTAAACATGGGTAGCTTTCCATTATAGGTATGGGGAAACCAGTAAAAATGATTTTTTTACTTTACCTGAAAAAAAAATTGTTTATACGCTGCAAAGATGAAGAGTAAAATCGTAAGTATAAATCTTGTGAACTCTGGCCCCATTCACGTTCCAAGGCAACCCTCGACTATAAGAGGTCCAAATGCGCCATAGGATTGAGGTTTTGACCTGCCACTCAAAGGAATGAATACCACCCTCGTCCAAGGTAACCTACAACATTAGCGTGAGCGGCCATAAAAAGAAAACTGTGAATAACGAGCAAAAAGGTACCACATATTTCTTGAGGTTGTTGATGTACAGGTGATGTAAGTGTGCATTGAGCGTGGCCTTAGGAACACAGGAAAGTGTGTAAGCCTATGCCAACTCAAACTATCACCGATGTTATTCCGAATAGGATTCCTCCCCATTACACTGCACAGAGCATATAGCTCAACAGGTCTTCTTTCTCAAACTGTCCGTATGCATTTCCAATCTTTTAAAATAAATCTGCAATGCAACCATCTTCAGTTCATACGGCTTGTTCGCGAATGCGGAGGCTAGTTGATCGATGCATTGTGGTAAGTATAGGGCTTCAATTGGGAACCGTAGCGTGCAGGTTCAGCAAGCTTTCGCCGTACTGCTATCGTGCTGAGATTCTCAGACAGAGAAACACGCAGCTGGTTTTATGTCTCAACTGAAGTGTCGATGCGGTTTTCGAGGCTCTTTTAAGCAAGAAAGCTATTAATAATTACACCCGACCTCATCCCTGCAGCAGCCTAACGCTGTTTCCTACCCCCCGGTTCCTTCCAGCTGAACCTACTGGTAGTTTCTGGTAGCCCAAGGGTTCGAACCGCGTATTGCAGGCTCGTCACGATAGACCATACCCCTCCACGAGATCCGAAAATATTCTACTCTCTTAAAAAAACTCTTAAGAATAATCAGTGATACTGAAGTGACTCTTGTCTAAAAAAACTGACATGAAGTCCAGACTTTATTGTCGCTCCCAACTAAAATTATGAAATTTTCTCGAAAGGTGAATGCCTAAGTGAAGATCCTATCTTTACTTTAAGCACAGAAATATTTCTTTTTCAAGGTCTGAATGGTTTTTTTGTTTTGTTTTTTCCTCAAATTTAGTTTGTATCTTCATACTCAATAAAAAAAGATATTTTTTTTTGTTCCTACCTTTCTAACCTGTTAGGCAACCTTTCTTCCCGGGCCATGGGAAAGAGTGGGTGATTGATGGCGAGTATTATTAAATGTCCCCTTTGAAGTTCCTATCCTAGGGTTCCCAATCATATGCTGCCATGTGCAACATGTATTGTCTAACGCGTTTGCCTACTCGGCCATCCCGTCACCTTAATTTAAGGTTTTCACACATTCACCAACAATAATATCGCAAGTCGGAAAGAAGATGGTTACAACTCAAAAAATTGTTTTTTTGGTTATCGCATGTGAAGTTTCAACTGCATTCTTAATTTTACTAGGTACCACAGTATATTTGTATGTTAAATTATATGTTCAAATAGCGACTAGGAAAAATAGTTTTTGATCACAAACAATCGACCACTATAAGAGAAGAGTAGGATTCGGGATTAGAGCATGATAAGAAATATATGATAATTATAGGAATAAAGATAATTTAACATAACACAGCTCAGCGTTGTATAATGTCTGTTCAATGTTATATACCTTGCATCAATACATATATTTATAATCGTCATACCATACACCGATTTCATTTGCACCGAATGTTCAATTGTTATTATTATTCTAAATCTTTGTCCGATGATTATCAAAAGTCTGCGTCCACATTGAATACTAGAGGTCAGTCCGGGATCCCATTAATCGCACCGTGACATAAGTATTTAATCCAATGTGCTCCTTTACTGATCTGGATATACAGTATGGCTAATATTTGTATTTATTTTATCTTTTTCAGCTAATGCCACACCATAAAGCTTTTGCATAGAAGATTATTTCTTCAATTGATCATATGCTAAAAAGTAATCACTGAAGAATCCTGGCGGGATCTCGATAAGTCTTTGTATCATATTCCTTTCATGATAAATGTTTAATGTTATTTTTTTATTTACCTAGCCACTTCTTATTATGTATAAAAAAAAAAAAATTGTGCCATAAATTGTTGAATAAATAAGTAAGCTATGGGCCATAACATTTATTAATTTTACTCTAATCTTACCTATTGAGAATCATGCAAGATGTCATCCTTTCAACCTAAACAAAAAAAATAATGATTAATCAATTGTTATTTTAACATTAAAAATAAACAAAAAGCATTGCATGTACAATAATATACATGTTCATCAAATAACTTACAAGATATTCCTGAAAACAGATATACAATTTCAATATGCAATTTCGGTTACACTTAATTCTATACCCCAAATAAGGAATAAGGTATGATCAGTATTTATCATATTTTCGTTTTTCACGAGTTAAAAATTTACCACATAGATCTATGTTTGGCATAATATATTTGGCGATTACAGAAGGAGAGTATTACGAAAACCTGGCAAACAGACGCTGTAATGAAAGGACAAATGAAGCCTTATCAGGACCAGGCTGCCCCAAGAGGGGAAACAATTTTTCTCTCGGCCACAAAGGCCCCATTTGGGACAATATATCTCACTAACTCTTAATAATTCCTTAATGTGGACAACAGCTACTTCTATCTTACACATAGCACTTACAGAAGCTGATCACGTGGAAGTACTTTACTTCAAACGCAGAAGTAGTTGTTCCACTTTAACGAAATTCACTGGAGTGATGATCTTCAAGTTTATAGAAAATTTTATAAAGTTGAATTGATTGAATAGATCAAAAAAATATATATATATTCAAACTGATTAAATCTTAGGTTATAACAACATTTATAACATCAATTAAAAAGATTGTCCAACTTCTTTCAGTGATAAGAGTCCTTTGAGGTAGAGCCCTAAATTGCTCTAACGGTTCAAAGGCTTGATGTTGAATTATATTTTTAGGTGAAACTGTGATTTTTTATAAGACTAAAACGTGATTTTCATCTTGTTAGTTTCTCTAGATAGAAAATTCATTGTTCCATTGATTGAACCGTCTGGATTTATTATTAAATAAATCGTAAAAAAATAGAGAATACACAGCAGAAAGTCGCTATTCAGTTATAACGTAGTGATCTTCTATGTTGTAGTGGCTAGCACAGCAGCCTACCATATTAAAGATCACAGGTTTGTATTCCCCAGGTCGCCCCCCAGGATTTTTAAAGGGAGTAAAAAATACTTAGCTATGCCTTCCTGTGTACAGGACATAAAATGAAGGTCTCAAGCCTAAATGATTAATAAAATGATGTCATGTACTCGTTAAAAATGCTTATCCAAATTATAACTGGATAGCCAAAAATTTAGGGCTTCCAATGCAGCATCCTCCAATAAGGCTTACTGGCTGGCATAAGGGTTTTTAACTAAAACAAACAAGCATCTGTTACATATTTTTGGGACAGATTCAGTTATCGCTTCGAAATTTCGAACGAATAAATAAATTATACTATTATAAGGGAAGAGGAAATTCAGCTGATAGTCTTTCTATTAAAGAAAGTTAAGAGTTAAATTAAGGAATGTAAACTTATTTTTACTTTCACTTACCTATATATGAAATATATAGTAAGTGGAAGTATTGCGATCGTGAAAAAATTCGACTTCCGGTTTTCAACGGAAATACACGTTTTGGGGTCCCCTGAGTCGAAATGACCAAGTCCCGCGAAATGGTCTGTGTGTGTGTGTGTCTGTGTGTGTGTGTGTGTGTGTGTGTGTGTGTGTGTGTGTGTATGTGAACAGACTAGCTCAAAAACTATAAACCGTGGGAACCTGAAATTGGGTATTTAGTGTAGGTATATGCCCGCGATGTGACAGCATAAATTTCATCAATATTACTTAAAGGGAGGGGGTACTTTACTTAATAACTTTTTAGGTTTTTTTCGATTTTCTCAAAAACGGCTCTAACGATTTTGATTAAACTGAGTATTTCATCTATTTATATGCCCGAGATATGACTGTAAAAATTTCATCAAAATTGATTAACCGGAGGGGGGACTTTACTTAATAAATTTTGTAACATTTTTACGTGTTTTTTTTATTTACTCTAAATCGGCTTTAACGATTTTGATCAAACTGGGTATTTGATGTATTTATATGCCCGAGATATGACTGTAAAAATTTCATCAAAATTGATTAACCGGAGGGGGGACTTTACTTAATAAATTTTGAAACATTTTCACGTGTTTTTTTGATTTTCTCAAAAACGGCTCTAACGATTTTGATTAAACTTAGTATTTGATCTATTTATATGCCCGAGATAAGTCTGTAAAAATTTCATCAAAATTGATCAACCGCAATGGGCACTTTACTTAATAAATTTTGTATCATTTTTACGTGCTTTTTTTATTTACTCAAAAACGGCTTTCACGATTGTGACCAAACTGGGTATTTGATGTATGTATATGCCAAATATGTGATAGCTAACATTTCATCAAAATTGATCAACCGAAGGGGGGACTTTACTTAATAAATTTTGTATCATTTTCACGGGGTTTTTTATTTACTCAAAAACGGCTTTAACGATTAATAAAAATGAGATATGAATGTAGAAAAATGTGTGACTTTGGGAAATGATATTTAACAAAACACGTCAATTTCTTATCTAAGTAAGTTGGTAAGTGAAAGTTGTGTGTTGCGCGCACGCACCAGATTTTTTTCCAAATAAATTTAATGATTTTGAAAACAAAACTACTGAACAACGCAATCCGAATTTTTTATGTTATCGTTTTTCTTCACCCTCTTCACTCTGTCGCTTAGTGTTCCTGGCTGAAGTTCCTCCCATTCTTACTAAGCCTTTTCTATTAAACCATTGTTGCGGTTGATCTTGATAAGCTAGAGATTTTCTGCTGATAAAATCACATAAACGAGAACACATCAGGACGAAAAATTTGAAATAAAAGCAAAGCATAAACTAACAACAAAGTAAGGTACGGCAACTGTTATAAAGCCTGTCTATTTGCCACCAAAATGAAGTCACAGTCGTCGCACGCGATTCCAGGACAACTTCTTATGTTGCCGTGCTACACATCTCATTGAAAGGAATGCAGCCCGGCTATGCCCAAAGTGTGAACATAATTTCAAAATAGAATTATTTATTTAATGTTGATTATGAGAAATTTTCGAAGAGCAACATTATTAAAAAACATTTCTGAATCAACTCAAAATACCAAATAATGTCCGTATGGAACTGAGAGACAACGAATGAGTAATAGAGATTCATAACGAATTATTGTCCCTTCTCTGTTATAGATACATTTGTAATCATTACTCTTTTATGATGATTAATGTTATTGTTTCATTCATTTTTTTTTTTTTTTTTTTTATTCTTTACAAATTTATTCTAGTAATATTATTTTTATTTTTAGTAATATTATTTCTACTAAAATTTGAAAAATTCTACATGAAAAATGTTGAAGATAAAAAATAATATTATTATTGTAGAACCATTTTAAAGTGGATTATTGCAGCGCGTGTTCAAAATATGCTTCATTACTTAGGATGCAGGCTTATCTTCAACATTTTTCATGTAGAATTTTTCAAATTTTAGTATAAGAGAAGAAAAAAGTTTAATTTTTTTGAAAGAAACTATTTTTTTTAATAAAACTAAGTTGTTTTTTTTTTAATTTTAGATTATTATTACCCTTTTTATATTATTTAGGATTCATACATTGTTCTTTCTAGTCTTAAAAAAGTAAAACTAACTCTAACTCATGGGAAGTTCGTATCCATTACTTCGGTTGCAGGTTCTAGCGCGCTTCCACATTGCCCCAGCAGTGACATTCTCAAGCGTTTTTTTCATCAGAAAAAGTTCTTTTAGACGCAAAATGTGAAGTGCAATTGTATCATGTGTTACACCACCAAAAAACTAAATTCCGCCGTTTTTAGGAAATTTTACAGCTTCTAGGGTGATCCAGAGGGGAGTGAGGAATTTTCAAAAACTATTAAACATTTGAGTTTTAATAAATTTTTTGTGTTTAGCGCGTTAAAAGTCCCACTGGAATGGAAGTGGATTAAATAACTAGACCCATCTTATCTTTTAGAAAATTTAATCCTGATTAAGAAAATATCATCGTTTTTGTTTCTACGCTAAAACAAAGTAGAGGAAACTGCCATTTTTCAGAAAAAAAGTGAGATTTTAAATATAAAAACAAAAAATTCTATCTCCTCAACAGAGTGAGATAGGAAACTCGTTACTGCGCCATTCTACCCCGTTTAACATGCAGCATTACCCAATTTTTTTTTACAATATGTCTGGGAGACCCAGTATATATATATATATATATATATATATATATATATATATATATATATATATATATATATATATATATATATATTATTTTTCCAATAGTCTGGATCCATATTTAATTAAAGTAAAGTTTTAATGCATTGATGACCTTAGCGTTCTAAGCCTTGAAACCCAACCTATTCCTGTTCTCCTCACTAGGCAGACATAGATATAAGGAAAGGAGCTGAGAGAAAGCAGATAATAGTAGAGAAGGCTCTATCAGTGGCATCAACAGTATTTCGCAATACGGGAGGCAGGGAATGGAGCGGCTGTGGTGAGGGGGCGGTTGTGGGGGCAGAGAAGGGATATGGCCCGAGCTCCTTGCAACTTTCGGCCCAGTATCCGACCCTACAACTACCACCACTTCGCCACGAGTACTTGGCAACTTTCAATAGTGACAGTTGGAGCTCCTATCGAAGCTGTTCTATTACACCCCTTCATTAGTTGTCTAACCCACTGGTCGGTCGTCTCATAGACTTATCTCATGTACAGTTCACTTCTTTACATACGAAGACCTAGTCAAACATTGAATTATATCATAATTGCAAGTTTCCAAGGTCTGAAGAAGGAGATTTTAACAAAGGGACAAAGATCGTCCACTTAGAGCATGCAAAGGAATGAGAGTCAAATAAATAAGGAGAAGATTCGGGAAATAAAAAGACCCAATGAGCAACTAAGAAAAGTTTCAGTAGGGGTCCGAAATGTTTATCAGCATAGTGATATGGCGAAGAATAGAAAATTAAGTATTCCAATTGAATAATGACATTAAATTATGATGTTTATAGCAATCTCAGTATGTTGATCATAATAAAAGTGTGCATAATAAGTGTGCGTCGTTCCAGATACAGAAGATTATATCTCTCTTTAAATCTATTTCTTTGGCATGAGGAATAGCAATATCACATCATTCACAAATAGATCACCTATGGTTCGTATATTTATTTAAATATATATAAATCCATCGATCAGAATTGAATCGAATAGTTAACCTACATTATTAGCTGAAAAAATGTATTATCAATAAAAAAAATGTTTATGGATAGATATTTGTTTTCTCAATCTAAAAAAGTTAGAATATACCAGTAAGTATAACGGTGGTTAGTGTTATTATAGCAATCAAGAGAGATACATTTTATTAAAGAGGAATAAAGGTATTATGACAAATGAGATAACAACTGATGTTTTTACAGGTCGAGGCCACCATATATATGGGCAAGCGAGAAGGGAGGGGAGTCGTTTATTAAAACGGAGCCAAAGTTAACCTGGACAGCAGGTTACAGTTAATTTACGTAACAGGACAGAAGAATACAGTGTCACTGTTGTTACATTGGACAGTTCGGTTTGAAGAGATATTTCTTGAGTTCTCATTTTTTGTTTGACATTTTTGTATTGTAAATTACGTCAATAAAATTATTCAAATCCTTCTCAGTGTTATAGTATGTTTTATTGGTATATATCATTTTTTTTTTTTTTTTTTTTTTTTTTTTGGGACTTCAAGGCTTCTACTGAAGCCCTATACTGCCCATACTAACACCCATGGCACTGGGTGATACTTCTCCTACGAAAGAAAAGCACCACCCAGGGCGGGACTCGAACCCGCAGCTCCGGCATGGGAGTACGGCGCTTTACCGCACAGCCACACCGGGCCCCTAGGTATATATCATTGTAAGTTCTCTCAAAAAAAAATATCAATTGGAGTGCAATTACGGAGGAAGAGCAAAATTTTAAGAAAATTCAACTTCCAGGTTAAAAGGAATTAATCATATATACCTACATAGTCTTGGAATTTTTCGAGCGGCTAAAAGGAGCAGATTGCAAGCGTGCCGTGCAAACATTGTTCTTAAAACAATCCCAAAATCAATCCGTATCTATTTATACTAAAGTGAGCTCTATATAGGCTCTAATGATTCTTATAGAACTTAATCATGATGAAAATCATTAATAAGCCTACATAGCAAATGTAAGCTGGCTTAAAACTGTATAAAACAGTAAAACTGGCAAACCATCAAAGCAGAGGCTATTTGACGGGAGAGGTTACCTATACTATCTCGCTTTACAGAGCTGTAGGCGCTAACCACCTATTAATAAAATCTAATTACAATATGCATTATGATACTCAGAAGTGAGTAGAACATGAATTCATCAGCGATCGCTTTTTTTTTTCTCCAATCCAATCTTCAAGCTCAAAATAAAAAACCACCTGCTTAACTATTAATGTCACGAACTTCATGACACCTGCCTCCAATCCAAATCATATTTTCCAAATCTTAACTAAGATAATTTGAATTTTTACGTCAATTATTTGAAGTGTAGCTTTGTTGACAATTAATATCACCTCAATATATTTTATTCATTGCAAAAAAGCTTTTCTCCCATTTTGGATTCAATTCACTTCCCCATAACAATTGATATTCAAATACTGCAACAACTGAGAAGGGCAGTATCTATGCACTTGCTGGCCCATTGAGCGGAATGCCCATTGATGGTATGGCCCTTATCTCAAGACGGGACCCGAGGGTGAGATGAGGAGAGGAGACCGCAGCACCTGGACCCGATGGAATAGCCGTTTGCGGGGCACCGGGGCGTGAATTGCCTCGGGTCTATTATCCGCAATCAGTGGCCGCATCCCCAAAGGTTTATTTGTTTTATTTATTTGGGGATTAGCAGCCTCTATTATTCCGTCTTGTCTCCATTGATTCAAGTATGCGAGTCTTTAGAATTTCGGAAATGATCTAAGGTTTCCTTACTATTGACATTACTTTCAGACTGGGTACACTATATAAGAAAAAGGAATAATTCTACATCTCACTCGTAACATCATGTGGTCTTTATGTAGTTCTACAACGTTTAAGTTACGAGTATGAATTTTTTTTTATAGGTAAATTGTTATTTGTTGAAATTAAGAAGCTCATTGAAAAAAATAAATGTTTGTTTAACGTCCCTTTATGTTACTAAGGCTAATCGGACGATGCTACAGGGGGAGTCCTAAATTTTGCCTATCCAGGTATAATTAAGATAGGGATCTTTAACGATTACCTGACATCGTACAGGCTCGGGACCTCCATTTAACATCCTATCCGAGGGATGGCATAGCTAAGGATTTTTCACTTCTGCTAAAAAATACTAGGGTCACCGCCGGACGCGAGGACGCAACTTTTAGAACTGTAATTTGCCATGCCATCCACTACACCACAGGTGACCCCCGAAAAATAAATGCAATAGCACCTATATAACACGACAAAAAGGCATGTAGAGAATTGAAATAAAAAGGCATGCAAAGCATTTAATTACATTTTGAGCAGCACGCACTTTGCCTTCTTACAAAATGCTCTCGAAACTCTTTGTTTTTCTTTGTAAAAGAAATTGCTTGTTTTTTATTTAACATCATTTTATGCCACTAGGGCAAATGTGGACGATGCTACAGCGGCAGTCCTAAATTTTGCCTATCCAGGTATAATTAGGATAGGAAGGTCCTGATTAGGGACTTGTATTTTACGTCCTATTCGAGGAACGGCATAGCCTAGGAGTTTTTACTCCTATTAAAAAACTCCGCGCCACCGCGGAACGTGAACCTTTATTCTTTTAGACTGCTATGCTACCCATAGTTGACCCCATTAAACGAAATTAAAAAGAAATTTGAAATTATCTAAGTTTCTATTTAGTTTTAAGACCGTTAAATAATCTGAATCTAGAAATTATTTTTTCTTGATACTCTTGATATTATTTTTGGAATTATTTCACTTGATACAATATTTCGTATTAGCGACCTTCTACCATATTATAGACTAAATATGATTATTTCTTAAATTTTAAGCTTTCTAACAATATATCATACATACATATCACTACTCATATTACCGGATATTGAATTTTTGTTTTTGGGAAATCTCATATATTTTTTCTTTTTTTGTTTTACTATGAGTTCCTTTCCTATTTTACATAAATTCATTTCTTGTTACTAGGGATAGCAAAGGACAGTTATTTACTCAAAATAAACATAATTTCTTGTAAATTATTATTCAATAATTAATATTTATAATCTTGTAAAAAGACGGAAAAGTAACATTTATTTCTCAAGGAATCCAGTGAGGAATTCAGTAAGGAATCCGAATGGAATGATAAGGATTATAGTTCGAAGGGTAAGAAAAAGAAATGCTATTATTTTTAAATAAGCCTTCTTCCTTGTTCCTTGTAGTATTTATTAAAAAGTTATATATTAAATAATCATTATTATTTTCTTTCAGTTTATTGCTTTATGATATATAATAGATTTATTTTATTTCTTCTCGTTGTTAACCAAGTGAACTATATTCGATAAGAACGCATTAAGAACAATCCTGAAAGCAACGCATTTTCCAGTACAAAATATTGGGTGGGTATTAAAATGAGAAGGTAAATTTAACGGTAGTTTTTTAATGGCAGTCAGGCTGTGGTTATTATTTTAATTACTATCTTTCCTGAAAACTTCCAGGATTATCTAAGTTAAAGAAAAGAAGGGAAGAAGACAAAGTTTTATTCTCATTCAAAAATAATAGAAATTAAGTTAGATCTGCTTTATAACGGGAGCACTACTTAAAGTATTAAACGCGAGGCCTTAAAATGCTACAGTAGCATTAAAATTAAAAAAAGCGAATAAGATGAGTAAAAATAAAACTGATAAAAATAAAAAGAAGTCCCGGAATATATTGGAATATGTAAGTTATTTTAGGAAACCTACCACACCAGCCAGTCGATATAAATCTTCTGATCCAAAGTACTGGAAATAGTTTTTGTTTTAAATGGCAGGCCGAATGTTTAAACGAATTAGAGCACTCAGACGCAATTACATTTTAGTACAAAGATTTCAAAGAATCATTTTCGCCTTATATCGCTTTATGATTTTAAACTTGATTGGAACGGGGCACAGTGCGGCAGCCTATGGACAACTTACTTCGCTTCAGTAATCCTTTCATACAGAACTCAGTGATATAAACTATTAAATTATTATAATACAATAGGTAGGAGTCACATTTGAACAAGTGCAGATCACCTTATCAAAACAAATAAAATTTAATGAGGCTCTTCTTTCATGTTAAGGAAACATGAGCATCAGATGAAATTTTGGTATGGAAGCCATTGGAGATTTTAAGCAATGTCTATTTCTTCAAAAATTCCTTTGAATAATGTGTTTACGCATCTATCTTTAAATGTCATTTTAAATTTAAATAAATCACATTAAAAAAAAAACTTCAAACATTTTTAATTATTTATATATTATGATGCAATAAAAATTAAACATCATAAATATGCCCTCAAACTCTCCCAGCCTTGAGCGGTTTTATATTTATTTATTTCCGAAAACATGGTAAACCAAAAGACATACGATTCCTGGGGAGTTATATAAAGTCATGAGGTCCGGACAAAGTTCCTCCTGTTTATGCGTCTACCATGGACCATTTGCACCATCAGATTCACTACATCAGGTAATTAAAAAATCTGGTGCGATGCGCGCAACACACAGCTTTCACTTACCAACTTACTTTTTTACACTTACTCTTACCAACTTACAATTTATGTGTTTTGTTAAATTCCATTTCTCATACTCACACATTTTTGCACATTTATTTACTTATTTTTGTTTCTATTTGCTCTCTAAAGTACACTAATTTTGTTTATTATTAAATCAATGTTTTTACTTGTGATAATTCACCTATAATTTAAATCGTCTGATTTTATAACTCTCTATGAGTTTTTGAAAACTACATATAGTTACCATGAAACAAATAATTTCCATTAAATATACAGGATCATTCATTATAACGAGGGCTAAAATACAGGACCTCGTATCTCGAAAATCGTAAATTGTTAATGGTGACGAAAAAGCTGTTTAAAATATTGATCAGCATTAATTTTAAGGCCTTATAAATGTCAAACTTATAAATGATGTGATGATAAAAATACTTCACTTAGGATTTTTAAAATTACCGTTACTTACAAGTTACTGTTTCTATGAAGCATTCGCGAGTATGACGTGTTATAAATAGATGGCGCTCATAAAAATAATGAAAACTGTATCAAAAACACCAATTTGGTCAAAAATGTTAGTTACGATGTCCTGCGTTTTTGCCCTCGATAACCAATGGTCGGTTATTAAAGGCTTACTGCGCATGCGCACGCGTGTGTTCATCGTGCTTTACGAGTTGACGGAATATTTTTATTTTTTTTCTGTATATGTTTACTTAATTCTTTTCATATTTGGCCATTACTTATTTTTAGGCGAAACGAGAGACACATAACTTCTCCATATAAACAAAAACGTAGCTACTTAGGTAAGGAAAACAAAAAAGGCCTGCTACGTTCCTGGTCTCCCGCTTTTCTAAGGCGGGTGGGGGTTACCAGAAACGGCTTATATCAAGTTAATATATGAAATTAATGTAGTTAATACGCCTTAATGTAAATTGGATACTTTTCCTGAGGTGACGTGTTTACCAATTCTATTTTATTTTAATAAACCTGTGGCATTGGGTAAATGATAATAAATAAACAAATCTAGATTGAACTATATCTTTAATTTTATTGACCAATAAAGTAGATCATTTATACCCCCTTTAATATATCATACAAAGATATTTTACTGACACAAATTAGTTAATGGATGCTGACTGGCAATTTAACATTATTTAATAAATACTGACCACACAATATTATAACTAGTACTGTATATGTATTAACCTTATCTGGCGGGCACTCTCTGGTGTTGTCTCTGGCCTATCTGCTGGATCAGTCCCTGCCATTTCTGACGCTCTCTCAGGCTCAGCACAGCATCCCATCTCAGCCTGTCTGGCTATCTGGACCCCGGCTCTCCCTGGACCATCGCACTCCTTTTACTCCACTCTCCCCGAACTCTGTCCCCCTTCGAACTCTCTCTCCTCAGAACTCTCCACTCGACCCTCCAACCTTCTCCCCTCTCCGTATAACTCTTCTTTCCCCCATTCTCTCCAGACTTCCTCTGATTGGCTGGCTGCAGACTTCTCCTGATTGGTTGGTTCCAGACTTCTTCTGATTGGCTAGCTGCCTAAAATTTCCCTTCCTTAACGTTTTTCCCAGTTGCCTCTTTGCCGGGGTAAAACCAGGGTTTATGGCCACAAATTTCTCTAACAATCTTCTTAGGTATTGCCCTGGATGTTTTTCGGCAGCATTGTCGGTCTTAGGCTTATTTTGAATTTCTAACAGAAGGTTTATGGCCCCAATAACTTACAAGGCGGTATTTCCAAGACCTAGCCACCTTCAGGTAAAACTGACCACCGGGTTGACCATATACAGTACTTTACATATTTTGATATTAAATTATTATTTCAATTTACTTTTCCTTTCACAGCAGCATCCACAATACATAGCAGGCCCCTTCCCCGTTTAAGTCCCCTCAGAACATTTTAATATTGATAAAGCTTGCCTGATACAAAAGAATACTTGATTCTCATTAAACATGACGAGTTTAATCAAAATCGTTAAAGGTATTTTTGAGAAAATCGAAAAAATGTTAAAAAGGGAAATAAAGTTATGAAATAAAGTGCCCCTTGCGGTTGATCAAATTTTGCTGTTACATCACTGGCATATACATATACCAAATATACAATTTCAGTTTTAGATCTAGTCTGTTCACACATACACACACACACACACACACACACACACAGACAATATCTGATATTCGTACTTCGTTTTATTTTTTGGGGTCCCCTGAGTCCAAATAACCAAGTCCCGCAAAATGTTCTGTGTGTGTGTGTGTGTGTGTGTTTGTGTGTGTGTGTGTGTGTGTGTGTGTGTGTGTGTGTGTGTGTGTGTGTGTGTGTGTGTGTGTGTGTGTGTGTGTTTATGTGAACAGACTAGCTCAAAAACTATAAACCGCACGAACCTGAAATTGGGTATTTGGTGTATGTATGTGCCCGCGATGTGACAAAAATTTCATCAAAATTGGTCAAACGGAGGGGGTACTTTATTTAAAGAATTTCGTCTAAGTTTTACGTTTTTTTCGATTTTCTCAAAAACGGCTCTAATGATTTTGATTTAACTCGGTATTTGGTGTATGTATATGCCCGCGATGCGACAGTCAAAACTTCATAAAAATTCATTAATTCAAGGGGGCACTTTACTTAATAAATGTTGTCCCATTTTCACGATTTTTTTTTTATTTACTCAAAAATGGCTTTAACGATTTTCATCAAACTTAGTATTTGATGTATGTATATGACCGCGATGCGACAGCCGAAATTTCATCAAAATTGGTTAAACGGAGGGGGCATTTTAGGTAATAAATGTTGTCTCATTATCACGTGTTTTGCTATACAGATACTTTATAACTTATGGAGATATACAAATATAAGTATATACTTAAATGTGGAAAAATGTGTGAAGTTGAGGATTGGCGTTTACATATTATCTAAACACGTCGATTTCTAATCTAAGTAAGTTCGTAAGTGAAAGTTGTGTGTTGCGCGCATCGCACCAGATTTTTTGGATTGAAACTGAGTATTAGTAATTATGTCACTTCTTTGAAACATTTCAATTTAGCGTTCTAATCACATACAAGCAAAAGTATCTATTAGGAACTTTTATCTACTGAAAGGTTCCGGGAACTCTTCTAGAAACCAAGCTCTGAAAAGATGGCCAACGAAATTTCGGTTGAAGTGTTTCTTTACTCAATAGTCTCAAAGGCAAGGGGAAAGATAAAGGCACAAAGTTTACCTTAGTCCAGTCCACAAAAGACTGAGGATTACAGAAAAAGAGACAAGGAACTGCCACATCTGGGACAACTTTCACAGCACGGAAGTTTGTAAAATTTTGAGGGACGAAAAGAACCTGGTTGACGTAAGTTGTTATCATTCCCTTTGTTTTCTTATCATACCATCTCTCTTCGTTCAAAATATCACGAAATCATAAAAGAAAAAAAGACCTGATATCCACAAGTTAACGGATTGATAAAAAAAAAATGTTTTCAAATACAACTTATTATAAACGTATCAATAGCAGTAGTAAATTTAGATACAATCGATTCTAGTTTGAAGGATTTATCTAATCATTATTTTTTAATTAACATATTATGAAAAATTTTAACAAATTCAGCAACTAGTAGATTGCTATTATTTATATTTTTCTGAAAAAGAATGTAGACACATATATAAATATTTTTTTCTTTATTGGATGATGAGACAGCTGCCTCACTATGTACCCATCTGGATAGGTAGCATATCATATTAAACGTCAAGACTGTAAATTTTACATTTATAAATTGAAAAGAGAAAAAAATTGCCTTGCCCGGTATTAGAACCCGGGTCTCCCGCAAACTGTACATATAAAGTTTAACAATACAAATTCTTAAAAATTATTTCTTCCTTATTATAGTAAAGTTCTATCCATGATAAATGTCAAAACCAGGATATGTTAACAAGTATCGTGCCAACAAATATTCAAGAATAAAATAAAGCATATAGTTGTTTGCCTAATTATTTTAGTTAATTTGACTATATTTAAAAAATATATATATTACCCACCTATCATGAAATTTCAATGAGCAAGCGGTACAAGTTGCCATGGTGACAGAAAGACTAGTAGACTAGTGGACTAGGGTAGTGAAAGAAGGGGAGAACATAAAAAGTCATCCAGTTAAATCAGTAAATATGTAAGTAAAATTGTATTCATTCTTCATATTCAATAAGTTTTGAAATCAAAAATTAAGGGAGCAATTCTTTTTTGTGTGTGTGTGTATTCCGAATTTAGATGGGACATTGCAGTTAAGTATCAAAAAATAAATTACTTTATTTTTAAAAAATAATCATAAAACGCCTGATAAACTTATTCCAATGTAGTGGATTATTTTGACTTTTTTTTTTAATTTCCTGTTAAGTTGCAGTTATAACTTACATTAGTGGGTCAATAAGATGGGATTCCTGAACTGCTCATAATAAAGAAGGAATAATTAAGCCCTCTTCTGCCCCAGGAGAAGCCCGTCAAATTGCTTTTGTTGGGGGGACCGCATGAATATTTTAACTACAATTTCCTCATACGGGGCCCATGCCAAAATGTTGCGGTGTCACGAACCAGCTCCAAAATTCAATATAATGAGCACTCAAATTAGACTAATTTATTAGAAAATGTCTCACCCAGTTATAATTAATTTTTTTCGTTAAGAAAATAACGAAGTATTGTATATAACGTCGATACCTCATAAATTGAATTATCCGATTAGTAAATGTATAATTCCAAATTTATGATTTATTCAATATACGTTTTTACTACACTAAAATATTTATTAGAAAACAAAACAAATTAAACAAGCTTCGAAAATTAGTAACAAGGGAAAAAATGCACTAAGAAGAAAGAAATGGTCTCCTTTTGATTTTTATGAATACTCAAAAAAACTGTACATTGTTATAAAAAAAAAAAAAAAAAAAAAAAAATTCAATAAGAAGCATGAAATACGAACACACACCATCTGGTACTTTAAATGGTAAATTAAATACCGTCATAATCTTTCCGGAGGCGGCTAAAATTAATTTTTTTTCCAAATTACGGTTATTAATTATTACGATTTCATTTGAAGATAGTATACTTTGAAATCATTTGGTGGAAGATAAGATGTGAAACCTTTTACATGATTTTAGGATTTTCGTAATTTTTACAGTGGAAAATTTTAAATTTTGAGTCGCCTCCAAAAACATTTTGTTGTATGTAATAGGATATTAATTGTTTTACTGTATTGAATTTAATTAACAGTTGGTTTTTACAATTTTAATTTTGATGTGAATATTCTTAAAAATCAAAACGTAATTATTACTTTAAGCTAATTAATTAATAGCAAAAGTAATTCTGCATACTACTGGTTACATATATTAGTTTTCGAAGTCCGACTGATTTATTTTTTATTTATTTCTTACTTTTTAGTGGCACCAGTAGAAATTGTAGAACATCATAGGTTCGAAAAATTTGAAAGAGTTTTTTTACTGATTTTTGGTTTCTCATACCAGTTTAATAAACTTTTAATTTTTTATGAATACACACCGAAAATTGAAAAAATATGGTGCGTTGCGCTCATCGCACAATGGAGAATTTACATACAACCGTCCCAATTTTGATTAGGAAGCACTTTTTTTTAAAGGCAATGTTCCATTGGGAAGGGAAAAATTTTTCCTCAATTAAAAATATTTTTGTACCCTTAGGAAGTAATGTCGTCAGTACTTGTCAAGCCAGTAAAAATTATGTATTACAGTTCCCTATAGAACACACACCTTTTTTTTTGTTTACCTCCTTTAGAAGTATCATAGTCGATTTTATAGTTAAGATATTATATATGTGTATATATATATATATATATATATATATATATATATATATATATATAAATGTATTTAGAAGTAGATTGAGTAGTTATTTAATCCTAAAGTCCCATGGAATCAAAAACATATATGATTGAACAGTCTTGGAAAGAAATAATACTGAGGACGTTGTCTCCTGGTTTCGAAAAAATACAGATTAATTTAAAAACGTCAACGTCTGGAGAGAGTTTTTTTTGAAATATTTTTGGATTATTCTTAAAAATTTTAGTCTTTAATAAAATTTTAATTTTGTTCTCCTTGTACTATGATGTCTTATAATACCTGTACATTATTATGCCTGTGTAAATTATAATAGCTGTAATTTTATATATGTAATTTTATATATGTATTTATTAAGTATCTACTTACCATGTATTTTTTTTCGTATTGTAAATAAATGGATAGATGGAAAAATAACTTTCTTCTGGGACTAAATCCCTTACAAATAATAAATATGTACATACAAAGGAAAAAAATTATATCTGACCATAATGCTACACTCGTAACAATATAAACTACTTACATTTGAGGTGAAAAAAAATTATACAAATAGAAAAATTAAAATGGTTCTTCAAAAGAAAAACACATGTAAAGAGGATAGGAAAAAAGTAAAGATTGACTATTGTTTTAATTTTGTCTTCCTAATCTCCTAATAAATTCGAAAAATTTAAATTTAAATTCAGCAATCCTATTAATTAGAGTTTTAATTAATAATGATAAAATGTTTTATTTTATCATTAAATTACTTATTTGTTCGATACAGATGAAAAAAAGGGCGAATAATAATTTTGTCCAGCTAGCTTGTACTAATCGAAAAACCTCGGAGCCGGTACCTTGTTGCCAATATGATTTCGGATACTCCTATGACAGCCATTCAATAATGGATGGGAGTGTGAAGATTATGTACGGAAAATATTCAGTATGGGTGAAAAGATAAGGAAAAATTAATAATATACGGACAAGTCGTGAAACCCCTTATAGTGCTTTCAAAAGAAATATACAGGGGATTCATTAAAAAAAAAAATCTTATAAATTACTAAGAAAATTCTTTTGTGAGAATCAAGTTTTATAACAGGCTATAAAACCAACGAGGTGAACAATGAATCTTCAGGGGAGAGTCTATATTGCAAAAAAAAAAAAATTAAAAAAAATGAAAATTCCAGATTTATTTAATAAGCAGAGCTTCGCTGTTCAAATAACATTCACTATGTCCACACGTAGATATAACACATGTCGATGTGTTTGTTCTCATTGCCATTGTTGACTTCTATGAGCAGTTGTAATAATTAATAATATTTCAATAGTTCATTTATTTCATCAATGCAGACTCCATTATGCTTAACATCAATTACGGTGTTCTACGGTTATTGTGAAGTGAATAAGTTACAAGGTAATAACGGTGATAAACAATATGAATACTTATTTATATTTTAATATCCTCACTGATGGAAGTAATTTCGAAAGTTATAAATAAACTTTTTATTTAATACTCTTTCTACATTCCGATTATGTACACAGAAAAAAAGTACAATAAAACAGCTCAACTTTGGAATATTTAAAATTCAATACACCTTCATTTTTGATTAATAGCTCAACATCTCATAAATATGCGACCCTTTGGTAGATAAAGAAAAAAAAAGGTTTCAACAACTTGAAGCAATATAGTGGGGATGAGCAACTTTTATAGACTCTCGATATAAAAATTCGTTCTAAATTAACTTTTACCCCTCTCCTTACTATTCGATTCTATATTGTGGCACTTAAAAACCCATGGCTGTTTTAAATGGAAGATGATGTACTCCCATCATTTCAGTATGTCTGGTGCATTATTCACGGTTCGTAGCATACTACTAAACTCATAAATAAAAATTCTAATATATATTGCGATGAAAGTAGTTTGAAAAAAGGAAAGAAGTAAATTAACGATTTGGCTCAATAATTCGATGCGAAGGAAAGGTGCAACTACTTATAAAACTTCACAATTTTTTTTTTTTTTAAAGATCATCTATCTGACATTCTTTTTGTATTAATTTGCTATCAGAAACACATAAGCTCGAAAAAATCTTCACAAGTTGACTTTCCTGTGACATGCGAGCTGCTGATTCCTAAAGGTTAGAAGAGGTCGAACCGGCGAAGCCAGCTCCCATGGTATTTCACTATGTGTAACCTGCCCATTAGACCACAGCATTTAAATTTCTTCCTCTTTTCCATGCCACGTTTTTTATCAAATTTATTTATCGTTATACCAACCCAATGTATTGGGCAGGGTTTTGATTTGTAATAAAAAACAAAATAAAGAAAGAAAGCATTTCCTTCCCTGGAAATATGCTTCAAGGAAATTATAATCCCGTTTTTTTAATAAGCAAAAAAAAAGAGATTAACTTAATATATTTTTTTTAATTCATTACATATTTATACAGTAACAATTCGACCCTTCCAATTTTAATGTATTAAGCTTTTAATTTTTGAATAAATAGCCAATGTATAGTTTTTTTTTTTTAATTATTCAATCACTGAAAAGACATTTATTACCTGGTAACTATGTAATAGAAAAAAGTAATAACGAAATAAAGCCCATTTCGTAACTCAAAGATTACTTACTTCAAGCAAATTATGTAGCAATGGTTGTCATACAACTCTTTTCAACACAGACGAAGTCACTTCATTAATTAAATAAGACAAAGAGTGAAGTGAATTAGTGAGCATGAAGAAAAAAGGACGACGATGAAAAAATTCAAGAACTCCCTACGCCATCTTGATCTTCAGTTCATAACGAAGCCCACATTTGTAATGTTGTCAAAAGAATTAGGTTCTGTTGCTCTTCACTGCCCAACCCTCATTAGTTGCTCGAGTATATAATCCAATTCAGGTAGACACTCTCTTTTGTGCTGAAGCATAATTATTTTATTTAACGGAGGAGGATAATATCCACATGTGTGTGTTGTTTATAATTTAATTTTTTTTTATACATTTATAATCAAATATATTATTTTTTCAAAACTATATGAGCAAAGAATTCATGATTAAAAAGCATTTATATAGAAGGGAGGTGTTGATGGTATCAATAATTTTGCTATCCTCGATAAGAATCCTCAAAGTGATTGTGCTACGGTTAAATATTTTTCAAATATAAACATATGTAGCCCCTATTAAAGGGTTATAATTAATAGAATAAGAAATTCAGGGAAAAATCATTACGATGGAGCGTAATCTCGGTGGGAATAATTTCAAGTCACGGGTAAAATTAATTAACACTATGATATCGCTTTTTCATGTATGCTAACACTCTGATATGCTTCTCGTTTAAAGTGGAGTTTCATTAATTTTTTTTTAAATTCCATTAGTTAGTTTTGTTTTCAGAGATTTCTGTAACATAAAATAAAAGATTCTTTTTACAAATTTTGTTGTTTCCTTTGATAAAAATAATTTCTTGGTAATATTAATAACCAGTGATATGAATAATATTATTAAATGTAATTTCGATTAGACAAAGCAAACAATGAGATATATTGTTCAACTTAAAACCATGTAAGTTTAATCGATAATCAGTGAGTCTAATTTCAAAACATTCACCATTAATATGGATCAAGTTTAAAAATCATTGTAAATCAGACTGTTTTCCTTTCACTTACCTATATATGAATCCTGAAACAGCATCCCGGAACCTCCAAAGTCACCTCTCCTTGATTGAGCACTGGTGCAGCAACTGGCGCATCAAAATAAACGAATCAAAATGTAAATTTATCACCTTCACCCTTCGACGTAGATCCTGTCCTCCAATCCTCTTCAACTCAATACCACTCCCTGTCTCAGACGCAGTCCGGTACCTGGGAATCCTTTTAGACAAAAGACTAACATGGAACCCATATACAAGACTCAAAAGACAAGAATTGAACCGACGATTTGGCCAGTTATATAGACTATTAAACAAAACATCTCATCTTTCAACCGACAATAATTTATTAATTTACAAGACAATATTGAAACCCATCTGGACCTACGGCATCGAACTCTGGGGAACGGCAAAACCTTCGAACATCAAACGCATCCAGTCCTTCCAGTCCAAAGTCCTTCAAACCATAGTCAATGCCCCATATTACGTCACAAACAAAACCTTACATCACGACCTCAACATTCCATTTGTCCTGGACATTATCCCATCCAAATTCTCTAAATTTCATCAGAACCTTACTTATCATCCTAATCCTTCAGCCCAATCTCTATTATGCCCCAACCATCCCTACAATCCTCCCAGAAGGCTGAAACTGCAGTGGCCAAGAGACCTCTTGTAACTTGCTTTTGGAGTCCTGGTAATGGCCAGCTTCTTCACTCAAGTCCTGCCTGTTTGTAGCTGAGTGCTCTCACCTAGTCACCACTGGTTTTAATCACAGTGACGAGGCTGGGAGAGAAGCACTGGGATCTCCCAGGGTCTTGCTTAGCCTTCTTTAGTGGGAGGCAGAGCGGGACTCGGAACTTCCCTGGCTGAATGTATATATTGTAAATAGGTATTAATGTAGACTGTAATTTCATTTCATTTTTGTGACTGTTATTTATTATTATTTTCTTATTTATTTATTTTTTTTTCTTCTTCTTCTTTCGAGGCTTACATTTTATTTATTATTATTACGTTTTATTTTTTATTTTTTTTATGTACATTTGTATATAGTTATTGTGTGTATGATTTACCTTAAAGCACTAATATAAATGCCCTTGACTGTGGCATAATGTATTATTTCTTTCAATAAAAAAAAAAAAAGAAAAAAAAAAAAGAAAAAGCTTTGCATCCTCCATCGTAAAATTTGTCTCGGAGATTTCTTGGCTAAATGTAAATGTATGTAGGTATAAATGCATGTATTGGTATATGTTTTTATTAATTGTTTTTTCTATTTCTATAATTTTTTGGACTTCTTTATACTTTAGTTAACTATACTTTTTAACTTTATGTGAATATTAGTATTTATTATTTAAAAGCATTTATTACTAGTTTCGATAGATAACTAATGCTAAATGCCCTTGAGTGTGACAATTAGAAGTATTTTTAGTTTTAATACATAGTTAGTTAATCATGTAATAAAAAAGTAATTAAAGTAACTTTGAATCAAACAACATCAAAGAAATTTCCGACTATTAAACTAGCCGGAAACAATAAGGAAGAGAGAGAGTAGGGAGAGGAAGGGTACCAATAGGAAACCCAATTAAACTACAGTAGACCTGTCCTCCGTCAAAGGCTCTTTGCTTCACTTGACATTCTTGTCACCCCCACGGTTGAGAGCCAACGCTGAAGAAGAAGTGGGCAATCACAGGGGCCTGTCTGAATCGGAAGAAGGTACATGTCAATGATACGGTCATGAAAAGCCTACAAGGACCAGATTACTGCCCTTACATATGATTTAGGTATCTTGCATTATAATAAGACTCACAGGAGTATTTGGCCCGAAAAAATATTTTTCTCTATTTGATTAATGCCTAAGTAAATAGCATTTGCATTAAGTATACATATGCTATTTGATGAACTGTAAAAAAGACGTTCATGGTTTCAGAATTTGTGTTGATATTATTTTATATCAAAGTTGCCTTCGAACTCGTTTTACTTTTTGAACTCTTCAAAAGCGAAATATTCATTCAATGAATTTTTAATTATTGTATGGAATCGGTGAAAAACCTTTATAGTGCATGGAAACGGTTTTAGCTGCTAACAGAACAAATCGCTGCTCTTCTCAAAAACCTCTGTTCACCTTGATGCAATATCCCACCATCCTTTTACATCATCTATCGAAATAAATAACTAATGTTTCAGTTCTTTTCCCTGCTTTTGGACATTTAATATATCCCAATAAGTATTTTTTCTTAAAATAAATTTTATTTTTTCAAACGTTTATCTGTTTGATCTTATTAACTTATCAAATTCTTACCTTACATTACTTATAATGTACATTATTTCCTTACTCCCAAAAGTTACAGTGTATCCCAAATGAGTATAAATTTCTATATTTTCGTAATATAATAAAATAGACTTATTAGAATTGGGATATTCTAGGCCTCTCCGCAGGATTTTTTTCTTTAAAACCTAATCTATAACAAGTACACTTCATGATAAAAAACATTTCGTTAACCAGAAATGACCAGAAGTTTAACTAAAATTGATAAAAATAAAATCTAAAATTGCTTGATTTGAAATTATTTTTTTAATAAATCTTTTATAATGGCAGCAACCCAAAAAAAATTTAATGTCTTTTGAAATTGAAATAAGTCATAATATAAATCTTTTTTCTTTCTTTTTGTCAAAATTAATCAAGTCAATTCCATATGTTGAAGCAAGAAGAATGATCGAAAACTTTTTCAAAAACATCAGGCTGAACGGGGAGTATGCTTATGCATTCCCAACCAATGTAAAAAAATAAAAATATCATCAGTCACTCCCAGTTTGTACAAAAAAAATGCTAGCGAATATTTGATTCGAGCTGGTCAGTATAACTAACACTTCGTTATTTTTTCCTCAAATAAGAATGAGGTAGCGTTGGTGGCCACGAAGCTCCCATAAAACTGACTGAGGATAACGAAATTTCTAAGAACCTTATAGATGTTCAACTAAGGGTCCGAAGGAAAGAGAAGAAAAAACGAAACAACTATTACAAGCTAATCTAATTCAAGAATTTAACTCTCCATTTGTAGCACCGAGAGAAAGTCGTACAACATACCAATGCATTAATTTTAGAGAGCTTTACAAGTTACTAGTATCAGCATGTTAACCTTTTCCAGGAATCGAAGATATTGTAGTTAAAACACGAAACTGCAAATGGTTTTCTGTTTTAGATACATATTATGCCTTCTGGAAAATCCTTTAAGAGAAAAGGGCAGGTGCAAAACTGCCTTTGTCACACAAAATGGGCATTTTCAAAAGAAAGTTTACCATTTGGTCTCAGGAAATCGCCGGCGATTAATCAGAAAGAGTTGTTGGGTATTTCATGACTTTTGTGCGAATTACTACTCGTATATAAATGCTATATTAATACTAATCTTAATTGAAGACCATTTTCTACACCTAAGATACATTCAACAAGCTTGTTATTCAACAAGCTGGTTCTGTTTGTTAACTAAGCTAAACCTTCTGATATTTTGCACAGTGCTCAGTTAAATATTTAGGCCACGCACAGCTAAAGAACCCAGACAGGTCTCATTCTAATAACTTAAAGTCAACTTAGGAGTTTCCAAGGCCTAAGGATAAGAAATTATAAGGCAATTTCTTGGGAACATAATTTTTACCATAAATATTTACCAAATGCAGCGAGCTATCAGAACCAAAACAAGAACTCCTCCGAAAAACACATTATAATGGTTTAAGGATTGCGATGAAACATTTTCAAACGTGAAGCAATATGCACAAGTCCTATCCGAGCGATTTTCGATCCAAACCGTCTCAGACTTTTTTATACAGATGCTAGTGGTATTGGTTGAGGCGCAAACTTGGAACAAAGAAGATGTTGATCTCCATCCCGTAGGTTATTTTTAGAAAAAGGTGATATCTATTGAAAAGATAAAATAAGATATATATCTCAAATGTTTGGCCATCTAGGATGCACCACAGTACTTGGCGGAATTGGGTACTTGGCCATAAAGTCATGGTTATATCCGTCCATACGCCCGGCGGCCGCCAGTGGTTGAAAATTGACTATTTTCGGGAAAAAAAAAACCCTGTCAAACCCGGTCTGTTAGTTGCAAAAAAAATAAAGTTGATATTATCATATCCACGATTGAATTTCCTATAGTATGTATAGGTTGGAACACCGCTTAACACGTTAACTGCGACGAAGGGTCATTTGACCCCATGCGGTGGCTTCGTTTACTGCGAGCCATTAAACGTGTATTTGTCGTTAACTGCGATGCTTGTCACGCATCCTGTTTTAATATTTTTGAGATTTTTTATTTATTTTTTTATAATGCACTACTTAATACTACTTATATATCGAAAAAAAAGTAAGGGGTCACTTGACCCCTTGTCGCATTATAGTTTAAATGTTTTCCTTAATGCGGCAAGGGGTCAAATGACCCCTTGGTCTTTTAATGCCCATTACACTTCATCTTACTATTGTTTTAGCATATTATATCAAATATTAATGAATATGTAAATAAAAAATATTTTTTCTATATCCGTAAATGTTTGAAAGCGGTGAAAGCGACAGTAATTTACCGTGAATCACATTTATCTAAGGGTGAATCTCAGATTCACCTTCCTTTCTTGTTCTTCGACTGATTCTACTTAGCATTATTGACACCTAAGCTCTCGTTTATTTGTCTCGATTTAGTAAATAATTTCGATATGTATTCACGTGGTAAGAAACTTGCCGATATAGCCCTTTCACAGCGGAATTCAACTTCAAGCGAAGATGAAGGAACTAGTTCAAGTTTTGAAGATAGTTATGATTCATATAAGGAAGAAATGTTCGGGCTGTTATGAAAAGCTAAGAACAGTGATGAGCAATGCAGAAGCCCAAAAAAAGGTGAAGAAGGTCCGGACATACTATGAAGACTGTGCCGACAACCGTCTCTTTGCTTGCAGTGCTTCAACGATAAACATTATAAAATGTAGTTTTCACGTGTTATTTTTTTTTAATAATTTGTAATATTTAGGTTTATTTTTTTAAATACACAAAAGTTACACCTATGTTCATTTATTTATAATAAAAACGTACGTTTGGTTTTATTGTTGATATCTGAATTCTTCCTTTCATGAATTATATATGCTGACAATTAAGTAAATTAAAACCATATAGCAAACATTTTATGATTGAACGTAAAAGGAAAGAAAAAAATTACTGTTAGTATAATACAGATGTTGTGGAAAAAATAAGTAATAAAAAAATATATTCAGGTATTTGTAAAAAAAAAAAAATGGATTTAACTTTAAAACATTCATCAATGTTTACAGAGAGTTAATTTTAATGCCTAAGGGACAAGGGGTCAATCAGCCCCTTGACGCAGTTTAGCAGTGTGGAGCATGGGGTCATTCGACCCCTCGTCGCAGTTAACGAAAATCTCAGTTTATTTGCTTCGCAGCTAACGGCTATTCGGATTAACCGTCGGTGTTAGAAAAATAAAAAAAACAAATCATACATCAATTTTCGACTCAAGATCGGCTAGTTTAAGCACTTTTGCTGTCTCATGCTATTAATATCGTTAATGGTACTTGCAGCATCATTTTATTTCATGAAAACACCCAAATTAGGTGAGGAAAAAAAAATCATGCATAGGAGCAATCAATTATTTTTTTCGTTATATTTTAATTTTTAACTATTAAATGTATTATTATATTAAAATTTTAGATTCGGTTTATCCGACTTTATATAATTTTGATAGGAGATGGTGGTAGTATTCTGTTCAATATAGGTTTAATAACTACAACTCTATCAGTGAAAACTCAGTTCCCTAATTCATGCTAAATAACAGCTGAACTTTTTTTTAATACCAATCTTCTAAAAACAAATGGATCCACCAAATATCTCGACCTAGTTTTTGGAACGAAATCTGTACTATACGACACACACACCGAAATTGACAACTCCACTACCTTTATCTTATGATCCACCTCCGGTTTTTCACCCAAAAAAAATTCACAAAGCAAACAAGAGACATCCGAACAGGAAGCACCGAGTTATGATCTTATCACTCCCTTTATCCCTCGTCACCTACCTCGAAAAGCTGTTTATTTCTTACACACAACCTATTATCCTCTACTTCGGAAACTCTCCACACTCAAAATGATTCTAAATTCACAACTAATCCTTCTTCTTACCGTCCTAACGCACTCTATCTATAACGGGGAAAGTATTTAAAAACCTTTCCTTGAACCGAAGCTTTTACTTGAAAACAGTGAAGTGATACCGAGTCATCAGTTTGGTTCTGTGGAAGCCATTCTTCATTTTTTAAATGATTTTATTTTTATTTCTATGAGTTTCCTGCTATTGTCTGTTAAAACAAGGCAAGAAAGTTTTCATGAGAAATCAGTTTATTTTTTACCAAGTTATCCGAGGTCATGTTAATATAAGCTTATTATTAATAATTTCCAGATTCATTCTAAAATCACGATAGGTGAAAAAGATGATTTATCATCGACCTAATAACGGTTCAGACTGACTTTATAAATGATGCTACAGACCTGGTAAGTAAGGCACGATGTTTTACTGAACTATTAGTAATAGCATAATTCGAAGCACAAGCTCCATAGCGAATAAACTGCATGAAATAGCAAAGGTATTTCAATAAAAAAAAATCCCACATGTACAGACGCAGGTGGACGCAGCTAGAATATCTTTTAATATTTCCTTGGATGTATCTTCTTTTAAAAAACATTGATTTTAAAACTGCGCTCGGCTGCGCTAGAAAAATATGGATTACCAAAAAAAAAATTTTCTTATTTTCAGAGCATTTTTTCGGGATTTTATTTCTGGGTTAAAACATAAACAAAATAGCATCATTTTTATGGTAGTGTAATATGTGAGATTGCTTTTCATGATTATGAAGGAAAATCGCTCTAAGAAACAATAATGTGAATTGCAAAAATTATTATAAGGTTATTAATTTCAAAGGGTCCTGACAACTTTAAAAATAAGAATATCTCCGAATAAATTGATGGAATGTGTCAGGTAACTATTCTATTAATTAATAATGAAAAGAAAAATAACATTCCAATACCATCAAAAAATAGGTTTATTCCGCCTTTCAACCACTGTGCGGCGTTAGGTGGTTTAGTTTGTTACCTTGCAAAGCATGATGTCGTAATCAGATATTCACTGAAAAAGGGTGATAAAGAAGCTGATTCACTTTCAAGAAATCTGCTCTTAGAATATTTTGCAAATAAAAATGATCTTCGACAGGTGGTAAATTTAATCAAAATACGAGTATAAAGACCTCGCTAATAAAACAAAAAATGTTTAAAAAGGTAAAATAATTTACATTAAAGTTCAAAACAGACAAAGGCTTTTTTATTGAAAATGAGTTTGGCAAACAAATCCCACTTCTGTCTCGACTTTTATCACTTATCAAATGGGGTGATAAGTGGTCGTTAACAAAGGGGTATCTTTGACAACTGTACATGAAAAGGATGCTACATCGTTCCGTGCTAGTAAAAAATTTTCCGTATTTTGAGAAAGCTGAAGTTAAAGGTGAATTTTGTAGAATACGGTATAGTGGTTACTTCTATTGCTTTTGACGTACGGCATATTTCGCTTTGTCTTTCATATTATTCAAATATAAAGAAGTATGAACAAAAAATAACAATTGGTAATTCAATAAAAACAATTTAAAAATTTACTAAACTGTTTGGCATATATGAGTTTAATTACTTCAGTTATCTAACATTCAACAATTTTATCTAAAATCACTACCTACTGTTAATACTACACAACTTCCGTATTTGGGTGATTCTCAAACTATGGGCAACTCCTCGTCACTACATATTCAAAGACAAAAACGGCATGGTGACCTCTTTTTTTAGATGTAAAAATTTTCTGTGAGCAGATATCTGACTGTTGAAATGAAAATCATAACATATTTTTATGTTCTTCAGATCGAATCTAAAGGTTTTTCATCTTATTCGTCATTGTCTTGGGTTGTCACAAGTAACGATTTTTCTTACATGATATTTATTTTGGTTTATATTACTCATGTATTTGACAAAGATGACACGATTTCAATCATTTGGTGTAAATGATAAAGCAATAAACAATTGTTAAACATTGTTACTGGGATACGACGCCATTAGCGTGGACGGATGAATTATCGAATCGTACACCAACCAGTGGGAATTAAGTGATGCAAATAGATAATTTCAATACTTTCGAGTAAGATTCCACCTCTATTTATTACCTTCTGCGCTATCTCGGCTCATACTGGGCTGTTCTTTCATCGGAAAATGGAATTCTATGTTTATTACCTTCATTGACGTGGCCCGAGTTGTTCGCTGTTCTCTATGAATTTACGACTAAAAAATATTTTCTTCTTTACCCCCTTAGTTTGCTTCAATAAATTATGGCATTCGTTTTTTCGTACATGTTTGGTTTTTAAATAAAAAATTTGTAAATGTCATTTCTTCATTGTCGTGAACATTTCCCCGCCTCATTGTCGTAGCTAATAATTTACCCACGACAATAAGGATGAAAAATATTTACAAAAATTTTTCTTTCCGCAAAACAAACTAAGCTATTCTAGTTTTTGCTGATTTGAACATTTCAATATACTGGTGATTCAAGAAAGAAGGATACATTTTTGTGTATTAGACACGATCATTGGAATCTGTTAATAAAATAATTAAACTATTATGATTCATCAAAGAGTCGGATTACTAATTTCACTTTTAAAGAATTTATGCTGTTTTGTCAGTCTTGAACGAGCATGATTCAACATTAATTAAAGAGGACAAGGCACTTGCAACAATTTTATACTAAAAAAAAAAAAAAATATGAATTCCTACCAGTTGAAAACAAGATTCATTTCGATTCCTCAAGGTAACAGTTGTGTTTGCATACAGGTGTACCATATTGTGAGAAAAATGTTTTTTCTTTCTCTAAAATCGCTGAAATTCTTCTACATGATGCAAGATCTGTTGTGAAACACATTAAAGTTTTGAAAATACTTTTAAATAAATCTATAAAAGTTGAATATCTTCACATTACGAACGGGAGATCATGTTTCCGATCGTCAGATATATAAAAAATAATGTGTATATAACTAATTAAATGGCTCCATTGGTAAAATTGAAATTGGATTTATCAATATGAAATTGCAATTTTCAACTCATATTTCATTTGTAAATAACTAGTGAGTTGTACTTTTATCAATTAATTTTAATTAATATTGTAAAACTTTTGTGGGTAACAAATATTTATTTAACAGAAATTTACAGTTGTTACAATGCCAACGAATTTATAAAACTTAAACACTTGGGCAGGTTACAAAAATGATAACTTTATCACACACAATCATATGACTTGAGCAACACAGTCAAGACACAGACTTCAACTAACTCGTTCAGTCTCTGCCCCTTATTTATATCGTAAATAGTGGGGCCTGGAATATTCTAGAACAATGTCGGCAGTTCTCCGCCATAATGATCTAGAAAAAAACAGTTCATTCCAACCGCTTATTTTGTTCCAACAAGCGGTCCGGGAGGTTACGCCATATGTTTTTTTTATTTGCTTATCGATTTAACGTTACACTGTCCCCTCCTTAGAGACATTCCTCCTGGATGTCTTCTTTTCCATGCGTGTCTGCTCCCTAGGTCGAACGAAAGGTCTCTTCCGTAATCCGCTGCACCTGTTCTTCTTCGTGGTTCCTTGCATATGGCGCCAAGCGATGATTATGGACAATAATGGGCTTTCCTTTGGGGTACTTGAACACCCTGTAGACCAGATCGTTGATGTTCTTCTTAATCACGTATGGTCCCCGCCTTCCTTGTGAGTTGTAGAGCCAAGCAAGTTCCCCTTCTTCGTATCCACCCTGGTTGGCCCTGCTCCCGCTTTGTATCCTCATCCGGTCTCTGGCGACGTGTCTCTTATTGACAGCGATAAGGTGATTTCGGTGATTGAATGACGGATCGACGCCTTCAATCACCCTGTCCTTCTGCTTGTATTTCAGCTCGCTCTTCGAAGTCGCCTGCCGAACCAACGAGGTAATCGACGCTGAAGTCTCAACCTTAGTGCCTTTTCGAAGAATACTTGAGCGATTATCCCTGGAAGGAAGTTTTACACTCTGTTCCACTGTGGTTACCACTCCGTCTGGTCCCTGACTCCGTAAGGGTAGCACCTCTCCATTGATCTTGACACTCCTCCGTTCCAGGTCGAGCTGAAAGCCATACGCGTTCATAAGGTCCATCCCGAGGATTACATCTTCTTCAATGTCAGCCACTAGGACCGAGTGTGAGACACGGTTTGAGCCTAACTGTAACTTTACCTCGGTTTCCCAGAATACCTTGGCTTCTTCTCCGGTCGCAGTCCTCAGCTGCCATCTGGAGGGCTACAGTCTTTTCTTGCCAGCCACACTTGAAGAGACTATAGTCTTCGTACCTCCAGTGTCAATCAGCATCATGTGCCTCTTGCCGTTAACGCTGCCATCCGCATATGCGCTGTCGTCTCGGTGTCCCAAGGAGGTTACCATTATTGGTGAAGCACCTTGGTGACTGCCCCGGGAAGCTTTTAACCTCCGGGTATTGGCGTGTCCTATTTTTCCTGTGTCAGGAGCGACCTTTCCTTTGCAGGATCTCCTAATGTGTCCGAGCTCCCCACAGCCCCAGCACCGTACGGGTCTCCTTTTACTGAATTGTAGGACTTTTAAAACCTCCAAAACAAGATTCTTCAAGTCCGCAGTTATTGCCGGCTCCCCGCAGTTCCTACACCGGAAGGGTCTTCTCTGCGAGTCTAAAGGCTTCGCGACCCCTGAGAGAACATGTTCTAGGTCTCTGTGGTTCACCTTGTCACGGTCGGTGGTATCCCTGGTCTGGACACATCCATAGCTACGAGAAGCCTCGGTAGCCGCCTCAAACTCCAATGCTATGGTTAGTGCATCCACCAACAATTTAGGGCGAGCAAGCCGCACCGCTCTCTGAAGCTCCAAGTCCCTTAAGCCGTCGAAGAAAGCTTGGACCGCTAAGCACTCCAACAAACTTTCGGGGGCTGTTGGATAAGCCAGTCTAACCATCCTCGCAACGTTCGCCTCAAACTCTTGAACAGTCTCGGCTGCTTTTTGCTTCCTGCTTTTTAGCTGGGACTGATACACCTGTTCTAGGTGGGCGTGGCCAAACCGCATCTCCAGCCGGCTTACCAATAGGTCAAAATCATAAGGGTCGTTAGCGTTGAGGGTCAGGAGGACATCCAGAGCGTCGCCTCTGAGTGCCACTATAGGGCAACTGCCTTATCTCTCGGAGACCACCCATTAGCACTGGCCGCAGCATTGAATTGCTTAAGGTAATTCGACCAGGACGACTTACCATCAAAAGTCGGTGGCTTTATCCTGGCTCGGCTCTCCATAAATGCGGGTACACGTACTCCCTCGTCTAGTAGTGGCTGTTTTGCGAACTGTTTTCTTACAACCTCCTGGATCTTTTCTTCTAATGTTCTTTCTAATTTTTCAACCTCCGTTCCTTGTTGAGCCAGCCTTTTCCTCAACCCAATCACGTCACCAGACAAGTTGGTCAGCTTGTCATTCGTTTCGCTAGAAAGGTTCGTCAACCTTTCATTTAATCCATTCACATCGCCAGACAGTCAGCTTGTCAGCTTGTCATTGGTCAGCTTGTCATTTAGCTCAGCCGATAAGCTTGAATTCAGGCAATTTATCTTCTCATTAAGCTCAGCCGATTGGCTACCCAATGTTTCGTTTATTTCAGCTGACTGGCTGGCCAATTTATCATTCATTTCGGCAGATAAGTTCGAAAATTTATCATTTATCTCCGCCGACTGGCCAGCTAATTTGTCATTTAACCCATTTATTTCAGCAGTTTGGCTAACCAATTTTTCATTTAACTCACCAGACAGGTTAGTCAATTTATTATTTAATTCGCCAGACATGCTTGCTAATTTACCATTTATTTCGCCTGATAAATTAGAAAATTTATCATTTAATTCAGTACTCTGGCTAGTCAAACTTGAATTAAGGCAGGTGAATTTTTCATTCATTTCCGTCGACTGGCTTGCCAATTTTTCATTTAATTCACCAGACAAATTGGTGAATTTATTATTTATTTCAGCCGAAAGATTATTTAAAGCGGCTTTAAAAGAGCTATCTTCAAACTCTACAGTTTTAGGATCTATGCCCTGACTCAAGTAGTACTCATTTATGCGGGCCAACAAGATCGCTTTTGTCCCTGTAGTGTCTAAATCCAGCTCTTCTAATTCTCTCCGCAGCTCCGTGACTTTAAGTTCTCCAATTCCTTTACCTGGCATTTTTTTTTTTTTCTTCTTCTTCTTTAAACCCCACACCTGACACCAGTTGTAACACTTTTGTGGGTAACAAATATTTATTTAACAGAAATTTACAGTTGTTACAATGCCAACGAATTTATAAAACTTAAACACTTGGGCAGGTTACAAAAATGATAACTTTATCACACACAATCATATGACTTGAGCAACACAGTCAAGACACAGACTTCAACTAACTCGTTCAGTCTCTGCCCCTTATTTATATCGTAAATAGTGGGACCTGGAATATTCTAGAACAATGTCGGCAGTTCTCCGCCATAATGATCTAGAAAAAAACAGTTCATTCCAACCGCTTATTTTGTTCCAACAAGCGGTCCGGGTGGTTACGCCATATGTTTTTTTTATTTGCTTATCGATTTAACGTTACAATATATTTAAATAAAAACTCTTCTAATTCCAAGGCCCACATATTATACTATTTAAAAGGTAAGAACATGCTAATTTCATCAGTAATATATTGTTTTAAGGGGGTATTTTGAAAGAGATTTTAGCGATATTAATTTATATGCTCAACTTTATTTATTTTAACTCTATAATATTCAAATAAAAATAAAACACTAATAATTTAAAACTTCACTAATATTGTTTCACTACGAGATAGAGAATTTCACAATCCTTCCAGAAATATATATTGATTGGGTAAATCGGGGACAGATTTTTGCTCAAGTTATTTTTCGATGCCTCTTTTAATTCTGGACAAAATATGATTTTATGTTTAAGATTTTTTCCCATAATGAAAAAAATATTATGGCAGTTCTTATGATATCATCCAATTCTGCATTAAATGTGGAATATATTAAACAATAAATGCAATTAATACAGTTTTACAATTAGTCATTGACGTACGTAACTGAAAACATTGCCGAGGCGATGAAATTTCGGACTGAATTATCTTAATTTCAAGCAATGATCTTTTTTTTTTTTTTTTTTTTTTTTTTGGGACTTTAAGGCTTCTACTGAAGCCCTATACTGCCCATACTAACACCCATGGCACTGGGTGATACTTCTCCTACGAAAGAAAAGCACCACCCAGGGCGGGACTCGAACCCGCAGCTCCGGCATGGGAGTACGGCGCTTTACCGCACAGCCACACTGGGCCCCAAGCAATGATCTTGAACTGCTGTTGTGATAGATTTGCTGTGAACGGTTCCAAATACAAGAACATTTTTTTTTAACTTTGCAACTTGGGTTCACCAAATTTTGCTGTTTTTTGTGCGAGTGGGGCAGCAGAGATAAGAAGTCTTTCGAGAAAAATTTCGAAAATAAAATTTAAAACTTGCTTGTAGAATGAGAATCACCCAATATACGTTTTAAAAAACAAATACAGTTCCCCTTAGCTTCGTTTTCTATCTATCTGGTTCTGATTGATGGACGAGCATTGATGTTACTGATATTTTAACAAAACATAAATTTATTAAATGGCACACTATACAAAGTCTATAACTAAGCGAGATCCAGCCTACATGACCACAAGTGAATCCTAATCCTAAACCGAAGTGCGCCTAGATGCTATTGATGAAATATTAGAAACTTGTAGGGTTTTAGTTAAAGAGTTTTATGTCAGTTAAGGAGTTCTGGATTGGGACTTACTGATAAACAGTTCGGACTTTAAACTAATTCTGGAAGAGCAGTTATGAAATATCTAGATAGTGCTAATATGTTCAGACATTATTAACTTGTCTGACGTTTGGGAGATGTGTTAAGGTCGAACTCTAGTTTCAATTTCAAAACAAGATGTGTCAATTCAATTTCAAAACAAGCATTAGTTTATTACGTAGAATTATTTTACAATCGAACTCCTATCGAAATTCGCTCAATTTTTACTGGTCAGAAAGCAGTTAAATAAAATATATGATCTAAAACAAAATTCGTATTGTCTTTTCGGTGAACCTATTTTTAGTAAAATTATTTAATGATTTTTACTTTCACTTATCTATATATGAAATATATACTAAGTGGAAGTATTGCGATCGTGAAAAATTTCGACTTCCGGTTTTCAACCAAAATACACTTTTTGGGGTCCCCTGAGTCCAAATAACCAAGTCCCGCGAAATGGTCTGTGTGTATGTGTGTATGTCTGTAGGTGTGTGTGTGTGTGTGTGTGTGTGTGTGTGTGTGTGTGTGTGTGTGTGTGTGTGTGTGAACAGACTAGCTCAAAAACTATAAACCGTGCGAATCTGAAATTAGGTATTTAGTGTATGTATATGTCCACGATGTGACAGCGAAAATTTCATCAAAATTGCTCGAAGGGAGGGGGTACTTTATTTAATAACTTTTTACGTTTTTTTCGATTTTCTCAAAAACGGCTCTAACGATTTTGATTAAACTGAGTATTTGATCTATTTATATGCCCGAGATATGACCGTAAAAATTTCATCAAAATTGATCAACCGGAGGGGGGACTTTACTTAATAAATGTGTATCATTTTAACGTGTTTTTTTTTTTTATTTACTCAAAAACGATTTTAACGATTTTGATCAAACTGGGCATTTGATATATGTATATGCCAAAGATGCGATAGCCAAAACTACATCAAAATTGATCAACCGGAGGGGGGACTTTACTTAAACAATTTTGTAGCATTTTCACGTGTTTTTTTTATTTAATCAATAAAAACGATTTCGATCAAACTGGGTATTTGATGTGTGTATATGCCAAAGATGTGATAGCCAACATTTCATCAAAATCGGTCAAACGGAGCGGGCACTTTATTTCATAATTTTTTTTCGAATTTTTACATTTCTGTCGATGATCTCAAAAACGGCTATAACGATTTTTATCAAATTCGACATGTTTAATGAAAATTAGGTGTTCTTTAATATCAGGTAAGCTTTAACATTATTAAAATGTTCTGAGGGGGCTTTTTTAGAGGGGGGTTGGGGCCTTTTTTGTTTATCTGTTCCCTATAAAGTACCTTTGTTTTTGTTTATATGGAGAAATTAACTGTCTCTCGTTACGCCTAAAAATAAGAAATGGCTAAATATGAGATATGATAAAATCAAGTCAACGTATAGGGGAGAAAAAAAGAAAAATATTCAGTCAACTCATAAAACTCGTTGAGCCCACGCATGCGGAGTATGCCTTTAATGACAGACCATTGTTCATAATTAAAGCCGTTCTGTTCATTTGAGAAGTGGCAATTAACAAAACGCATTAATTTCTAATCTAAGTAAGTTGGTAAGTGAAAGTTGTGTGTTGCGCGCACGCACCAGATTTTTTATTTTTACTTTCACTTACCTATACATGAAATATATAGTAAGGAAAGTATTGTGATCGTGAAAAATTTTGACTTCCGGTTTTCAACGGAAAGACACGTTTTTGGGACCCCTGAGTCCAATTAACTAAGTCCCGCGAAATGGTCTGTGTGAACAGACTAGCTAAAACCATAAACCGCACAGACCTGAAATTGGGTGTTTGGTGTATGTATATGCCCGCGATGTGACAGCGAAAATTTCATCAAAATTTCTCAAAGGGAGGGGGTACTTTATTTAATATCTTTTTAAGTTTTTTTCAATTTTCTCAAAAACGGCTCTAACGATTTTGATTAAACTCGGTATTTGGTGTATGTATATGCCCGCAATGAGACAGTAAAAGTTTCATCAAAATTCATCAAATGGAGGGGACACTTTACTTAATAAATGGTGTCCCAATTTCACGTGTTTTTTTTTTTACTCAAAAACGGCTTTAACCTTTTTGACCAAACTCGGTATTTGGTGTATGTATACGCCCGCGATGCGACATCCCAAAGTTCATCAAAATTGGTCAAACGGAAGGGGCAGTTTACTGAATAAATTTTGTCCCATTTTCACTTGTTTTATTTGCTCAAAAACGGCTTAAATGATTTTGATCAAACTTGGTATTTGCTATATGTATATCTAACGGTCAAAATTATTGAAGCATCGCAGATGTTTAAAAATATGGTATGAGATAATAGTCTATAATTAATATAGGTATATTTTAGTCTAGAAACTTTTGTTCCAATATAAATTTTTGAAAACAATATAGAGCTATTTTAGTGGAACATTAATCGCTCTTGATTTCCAGAAAAGCATAAGAGACGTAAATACACCTATCTATTCACCTTCACGATGTATTTGCAAAAAACAACTCGTAGTAACAAACAAGCAAGCAGTAAAAAAAAACTCGACTGTTGATGAAACACTGGTCGACAAAATTTACCTTTTTTTCTTTCACAAGAATTAAAATAACAGATTCTAAAAGTATTTTTCGTGCTGAATTCAAATATAATTACAGTTTTTCCCTATCGGGCAGGAGTTTTGTGTGATATTCATTTGAATTTTTTATAATATTCCAAAAAATCCGTAACTAGCTATCTAACTCAAAATTATAACTACTGATTCTGACTTACCTAGAAAGTGGTAGATAGTGATTTTCGGGTCTATTTTGCATCTGGAACGTCTCTCATTGTAGTCCAACAGTAGTCAGCCAGCATATTGGAACTCCACTTGCCTTGGTACCTCTTCTCTATTGTAGAAATTTGCTGATGAAAACGCTCACCGTGTTCATCGCTGACAGCTCAAAAGTTTTCGGGGAAGAAGTCCAAGTGACAGTCCAAGAAGTGAATTTTTAAAGACATGTTGCATCCCATAGCTTTATAAGAATGCAGAAGATCAGCCACTATGTCACGATAGTTTTCTGCTTTATGGTTTCCAAGAAAATTGCAACACAAACTTTTGAAAGACTGCCAGGCTGCTTTCTCCAGTGGATTTAACAGTCCCTCGAAATGTTCATCAGCCATTAATGATCGGATTTGTGGTCATATAAAAACTCCTTCTTTCAATTTAGCATCACTGACTTTGTGGAATTTGGATTTCAAGTACAAGAATCCATCAGAAAGTTTATCCATAGCTTTGACGAAATTTTTCATAACTCCTAACTTAATATGCAATGTAGGTAAAAATATTTTTTCAAGCTTCACTAAAGGGACACATGCCACATTTTTCTGGCCAGGGATAAGAGATTCACGTTTTGGCCATGACTTTCTAAGGTAGTGAGACTTCTTATCTCTGCTGCCCCACTCGCACAAAAAACAGCAAAATTTGGTGAACCCAAGTTGCAAACCAAGCAATAAAGCAATGATCTTTAAATCACCACAGATATTCCATTCATATTTTCCATATTGTATTTTCTCTAAAACTAGTTTCATATTTTCATATGTCTCTTTCATATCAGCGGCATGCGCTACCGGTATTGATGGAAGTTTATTGCCAATATGTAGCAGCACAGCCTTCAAACTTACTTTAGAGGAGTCTATGAACAATCGCCACTCATCTGGCCGGTGTTGAAGCCCAAGAGTTTCCATAACTGAACAAATATTATTACAAAACACAATACCATTTTCTTCAGAGAAGTATACTTTGAAAACACTATGGCGGCTACGATATCTACTAATTCTTACATCTTTTTGGAGTAGATTCCACCCTTTGAGTCTGGAAGGTAAAACTTCCGCTTGCTGTTTAGACGGATTTAAATCGCGAATCAGGTCACTAAGGTCTTGCTGATTGGGAAAGTATGGTTCTGATGAACAGCTACTGGCTTCATATGTAAGATCATTTTTATTTTCATCTGAATCATTTGGAGTTTCAGTCAGGTCAGAACCAGAGTTATCACTTAAGGTTGTACCTGCTTATACTGGTACGGGGAACTCTTCACTGTGTAAGACAGGTCTCATTGCAGATTGCAAATTCGGATACTTAACTGTATATTTTGTTTTAGATGTGATTGCTTTAATATTTGTCAAACAAAAATAACAGTCAGTTAAATGATCCTTCGGTTCCCTCCAAATCATGGGAATTGCAAATGGCATATGATGTGTACCATTTTTCCACCCAGTCAGCAGTCTAACACACGAAACACAGCATGTATTTGGGGCCCAGCTCTTATCAAAATCACCACCTTGACAGCCAAAGTAAAGTTTATAACACTTCTTTACAAGTGGGATCAAATTTCGCCTCTGAGACTTGAAGGTCAGCTCACCACAAATATAGCAGAAATTATCTGCATGATTTACACAATTTCTTGGCATGATGAAAAAATAAAGCACAGAAATACAATATGCACAACATACACAAAATACTTCTAAACAGAAAGGAAGGAAATATTTCACTACTCAACAATCTCACAGTCAGCTCAACACTGACACATCACAATGCCAAACAGGTCTGAACATGTCTAAACAGCAACAATGAACAACAATGAACCTGCACAGTCATGTTTTATTGCGCTTCAGCATGACATTGCAAATAATTTCAATAATACAGCTTGAGTAAAATAGCTACATATGAGGTAACGGTTCCTATGACAGGTCAAAGAAAACGCTAAAATCATATTTTGAAAAGTAGCTTATACAGAAAAACTATGCCTGATGGGAAAATTCTGACTACATATCGGAATTCAGGATAGAAAATGCCACTAGATTCACTATTCAGATCTCTTGTGAAAAAAACCTTGTCGACCAGTGAAATTAGTCCCTTCATAAATAAATTAGCAATAATGAACAGCAATGATCGATCATACATGATAAGTATGATGTTTGCTGTAATAATGCAATCAATCTGGTAGTATTGTTTAAAAAAACCAAGTTTTTTTTTTTTTTTTATTTCGACTCAGATTTATTAATTTATTGAGGTTTTAGACCACATTGCAAACATAACACAAAATATTTCAATTTGTTTAAAGGATTCGTCTTTTCAATGAACTCAACCAACCCTGGGGAATCTACAAGTAGATTAATTAATATAATTAAAACACATAAATGGAACTGAATTAAATTAAGCTTAGAAGAATTGTCTTTAAAAAAAAAAAAAAACTGTTCTAAATCTAAAAAAAATTATGCTGTTCATCTAACGGGAATAACAAAAAAATAAAATAAAATATATTCACTTGTAGTTTTGCCTAAAATAATAAAAAACTTTTATTGAAAACCATTGTAACGGTTATTCTATAAAACCATTTTTATAAAATAAAAACAATTGCTGTGATGAAAAATTTCGATACCTTTGGCTTTGTTTCTATTTTTTATGTACTCTCTTTCTCGCTATCCTGTATAGATAAATCCTAAATGCATTTCATATATATATATATATATATATATATATATATATATATATAGAAAACTCCTCATAGAAGATATAGCTACAAGAGTGAGATCTCTCATCCAACGCCTTTTTAATCTCCTTATCACATTTATGGGCATTTCATAAATGTGATAAGGAGATTAAAAAGGCGTTGGATGAGAGATCTCACTCTTTAACAGATCATAGTAACTGAAACAAGTCAGGGAGAAGGTGCCACTGGGTGCCATGCTTCCCTACGCCTGGCATGCAATAGTAAGTCTAGCAGAAGCCATCGAATCAACATGTTGACAGCCGCAGATAAAAAAGATGGAGGAAAAAAAATATCTTCTTCCGTAATTGTCATATATTGTCATTTATTTCAATTGCCTTAAAAATGCAGATTTTGTAGCTCAAATAAAACTTTAATGGGAATTTAACATACATTAACCTATGGTTCAAGTGTAATTTCGGTCAAAATAAAGTAAGACGCGGAAGATAGTAGTGAAAATGTCATTATTTCGGTTGGTAAAGATAAAAATGTGGATTGACTCTCATTGTCAGTAATAATTTTAAAAAAATTAAATAAGTTAAAAACCATCATATCAAAATTGGTTTAAATATGATGAACAGGTAACAAATAAATGATTCTTCCTCTCCGCTCACCACCAAAACATACCAATCATAAAATAATTTTGGAGCTGACCTCCTTATACTAATATTTAACCCGATAACGACATTTGTTTCAAATTTCTTTAAAAAAATCGGCTAAACTAGCCCAAACCTCTACCCGCCTTATTCAATGTCAAAACTTATACTACTATAACGGGGCCAAAACAAATCCATTATCATAAAAATCGGTCTAGCCGTACTTATTTATAAATAGTGTAACTACCGACTTTGTTTTATACATCTACAGTAGATTAAGGAAGGCCTTAATCTAAATGTTCTAAAAAAACTAGGACGAATACTAAAAGTGAAAAGCGTTAATTATTTTAGAATTAAAAAAATTAATCTTTCAAATCTTAGTATAAATATTTTTCAAAATTTAACTTTGGTTCACTCAAAACAGAAAAAATGTCGCTTCTAAGATCCACATTTATTTTCACTTTTTAATAGTTTCATGATAATCAATAAATGATATAAAAATGCAAGAAACCATAGCATGTCAATCTAGTTAAACTCTATGTATGGTAGGGTTGTATTCTGGCGTAGAACTTTACTTTAACAATGAGTCTAAAATTTTAAGGGTAAAAGTCAGATATCATTTTCGAATGGTCAATGTTATAAATTATTTTAAATTTTTAAATAATGATTATGTTTGGTACTCAAACTTAGTGGACTGTATTTAAAAATGAAAATAAATAAATTAATACCAATGAACAAATTATTATATTTAATAAATAAAATTAAAATGACCACTCTGTTATGAAAAAAAAATGAAAAATAAACCTTGAATAGTAAATTAATTACAACAAAACAAAAAAAATAACATTAAATTTAACATTGAATTTGAACAAAAGAAAGCAGTAAAGTAAATAAAATGAAAACAGTAAGACAAGTATATTAACAAAAGATGAACTAAAATTAACTTAATGTCCCTCTAAAATGATAATTAAAACAAAACACTAGTAATTAATTACTACTAGTAGGTACGTACTAGTGTGCGTGTATGTGCGTTGCCGTTTGGTCTTGACCAAGGCGATGTATACGTGCAGTAATAGAGCTGAGCGTCCGTACAGGGCTCCAGTCAGACTAATACTAATACTAACAGAATTGTTTACAATAGGAGGCCCTTCGTATGAAGACGGGCTTGTCCTTAGTATTAAATATAAACATAGCTTTAAACGTTAATGTATACAATTGATTAACGTATAAATAATTAACATTTTATAACAAAAAAAAAGTAAATAACATTAAATAAAATTGCATATTTATTCGGTCCCGAACATCCCGCCCACCAAAATTGGATCAAATTTTAAATGAATTCGCTAGTTTTAGCATAACGGGATTTTAGAATTCGCTATCATTTTCGGTTGGAAGAAGCGGTATTAAGCTTACAAGAGGACGCTGAAATTCTCTCGATGCTGTTTAAACTGTGGCAACTCTAACTACCGAATCTTCACCTTCATGCAGAGCTGTGATTCGTGCTGTAGGCCAAGAGAGTGGTGAGGATGTCTTATCGTGAATCAAGACCAAGTCACCCATTTTGGGTACATACGGATTGGGTTTCGTCCATTTCGTTCTGTGTTGTAGGGTGTTGAGGTAATCGTGACGCCAACGTTTCCAGAAATGTTGGGTGCGCTGTTGAACTAGCTGCCACCTGCCGAGTCGGCTTTCCGGTAGGTTTGTCAAGTCATGAGCAGGGCGAGAAGTTAAACAATCTCCGATTAGAAAATGTCCTGGAGTTAAATACTGATAATCTTCTGGCTCTGAAGACAATGGATATAATGGTCTTGAATTTAATATAGCTTCTATTTGGGTGATGATTGTATAAAATTCTTCAAATGTAAATGCTGTAGAATTTAAGGTTCTTGTTAAGTGATGCTTGACAGACTTTACACCTGCTTCCCAAATTCCGCCAAAATGTGGTGCTGAAGGTGGATTAAAGTGCCATTCTATTTCCTTATCCAAGAGGTGGGTTTTAATGGTGTTTTCAGTTGTATTGGTTTTCAACCAGGTGTAGAGTTCCTTTAATTCTCGCGCTGCACCCACAAAATTAGTGCCGCAGTCAGAGTAAAACTTGATAGGCCTTCCTCTCCTTGCAATAAATCGATCAAGTGTGGCCAAAAATGACTCAGTACTCAGGCTTGATACAACCTCCAGGTGTACGGCTCTAGTTGCAAAGCAGACGAATAAACACAGATATCCTTTCTGTTTTGGTGAATTTCTCCTCGTAGAGCATTTATAATAAAATGGGCCTGCGTAATCTACCCCAACAATTAAGAAGGCTCTTCCACTAACAAACCTATCAGATGGTAAATCACCCATCAAAGGGGGAAATGGCTTTGCATTTAGTTTGTAACATTTAAGGCATTTGAATATACGGCCTTTGATTAAACTCCTAGATGAAATAATCCAGTATTTTTGGCGAAGTGCTGATTGCAGCATCTGCAAACCACCATGAAGAGTTAGGCGATGATAATAATCTACTATGAGTTTTGCTAAATGGCATTTTGTAGGCAATAAAATAGGATGTTTGCTGTCATAATTCAGATTTGAATGGCGAAGTCTACCTCCCACCCTTAATATTTCTTCCATGTCGAGGAAAGGCGAAAGACTAGTTAGTTCCTTGGAATAGCATGATCCTGTTATATTGGCTATATATTTTGCAAAATAATGCTGTTGTGTCCAGCGAATCACAGTTATTTCTACGTTGCGAATTTCCGATACATTAAGAGCTCCAACTGTTCTGCACTTTAGTGGTTTAAGATTATAAATGAAGCGAAGGAAATATGCTACTACTCTCAATAGTCTGGAAAAAGAAGAAAATCTTTCCATCCAAGTACACCAAGTTGACTGGGAATTGTGATGCTTTAATGCCAACAAAGTGTTTCTTTCAGACTTCAATTCCGGCAGTGCTATATTGGGTGAAATTTTAGTTGATATGGGCCATTTGATTATGGGTTTGAGTAGCCAGTCGGGGCCCGCCCACCATAACGAGCTCATTAAAAATGTTGATGGTGTCATGCCTCTGGATGCGGCGTCCGCTGGATTGTCTGCTGAGTCCACATGAAACCAGCATTTCCTTTTGGTTCTCTCTAAAATTTGTAAAGTTCTATTGGCTACAAAGATGTTAAGTTTATGAGGTAGAGTGTTAAGCCATCCCAAAACAATAGTTGAATCGGTAAACATGTATGTCGCTTCTACATTCAACAAACGCAAGAAATCCCTCACTGAGTCGAGCAATTTCACTAAAAGATGGGCTCCACATAGTTCAAGTATAGGAATGGTCATCGGCTTGATTGGAGCAAGTTTTGTTTTGGCTTTAATTAAAGAGACATGGATGTCACCCTTAAAGTTCTCTACTCGAAGAAAAAGCATTGCTGCATAGCCCCGTTCCGAAGCATCGCAGAAACCTATAACTTGGGTGTGAAGAGCTGCCCTTACTTTGAGATATCTTGGTATTTGAAGATCGGCTAAGCTATTTAATTCCTGAATGAACATAGACCATCTATTACTTAATTTTGTTGGAATGGGTTCATCCCATTCTAACCTTTGTTTCCAAAGTTCCTGCATTATTGTTTTTGCATAGAAGATTACTGGGGAGAGAAAACCTAATGGATCATAAATGCGTGCTATTGTTGATAAAATGGAACGCTTTGTGGTCGAAGATGATAAACTGTTGATATGAAAAGAAAAAACGTCTTTAGATGGTTCCCATTGCATCCCTAAAATTTTTACCGCAAAGTTCTCTTTTGGATTCAACTTGACTAATTCTTCGTGATGTTCCTGAGGAACGGCATTTAAGATAGCTTTAGAATTGCTGGCCCATTTTCTTAGAGAAAATCCTCCTCTTTCTAAAATGGATATTAGCTCTTGTTGTAATTCTAGAGTTTCTTCCAAAGAATTAGATCCACTGACGATGTCGTCAACATATATATCTTGAGACAGGACCTGTGCGGCTTTGGGGAATGACTCTCCTTCGTCAATCGTCAGCTGCTTAATCACTCGCAATGCCAAGAACGGTGAAGCTGAAATACCATAAGTGACAGTCCGGAGCTCAAACTCTTCAAGTTCCTCGTTGCAAGTTGGCCGCCAGAAGATATGTTGATAGCAACGGTCATCTTGGTGAAGCTCAATCTGCCGATACATTTTGCAAATATCAGCTGTAAACGCGATTTCGTGGGTACGAAATTTCAAAATGATATCTGCAATGTTTAGTTGTAATTTCGGTCCGTTGTAAAGCCATTCGTTTAATGAACCATTCTTACAAGGCATGGATGCATCAAATACTACCCTGAACTTGGTCAAAGAGCCATCGGATTTAACAACAGAATGGTGAGGAATTATGTATTTTCCTTGCTGACTTGTTGGCTTCATGTGACCGAGTTGTACGTATTCCTCCATAAAGTGTGAGTATGCATCTTTAAGATTTTGATCTTTAGACAACCTCGATTCCAGGGCGAAGAAACGTTTCAAGGTCTTCTGTCTGCCATCGCACATATCAGGAGGCGTGCCTTTGAATGGTAATCGAACTCCGTACCTCCCTGAGTGTAATCTGTAATGAGTCTGGACAAAATGATTTTCACAAATTGTATCTTCTGGGTTCACAGGAATCATCCTTTCAGCAGGTTCTTCTATTTCCCAGAATTGTTTGATTAACTTATCTATTGAAGATGTGGTGAAGCATTGGAAAGAGCTAGTATTTCTAGATTGAAAATTATTGTAGCGTCCTGAAACGACCCATCCAAATGCTGTTTTAATTAGAGCTGCATCTTCCTCTTCAATTTGTTGCATCCCACTGCGAATTACCTTCCAGAAGAGATCAGCTCCCACTAGTATGTCTATTTCCCCAGGTTGAAAGAAGTTTGGGTCTGCTAAGTTATATGAAGCTATTTTCTGTCGAAAGCTAAATGGGACAGGGCTTGTTGGTAGCTTACCTGTAATACATGAGACTATTGTTGCATCAGTGGAAAATAAAGGGCCGTTAGAATTTCGCGGCTTCAATATGCAATGTACAGTTCCAGCTCCCTGGGTAACATGTTGCCCTACACCTGAAATAGTTCGTTTTCCTTCATGGACACAGAGATGAAAGTCATCTACGCAGGATTTAGTTATAAGCGAGCATTGAGAACCAGAATCCAATAAAATACGCACAGGTCGGAACCTTGAATACTTGTCTTATAAATGGACGACTGCAGTGCTTAATAAAATATCATCAGTTTTTTGCCCTGTGCTGGTCATAACTGAAGTTGATGAAGCTGAAGGTGTGTTCTGATCAACCAAGATTTCTGACTGTTCGTTGGAATTTTTATTAGCCTGGTTGTTTGAATTTTTGAAATGTAGCAATGAATTGTGTGGTTTGTTACAATATTTACAGAACGCCTTTTTTCTACAATCTTGAGTGGTATGTGTCAAGGAAAGATGATAACGGCATCCTTTAAAATTTTTCAATGAATCCCATCTTTCTTTTACGGACATAGCCTGAAAGCGCGGACAATCAACGAGGCGGTGGTTTTGTTGACACATAAAACATGGCGAAAAATTTTTAGTAACGTCGGATTGAGTTCCTACAAGAAAAGCGTGGCCTTTTGGTCGACGAAGGACGTTTCCCTGGACCTTATTCTCTTCAATTAAGGACGAAGACAATTCCAAAACCCTACACTGCTGCATTACAAATTTTGTAAGGTGGTCTAACGTTGGAAATTCAATATCTATATGTTTCAGTTCGAACGCCTTTCTAGTCGAATCGTCTAAACACCTCATAGCTAGGCTAAAAAGAAGGAACCCGATCTCATCTTCTAATTTTAAGCGACGAAATGGTGTCACATTATCTGCTATACAATCTAGAAAATTTCGTAACGAAGATAAGGTAGGTTTTCCTGCCAAGGGCTTAAATTCTAATAAACGCTGGACATAAAGCGAAGCCAAAATTCGTTTGTTATTATATCTAGTTAATAACCTGTCCCATGCTAAGTCATAATTGTCTTCTTGAATCGGGAGATTTTTAACAAGATTTAAGGCATCACCACCTAAAGTTGAATTTAAGAATGAAATTTTTCAATTTTATTTAAGCCGGGTTCTCTATGAACTAAAGCCTCAAATGTGTCACGATAATGCGGCCACTCTACTGGATTTCCATTGAAATGTGGTAAGTTAATTTTTGGTAAACGACCACGTTGAATTTTCGAATCGTTTAATGAAAGAGTTTGATCTGGAAGCAGACTGGGCCTTGTTTTTGCTTCGTCGTCTGTTAACCGTTTATATAACATTTTACATTCATAAAAATATCTTTCGGAGTTTTGCATGTTAGCCTTTTCCTTTGTATCGGGATATTCAATTTCCCTACCATCCTGAAAATAAATTTGAATAATTTCGTCGTTTGTTTGAATCATTTGTTGCCGATAAGAAATTAGATCCTCGTACATTGCCAAAAAAAGTGGTATTTGAGCGGCATCATTTGAAACTAATCGTCCTTGCTCAGTAACCCCCTTAATCTTATTTTGAAGCGTCAACAGTTTAGACTTTAAATATTTTAAATGTTTCTCCTTATCTTGAGTAGACGCCATTTTAATAGTTAAATTTAGTAATTATTAATGAAATAATTGAAAATGATAGCGAAAATTAAAAGAAAATTTTAAAATGTACCTAAAGGAAAAAATATTTTAAATATAGGCGGTCGAAATATTAGGGCCCCTAGACAATTATAAATGTTATAATATGAACACAAATATAAACATAAAAGGAATATATTTAAATTAGTTATTAAATTAAAATTAAAATGAATGAAAAAAAATTAAATTAAATATAACTTATAATAGTATTATAATAAAATGTGAAAACTATGATGTTAAACAATATTAATCCGGCCCGGACTGGACCAATGTTTGGTACTCAAACTTAGTGGACTGTATTTAAAAATGCAAATAAATAAATTAATACCAATGAACAAATTATTATATTTAATAAATAAAATTAAAAAAAAATATGAAAAAAAATGAAAAATAAACCTTGAATAGTAAATTAATTACAACAAAACAAAAAAAATAACATTAAATTTAACATTGAATTTGAACAAAAGAAAGCAGTAAAGTAAATAAAATGAAAACAGTAAGACAAGTATATTAACAAAAGATGAACTAAAATTATCTTAATGTCCCTCTAAAATGATAATTAAAACAAAACACTAGTAATTAATTACTACTAGTAGGTACGTACTAGTGTGCGTGTATGTGCGTTGCCGTTTGGTCTTGACCAAGGCGATGTATACGTGCAGTAATAGAGCTGAGCGTCCGTACAGGGCTCCAGTCAGACTAATACTAATACTAACAGAATTGTTTACAATAGGAGGCCCTTCGTATGAAGACGGGCTTGTCCTTAGTATTAAATATAAACATAGCTTTAAACGTTAATGTATACAATTGATTAACGTATAAATAATTAACATTTTATAACAAAAAAAAAGTAAATAACATTAAATAAAATTGCATATTTATTCGGTCCCGAACAGATTAAGTCAATCAATTATTTTATTGTTTAATTCCTGAGTTTTATTTAAAGTGGAACTTAGTCAGACATAATTTGAGGAAAACCAGTGGAGACTGGAACCCGCAAGAAGCATGGAGGAGAGGAAGGTCATGGATAAACTTGCAAAGACCCATCGGAAGTTGAGAATGCTGAGAAGTCCTAGTCACAAGACCTAGATGCTTGGAAGCAGTTCGTGAATGGCGTTTGCTCAAATGGGAGATATAGGAATTAATTCAAGTAAGTCAAGAGATAAAGTTAGTGGGGCGTGGGTTTGGGAAGGATGGTTATGCCCCTGTTAGATCCTATAAGCAATTGTAATCGGCTGATATAAGTTTCTATAAAGGATTCTTAGCCGAACGACTAGGCAAAGGTATTTCGAATGTAAAAACTTATTTTTTTTATCAAATTGTCTTAATATTCAGCCATATCGTCGGTAATTCTGTTTTTTATTTTAATTTTCATCGCAATTTGTACATATATCCTTAGCTATTAAAAAAACAATATATGAATCGAATGAAATTTGAACCGGGAACGGACTATTCATTTACCACAATACAAGGGACTGATTCATACTGAACTTGAGACCCCAAAAGGAATTATTAATAAAACAAAGGGAGTTGAAACATTGCCTATGGATCCCGACAGAGCCGGTGTAACTTAATATTTTTATTAAATTATATTCAGCCATGTAAGCGCGTCCACACTCCCGCCATTGAAGGATACTAACTACCTTAACCAAATCCCCAGATTGCATAATAACTTAACAAAACAAAATTATATATTCAGAAACTTTGCCTACAATAAATAACATGTACTTTAAGATTAGGAGAATTTGGTTGATTCTCTATCACTGCTTTAACAATAGAAAATAGGCAGTATGAATTGATCCAATAGTTGTAACCTTTATATTCTGATTTAAAGCACACTGCTAATTGAAAGAAAATTCAAGTCAGCGGCCGAAAATGGGCTCTGTCCGTGAATTCAGGACAAAACGGAACGGAATTCAGCAAAGCTTTAATTCAAACAGTTGATGCCGTTGTTAATTTTTTTTTTCTTTTCGGCTCCGTGTTTATCCACATCAGCAACCCGTATTTATTTCCTCATACATCAAGATTACTTTTTCGATATCGCTAAAAGGTTGGATCTTATTCAGCTAAAAGCTGGAAACTATTCTGGCTTTCCGAATACTTACAAAATTTGATCTATTGGGACGATAAAACGTCCATATTATCCGCAACCTTTTTAACTGACGCCCCGAGTTTCATCGTTATCTTTTGACAGACCAGTCACTATGTCAACAAATCTATTATTCCTTGGTATAATATCTTCCAACTACTTTGTTCCAAAAAGAGTCTCTTTGGTAAGTAGGGTGAAGGAGTGTATATGACATCTGGTTTTCGGCCCATGTAATGATAAAGTATACCCATTGTAATAGGAATATTGATGTAATTGGTATATTGTGGTAATATTTTTGTATATTTGGGAAAACCTGATGGCCACGAGCTACTGCCTGTCTTCCAAAGAGCAAGCCATCGACAGTAGTACGGGTGTACTAAAGGTAGGGGAACCGTAGATGGCCTGCAGTGGGTGCACCAAGAGGTTGAAGAGAGAGCGGAAAAATTGGTTATGTTACTCTTGTTTGGCATAACTTTCACCTTCGAAAATGTCTGATGGCTTAGCGTACTCCAGCAGCTGCAGAGGTATCAGGCTCCCAGCAACTTTTATTCCCTGGTGAAAAGCAACAGGACAAAATAATACGACTGAGAGAATGCTTCTATGAAATAGTAGATTGTGATAGTAGATAGAGAGAGGGTGTCCTCAGGGTTCTGTCCTTGGCCCCGCCTTGTGGAAAATAGTTTTTGTCGAGTTGCTGGTGGTACTTGAAGATGGAACAGCAGAGCCAGGTTGAAAGAAGAGCGGGAGCCTTGATAAGAAGATAAACGGATAAGAAGATGGTGCGAGAGAAAAAAAGAAGCTGAAGATGGCAGACGAAAAGACACAGGATATCCTCCTTAGAGTTAGGACTGATAGGGCTCACCCTATTTCTATTGATATTCAAGGAGCCAGAATACGTCCATGTGTGATGGTTACCTACCTTGGCATTAAGATGGAAGAAATTTCAATGTGACTCCTCACTTGGACTATCTCAGAAGTAGGGTGACCCTAACTCTAAACGGACTCAGCAGGGTCGGAGGAGCCTTTTGGGGCCTCAAATACCCAGCGACTATGACCATCTGTAGATATGTTTCTATATAAGAATCTCTCATACCGGTAGAATAGCAGGTTGGCTATGATTCAACTAATGGCTCTGCTGCGAATCACTAGGACATATAAATCATTATCTCATGAGGCGGCGCATGTCCCTGCGGGAGGAGTACCTATCGAAATCCCCCTAAAAGAAGACATGATTAGACACCAAATGATGGAGGAAGGGTCGGCGGTCTTACCGGAGTGTCTACGTGCGAGGATCAATGAGGAACCACGCAGATGGAAGAAAATCATTCACGAGTACGCCCTCGATCAATGGAATCAGATATGGTTAGTGAAACCAAAGGGAGCTACGCTGAGAAAATAATTTCCAACCGTCAGCTCCAGGTTAGCAGCAAGATGGGTAGTATCTGATTATTCGGTATCCCAACTATTCAATGGACACGGTGGCTTCCGCTCAAAACTCGTCCAGTATGGTAAAAATATTGATCCTCTATGTCCAACCTGTGGAGAACCCCTAACAGCCGAACACATATGCTTGGACTGTGTTGCCTATGAGACATTGAGGACAAAAATGCTGAGGGAAACAGGTATCTACGTTTTGACTGAAAGCCAATTCCCTCAGCTAATGGCACAAAAAAACTATCCGCACTTTAAGGCCTCCTTGGGAAGGAGAGAAGGTCTTGTACCCGGAAGACCACCAGAGAGGTCAATGGCAGAAGCGGAACATAAATTAGAAGAGCAGACTATGTGCACAGCTCATTAAACATTTTGTTATTGTTTTACGAGCAGCAGTTGGTTGCTTTCCAGATATGGATAGCATCCACCTGCTACCGAAACCCGTATTGCCAATCAGGCACGGTATAGATGACAATAAATTAAATAATAAATATTGTGGTAATATTGTTTAGTGAGAAATATTAAAATATAAGATAGTAGGTACATTTTTATATTTATACCTCCTGTAACAAGTAATAAATTTGCATAAATATTAGTTTACCTCAGTACATTTTTTCTGTTATAAAAAATACGCAGTCAAAATAATGTTTGCTATATTATTATTGCTGGTGGGATGAAGTAATAGCAAAAACCAGATCGAGGGCAGGGCGGGTCCCAAGAGAAAACTTAGTGCTGTCCGCAGTTGGCGCAGATGGTTATGATAATCATTTTACAACCGGGTCATTAAATATTCTTCCAAAGTTTCCAAACCTCTAAAAACTTTTAACTAAAAGTTCGGCTGTGAACTCAGTTTACTTCTGTATTTTATATCTATAAATTAGTAAATATCTATCTTGGATTTATACCATTCTTGTTGTATTATGATTTTAAATGCATGCTAATTGGTGTTTTACGACATTATAACTTGATGTCATCAACGCCTGCTTACTGCTACATTATAATTATTTATACAAATAATTATTGAAATAAAAGTAAAAACATATATATTTATATGTAAGAACTCACCATGTCTCATAAATTTAGATGATAAAATAAAGAAGCTTTTAGAAAATTCTTTAGTGACTCCAGTTGCGTTATTCAAAATCTGGCTGGCAGACTAAGCGAGGAATAAAGCAGTGTAGGTTGCCATTTTGTTGGTGCATGTATGTTTATCATATAAGAATGATTTAGATTCTTGTCCAGGGGATAGCGCTCAGTTTACTAAGCAAAAGAGTTGAAAGGAACCTATATTTTTATACCGTAGCCGTATATTTATTTTCTTTTTTGCTCAGCCTACTTTCATATTTTACTGTCATTTGCAGAAGCAATCTTCTTGCAATTTTTGAATTTCATCCTGCACCTCGTCAAGATAAAAATATTGTTATATTTGAAAAAAATTGGCAAATAAGTGGTGATGAGACACGAATTAGCCGAACTATTTGGGAACTTTATTTGATGTGATATTTTTGGAATCTCATGAATAAACGATTCGAAAGCTTCAGAAAAGCTGAATATAATATATGTAAATGAATTCCTTTTATCTATTGAAGATTGGAAGGCATGGGTCACTTTCGGGAAAGCGAATTGAATGGAATGTTGTTATTGAAAACTGCCCAGTACTGAGGACTTGGACTCCAGAAGTTTCAATTTATGGCGATGGAGTAGGAATAAAATCAGGAACTAAGGAAAAGAAAACTGTCCGATAATAAGACCTATAAGAGGTGAACCACGGATACATTTCAGGCTCAAAACGTAATATGGAATGGTTATAAATGTGCAAAAAGACAGGGAGAAGAATTCCCTAAACCAGAGTTTCAAAATGTTGAAAGGAATTAAGTTGGAGCAGAAACATAAAACAAACAAAAAGGAAGACATAAACTAAACATTAAGGAAATATTAATCATCTGAATTGAGTTAAGATCAAAAATTTTTAAAGATGTGTTAGGATGGAAAATAAGATGAACATTCCCATGGAGAAAAGCGGTTAACGAGTTAAGAGCTTATGGATCAACTGGATAATGCGTGCTAGTTTGTGAGCTAACTAACAAGGATTATGGATTTTTACTTGGACTTAAGAGTAGTTTTTAGATTCTGTACAGTGAGGGAAATTGTAAATTGAACATTGACTAATTAAACATTTTTTTAAAGATTTTGCACTCGGCGCTAATGCCGGTGAGTAAACATTTTATTTGTTAGAATTTCATTTTCTTTAATTTATTAGAGAGCACAGTTTTTATTAGGATGCGTTATTTAAATGTTATATGCCAGAAACTAAAATAAGTCCGAAAAATTGGGAATTTTCCCTGTCCTCAAATGATATCAATATAACATACTAAAACCATTTAAAACTATATACCTATATCTTTATATACGTTATATACTGTTCGAGCGGGCAGGCGCATCATATTTTAAGATATCCACATAAAAAATATGATACTAAAGCGTGAATTCAAACAAAATGCAAAATTTTCATTTCCATATATTAAAGGTGCTAAGAGTTTAGGGCATAAGTTGGAATAATTTGGTGCGAATTGACAACCATTTTTACTTATCTTTCTTTGCTGAAATCGTCTACCCAGTGTTCTAAATTCGACTAAAGTCATTTTTGATTACAGAATCATAAAATTAAAATAAGTATGGCCGGAAAAAATACCTAACTGAAGTATGAGAAATATGGAACAATTAAAGTGTAAATAGTGTTGATTAAAGGAACAATACTGTAACTATTTGTTAGTGTTTGCATTACACGTTACATGTTTCTGAAGCTTGCATTATAGATACTTTTGACAAAAAAGATGAAATGCTGCGTCAAGTAATGAAGTACAGGAATTCGAACAGGGGTGTAAATCATATAGCCAATGTAGTAAAAAAGAATTTAGGTTCCAAGTTTTCCGAACGTGAGTAGCAGCTGTCCGTCGGCTCTGAACCAAAGTGGTCTTTAATGAGTTAGGCCATCTCAGTGGAAGGATTTGAAAGTTCTGGACTTCTTTCACAAGTCCCTGCAACACGAAAGCACTTTCTTACGGTAAGTGAATCCAAGTTTTATTACTAAATGAAAAAATAAAACATGCATACACACAAAACAGCCAAGCTCCTTTTTTTATCAATAATACACAAAAGCCGTTATTATTGGCATTACAAACGGTTAAATTACAATGACATAGAATACACTCTATTCCTTTGCTTTGTGTCATAATAAGTTAAATGATGTCAAAATAAATGTATCCAATCAAAATGTATATAATAATTCCTGCGTTTCGAATTGTAGGTACGTTAAATTGTAGGTTTTTTCACGGTATACTTCATGTGTGATCGGCGAGGTTAGAGACCTATTATCAAGAGTTTTAATGTGCCATTTATAAATTGTTTAGATTGCAAAAACTTTAGGTGGAAAAGATTATTAATATTTTCAATAGGTTTTACTGTCGTGGGATTCGGAGAAAATCCTGAACGGTAATCTTTTAGTATACCTAATTAAAAAAATCTTCCATTAAACTCAACAAATTTAAAACGTTATAGTTCGTTCAACATCGAATACAACAAGAGCGTTTTTGTATGCTTGAAAGAAATCTGAGATATTTTTTTTGTTGAACGAATATAGTGTCATGGCCTTGCATAAGTGGCGATGTCAAATTTCGTTACTTTTCCGGGCATGATTTTTAAAGTTTGAACGGTAGGTGCATTAAATCATGTTATCATAAATATTATCAATAATAATGTAATTGGGTTGATTAAACGTTCACCGACCTATTATAACCGATTTAACGCTAATTATAATAACTACATTTCAAATGAAGCCTCACTTATACACTTATCTGCTGTGAAAAAAAAACTGCTTCCTTGCTTCTTTTTATTCATTTTACCCATATTTTGAGCAAAATTCGACTTAACCACTTAGTAACTAGTATGAAAGATATTTACTTGGCATTCTTTGCAAAGCGAATTTTTTTTTTGCTTTTTTAAATCTTATAAATTATATTAATACAATGCAATAAGTGAATTTTTTTTCTTGTTCTGAACATAAAAGCAAACAGTACATAATCACTTAGAGTAATCTCCCTCAGCAGATCAAATCCAGAAAAAAAAATTGAATAGTTGATATTATATAACATCATTTTTCATTCAACATTGTCTCCAACCTTCTATTTGAAAAATTACCTATTTTCTTATAAAAAGCACAGCCCATTTCGGCTTTAAAACCTTTTTACTTTCACTTACCTATATATGAAATATATAATAAGTGGAAGTATTGCGATCGTGAAAAATTTCGACTTCCGGTTTTCAACGGAAATACACGTTTTGGGGTCCCCTGAGTCGAAATGACCAAGTCCCGCGAAATGGTCTGTGTGTGTGTCTGTGTGTCTCTGTGTGTGTGTGTGTGTGTGTGTGTGTGAACAGACTAGCTCAAAAACTATAAACCGTGCGAACCTGAAATTGGGTATTTAGTGTATGTATATGCCCGCGATGTGACAGCAAAAATTTCATCAAAATTGCTCAAAGGGAGTGGGTACTTTATTTAATAACTTTTTAAGTTTTTTTCGATTTTCTCAAAAACGGCTCTAACGATTTTGATTAAACTGAGTATTTGATCTATTTATATGCCTGAAATATGACTGTAAAAATTTCATCAAAATTGATCAACCGGAGGGGGGACTTTACCTATTAAATTTTGTATCATTTTCACATGTTTTTTTTATTTACTCAAAAACGGTTTTAACGATTTCGATCAAACTTGGTATTTGATGTATTTATATGCCAAAGATGTGATAACAAACATTTCGTCACAATTGATCTACGGGAGGGGGGACTTTACTTAATAAATTTTGTATCATTTTCACGGGATTTTTTTATTTACTCAAAAACGGCTTTAACGATTAACAAAAATAAGTTATGAATGTAGAAAAATGTGTGACTTTGGGAAATGATATTTAGCAAAACACGTCAATTTCTAATCTAAGTAAGTTGGTAAGTGAAAGTTGTGTGTTGCGCGCACGCACCAGATTTTTTTTAATTCATAACAAAAATATCTGAAAAATTTAACTTTTTACTTTCACTTACCATATATATGAAATATATAGTAAGTGGAAGTATTGCGATCGTGAAAAATTTTGACTTCCGGTTTTCAACGGAAATACACGTTTTGGGGTCCCCTGAGTCCAATTAACCAAGTCCCGCGAAATGGTCTGTGTGTGTGTGTCTGTGTGTCTGTGTGTGTGTGTGTGTGAACAGACTAGCTCAAAAACCATAAACCGTGCGAACCTGAAATTGGGTATTTAGTGTATGTATATGCCCGCGATGTGACAGCAAAAATTTCATCAAAATTGTTCAAAGGGAGGGGGTATTTTATTTAATAACTGTTTAAGTTTTTTTCGATTTTCTCAAAAACGGCTCTAACGATTTTCATTAAACTGAGTATTTGATCTATTTATATGCCTGAGATATGACTGTAAAAATTTCATCAAAATTGATCAACCGGAGGGGGGACATTACTTAATAAATGTTGTATCATTTTTACGTGTTTTTTTTATTTACTCAAAAAAGGCTTTAACGATTTTGATCAAACTGGGTATTTGATATATGTTTATGCGAAAGATGTGATAGCCAACATTTCATCAAAATTGGTCAAACGGAGCGGGCACTTTATTTCATAAATTTTTTTCCAATTTTTACCTTTTTTTCGATGATCTCAAAAACGGCTTTAACGATTTTTTTCAAATTCGTCATGTTTAATGAAAATTAGGTGTTCTTTAATAACAGGTAAGCTTTATCATTATTAAAATGTTCTGAGGGGGCTTTTTTTTTGAGGGGGGCCTTTTTTGTTTGTTTGTTTCCTATAAAGTACCTTTGCTTTTTGTTTATATGGATAAATCAACTGTCTCTCGCTACGCCTAAAAATAAGAAATGGCTAAATATGAGATATGATAAAAATAAAGAAAACATAGAGGAGAAAAAAAGAAAAATATTCAGTCAAATCATAAAACTCGTTGAGCCCACGCATGCGGAGTACGCCTTTAATGACAGACCATTGTTCATAATTAAAGCCGTTCTGTTCATTTGAGAAGTGGCAATTAACAATAACGCATTAATTTCTAATCTAAGTAAGTTGGTAAGTGAAAGTTGTGTGTTGCGCGCACGCACCAGATTTTTTTCAATGATCTCAAAAACGGCTTTAACGATTTTTATCAAATTCGTCATGTTTAATGATAATTAGGTGTTCTTTAATATCAGGTAAGCTTTATTATTATTAAAATTTTCTGAGGGGGCTTTTTTTTTGGGGGGGTTGGGGCCTTTTTTGTTTGTTTGTTTCCTATAAAGTTCCTTTGATTTGTTTATATGGAGAAATCAACTGTCTCTCGTTACGCCTAAAAATAAGAAATGGCTAAATATGAGATATGATAAAAATAAAGAAAACATAAAGAGGAGAAAAAAAGAAAAATATTCAGTCAAATCATAAAACTCGGTGAGCCCACGCATGCGGAGTACGCCTTTAATGACAGACCATTGTTCATAATTAAAGCCGTTCTGTTCATTTGAGAAGTGGCAATTAACAATAACGCATTAAGTTCTAATCTAAGTAAGTTGGTAAGTGAAAGTTGTGTGTTGCGCGCACGCACCAGATTTTTTAAATTAAGATTTAACTTTGTTGGAAGGTTAGATTTGACTTAGATGTTGTTCATTGTGATGAATTATCCCAAATCTCCTTTCAATCACACCATTTCCCTAGCTTTTTTTATTTTAAGGCACTTAATGGTGTCTAAGAATCCTAAAAGGTTAAATAAATTTAATTTTGTGTCCCCACAAGAAGAGCAAGGATGAAAGTAGCTAATGGCGGAAGGAAGGAAGTTGTGTTTACTGCAACACTTTAGCGGCCCCTTGGAGCACGTAGGCGGGGACAGTTAAGCTGTTATTAGCCTGGACCACAGGTAGGCACCCACTTGATGGTCTTTACCTTTAAAACTTTATTTACCCTTTTTTACCTTTAGGTCCTCCGATCAATTATTTTCTCTCCTTATCGGAAGGCAAAATTATTTGTTATCCTTGAAATCCTACATTTATTGTATATCATATGTAATATGATTTAAGACAATTTTTTCTTTTTTTATCACGTCTATCAGTTATTATAACTATAAACTGGCTGTTATTTTAACTTTAAGCCGAAAGTATGAAGCACATGTTGTGTATTGCCCACATGGAAATTCTTAAAGAGTGATAATTGTTAAAACAAAAATATAGTACAGAAAAAAATATGTTAAAATTGACCAAATAAAGAACAAAATTTATATTATACATTCATGAGGCCTCCTTCATAATACAACGTTGTTAGTTCTTCGGAGCCTGCTGCCGTCCACCTGTAAAGCAGCTATCCCACGTGAGTTATAACGTGACGACGGCTCCCATGGAGTTTGACCAGTCAAACCAAATTCAGGTCTGTTTTCTCTCAGTTTCTTCTTAAGTGAAATGAAAGAGCAGATTCCCCTTTGGGCTCTCGAGGGGAGGCGGGATAGAAAAATGGCTATTTTAAAGAATATCATGATACTGTAAGTCTACCAAATTAAATGATCATACGCTCGCTCACCAATTTCATCATATTTCTCCATACAGTACCTTTCACTACTTAGTTTCATTCTAACATCAATCAAATTTACTATTATTTTATTTCCATCTCTAAATTTCACTCACAATACTAACAATGAATGAATGCTCCTGGTTTTCTTTATATTATTTTCCCCCTTTTCATTCACTTTACATAGTTCAATAGATTTCAAAACTAAGTTGTAAGTTGTATCGTTTTGACAGCATGTATACTTCCTAATAATATTTAAAAAAAAAAAAAACTCAAGAATACTGCCAATAATTATTTTAATTGGTTTGGAAAGATAACTAATACTGAAACTGTCATAGGGTATATACTGGGTGTCCAGACCTAGTGTAAAAACAATTTGGTAATACTGCATGTTAAACGGGGTAGAATGGCGCAAAAACGAGTTTCCTATCTCAATCTGATGAGGAGATAGATTTTTTTTTTTTAAATCTTATTTTTTTCTGAAAAATTACAGTTTTCTTTACTTTGGTTTAGCGTAGAAACAAAAACGATGATATTTTCTTAATCAGCATTAAATTTTCTAAAAGATGAGATGAGTCTGGTTATAATTTAAATCCACTTTCAATGGGACTTTTATCGCGCTAAACACAAAACATTTATTAAAAGTTAAATTTTTAATAGTTTTTGAAAATTCATCACTCCCCACTGGAGCACCCTAGAAGCTGTCAAATCTAAAAACTGCGGAATTCAGTTAGCTTTTTAGTGTTGTAACCCATGATACAATTTCACTTCACCTTTTGAGTCTAAAACTATTTTTTCTGATGAAAAATACGCTAGAGAATGTCACTGCTGGGGCAATGAGGAAGCGCTAGAGCCTGTATCCAAAGTAATGGATGCCGAACTTTCCATGAGTTCGAGTTAGTTTTACTTTTTTAAGACTAGAAAGAACAATGTATGAATTCTAAATAATATAAAAAGGGTAATAATAATCTAAAATTAAAAAAAAAAAAACTTAGTTTTAATTAAAGAAATACTTTCTCTAAGCTAAATTAAACTTTTTTCTTCTCTTCTACTAAAATTTGAAAAATATGTTCAAAATATTCTTCATTACTTTGGATGCAGGCTTATATTCAACATTTTTTAAGTAGGATTTTTTTTAAATTGTAGATTATTATAACCCTTTTTATATTATTTAGAATTCATGCATTGTTCTTTCTAGTTTTAAAAAAGTAAAACTAACTCTAACTCATGGGAAGTTTGGCATCCATTACTTTGGATGCCTACAGGAGTACAGGCTCTAGTGCGCTTCCTCATTGCCCCAGCAGTGACATTCTCTACCGTGTTTTTCATCAGAAAAACTTCTTTTAGACTCAAAAGTTTTTCTTTTATAAGTTTTAGACTCAAAAATTGTATCATGGGTTACACCACTAAAAAGCTAACTAAATTCTGCAGTTTTTAGGAAATTAGACAGCTTCTAGAGTGCTCCAGTGGGGAGTGAGGAATTTTCAAAAACTATTAAAAATATAAGTTTTAATAAATGTTTTGTATTTAGCGCGTTAAAAGACCCATTATCTCCCCCAGATAAAATAACTCATCTCATCTTTTAGAGAATTTAATGCTGATTAAGAGAATATCATCGTTTTTGTATTTATTACCCACTTTTTTTTTTTACACTAGGTCTGGGACACACAGTATACATTATAAAATCAATACCTAATACAGATGCGCAATATAATCCCTAAATGTCTATATTTAATAATATTTTTTTCAATTTTTGTGATTATTTTATGAATTTCTTTTCTCATATTTTATACTTGGCATTTCAGGACGTATAGTTTATTAAAATTGCAATTACCTAAAAAAAATATATAAAATTCATAAACCATCATAATATATCATTACAAAAATAATGTCTAAATTTGCCCTATACTTAATTATATAGCGATAGAAAGGAATAAATTATTAAACCCTATTCGAATCATGTTTACGAAAACGTTTTTTGTATATCAACCAGTAAATCAACGTATGATTTGATTAACCGGGATTAATTTTCAAGCCCGGATTATTATGGACCGAATTTTTATGTATAACGAAAACCGTTCACATCGGAAATGTTAACGAAAAGGAAAGAAAAAAATCATGGAAATTGAAATTAATGGAATTATAATTTGTTTTATTGATGAAGGTTGAAGAATTGAAAAAATCGCTATACAATAAATAATTGGTGAACGAACTGTAGCTGTGAAAGAAGAATCTCAATATCTATTAGAATAACGAGAAATGGACGAAAGGCCCAAAATAAAATGATGAAGAAACAAAACAAATATCGTATCATTTTTATTCAAATGAAAACCAAGATTCAATTATCAGCACAATAGTTATTTCATGAAAATTTTTCATGCCATATGAAAACCCATAGATATTTTTTGTATATTATATAGACGTAGCGTTTCTTCAATGCTTTTTACATTATGATTTTTCTTACTTTATTATTGAAGATGAGTAAGTATGTAAACTAATTCGATTATCCGTACACAACCTTTCCTATCATAACCCTGGATAATCCGAGGTTCTACAGTAATGTACACAAAATAAATTTAAACACTATAATAGGGATGGCTTTGGTTTTAAATAAGCATTTCGAGATGAATAACCCTAGTCCAACACACAAATGGAGTTGACTTTAATTATACTAATTACCAGTACTTTCAGTGGTTTAATACTAACGATTTCACCTGTTGTATTTAATCAGAGCTACTGTTCGAATTGCGAGACCAGCTTTGTGGAAGCCAAGTCGATTTAAATAACATAACAGTTTCGGTCACTATTGTGTTTACTTCTATAATGGAAAAGCTTAGGTAAGAAGTTAGAATTAATTTCCTCCTTCTGAAATTGCCACTAATCTATAGCTTAAAAAAATGCAGATTTTATAGCTCAAAAAACCTTTGGTGCGAATTAGCTTTCCACATTTTTTTTCGATTAGGAGATAAGATAAAGTGCTGGATCATAATGTTGTGGTAGGGTATTTTAAAATGTGGTTTCATTTTCTTTTAAATTTTGATGAGCTGAAGTGAATGTGGTAAAGACTAAGTTGGATATCCAATGGACTATGGAGAAGTGAAAGGATTTTAGATTGGGACAAATGACATGGTGTGATGTATGGGTGGTTTTTTTAAAGGAATTAGTTGAATTTTAAAAGTTTCCTCAACTATTATTCAAACTAAAAGTCTATTTATTTAAGTAATTTGACTATTATAAAATGGAATGTAACACCACTAAAATGTTAAAACTTCACCGGCTTTAAAAGAAGACGAAAAGTGGACGGTTGGTGATATGAGAAGTAACACAGGGGTCAACAATTGGATTTTGTTTTTTGAATGAATTAGCAGTCTCTCCTCAGGGAAAAATCTATACGATAAGAATTCTTGCGGTCAAGGCGAATGTCAAAGCTAAATTATTAATTGTATTAGTTAGTAAGGAGATACCATTTCAAATTAAGCAAGCAATATTGCACTATTTGAAAATCTCTCCTTCAGGCCTGTAGGTCTGCCTTTCGCTTTAGGTTCAGCCTCTGTAGGTCTGAAGTGGGATATGAAGTTACTTTAAGCAGAGCTTCGTATAACACCTCATCCGACAAGCAATAAGCAAGGGAACCACAAAGCCGGCTGTAATGCGCCCGCTCTCCTGATTAATAGCTTGTATAACCTCATCGAGGCTTAGCTTAGTCTGTTCCATCAGCTGCCACTCACTCATGTTTGGTGTCACTCCATCGCACGCTAATCAGCAAACTATCTTGTTCCAAGTTGGCACTACCAGGGACCTCCTTACTAGGCATAGCACAGAATTCGACAAACACTAACACAATATTCAGATATACCTCTAATGCAACTTCTAAATCGATTTTAAATTTAAGGATACCAAGTTCGTAGTACAATCTTCTAACATAAACAAAAAAAATATGAATGATCAATGAGCATCAACTACGTATTCCCACACACCTAATTTTTTACACTTTTTTTTGTTTTATAATAAAGTACACAGTTAAATTTTAATTTAGTTACATTATTATTTCGTTTTAAGGATTTTATAAATTTTTACACACCTTGATATGTGACTAATTAAACATAACATACTGATTTTCATATGCTAACAGTCAACCAATACATAAATAGCTAACTTTTCTTTTTTATCTTTTTTCACTAACTTGATATTATATATCTAACGTACATACATTTATCCTTATTTGAGATATGTGTATAGATGTGTATAGGTGTATAGATGAAATTTCCATAAATCTGATATTAAGAAGGATCAAGCCAGGGTGCCATATTTTCCCAGGCCTGACATGCCATTATATGTTTAGTTAAAAAGGCCATCAAAACTGCTGATTGTCGATTAACTGTTGATGGGCGCGGATATACAAATGGAGTAAAAAACGTTTTAGTTATATGCTTAAATAAGAAGAAAAAGTATTTTAGATTAAAATACGAACCAATATATATATTGAAATATGTTTTTATTCTGCTATCGATAATGGACACCCTAGACATGAATAGTTTCATTTGAATTGGTAAAACTGAACCGCTCAATTTATAATAATGTAAATATTTCATTTATAAATAGATATAAATAATATTTTAAAATCAGTTTCATATTCTGTTCTACGATACATAGGTATATTCTTCACGTGTGATCAATAAATCAAACCAGCGATATTCTGTTTCCAGAAAAGCCATTACTGACTAAATAGTTACATTATATTGAATATAAATTGGACAAATATATTCGTTACCAAAAGTTCTTTTTTTTTAATTTTTGTATAGAAGGTTGGATTGTTCAGAAATTTCATTATATACTACAGCTTTAAAAAAATATTATATTATATACCTAATATTATTTTAACACTTCTGTGGGTAACATAAAACATAAAAATATACAGTTATCAATGCCAAAGAATTAATAAAAATTAAATATTTGAGCAGATTACAAAAATGATAATAACGTTATAACACACAATCATATGACTTGAGCTGTACAGTCAAGACACAGACTTATCTCAGACTAAATGTTTAATCACTCGCTCCTTATATACCTATAATCGTAAATGGTCAGGTCTGGAATGTTCCAAAACAAGGTGGACAATTCTACGTCTTCGTGGACTAGGCTCGAAAGATCTGGACCCAAACAGTTCGTTCTGTCAAAATAACCGCTTATTTTGTTCCAACAAACGGTCTGGGAGTTTACACCATATGTTTTTTTTATTTACTTATCGTTAACGTTACATTATTATAAAAAACGTTAAAATGCATTGGAATTGATTAAAAATGTATCTATCTTAGGAGTTTAAACCTGTAAATTGTTCATTTTATGTTTGTATTTTGTTAGATTGTCAATAGTGTTGTTCTCTCATTACAGTAACCCTGTAATGAGTGATTTTATTTCTACGGGTACCATCTTAAGACATAACGCATATTTGATTACATAAATAAAATCAATTAATACATCTTTTTGTCATATGTTATACATACATAGAAATTTAACAATGAACAATTTATATCTAATGGAATATAAAATAGAATACAATGCAACAATGAAAGTGTGAACATAAATATAAACATAAGGAATGCATAGAAATATAAAATACAACAAACAATAAACATAAACATATATGTAAATGCATATAAACATGCATGTGTCATAGTTCAGAGAAGTTAATCCGGTCTACAAATGCATCGAATTCTGGAAAATATTTCCCTATTAGATCCTTCTTTGAAGGCGGTCGCCGTTCAATAGTACTGCCGAGACCAGTTTATGTCTGTACCTGTCCAGTTTGGAACAATTAACACTATTGTCAATAGTGTTAAATTGCATAATTTCGTCGTTGTCAACTTAAATATGCAAATTATTTCTTGCTTCATTATATCAATCTTTGGACATGTTTTAATAATAATAATAATAGGGAAAGGAAGAGGTACAGCGCCTGATCCAGATGGAATTCAAAATTACGGGATTAAAAGATTTAGTGGTTTTCATGGATTGCTGGTCGATAGCTACTAGGTTATGTTGTACAAGAAGCAAACGCCTCCTGCCGGTTTCTCTAATGGTATCACTCATATGCTTCCTAAAAATAAAAAAAAAAAGTTGGCTAGAGGATATAAAGAACTCTTGTTGATTGATTTAAATAATAGGAACATAGTATCACTACATTGCAGAAGAGGCTTCAGGAAGCCAGCGAAACCTTTCTGTGACCTACATTGATTACAAAAAAGCTTTTGATTCTTTACCATACAGCTGGCTGCTCAAAGTCATATGTAATGTCCAGCCTAAAGTAAAGACGATACTTTCAAGTTTAATGGCAGGCTTAGTTACTAATATCAACGATCAAATTAAATTCCTTAGATGTATACACCAGGGTGACTGTCTTAGCCCATTATAGTTTTGTATGGCCGTATAATTTGTTGGCTTAAAGCCGGATAATTCGTAAGAATAAGCTAGGCTATAAACTTAACATCAAAGAACAAAAAAGCACAATCAGTCACATTTGGTATATAGATAAACTCAAATTTTATGCAAAGAATGGCTAACAATTACAAAATATGGTTGAACCTGTGTCACCATACAGGCAATGATACAAGTATCACCTTACATGTATCACTATAAAAGCAAGGTAGGTATTTCATTTGGGCTTGATATGTGAACAGTGCTCCATAAAAAGAAAGGAGAGTGGTAATTACCCAGAAAATTATAGTAAATGAATTGGATGCTAACCAATACTATAAATACTTGGGAATGCAACAGAACTTCAGAATAGCAAGAATGTGAAGCAATAGATCATGACTAGATTCAAAATCAGATTGCATCGAGTACTTAAGACTCCCTTATCAGCAAGGAACTAAATCAAAGCAATTACATGAGGTATACTAACTTTGAGTTACACCTTTGTTATACTTCAGTGATCAAGCACCGGCCTGCAAGAGACTGATAGTATTATGCGAACGTCATTGATCAAGAGCGCGTATATCCTACTATATCCTATTACATACATATATACATACATATCCTACTAAACCCGACTTTATTTCCTTTACGTAGGAGGACGTGGACTGATGAATATCGAAGAGGCCTGCTGCAATATTTTGGATCCACGCCAATATAACACAAACTGCGGGACTTAATCACAAATTTGGATGGAGGTCTGACTAAACTTGGTCATAACAATGTTGAACATTTTACTCTTTCTGAATAGGAAAAAGAAAGGCTGTCGGAATGGAAAAAGAAATCTCTTTATGGGGGAATCAACAACCAATTAAATGAGAACTCCATAGACAAAGAAAGATCTATCGAATGGGTAGAGGCAGAAAAGTTGTTCGCCGAAACGGAAAGTTGTGATTTTCAATCAGGATCAAGTCAATGCAATTAGAACATTAATGCCAGAATCAATCCAGCATGTCACAGGTGGATGTGGAACACTAGCTGGTACTGAGTATCTCCAGTGGCATGATATTAAGGCAACAATTTTCCACCAGGTTCTGGCATCGAGGTTTGACCTATTAGATGAAAAGCTGCTTTATTACAAGTAAATCCCCAATAGGCTCCTTCAAAAAGGTTTCCTAAAACTGTATTGGGATGGAACTATTATTACCTTAGGGTGAATGTTAAAAGATCTCTATGAAGTAGTCTAAAATTAATGTTCTCTAGAATATTTTGTCGAGATCAATCGTATGATGTTCCCTGATATTATTTTTGAGCAAGATACTGAGCGGTTTCTTATAATTTTCAATTTACAACTAACGGTTTTTATGTTTCTCCATTAAATTATGTTACCAAATTTATTCAATGATATTAAGAAAAGTAATAGAAAAGACAATGCTAATGAAGAAGAGGTTATTCAGGGTTTAACAATATTCTGTTTTATAGCCTAGTAAAGTGTGAAGAATTAACTTTCAGTGTATGATAAAGAAATAAGTATCTTCCCAAAGTTTCCTTTTTTAACAGTATTAAGAGCGTTGGGGTTGCTTAAAAGTTTTGAGCATCACTTAAGCTTGCTAAGTAGGCAGCTCACGTGCAGAAAGTGTACCTACTAAGAAACTGAAGGTGAATCTCCTCCAATCTAGTAACAGGTTTTATATTAAACAACTTTAAGGATACATATTTGTTTTGTTATTATACACTGTATATTATAACTCTATTTTTAATAGTTTAGCAATGCGAATTATTAGAAATAAATATCGATTCTTTTACCTAACGATAACTAAGATGCTCTTTCGGAAATTGCTCAACAGGCTGTTTAAGTAAGGAACCAGGGACTAAAGTGTTGCACGTATAGTTCAAAAGATAGTTGAAAGAAGATTATATAATATACAAAATGCTAAAATCCCAAAGTTTCTGGATTGGAGATGCCAAGTGCAAGTGCGAATCGCTGAGCCCTTCAAAATGACCGTAAATTATCTTTTGCCTCGTCCCATCAATTAAATTAATGGAAAGCTATTAATTATCGTGAGCGGCAAAAACTACGGTATGCAGCTTCTTCCTAAGCTGGTGGTAGAGGCGAGAGGAGCAACAGTGATAAGAAAGATGGATACAATGGAAGGGCGGATTAGGAGGAAGTAGCAAGGCAGCGGGCAATTAGCCCATGGAATCAACGCTAAGCTAATAAACAGTCAGCCCCGCTTCTTCAGTTTTAGACTTTTTTCCTCTGGCGGCGATGGCGGATGGAAAATTATTTAGGGGTGGAGCCTTCACCTTCCTTCGGAAATTGGATTCCTACCTCCATTATGAAATGGCAAAGGTCCCGTCTCGAGGAAGGCAGGGGAAGCGGAAGAGTCCTCTCATTAGCAATTGTGAAACAACGGGAGAGGTAATAACACAATTAAAAGTTGTTTTTTTAATATAATTTTTGCGGTACAGAAAATAAAGTATCGTTGTTGTCAGGTGCGATGTGCGCAAGACACTACTTTCACTTACCCACCTCCTTAGGTAAATATGTAAACGTAGGTAAATATTTTTACATTTTTATTATCATAAATGAGGATCGATAGATTTGGAACATAGCTATCAATGGGAAATTATTTGTTTTGTGTTAACTAAATGAAGTTTTAAATAGAAATTTATAAAATCAGATGCCATGGAGTATTATCTTTGCATTTCCATACTGCCACAGATGAAAAAATAATTAATTGTTCTTTATAATTTATTTGTAGTAGAATTTATTCTTGTAAAATTACTAGTCTAGCCCTTTCAGTATTTCTAGATTCACTTTATCCTTACGATAGTATAAGATGACATTTATTGGACAAGGCCACCTTGCCGCGGCATTGAAACTGTTCCTCACGTACTTTCCCAAGATCTGAAAGGCCTATGATTTGTGTTGACAATCCCATCTTTCCAGATATTGTACCAATGACACCTTATTACTATTTCCGAAACATATTACACCCTCCCATGTCTTAACACGTTCACGCCGGGACTGTTTAATGCTATTCGCTCTATCGGGCAGGAGCTATTCCAAGGCATTATGCAGTATTTGCAATCCAACAATAATAAAAAAAACAATAAAAAATACTATCATACGACGAGTTATGTTTATAATCTGTTTTTATGATGAAAAACTCGAGCGGAATCACGGCTTTAAGGGTAGAAGCTAACTATCGGTGATAGAAATTGGATGAGGCCAAAAATAGGGGGGGTAGGTGCGGGCATGTTTTTGAAAATCGGTGTAACCTGTTGTAACCTTCTGTTTATGATATGGTTTTATCTGGTAGTTATGTTTATAAAACGATATTAATTATAATTGTTATTAAAAAATAAATGTTTATATGTTTATAAGTATATATATATATATATATATATATATATATATATATATATATATATATACAAATAAATATAAAAATAAATGAATTCACGTTAAATTTTCATTATTTTTATTTTCAACTATATATAAATTATTTCTACTTTCTTAACACTATGGCTGCCATGTCACCTGAAATCGAATAACTGTTCTCTTGTCAGAGAATTCAATATTAAAATTTTGTAGAAACGAGAGCGTGACACTCAGATATTCTTTTTCGGCAGTCAAAGTGTTAAAGATCTAATTATTTGGCAGAGGCGGTATTCTAGTATGTGCCACCGGCGGTACACGCAGGCGTGAACGTGTTAATCACTGTTACTTAGTAACATTTCTTATTATTATTTTTTTTCTTTTATCTTCTAGATTATTCAAATGTTTTTTTTTTTTTTTTTTGTTAAAATATTAAAATTGTCATTTTTAAATATTGATTTTTTTTCTTAACGGACGAATTTAATTTACATTTAATATTATATTCATCATTCCTCCATGACTTGGTTCAATTCAAGACCATAGCGACAGCGGAGATATTGGGGATAGAACATTTCACAAAAGTATGAATGGAATCCTGCCTTGCTTGCAAATGATACAATTAATTTAAGATAGGTTTTGAAACAAAACTTCAGTCACTTTCAGCATTGTTGTGATGATCCTCCTGTATGAACCAGCCAATTTACAAAGTTAAATTAGTTGGAAACTACCAATTCAAATCCTTGGTGGCTTTGTTGAAGTTTAGAAATTTGAATTAACTAGGACTGATACGTGATAGACACAATCTATATCTTTTAAAGATTCAATTCATGTTGTTTGTCTTTTTTACATGATGGTAAATAAACTTTCATAAAAGTGAGGCATCTTGTATTTTGGAGTGATTAGGGTCATACTAATCAAGAATATTTTCAACTCAAGTATTTAATACATACGACAATTTCTAACTATAATAGTCATGTATTCACTGACTCCGATTATCACCAAATATATCAAACTGTTAGAACCTTAACAGAACCATAGCGAATATAGTAAATATAGAAACAAAGTTGGTCTTATGGGAACTTGAGGGTAATATGGGCACTCTTAGTATTTAAAAAATAAGCACAAACATTATATTGGAAACGGCCTGAACTTGAAGGTTATGATAAGGTGTGGGGAGCACTGGTGTCGACCTCAGCTGCAGTGAGTAAGTTGTCATGTGTTTTAAGTTTAGGCCGGTACAAAAACATTGCAATGTTTAAGATGATATTAACGCATTATACTAGCCATACACTTTTGTTGTTTACATTAGTAGTATTTTTTTCACTTATTGTATTTTCACAAAATTAAAAAAAAAATCAGGTTTTTTTGCTTTTTTTAAAAAGAGATATCCCGGCAAGATGGGCCAGAAGCCCGGAACATTGGATAATAAAGTAATCAAAGAAAATATGGAAGAGATCCTTCTTTTTTTTTAAAATACTGATTATTAGTATTAAATCTTTAAACTATTTGTAGTAAAATTTACCAATCGTTGGCCTCTTTTTCTTAAAAAATGACGAGGGTGATAATTGGGCATTCTTTTATTTTATGCATAATTTATTTTTTTCGAACTCATATAACGCTATTATATTTCTATTTATAATTACTGTAGGGGACTATCCGACTAACGGAGGATCAAACCCCTTTGCAAATTATACAACTGTTCATTATATTGCAGTGCTAGTTAAGAAAAATTGATTTCAATCCTTTATCACTGTATCTTAATTTGAACTGTTTTTCCATAAATGAGGGTATGTAAAATAAAATGTTACACTAAAAACATTTTTATAATATAGAAATATTTGTTATCACTTTTAATAGCTATTTTTCTTTTCTTAAATTTAGCCTCTTAACACGCAAAGAATAATTAATATCTTAAATTTTAGATTGGTAGACGAAAACGATCAATTGTTTATCATCGAATTTCAGTTAAATTCCTTGCATTCACTAGAGAAAATAATAATGATTAAATTTTGGATCATGGTATGAATCCTACAGTAAGATTATTTCGTAACAGATTTCATATTTGAAATAGGGTGGATGTAATGAGACTAATTAGATGGAGCAGCCGATTTCATTTCCTCCGATAAGCCTGCGGTAGTGCTGATGCGTGTTAATTGCCCACCCATTTCCAAACGGACCTCCCATTAACGGACACTTAGGAAACCAACTAAATGGCAACCTCTCTCATTACCCGTCTTCGAACATCATTTATGTATCCAGTGATTAAGTATGGCTATTGTGTTTTTTGAGATGCTTCGGTAGTTACGTAATTGATTCAATTCCATTTAAGGATAAATAATACGTTAAGTTATCTTTTATTACTTAATTAGATTTATTTAATTAACTCGATTGCTTAATAATGTTTAAAATTATTAATTATACAATATATATAAATTATATTAAATTAACTACAAAATTTATCATTCCAATAGTTTTCCTTTTGTACTTATAACGTCATTACCCTCTCAGACTTATTCTTGTTAGCGACATATGCCTTGTTTTAGTATGCATACATTTTTTTGTCGGAATTTATTTTTTAAACTTTTTATTTGTTCCTTCATTTCTTTATCTTCTTTCCGAAAAACGTTTATTTCTTCCTTAAGTCTTAAATTTTCGCTAGAATAATCTTTTATAGTTTTTTCTAAGAGTGGTAAGAAGCAACAGTCGTTCCACACTATAAGAACAAATGGGACACGACGAACAAATTGCAAGATCTATAGAGGTATAAGCCTGTTAAACACATCATACAAGATTTTCTCTATAGCTCTCTATAACCGCCTTCTGCCGTATGTTGAGCGCAAGTTGGGAGATTACCAAGGGGGTTTTAGGCCCAATAGATCAACAATCGACCAGATTTTCTCTCTGCGACAGATGTGCGAAAAAATGAAGGAGTACCGAAATGCTATGTGGCTATTGTTCATTGACTATAAGGCAGCATACGATTCAGTGGTGAGAAATGAACTGTTCCAGGCCATGAAGGAGACGGATATCCCGTCAAAAATTATCAGGCTAGTAATGTGTACAATGAGCGATACTAGCTGTAACGTCAAAGTTAATGGCAAGCTTACCACCTCATTTCAGGTAAACATAGGTCTCAGACAGGGTTATTCTCTGGCACCGCTACTATTTAACATCGCACTGCAAACTATAGTAGCAAGAGCCTCTCTGGATCAGGGCGGTAATATCTTCTATAAAGGGACCCTATTATTAGCGTATGCGGATGCTGCGGTGGTAGCTGGAAGATCTCTCCTTAATGTTAAAGAAGCGTTTGGGGAGACCAGAAGGAAGGTCTTGGGGACTAGAAAGGGAGGCCAAGAGATTTGGTCTTTAAATCAATGAGGAGAAGACCAAAATTAAGGTAGTGAGGAAAAAGGAATCCTTACGCCCCCAGACGTGTTACGCAATTGGAAACTACACTTTCCAATGCGTCACCAGTTTTAAGTATCTCGGCGCACAGGTTATTGTAGCATTGAAGGAGGAAGAGAAGATACAGGCACGCATTGTCTCAGCTAATAAAGCTTTTTTCTCCATAGCTCACCTTATGAGAAGGCGACTGATTAGCCGCACAACCAAGCTAAGACTATATAAGACCCTTGTGAGACCAGTCGCTACATATGCAAGTGAGACATGGGTACTAAAGAAGTCAACAGCCAGTAGGATCGACACCTTTGAACGCAAAATATTGAGGCGTATTCTAGGACCTGTAAAAGAAGATGGCGTATACCGGCTTAGAAAAAATAGAGAAGTATATTCCCTCTACGGCGACATGAAGCTGTCAGACTATGTGAGAATACAACGCCTAAAGTGGTTGGGTCACCTCCATAGAATGAATGATAGCAGAACCGTCAAGGTGTGGTATTAGGGCTACCCAGAAGGAGTGAGAGCTCGAGGGAGACCACTAAGCAGATGGAGGGACAGTGTCTCAGATGACCTCCGAAATTTTAAAGTGTCTCTAAGACTTGCTGCAGACCGACAGGAGTGGGCAAGGGCGATTGAGCAGGCCAGGGACCCCTTAGTGCGCCTGTCGTGCCTATGAAGAAGAAGAAGAAGAAGAAGAAGTTTTTTCTAATTCGTCCATTTCAGATTTGGTAACAATATTTTCCATTTTTTCATTTAATTTACGCTCTAACATCTCAGAAATGTCGTTAAGCAACATTTTATTTGAGGTGCCCTCCATTTTATGCGAGCCTTGTAATATAGCTTTTGTTCTTTTAAGCCCTTTTTCCTCAATATTACACTCTGGTGAAGATATGCTCCTCTGTCTTTTATTTTTCTGGGTGAAAAACTGAGCTGTAGAACTATTCTCGTCTCCAGGCATTAAGGAATTCACTCTATGGTTTGTATAATGCAAAAGATCAGTGAAAGAGTCTTATAACTCACCTTAAGTATTCTACGATGATTTCAAATTGTTTTTTTCCATTAGAAAAGTAGCTCTATAAGGCGCTAATAACTAAATTTTTGAACACTAAATTTCGCACAAAACCGTTCACTATGGCGGTCACGAACGAACGAACACTCTGATCAAACAAATATTAAAACACATCGGTTTCTACTCCAAATAGGTTGGTAAGATAAAGTGGTATGTTGCGCTCAACAAACAAAATTTTGTAAAATAATAATTAAATTTGAGAAAAAAATAACCACGTGCCTGATATAAATTTCATACTCGTACACGATAATTTTGAATTTTTATTCGGGAACGGAGGAATAGAAACGTGTAGGAAACGAATGGTTCATGTAAAAGATAGCTGGAAAGACTTTTATAAGCATATCTCCATCTTCTTTATATGAAATCAAATTTCTGAAAGTTTCCTTCAAAGTTTGTTGATAGAATCTTGGTAACTTGTAACAGTTAAACGCATGAACTTACAGTTTGTTGTTTATGTTCTACTTCTCCCGAGTTGTTGAAATAACTGGGGCTATATAATCCGGATTTAGTAATTTACCTTTTTTTTTTTTTTTTTTAGGCTACATTGATGACTCGAAATTCCCTGCGTATTTTTTGCTTTGAATGTCCATGTAAATCTGGCCTGACTTGTCAGAACTATTGAGGGGCTTGAAGCAAATATTGCATATATATTGAACAAAACAAAAACTTAAATGGCGAATCTAGAGTAACTAGTGTTTATACCCTTCACTGTAAACTTCATAAATTTAAATCTATACAAGCGCACTAATTGGTTGCAGTTTGCCACCATTTGTTTCGTTTCCTTTTATTATTCGTTCCTTTTAGACTTAGATTTACTGAGTGTAATAAGTATGCTAAATACCATAATTTTATTTTGTAATTCGATACCTTTTTCATTAAAAAAAAAAATCAGGTCTACGTGAAACATCGACGTTAAGAAAACATCGGCTCCAATATATTAATTTAAAAACATAAATTAACTGTCTCTAAGATATTATTATTGTCGTTGAAGTGAAACATACCGAAAGATTATGAGGTCAAGGTTTGAAGAAATCGTACAGAAATTTCCTGAAAACTCTAGTTCTTTTAAACCAAAATATTATATCCACCTAATAGTCTCGTCGTAAACTAACGTCGTATTTATAACTTTTTTTTTTTTTTTTTTTTTTTGGGGGGGGGTGGATGAATTAACTAAATATGAATTGGAAGCCGAAAAAAATTTCTCAAAGGATAATAATTGGGGGAGATTAAAGGGTAGGCATACCTTTGTGAAAATAAGTTCGATTCTCTTTGATTAACATCCCATCGCTTCTTCAGAAGGACCGGGTTTGTTCTTTTGTTCCTGTTCCGTACTAATTATCTGCCCCATGCTATTTTAACAAAGTCTTCTTTCTTTACCATAATATTAGTAGTCAAAATATAGAAAATTAAAAGAAAAAACATCTTAAATCTGCTTCAATACATTATATTTTATAAGTTTGACATGGCATCAATGAAGCTTTAAGCTTTCAAATCTGACTCGGTTAAAAGGTAGATTGCTGGATAAAAGATAGCTTTATATAGTAACTATTTTTTTGAACATCAATCCATTCGAAGATTAGACCTGATCCCATCCGCAGAGGTATACGCATGAAAAATTTTTATCGCCGCAAAAGCTAAGCAACATAAAATTAATAGAGTGCTGTTGGTGGTGAGTTTTTTATTATTAATATGAAAGCATAAAACGTTACTTTGTCGTCCACACTCGTGCCACTCTTTATAATAAATAATTTTCTCAGCTTTTCAACGATTTGTTCTAGGTATAACTCAAGGTTTTATGAATGGCAATCAAAAATTTCAACATGTGGAAAAAAAAATCTATTTTTTATCTTATTTTTATATCGAATCCTTTCATACCTATACATGTCTCATTACCTGCAATATTACTAAGAGCAATGGGAGACCGTTTATTGATGAATTTAAGCTCTATGAGATCCTTTCTTTATGATAATAGAAAATATTTCATATCAAAGAATACTTATTCGCTCACCCATATGACGAGTTTACTCAAAATCTATAAAACTGATTTTGAGAAATCTTTGAGTAGAAACGTTGGTCTAAAGTGCCAACTCAATTGTGACCAAGCTTGTTCTTCTGTTTTTGAGTTAGTTTGTTCGCAGACACATTATTTCACGGGAATGGGTTATTTCGACTCCAAAGCGGTCTCCAAAGCGTGTTTTCCGTTGAAAACCGAAATTCGAAATCTATCACGAGTGCAGTGCTCTCCTTTAGTGTATATTTCGTAAATAAATATCTGAAAGCAAAAGGGAAAAATGTTCGAAATAACATTAACGTAATTGAAACTATGACCATTAATGAAATATGCACATATTTTTTATTTAAATCCAATGTTAGCTGCAATGGGAACCTGAAAAATTAACTAATGCAATAATATTAAAATGCCGCGACATTTTTCCCTCCCCGTCCACCCGAATATAATGAATAATCACCGAAAATTATAATAACGTCTCGACAAAACTTTAATTTTTCTTTCATGTTACTAACACCTTAGCAATCGAATCTAGAACCTCATTCCGAACTCGAATCAATTCTACTCGAACCACCAAAAGCAGAAAAAAAGAAGACCCAATAATGAAGGATTAGAAAGTAAAATCACCACAGACTTGAGAAAAATCGGAAACAGATAATGAAGTTAGGTGGCTGGAATATTCAAGGAACACAGTCTAAGATTAAGTTTTGGACCGAGGAATTCAATCATGCCTCAGCGACCGTGGCTTCAACAGAATTCGTAAATAACAGTTTGGGGAGCCTTAATTTGATAGAATAGTTCGAAGTTTAAATTTAAAACTTCATCAATCATCCAATTTATAAAACTAGTTAAATAACTAATAAATGTTGATTTTAATCATTCCTAAAAGTTATATATTTTTTCTTCACATTTATGATCGTTGATTTTCATACGGTGTTAAACATTTATTGGGGAAACTGTAATAATGTTAAATGCACTAAATTAATACTATTATCACTATTTAATGGTAAGAATTTTAACAAGGAAAGTAAAAATAAATACCCGCTATTCTATAAAAATTCATTTTCAAACAAAAGAACAACTATTTTTCACTGGTATGAATTTCATTCGTTGGTTTAGACCGACTTACTAATATAAATTATTAAAAATGATCTTTGAAATCCTATTTTGAAGTATCTTATTAGTATTTCAGTGTATATCTAACCAACTTAACAAGCTTTCAAAACATCATTTAAAGCCAATATTTGTTCAAAACAATTTAAAATAAAATATTTTTAAAGCGTTAAACTTGAAGTAATTTTTCAGGATAAAGATAACAATAAAAACGGTAATTTGACAAGTTTTCCACTCAAAATTAGTAAATTTAAACAGAAAAAACAAGTAAAACAAATATTACTAACTATTTTCACCAACGAAAATAAATAAGTACTAATATAAAAAATAAAAAAACTGTGCTACGCAAAGATTGAAGATAACCTCAATAGAGAAATAGGCTATTATAGGAAATAACCGCAATCACTAATGATACATTATTTAATAAAATCTTACTCTCTGATATTAATATTTAAAGTATAGCTCTATTGAAATACTAATCGTATTTTTATTACTAATTTTTAATCTAGAACTCTAAAAGCCTTCTAGTGCTAAAGACGTTTTCGCTTCATTAATTATATATTTTTAATACATGCTACATTAGAAATAAAAATTCAATAATTATCAGTGTTTTTTTTTTTCAGACTCGATTATATTTAGCTTTGTGTACATACAATTAGACGACTATATCCCCTTGAATGCCTGTTAAAAAACTAACTGCTATGTTGCATTGATAAAAAGCATAGGTTATAGAAATTAATATAGCTACTGTATATCAGTGGTTTCATCAAGGATTCTGAAAAATATAAATTATTACAACAGCAGCAATCAAAGTTATCATTTTTATATATTTAAAACTGAGAAATTTTGTTTTGTGTTTAAATAAGAGACCTGATATATTTTCTTATATTCTGTAATCAGATATAATTCGCGATGTGTGGATTCTCTAATGACTTTTGAAATTAACGTACCAATGAAGCTGATGACATTATTGTATACTGTTTTCAATTTTGATGATTAGGAAAAATATATTGTAATACCATTATATTATTATATTACAAATTTTACATTTTATATCCATTTTGATATGGAGACATCTTAAAACATACGTATAATTCTTTCTCTTCAAACTTCGACTCACACCTGTCAGCGAATATGATGGCTGAAAAGAATTAATACGTTAGGCATTTGAGGCATGAGGAAAGGAAAGTGCTAAAAAATACCTCTTTTCGGGCTTGAAACTCCAGGAGAAGAGGTCTCTCGAAAATCTAAGTTCACAAATTATGCTTTTTTCAGCGTTATATGCCTATACGGTCATAAGGTTTTTTTTTTCTAACTTACATCTCTCAACACCCACTAAGTCGGCAGTTACACATATAGCACATTTGATACCTACCAACAATGATTTGATTATATTATATTAGAATGTAAAGTCTTTGTAATCACCATTTTCATCATATATACTGTGGTGGCAAAGAAAATCGCTGATAGGCTCTGTACATGATTGCCTACCAATTACTATGTTACGGAGATAATCTAGGTTGCAGAGCGAATTGCCTCTCAGACCAACTCATTACATCGCATCATTCCACTAAAAATCCACGACGGGTGGAAGGTAATACGGCGCACAGTGGGGCAAAACGGCAAATGGAAAAAACTCTTATTTTGGGAACGGTTTGTCCTATTGAGATAAAAGTTGTTTCATTCGATTAAGGATAATGGAAAACTACAATGGGATTGCAACTAAATTTAAAAATTATATTCTTTATGTATATATAATAATAGAAGAAACTTAAGAACGGATATTTTAAATAATTAAAAAAAATAATTGAACTTACTTTTAACTTAGTTTAGCTACAGATAAACAAAGACATTGATGACAATAAATAAACAAACTTAATTTAGCTAATTTTACATTGATTTAACTTAATATTAATTTAAATTTCCTTTAAAGAAGAATTTTTTTTTTTTTTTGTATGCTAATGTCTTGTAACTTTTTATAGGGAAATATTGAGACCACTGTCTTTAGTCGCCTTCCTAATCACCTCATACTGATATTTGGACAGTTTTGACTGGATAAAAACAGCTCGACCGGAACCAGTTTCGAAAATTGTACTTATTTTTCTCTGGGAGGAGGCTGAAGCCGCTGTCCAGTTTCCTTGAGTATTACACTAACCATATTATATTTCAAATTAAAAAAAAAATAATTAAACTATGATTGTTTAGGTATGTGGGGATGTGATTCAATGATTTTTAAGTAAATTGGAGACAGTCAAGTTAAGGGTATTTTAATTCTCGAGAATTATTTTGGGCGCCGCGATATTTTAACATAATTGACAATAACTACCCAACAGGCAAAAAAAGGCAAATGAAATGAGAGGAATATATTCTCTGATACATCCCTATCCAGGGAATATAATCCCTGCCATCTTAAGCCAGGATAAGGCTTTATCTATAATCATGGTTCAAATTAGTTATTTTGTGCGAGAGAATTTGGCCTATTTTATCGTTTATATTGGATGGATACTATTTTAATGTGGAACGACTATATACGCCCATAAAGGTTGTAAAACAGCTATCAGTGAATTGTGCTGTAATTAGCTCAAAATATTTTTATTTAAAAAAAATGACATTTTTACAACCACGACAAAACCTTAAATTTCTGTTCAAAAGAAATTTTCGATAAGGAAAGAACCAATCGTTTTTATTTGTTGACTATTCAAGAGTGAAAAACAATAAAAACTAACTTCAGATATGAACATTGGATTTGGTTTTTTTTTTCCTCGTTTGCCACACAGTGCGGCGCGCCACGAAAATTTTCACAAAAATTACAATAATTACCGAACAGGCAAATAAAGGCAAAAGATATCAGAGGAATATATTCTCTGATACACCCCGGTCCTAGATCAATCGTTGCTATCTTAAGCCAGGATAAGCCCCAAACTATAATTAGGCTTCAAAGTAATTATTTTGTGTGAAAGATTTTCGCTTATTTAATTGTATATATAGGATGGCTACTGTTCTAAAGTGGTACGTCTGTATATGCACATAAAGGCTGTAAAACAACTATCACTCAAATGTGCTGAAACTAGCTCAAAATATTTTTAATAAAAAAAAAGACATTTTTACAACCACGACAAAAACTTAAAATTCTGCTTAAAAGAAATTTTTGATAAGACTGGAACTAATCGTTTTTTATGTGTTGACTATTCAAGAATGGAATACAATAAAAACTAACTGCAGATATGAACATTGGATTTTGGTTTTTTTTCCTAGTTTGCCCCACTGTGCGGCGTTGAGGGCGTATACCGTTACCAAGAACTTAGTACTAGTAGCAGTAAGTTACTTCTTAGTACTACGACGGTGCTGGAAATAACTTTGTTAGTATAACCTTTGGGAACCTCCGTTGCAACACCTGCTCCTCCGCTCCAGAGACATCACCTGCGCTTGGAAAAGTTATTAAACGTAAGCATTAATTAAATCAAGTCAGCGTTTATCATTGTTTTGACTAGCTGTAACTCTCTTGGACTCCGAAAATTATTATCGAAACGTCCCCGCCACCGATTTTTTAAAAAATTAATCGTGCATTTAGATTAAGAAGGATATTGGAGACAGAAATCCGTGAACATTAAAACGTTAAAAAAATTACTATTGTAACTTTAGCATTTACACTACTATTGACGTAAGCTACTTACAGATATACATCTGAAATCCAATTATACTTCCATTACTACACATTTCTTTTGCTTTCACTTACCTATAAAATATGAAATAGGTATATAGTAAGGGAAAGTATATCGTGAAAAATTTCAACTTCCGTTTTTCAAAGGAAATACACGTTCTTGGATCCGCTGAGTCCAAAAAAACGACCAACAAAAAAAAGTCCCTCGAAATGATCTATGTGAGTGTTTGAGTGTGTGTGAACAGACTTACTCAAAAATATAAACCAATAATGATATATACTATGCACAGTCTGTGATGTATTTATGTACCCGAGCATAAATGTTGACTCATTTTTACGTTTTATCGATTTTCTCAATAACGACTCCAACGAATTTGATTAAAATCGTCGTTTTCAATGAGGATCAAGTATTCTTTAATATCAGGTAGGTTTTATCATCATAGTAATGTTCTGAGGGGGCTTAAATGACGAAGAAAAATGTATGTTTTCCTATAAAGAACCTTGGATTTTGTTTATATGCAGAAATCAGCTGTTTCTCATTATGGCTAAAAGTAATAGATGAATAAATATGAAATATGAAAAACATTGAATAAACATATCCATAGGTACCAGAGGAACAAAGAAAAATATTCCGACAACTCGTTGAACCCACGCATGCACAGAATGCTTTAAATGACAGATAATTTCCAAAGTTTTCAACGTGGTTTAGAACAATCATATTTAATATGTTTGTTGTAAATATTTATTTAATAATAAAAAATAGTGTAATTTTAGAGATAAAATACGTTATTCTCAAATTATTTAAAACAGTTTACGGTCTGAGAAAAATATGGTAAAGAAAATCTTCAATGAATTATGATTTATCTCACAAATTTAGTTCCACAATAGATTTCTGAATGGAATATAGAGTGGTTTTAGTAGTCGTTTTCTGTTTTCGGAAACCACAATTTTAAAATTAAATTTCAATGTTAATGAGCCGCAAATGCACCTTCAATCGATTAACCTTCACGACAAATTTACAAAAATCAACTCTGAGTAAAAAAAAAACAAGCAGTAACTCGGCTGTTTATGAAATTATATTTTTTGTAGGCCCCTGATAAACAATAATGAATCGAAAATTACTAAGAACTTTCATTTTTTTAATACCAGTTATAAACTCTATAACTTATGGAGACAAACAAGAATAAGTAAATAAATGTGGAAATATGTGTGAAGTGGCTGAATGGCGTTAAGATCTTTATCAAGACACCTTGATTCCGAATCTAAGTAGGTTGGTGTTGCGCGCATCGCACCAGATTTTTCTTTTACTTCAGTTCATTACTTTGCCCTAGAATATTCTATTAAAATCTTGACTATGTTTCAGTTGAATATCTTAAATTACACATAACTTGTGTAATACAATATACATATTATTGAATAGTTTATATTACATATAACTTGTAATGTGTAAGTTTCTGTTTACCATCTTCTTCTTCTTTCTGAGTTTGACACAATTTTACTAGGCACTAAAAATCACAGCCTCAAACCACCACTGAATAATGTAATTTGTTTTTTTTACATATATGGCACTCACATCTTAAAATTGAAAAATTACATTTTAGGCGACAATCAGTTTTATTAGACCGATAGAGTTACCTCGCAATTAAATTTAAAAAAAGGATGAGTTGGAACAAACGTGATAGAAAACAAAGTCATATGTGTGATTCTGAAACTGTTGTACTCATTTTTTCCAAATCACCAGAATCCAAACTTAGGTAGAAAATTAATCCAGAGACAAACCTATGAAAAGCGCCTTGCAGATTTTCGGATCAACAAAAAAGACTCAATGAGCTCAATAAACTAAAATGAGACACTTTATGTTTTACAATTTTAACCGCAGCTCCTTGTTACTTAAAGTTTTACAGGAATTTAGAAGAAATTTTCTGAGAAAACCGTTTATTCTCGTTTTCATATTAAATTTCACGCAACTAATAATTATTTTTATACATATATAATATATCTCTGATAAAGGACATGTTCATCGCTAATCCTTCGTTAAAAAGTGACTAAAAATAAGCTGGAAGATATACAACTTCACCTCAATTAAAAGATTAGTTCAAGTTGAGTAAAAGGTGGTAGTGGCGTTGATCATATGCCCTGAAATACCTAAGTCAAAATCTTTGATTGTCAATATACTCCCGACAGACTGAATCGATTAATCTATTCATGGAGAGATTGTAAAGAAATTTACTTTTACCTTAAAATAAAATGTTATGAGTCATACACAAGTGTGTTAACATATCCAGATCTCCATAAATATTATTGTGGTGAATAAAAGCAAATTTGCCGTAACCTTTCGTGACAAAAATGGACACATCTTACTAAAAATTTCATGTTTGTTCCCAGTCTATGTTAAAAGTTATATTAAGCTAAAATTAACATTTGAACTTGATAGAATGAGCTTACGACAACCCTGTGTTAAGTTGACATTGTGGTAACCACAGCTATAGAAGTTGTTATTTATTTTTGGTTTTTGATTTATTTAATAATGAATAAAATAATAAATAATTATTATTAAAAAAGAATTGAAAATAAATTAATTTATTATTGGTTTTAATTTATTTTTAAATTGATGTTGCTTGAGGCTGCCGTGCCGGAATAAGTGTTATCCAATGTAGAAGGACCGGGAATGTGCAACTGCTATGCGGAATGGTAGAATTTGTGCGCCGTATCAGAAATAAGCAGAAGCGTGCGAAGCGCAGTGGAAAATTTCAGTGCCAAAAATCTATAACTCCTGACCAAATGACGATAATTGATTAATTCATTTTTCATTGATGAGCATTCGATGTTTTTTAATAGGGAGAATAAAAAAATATAAATACCCTCACTCTGGGTATTTCAAATTAATTTTATATGAATCCTATCATGCTTATAATTAGAATTAATGAGTATATTAGGTATAAATTCATATATAGAGAATGAAATGAATGTTTTATTGAGATTTATGCTCTTAGCATGTCTTTTTCAAGCATTTGCTGTTTTTGAAAGATTTTTAATTAATTACTGTATGAAGAAAAGAAATCCGAAATTAAATTAAAAATATCCTATTGTTTTAGGACTTATAACCGAAAAAATATTGTCAAATAATTCAACTAGGAATATATTTTATGATTTAATCTAGCTCGAGGATGAAAATAAATTCAATGTTGAAATAGGGATTTAAATTTTGAAGTTTACATATCGCCAATCGATCGCATTTGATCAATCGAATTCTATTCTTGTATTTTAGTACCATTACTCTCTACCGCTTTTTTTTTTTCTTTTTTTTTTTGTAAATGTGTAGTTATCATGAATAAAATGAAAACTCTTTTTTATCCAATAATTTTATAGAAATTTCTTCTGCATTGATTTGGTGCAATGGTATAAAAAGTAAACCCTAACATGAAACCCAAATTTTAAGAGAAGAGCTTAGATTATTTCTAAAAATAAAATTAAGTTTTAATTTATATATTATTTCACTAAAATAATTTGTAAATAAAAAAAAATAGCTGTCAAAGTATTGGATAAAAAAACTTTTTAATTTCATCCATATTAACTATATAATTTACAAAAAGAAAGTATTTAAATTAACATAAATCCTTTTATTAGTTGGATCTAATTTTTTTTTTCAGTAGTAGAGTGTGTATGGTAGAAAATTTTCATAATAAAATTTGATCGATTAAATTCGACCATTCAATGTTATATAGAGCTGAAGAATAGAAGCTATACTTTTAAACATTGCATAATTTTTAGGTCTTTATTTGGATGAAATCCTAAAATATATTTCTGTTTTTATTATATTATTTGTCATTTATTTTTTTCATAGCAATCTTAAAAAATAGTAGATCATTAACTTTTTCTCTTTCATATAATAATTACTATTAAGTTTTCAAAATGTAGCAAATGCCTGGAAATGCTTCTACGTACATAGAAAGCTCAGCAGGATATTAGTTCACTTCACCTCTTTAGGTTGGCTTTGTACCAAAATGAACTATTTTATTTAAAATAAAGTAAAGAAAGGAATTAGAAAAAAATTAATCTAAAATGCCTACAGAGCTTTTATGTATATATTGTTTAGGCTCACTGATAAATAAGAGCCTATGCTCATAAAGAAAAAAATAATTACTCGTTTATCGTAATTAAATCAAGAGCTATACAATTTTGGCCACTGAATCGTAAATTTTCCACACTCGCGCAAGTTATTCTGGTATTTTGCGGATCGAAATTTCTTAGAGAGGGATAGGAAAATTTCTTACTTTAATTTAGTAAATATTATATTACTATTATTATGAAAAATAAAATTGTGCATACATATAATATTTTCATTAAATAAATGCATTAAATTCGATATATTGATATATAAGTAATTATTTATTAAAACATATAGCAAACATAAAATATTTTATTTATAGAAGGTTAGGAGAAAAAACTAAAATTGTAAAATTAATTTTAAAAAACTAATTTTTTTATATAATACGTAATGCAAAGATTCTACTTATACGGCAGGAACCCCCAAACAAATAAATAAATATTATCATTATTAGTTGTAATTTTATTTCCCCTTTTTTATTTGTCTTTATCATTATTATATATTACTTATATTTACTCTATATCATTAATCTTGATTATTATTTTTTCCTCCAGTCTTTTTCTCTAGACGATTACCTCATCTCTTAAATTTTAAATAATTAAATGTTATCTTAATGATGACCCACAAGCTGTTCTTTAAACATAAGCACTATAGATAATATTTGACTAAAAACCCTTATTGTTGTCGTGAATAAACTTTAATTAATCCACTATAAATTATACTTGGTTAACTATAAGATATTTATAAAAACTGTAATTTTTTTAATATAATACGTAATGCAAACATTCTATTTATACGGCAGGAACCCCCAAACAAATAAATAAATATTATCATTAATATATAATAACTGCTAGGAAATACGTACTCGAAATCAGCAATTTAAAGGTTGGGAAACAACAATACCAAATTTTCTCTTTCTCCATCTAATCTCATATATAAAATAAAACAAAATAAACATCAGTCATACTTCACAGGAAAAAAAAAAAAGCATCCTTTTAAAATTAAATGATAATCTATTTAGTAAGTATATTTAATAAATAATACTCCGGAAAAAAAGCTATATATGTAATTATTTTAAAATAGATTCACTTTTCAATTATACATTATTACACTTTACACTTTAAAATTATATACATTATTTGAATAAAAAATAATTTATTTTTTAGAACAGAACAACTGAAAAATTATATGTTTTATTTGTTCCTGTTTACGAAAAGCTGAACTCTATTGAACCTCCTACGGTAAAGAAAGCTTTTTTCATGAATATTGATGTCAAAAAAAGGGTTATTATTATTATTCTTATAAAATATATTTAAGAATCGATAAAGATCAACTGTGAGGGGTAGAATCACAAAATCAGCCTGTATTTTTTCATAGCTGGCTCATAAAGGTCAACCACTATAGTTATCAAAGTATAGGCGGTATTTTTACACTTCTGTACTTCTCCGCTTTAATTAATTTGAAGAAATATAATGCAAATAACTAAATCACAAGCGATGTATAATTTCATTAATGAAACAAGAGGGAACAAGTTTTGACATGGATACTTTATATGCAAAACAATTGCTTTACTAATAATAGATAATATATCATTCATTCGAAAAAAAGCAACAGCTTATAAGGGAGGCTCTCATATTACAGTTGAAGTCACATTTTTTTTTTTTTTTGTTCTAACCACTAGAAATTATTTAAAAATATTATTAGGATTGGGTGGGGCTCTAGATATAAGCCACTAAGCTCGTTAAAGTGAGGTGGGACGGGAGGAGCCAGCAAATATATGTGGCAATGAAGAACAATTAGGCCGGGGAATATTAATCCTCGGCAGGGAATAACGAGAATCCACATTTTTAAAGGGCTCGAGGGAAATTCTTAGGGATAAATTTTTATTTAGCTCTCTGACTCGGTTCACGTATTTTTAACCTTATTCGCCCGCTGCCAGAATCAAGTCTCCACTATTCGGTCTCTTAGTCATCCACATCAGCCGTACAATTAAAATCTGGCTCTAATGTTTTAATTAATCAATTATATGAAAAATATAAAATAATTTATTAGACAAAAATTATAAATTTTACTATCAAATTATTTACAATTAATTAATAATCAAATTATATAAGAAAAAATTTCTTAAATATATATTTTACAACTAACTGATTTTGAGACACCTTAGCCTTAGCCAAAGAGGAATATATATATAGCAACCTTACTAAGCAAAATTGAGTATTTTAAAGCTATTTGATTCCCTCCCAAATATGTTTGGGCTCTTAAAGAACCTCGCCGATTAAATCAGGAGGCAGACCTCCCTCTTATTATTAAATTTTATAACAACACTTAGGTTCCAAATCTATTATTGAATTAATGATTTTTTTTTTGATTTTTTTTTTTGCTTTCTCATTATGACAAATCTCTCCTTTTTAAGGACAACCACAACAGTTAGTGGGAAGTTTGCACTACTCAAAACATTTAGATTTATCTGATATGCTAGAACACAGTGAATAAAAATGCAAAGTACATGGGAAAAAATTAAGATAAATATAATAAGACCTGTGGCGGTCTGTGATGTGAACCTTCTGGTGAAGGTGTTTCGTCATTTTTAGACCACATTCATTCACAACTTAAGAACATATATATGACTGAAGATGAATATGTACATTTGTTTTAAACTTGCCAAGATAAAAGACAGATATTGGATTTTTAAATATTTTAACGAGTAAATTCTACCTCCTCATGGGATATGAAACAAGTATACCAAATGAGATAGTATTGCAAAGCTTATTATTAATACCTAAAAAAATAACAGGGATCTTTACTAATTGAAAACTCCAAAAAAACACTTAAAAAATAGTTAATTGATATTCAAAACGAAATTAAATCATCGGCAGCATTATATAAACTTAATAAAAAAAACTTATGTTTCGAGGAGAAAACTTATTATGGAAGTAAATATATTAAATTATGTTATAATTTCAAAAAGATGTGAGCCAAGTGGCTCTCCAATTACTCGCTTTTGTAGCTTCCCCCAAGGGCTGAAGGCAGTTCTATTAAAACTTCATACCTTTTCTCCTCTTTCTGCCCTTTATTCCCGATGATGTCTCTTATTTAATTAGATAGAACCTCTTAAGGCGGACTTTCTTTATTTTTTCCACCCCTTACATAATAACTAGCTAAACCCAGGCACGCTTTCCTCTGGTTGAGTCTAATATTACATTTTAGGGAAGTAAATAAAACTAGGTAGGTAGGTTACCCAAAAAACATCATTATAAATAATAAGCTACTTTAAATTACATTGGAATAGGGAAGGATAATATATAAGATGTTCACTAACTTTTTTTTTATATATATAATTTTATATATACAAATAACTACAATCCTCTAGTAAAATTTACTGTAAACATTTATCGATTACTTTTCGAGTTTTAATGTAACTTGCTTGGAAGCGAGCTCTGTGGCGCAGTGGATAGCGAACCCGGGTTCGACTCTCCCGGTGGAGCCCAATCATTTCTCTTAAAAAATAAAATATTTAAAAATAATATAAATTTAAAAATAGGTGGTTACCCACGAAAAAAGATTAAATTAATATAAAATTAATATTTTTCTTTTCTCAATACATTATTTTCTTTTGAGAATATATTAACCCTTTATAGGACAGTGGGTGGCATACGGGTGATATTTGTCCCACTTCAAAAGTAAAAAATTATTTTTCTCATGCTCAATACCGTCATCACCATGGTAAAGTAACGAACATGCATAGGTTTTTAGTTGCACTTTTGTTACTTTAACATGGTGACGACTGTATAAGCTCCTAGAACTGTTTCATTGAAAATATTTTTAAAATTGGACCATAGTGCTGTCCTATAAAGGGTTAATATACAAAGTAGATAGCAACACTATAGGATTAAACAGCAAGGGTCTTTTTCGTTTAAGCCACGCCAACCGAATCTACAGTTACAAATAACACAACACGTGTTTTTAAAGTAACGATATTTAATAACTATTATTTTATTTGTCACATTATTCTAACTTCCAAAAATTGTAGATGTCTTCCAACATAACCTCGAATAAATCTTTTTTTTTGATTCCTAGGTCTCCACAGAAATTCAGCAAGATACGAATCTATTAAAGTTTTCCTAGTACTTACTAGCTTCTACTTTATTTCGCCTTTTAGCCGCAGCCCATAGAGATTCTATCGTTTGTGTATGAGCTCCTGTTTCTGGATCAATGAAATTTTTTGAATGATTAACCGTGTAATGTTTAAAGTCATAGCCTGGAATTTTTTTTATTTTGGTATATGACCTCCATAAATAAGATATAATAGTTGTTTGAGGTAGAATGCATTCTTTGACGCAGAACCGATTATTTCGTAACCAAGTAACGATATCGCAAATAGTAACGTAATAGTTACCATATGTTCATATTTGTATCTGTGAATTAGGGTGGCGTGCTTTAAACGAAAAAGACCCAACAGCAACTTTATGTAAACTTTTTAATTCAATCTCATTACTTAAGCAGCTCACTTACAACAAGAAGGACAAACATTTTGTTAGTCAAATTTCAATGCGTATTTTCTTATTTCATGTCTAATTTATTATAGTACTAACGTGAGTTTACAACAAAAATCTAGGGTCTTTCGGAAGAGGGATGCCAGTGATTTTATTTAATAACTGTTACTATTACAATAAAGAAAATACATTTTAGAGAACATATGTATTTTTATTATACGCCTTTTAACTGAATGCTACCGAAATTGAAATAGATGCCTAATTATTATATTTTTTCTAGCTTACTGATTAAATAGGAACCATAGGAATCAATAATTAATGAGAAAGTTAATTTAATAATGGGGTTTATAATTAAATGATCTTTTTTATTTTAAGTAACAGATTTTTTTTTAGTAAATAAAATTAACATTTGGTGAGCTGCGTAACATCAAAACCCGTGGAGGCGCAAACGGCAAAATTAGGCATTACCTTAATTAGTGATGTTTTATTAAATTTAGTTAGTTTCCAGTACGTAATTGGTTCCAAAATTTAAAAAATAAACAGAACAGTGTTGTTCAGTCATCATTTTTAATGTTTTGGACGTTTCAAAGTCCTTCGAGAAATTAAGGTTATTATACATAAGAAATGGTAATATCTAATACAGAAATAAGACGATTTACTTTTGAATAACACAATAAATTTTACAATAATAGAATGAATTTTATTAGTTTATTTTCAACAGTGAATGAGTTGATGAAACGGTCATTTTTCATATGGGAAAAATTAAAAAGGTTAAGTATTAGCTAAAAAAGTATTAAGAATAAGTATCAATCGTAAAAGACTGAAACATTTAGTTAGAATTTTCTATAGGAAAAGGTTTTTTATTTCTTGTTGAAATTGACGATCAGCAAGTTTTGATATATAAATAAATATATGCTTCGTAGTACATCTTATGATCTTAGAACAAATAGCATATGAAATACATGAAGAAATTAATATATAAAATTTATAATTCAAAATGTTTTATGATTATTATATGCCTACAACCAGCTTTTTATCCGAGCAGCAGATTTGGGGTTTGTATTAGATCTTGGCGTGCCATTTTGAGTTCATTTAATCCGAAATGTCATGGACTTAAATATATCACTACCAGTATATTAAAGCATTACATACTACCATGCAGCTGAGGTCCAATAAGTAGGCTTTAACAAATTTCATACGTCACACAACAGTAAAAATTTGTAATCCAGAGGTCTAATTTCTATAAATCCTGATTAATTGACGATAAACAAACCATTTTATCTTGATTTATGAGCATGGGGTTTCCTTCATTAAAAAGATTTATATGGGCATTTCTAAATAGTTGTTATATGAATCAATGATGATTTTAATTTATATTATTAAATAATTATAAAAATAGCAATTATAAACAGAAAAGATTGGACGTAGCTGGGACTCGAGCCGGGGTCTTCGTAAAACCGTCACGTTGAGTTAAGAATTACGCTACAAAGTCTTATATTCACTATTCTTATTATTACAAAATGATGGCATTGTTAACATTAGGTTTAATTTTTCATTTTATTAAACTAGATATATTTTAGAATTGAGGGAAATTTATCTAGACACAATATATCTAAACAAAATTTTATTGGGAATATTTGGTTCTATTTTTTCACAATGATGTAATACGAGAGTATGGTACTAAAACATAATCGTAAAATTTGATTGACCAAATTTGATGGATGAGTCTTATATAAATCCATAATTCGATGCCAAATTATTTTATCTTTAACATTTGCTATTATTGATTTGAATTCCTGAAAACACGATATTTTTATGATCATTATAATAATAAATGAATAATACTTATTTATATAGTTTTTGAACCTAACAAATGGTTGAGACGCAGAAACCTCAAAAAGCAAGTACATCAGCTTATTTCCTTTTAAGCTCTTAGGAATTATTACTGGAATCTTGCCATTCAATATTAACTTGACGATTAATAGTTATTATTATTAATTAATTATAAATTCATTAAAATTCCAATAATAAATCATGGTTACTTTTATAATTCTGATAGGATGGGGCTTATTGAGAGGATTTGCTATTCGATTAGGAAAGACTATCTGAAAAATCATCATTCATGATTAAATTGCGAAAAATATCTGAGGTGATGATATTATAGTTATCAGTAAAAGTATTATAAACGGCACTTACTGAGCCCACTATTCGTTACTTAAGATCCAAGGCTGATCTCAGAAATTCAATTGGTTTTATGCAGCGTAAGGAATATTTTATTTTCAATTTTCTAATAATAGTTCAGAGCATTAATTTACCACAGTATGTTTCTAATCTTACCCATTTAATAATTATCAATTAATTTCTACTTTGTTAGCATTATATATATATATATATATATATATATATATATATATATATATATATAAAATGGTGGAATCCTTGTGTTCCTCGATTCAATCCGAGTCCGAAATGTTAAATCACATGTTATCCGCGACTGTGTCGCAGTCTAGGGATCACGTAATACACAATATTTAACATTATTCCTTTTAACGGCTACAATTACACTGAATACTTTAAGCTGGAAGTATTCTGAGAAAACCCTATGAATAATTAAGATAGGTTAATTTATAATTTGTCTCAGCACCAGTATTTCGTTCAAGAAACAGAGTATATGTCCTTGTTAAAAACAGTTTTTTCTGTTCTTAATTATTTGAAAAAATATATATTCACGACAGCATAGTTAAAGAGATTTCGTTTTAAAAACACACAAAGAAAGATTTTATCCAAATGAGTTTAAGGGCAAACTGAGATTCCAGGCAATAAGCCAGCCGAGGCTGCGGCAAACGACGCGACCCTGCCAAGTTTATTGAATGAGGCCCCGCCGAGTGCGTTCTAAAAATCTTCAATAAAATATAAAGAATAAGACCTACCAACATGTTGCGCAGTATGCACTTTTAAGGTAATGTAAATCACGGATCCAAAATCAATTAATCAAACTAAAACTTATTTCCTAGCCGAAAGTGACTCAGGTTTTCACTTACTGAGGACATCCAGAGAGTCACCACGGTGGGCTACTGTTTGGGCGCACTGTCATTTGCGCCTGGCCCCCTTTTTCTAGCATTTTTTTTTTTGTCTTTCAACTGCCTCTTCAAACTTGTCAGTAGAGGTGTAGTGTAGTTTGTATCTTTAATTCACAAGATTTATTTACCCGAGAGGTTACTACAACAGACCGATTGGTCAATTATCTCAGTCGATATAATACATCTACACCTGCTGCCAAAAATGAGTTCGCAAGTAACCTCCTTTCTCGACCGATGAGGACTTTCGTAGGCGTATGTGAAGTAAATTTACTGCGTTTACTACAGATCAGAAGTACGGGATCTGCTAGTCCATATCTCGCTGATGGTCGGAAGCTACCTAGGAAAGGTATTTGATGTGTGGGTGTCTTCGTCAAACTCAAGTGTCCTTCGGTATTAGAAACTGGCCTGGACATCAAGTTATCAAAAGCCGTCTTCCATTACCAGGGAGTTCCATTGCGCCCAGTATACCTTCAAAATTGGTGCGATTGGTGCCATCCTCCTGCTAAGTCGGGCGACGATTGGCCACTTTCCAATTTCGTATCTTTTTCCACTCAGGATCTTTTTCTTGTCGACCCCGGATTGTGTCAAGGGTCCATTGTGCGCTAACTACACCAACGTTGCAAAGGCTGGCCTTCTTTTGTTCGATTCGGCTACAGTGGGACCAGTTAGGGGGACATGGTGTTCTATTGCAGCTGCGTTGTGATGCCTTACTCCGGGTCGGTGTTCAATCTCGAATTCATGCTCTTGGAGCTTCTGTTGCCTTCTGGCGACTTGTCAAAGCGAGCCATCTGGCGAGTTGGTAACTGTTCCAACAAAAAGTCCAGAACTCTTGTCAGTCACATGGTTTTTGATTTACGTAACATATTATAAAATGAGGAGCAGAACTGGCCACACTTTGCTGTGGCTCAGTAGTTATCATGCGTTGAATCAATTATATCCTATTCTTTTTAATACAGTCAAATCAAAATTCCCTGATAAAAATAAAAACGTTTCAACTAATCCAACCAACGGCATTGAAATAGAAATTTACGCCAAATCTAAAATTTTTTTGTAAACAATCGAGAAGGGTTAAAGTTTTTATTTCTTACATCTCATATTTGACTATAGTAAGTGTTAATGATCCATCCATTTAGTACCTACTAAACTATTTCAGCAGAGGTGAGATTAGATATGAATAACACCCATGTAAAAGAAACTAACAAAGAATATAATTGGGATAGGGTTTTAGTACAATTGAAACGTGGAAATGCATAAGGGTCTAAGTGCCAAAAAAATAAAACAAAGTTTTTTTTTCTTTGCCAAATTGGCATATGTGCCATTAAGTGGCATATAATAAGTAATGTTTTGTTGTTAGACAAGAGTTCATTGAACGGCCATGAAAGATCCATGGCCATGAAAGATGGCATGGGTGAAAGCTCTGAACGTAGTTCACCCTAGAGGGTATAAGTCACATCATTTCTGTAAATGTTTCCTAAGGCATTTATACCTTTATGCATTTCCATGCTTCAATCACAGTAGACAGTTAGCAGAAATGTACCAAATTAACTTACTACTTTTGCCATAGTATATATTATAGGAGATATAATCAGTAGGTTTTATCAGTAGGTGCTCACTGAAATAGGTTATGAAAAGCGAGCACGGTGCGGAAGAAACCTCAAACCATGTTGCATGTTCTTCATCTTATCAAAACATAAAAATTTAATTTAGTTTAATAACATAAAAAATAATGAATGGGATTGATAACGTTAATTTATAACGTTTTATAATAATAATTTACATTTTAATTATTATTGTTAGAATTCACAACCTCTATTTAATGTAGTGATTAATGAAGTGAATAGGTGCACAATGATTTCGGTTAACTTTTCTTTTGCTAAAGCAAATAGATTCGAAGTTTTTCCAACACGTGAAAAGCCGACGCATAATTGCCCATTTTCTGGATTTTCCTAGTCCATGCTGACAAAAAAAGGATTTGGTAACTGGATTCTTACCCTAAATATCGAAAAAAAAAAAGAAGTGTTGTGTATCAACTCAATATTGCTTTATATTTAGACATACTTTTTTTATGGAAAGTACGTAATAAAATATATACATATAAAAATAAATAAAATTTTCAAACGCCAATAAAACATCGAGGTTAGATTTTCATAATGATCTGATATACTACTCACACTGTTTTCAAAATGAGGGGTGAATTGTTATGTTGGAATTTCACGCCATGGATGGAAAGGGATAGAAACGCAGAAAGATGTTCCTTGTGTAATTTAAATGTTAGGGAGGACATTGTTCACTTTTTGGCCGTGTGTCCGACTCTCTCTGAGTTTCGTTTGCGCTACCTGGGAGTACGTTCCCTGACTCAGCAATCTCTCCGTAATTTGCTGAACTCCAATACTTGTAGAGTCTTGATATCTATGGCTCGCTCTGCATGGCTCTATAGGTTTAACTTAGTGCAGTAGTTTAATTACTGAAGGTATGCATTATTTTCATAACAAGTATGTTTAACTTTAATTATTGACAAATTATATTTAGTCATTGTATACTTACCTTCTTTTCTATCTCGTATTTATTTTTTTCTTTTCAACTTCATACCATCTTTTACTATTACACTTATTTTTTCTTTTATACATTATTTTCTGTAATATTTAAAAGAAAATATTAATTTGTTTTTTGTATAGGCATTTTTTCTGTTGTAAATACTATGTACTATTATTTTTTATACGTAGTGAAATTAATTTTGCAATTAAGGTTCTATTTTTATTTTATTTTATTTTTCTCTTGCTATGTCAACACCACTCCGGCTGACGGGTACATCCCAAGCCGTAAATGCTTTGGATAAAATTTTGTATTTTCTTTTTTATAATAATAAAGCATTATTATTATTATTATCATTATGCTACTCACACTGTTTAAAAATGGCTTAAAAATAATTAAACTTATTTTAAATATCAAAATAAATGGTTTAAAAATAAACGTCATTTCTTGATGTCTAAATAGCAAAACTCGATGAAAATTTATTGATTCCTATTCATTTATTTATTTTTTTTTTTTTTTTTTTTTAGGCGTCATAGACATCATATTTAAGGCGTTGATGTTCAACTAGTTTCACGCCTTCATATCGCACCTCGGCAAGAAGATGGTTAAAACTCAAAATATATCAATTTTAATGGAAGTTACGAGTTATGGACACCGTTAGCATCGGAATAAAAAACCTACAACACCAGAATATAGCCAAAATAGTATTAATATTTCCGTTTGCATTATGCACAATACACGATATATTTGATGGGGGATGATCATGTTAACGCAGAGCTGTTAGCAAGGGCTAATTTTAATTTACAGTTAGTGCCAGTTATACTAACTGCTCGAATGGTAGATTAATTGTGATCAAAGACTATCTTCCCTAGTCGCTAGTAGTTTGGTAGCTACGTTGTAAAATTAAGATTGCAGTTGAAAATTTACATATGATTTTAGAAAACACGATGTTTTGCCGATTTGAAATATAAACAAAATCCAACCAACTAAACTAGAACATATTTGAGGGTTTGCATTCGTAACGTTATAAGTTTTTATGTTACAAACACTTTTTTCTTGTTCTTCAATTTTCACATACATTTATTAAAAGTATTACATGTAGCTTCCGTTCAACAGAGTTATTATGAAACTGGCTTGGAAATTAGTTGCAAACTTATTCATTTAAAGACTAAACTTAAAAAAAAAGAATTTTTTTTCTTTTCCGTACCTGATAAAAGAAAGAAGTAAGGAAAAATAGAGCTTTTCCCTCAATAATATTATTGAGTAATGTCAAAAATTTAGAATTAGGAGGAGGAAAAATTACCAAAAAAAAAAAAAAAAGAACCATCTGGATCATTTTGACACGAGAATTGTAGTCATTTTTCTAACAATTTATTTTCCAGAAAAACAAGTCTAGAGCAAGCTAACCCAAACGGTCGATGACGATAAGTCACATTTTTTTTCTTCCTGGATATGGATGACGCCGTCAGACAAAAGATCTGTTATTTTTCGGCAGATCGTTTTGAGTCGCTATCAGCTGCCCTTCTCAGCGACCCTCTATTAATCCTAAAGGGAACAATACATCTGCAACACTGATACGTACTGAAACAAAGGAGAATGATTCAATTTTTTTTTTAACCTTTTTTTGAAATTATCTCGTTATTTTCAATAAACAATTATTTTAGGAATCAGGAATGACGAGGATTAACTGTATAAAATAAGTATTTATAAAATAATGTGTCTATAACTGAAATTTTGCACAAAAAAACAAAAAGGATTCGTAACTCTGTTAAATTTGTCATCGATATCGGTACTAAATTTTTTATCAAACCTTCTTTGTTGTATTACTTATGTTTTGATTGTAATTATCTTATTGTAATTATTTAAATAATAATTAATTTGTGTAACCTTTTTAAAACAAGAGCTTAAAAAATATTGTGGGATCTTTTTTATTACAAATGGTATAGCTTTGGGGTTAAACCTCTAGAATTTTTCAACATGATACAACAATATTAGCTGTTCGGATTCGAGCAATTAGTTTCTTACTCGCGAAGTGGAGGTTAGCTGTAAGATAAGTTTTGATGGTTTTGTGCTCTACTTCATTGAACACTAGTTTATACTTTAGTCAAAATGTTGCTGTTTCAATTTTTATATCAGCCTTTATTCAGTGGTGTTCATACTACTGAATGAGAGTTTGAATTCAATTCTTCGTTAATTTTCGAACCTTACAGTGGGTGATAGAGTATTATTGATTACAGCGATGGATTAGCTGCCCAAGTGAAGTACCACGTTATGTTTTGTATTATGCGGAAATTTCTCAGCCAAACCCATGAGTTTAATGAGGCATATTTTCAAATATCTGGAGCCATTCATATGTAACATTCAATCTGTCTGATTCCGAGTTAAAAAAAAAATAAAAAAAAAATCAGAGACAAAAAATGAATAAAATTTAGTTTCCTTTACTTTTTTATACAATACTCCTTTCTTTAAATTCATTAGTTCTCATGGTGCGTGTTAAAATTGCAAAAAAAAAATTGATTGACGTTTATTTCACAAAGTACTTGCTACGATATTTGTATAAAATTTTATTATGATTTTCAGGATGTATAAATATCCTCAGTTGCTGAGTTTCATCTATCCCTAATTTCTTACAGGCAGTCAAAGTGGATCGTTACCAAAAAAATTAAATTTCTGTCCTTTTCTTTGTAGGTTAAGTGACATCCAGTTGTGGCCAGCATGTGATATTTCATTCAAGTTTAAATCATATCTTTACTTAATTATATTTAAATTGTATACACATTATATTTACAATGTTAGATGCCGTATTAAAATAGGTATTAGACCCTTATCATTATCTAATGCCAGTGGTACGACATTGTTTTTTATTTATTTATCGGCTCGACAGGCGCCTGAAGCTGCCCTTGGCCCTCTCAACCGCCCCTTCCCAAACATTTCGGTCAGCAGCATGTCTCATGGATACTCCAACTTTCCTCAAGTCCTCAGCCACGGAGTCTTTCCACCTTCCCTTCGGTCTTCCACGTGGTCTGACTCCATCCGGGGTCCCATAATATAGTTTCCTCGCGGCTCTACCTTCGTCCATTCTGATAACATGTCCCAGCCATTTTAAGCGCTGAATTCGCACAAAATGAGAGACTCGGAGATCGTCGAAAAGGTCGTAGATCTCTTCGTTCTTCCTTAATCGATATGCGCCGTTCTCTCTAACTGGCCCCATGATACGCCTCAATATTTTCCTTTCAAACCTGTCAATCTTTTCGGCTAGGTTTTTGCTTAGGGTCCAAGTTGCACAGGCATAGGTCAGTATAGGACGGATAATTGTTTTGTATACGATCATTTTAGTACGTACACTAAGTAGCTTACTCCGGAGGAAACTTCTTAGGGCGAAATATGCTTTGTTAGCCCCCATTATACGGTTACGTATTTCTTCTTGTTCGTCCAGCCGGTCATTAACGATGGAGCCGAGGTACTTAAAACTGGATACGCATTGAAACGAATATCGTCCCACTACATAATGCCTTGGAGGATTTATAGGTGTTTTCTTCCTGAGCACCATTATTTTTGTTTTTTCCTCATTTATGGATAGTCCCATCCTTTCAGCTTCTCTTTGCAACCCTTCACAGGTCTCCTTGATCGCCTTGAGGGATAATCCAATCAATGCTACATCATCAGCATATCCAAGTACTTGAGTCGCCTTGCTGAAAATGGTGCCCGACTGATTAAGCTCTGCCCGATTCATTATAACTTGGAGGGCGATGTTAAATAGAAGTGGGGAAAGGGGGTCACCCTGTCTAACTCCTGACTTCACTGCAAAAGCTTGGCCCAGCTTACCATTTATTTTCACTCGACTCGCGCTCTCATTCAAAGTACAAGCTACAAGTCGGATTAGCTTCGGTGGAACTCTCATCTCTTCCATTGCCAGGTAGAGCTCTTTCCTAATAATGGAATCATAAGCTGCTTTAAAGTCTATGAAAAGTATCCATATAGACTTGTTGAATTCTTTCATTTTTTCCATTATCTGTCTCAAGGAAAATATCTGGTCAATAGTTGATCGATTCTTCCTGAAACCCCCCTGGTAGTCACCCAAACGAGGCTCCACAAAATCCACAATTCGGTTATATAAAACAACAGAAAAAATTTTATAGGCAGTATTCAGGAGGCTAATTCCTCGATAACTGTTGCAATCTGTGGGAACACCTTTCTTTTTGAGCAAGGGAATAATGACAGACTCTTTCCAGCTCTCCGGGATTTTTTCGCTCTCCCATATATTAACTATCAGATGAGTCAACTCTTCAACCAGTGCTGACCCACCAATCTTCAAAAACTCCGCTGGTATGCCATCTGAACCGGGAGCCTTGTTATTCTTGAAATTGTCCATAATCAGTCTAACCTCTTCTGAATCTGGTGGGCTAACTTCATGGTCATTCTCCGTGTCTCGAAAATCCTTATCAGGATACTCGTCATTGTCGTGGTGGTTTAGCAATTCTTGAAAATGCTCCATCCATCTACCTTGCACATCCTCATCCATGAAGACCATTTTCCCATCAGAACGCTTTATCATTGGGCAATTATTTATAAAACCTGATTTGATTTTCTTTACTTCACCAAAAAACTTTCTTGCCTCATTGTTCCTGCCGTACTCCTCCACCTTACGCCAGTTTTCCTGTAGTGCATATCTTTTCTTTTGCCTCAGAACTTTTTTTGCATTAGATCTGGCTTCCTGGTACTCCTTTCTGTTCTGTCTCGTATCCCTGTTCAGAAGTTTTTTCCTCTTTTCGTTCCGCACATTAATCGCTTCTTCACACTCGAGGTCGAACCAGGCGTTTTTAATCTTTCTGTTGCCATCCCTTCTACAATGTTGGTCGGCTGCATCAGATAGAGCTTTTCTAATATGGTTCCACTCCTCATTCACATCTCTTCCTCCAATTACAGCTGGGATATTACCTATACCTCTTTCAACGTCTCTCTGGAAATCATACCTGATTTCCTCTTCTTTTAACTTTTCTCTTGCCCAGGTTATCTGAAGTTTGCTCCTTTCATACATCCTTAACTTATACGCATGTTTGAGCCTTGCAACTACCAGATAATGATCAGAAGCGATGTCTGGTCCTCTATAAGATCTCACATCATTAACTACATTAAAATGTCTACTAGAGACTAGAACGTGATCGATCTGCGTTGCAGTTCCATTTGGTGAAATCCATGTTTGCTTGTGTTTCTCTTTGTGAGTAAATACAGTACTCATCGCCACTAGTGATCTAGAGGCTGCAAAACTAACCATTCGTTCTCCATTATCATTAGTCTTCAGATGCAAGCTATGTTTGCCAATAGTGGGAGCAAACACTGGTTCTTTACCAACCTGAGCATTAAAATCCCCCAGAACAATTTTCATATCGAAGTAGGGCGTTGCATCTATAGTCCGTTCTAAATCCTCATAGAAAAGGTCCTTTTCTTCCTCATCTTTTTCTTCAGTTGGGGCATGAACATTTATCAAAGTGATATTAAACTTTTCTCCCTGAATCCTTAACTTGCACACCCTTTTGTTTATTGGTTGGAAATCAAGAACTGCTTTCCTCATTCTCTTTGATACTATGAAAGCTGTACCGAACTCATGTCTATTCTGATCTCCACTGTAGAAAATATCAAAATCATTTCCACTTTGCTTTCCAACACCAGTCCAACGTGTTTCCTGAAGAGCAGTTATATCTAAATTTAACTGTTGCAGTTGTTTTTCCAGTTCCGTCCGTGCTCCAGGTCTATAGAGTGATCTTACGTTCCATGTTCCAATTTTATAAACCATATGACGAGTTCCAGGTCGTTTACGTAAATCCGTCCGAAATCCGAGGCTAGGCTGTTGAGAATAATTAACCGTAGTTGTTTTTATAAAAGGTGGGTAGTCAACCCCCCTTTAACCCTCCTGCTTTATCCGGTACGACATTGGCAGTTGTGAAATGCAGTCGTTTTTTTTTGTTTTTCACGTACAAATGCCCACATTTGGGTCAGTCATAAGGCGACATCTCCAAAATTGTATATGTAACTTTGAACATTTCATATATCTGGTACAGGAACAATTCCTCAAAGGTACCTTACTGAATTAATGTTATTTATTATATTAATGATTGATTGCGGCACAAAATCTTTATATAAATATTTATGATTGAATGTTAGTTCATTATTCAAACTCACATAATCATTTTCGTAATGGTTAATATTAATTTTTGTTATATTTTTCTTTGTGAAAAGGTTTCTTATTTTCTATGTTTCTTTTTAATATTTTTCTTTTGCAAGAGGTGCTTTATTTTAAATTGTATTAATGTTATGAGTTTTAAATTTTCTTCACGAGTTTCATTTTAATTTAATTTTTAAATATTTTTCTTCGTTATTTCGTGTATGTATATCTGTATGTAATCCTTTCAATTACAATCAGCTGTAGTCAGAAATTTTCTTCTATTGATTTACTAGCCAATTGAAAATTAAAAGGAATTACTGATTTTACTGGCGCTATGGCAGGCGGGCCATAATTCTTGGTAATTTCAATTTTTAAAATCCACTGCCGCCACATTTCCCAATAATCTGAATTATTAAAACAAAATAGTCCAACTATCACAAAATTGACATCTTTGGGGCGAAGTTCTGAAGAAACGACCGAGGAGATTTGTGGGCCAAAATTAACATCTGATATTATTGTTCTTAATTAAGCAGTAATATGAAAATCAGCTCGATGTATTATCTGTAACAGCATATAGATATTTATATAGTTGAGTTGAGTAACATACTAACTGTCCAATGTCCAGTAGACTCAGTTCAAGTAAACATTTTATTTTTTATTTTCATTTGCATAGATATTTTTTTTTATGATATATAAATAAAAAAAAAATACTAAATTTTCGCATTAAGTGAAATAAAATTTATATCAATTAATGATTTTCGTAAATGGAAATCCATCTTATTTTGTAATATTCAATAAAAAAAATTTTTAAAAGATACAATGAAACATTTTAACATTTTTAAAGTGCATAGTTTTTTATTTATATCTATGTTATCTACCAGTTGCAAATTTCTCGAACCGGTATGGGACTAGTGGTGGACAATCTGAACTGTTCCCAGAGGAGCCATGAAATGGCCGGTTGCCGGGGCAGATTTTGATTGATGCTCCATTTTAGCAGCCTAAAGATAAGGGTGCTAATGCTGGAGAAAACGCCTGGAAGCTGGAATTTCCATTTGAAGAGGAGAGCCGAGGATATCCTTTGTCAGCCTACTTCAACATCGGAGCTTTTCCCACCCGTTCCATAAGCCTACTGTATCCAACACAACTATTCAATCCAAAGAATATACTTCAAATAGAATCGTAAAGACGCCAAAACCCAATAACCGCCGTCATACATTTCCCAATAACGGAGCGAAGAACTTACCAGCTGTTGAAAGTATTATATTTTTTTCTCCATATTATAAGTTCGAAAAGATATTACCTTTTATTTGTTAAGTGTTATAGGTAAGGGTAATAGTAACGGCACCAAATTGTTTTTTTTACAATAAAAAGTTCAATAAATTTATGAGTGTACCGAAAACAGGCCTGGCATCTGGTAACAATTTAATGTCAATATTAACTATCTAGGCCTACTATTTAACGAGTTATAATTTTTTTTTTATAATTTACCTTTTGAGAAAATTTCTATTGCTGGTAATATGGGTACTATTATAAAATTTATTTTAAAAAAATAGAAAACTTACGATGTATTGCATAATAAGTATTTTTCTAATAACAGTGAAAATTATGTTTACCTAATGAAAACATATTTTACCGAGGAAAAATATTTCGAGAAATTTGCTATTGTCAATGGTAGCACAAAAGTTCCAACAAACAATTGTAATGAGGGATCTTGTATCTGCAAAACTCGAGAATTGAATCTCAATGTTGCCACTTTCATCAACATTGAATATGAGATAAGATATAAGATTCCCTAAAAAGGGGGCTTATAGTAGCAATACAAAGAATGCCCAAATTACCACCTTTTGTAAATTGTAAAAAAAAAGAGGTACTTATAAAAAAATATAATCTTCACAATGACTAGTATAAAACATTTTATGATTTTAAAATCAGGATAAAAACTTACTTTTCAAAGTTTTTGTACCGACATAACCATAAATACAAGAAAACCAGTTTCTGGGGTCACCTGTGGTGTTGTGGTTAGCATGGCAACCTACAATACTAAAGATCGCGGGTTCAATTCCAGCGGTGGCCCTAGGATTTTTTAATGGGAGTAAAAAATCCTTAGCTATGCCGTCCCTCGGATAGGACGTAAAATGGAGGTCCCGAGCCTGTACGATGTCAGGTGCTCGTTAAAGATCCCTATCCTAATTATACATGGATAGGCAAAATTTAGGACTCCCACTGTAGCATCGTCCGATTAGCCTAAGCAGCATAAAAATGGACGTTAAACAAACAAACAAACCAGTTTCAACTGATGTCGAAACCAACGCCTTCTTATATAGTGTTATTTTAAGTATCAAGCGCTAATATCCTCTAATAGTAGTTCAATATTCAATGCATTATTTACTTAGATATATTCCAGGAACACTAAAGAAGTTTGCAACCGAATATGAATATGTATGCAAACGATTTCCTGTAAACTCGCACCACCAAAAGAAGGAACTACAACTTGAATCTGACTACAATTTTAGGCTAATTTAATGAATAAAACCTGAACTTACTCAGATGTTTTGGATTTCTTATTTCATTTTAAATAGCGTATAAATAGATTTTTTTGTTGCATTACTTTACTTTCATATTAGGCACGAAAAACAGTACTCCTTACACATGATTAAATGATGTAATAATCCACACATTTTTTCATTTTTCATTGATTAATAAAGAAAAGATTACAGCAAAGCAGTGTTAATAACGGTAGGAGGTTGGAGGAATAGAACAACGACAAATAAGAAAAGGCAGGTCAAGCGAAGACGAAGGCAATAATGGAAGAAACGTGAGAGAAGTGAACACCATCAAATGCTTTTCTCGGTGCTTCCCCGCGCTCAACTAATTTCAAAGAAACTTTTCCTATAATTTTTTTCCCTTAAAATATATCCCTAAAAAGAAATTAAAGCTAAATCTAGTTAAATTTCTAGTATCTCTTAAAAGATACCTTTTTTTTTATAAGAATAACAGTCTTAAACCATTTTGATAATTTTGTTTATTTTTTTAACATTAAAAATACATATACTTAGAACGTTATTTTTCAGCACATTAGTGACAATCAAACATTAAATAATGGATTATAAGTAAAATAAAAATGTATTTTTAAAAAACATTGAAAAAGTATCGTTACTCTTCAGTATTTTTTTTTAACTTCATACATTTATTTGCACCAGCCGCAACTAGTGACAATCAGCAAATAGGATATAAACTTCTATATGTTACTATATTTTAAGGCATGAGGGAAGATATTGCCCAGCAGCAAATCATCCCGGTTTTGTTTATGGAGAGGAGGTTTCTCATCCAACTCCTTTTCAGTCGCCTCATAAAGGCATGTCAGTAGTGGCCATCCAGTAGGCAGCGTTAGTATTTAGTTTAAAATTGATTTATGTACTGCGCACGTTATGTTTTAAGGCGTTCAAAGGGAAAGTTGACACCAATAATGAAGAATTACTCGTGTATATAAGATAATAATCTCAATAAGATAATATTGAGTGCAGTGTAAGATAATATTAAGTGGCAGTGAGTGCGGTCTTTAGTTCGAGAAAATATCCCTTATTCTAATAAGAGTTTTTTGAGCTATTTTTTAAACTATTTCTGTTGAATACAATTTGAATAAACCATATGATATTCCAGTATTAGACATTACAATTTTGAATAGTATTGTAAACAGTTTTAAAGTCTATCATACTTTAATTGATCATTATTCTTAATAAGGTATTTGTATTTCATTCCAACGTTTGCACATATTAATTTTGCATTCTCAGCACTGGCCAAAGACTAATTTCCTGACTGGGTAGCTTTATCGATTTTTTTTTCTATTCAGATCTTGGCGATGGATTATATAATCTCCTATGATTTCTTTAATAATCTGTTCCTCTAAATAGGATTTTTATATTTTCCTCAGGATTTAATGTAAACATCATTATGGTCTCTTCTGTGGAATAAGGAGTTAACAATAAATATAATTGCATATTAAAAATATGAAGTTAACATTAATTTATTGTTTTAGTAAAGTTCATATTCAATTGCTTATAATTGTCAATTTCACTATATATTATTATTATTATTATTATTATTAAAGTGCTTTTATTTTCAAACATTAGAATACATATACATTTCTTTTTGGCATATACTCTAGGTCAATGACCATCAGAGGTGAGTACTGGTTGATCTCAACATTACAATAAATAACAACAACAAATAAATAAGAGAACAAACAATAAGTAAGAGAACCAAAACATTATCATTTGTTATATGAAACAACTAACATTAAATACAACAACCTATAATTTAATTTGTAACATTCTAAAGATATGATAAAAATATCAAATAGTCATTACACTATGTTTATGTATACATATTAATTTTAACATACACAATATTACACAAATAGAACCCAACAAATCTTATCTCCATTATCTTTTATAAATATTATTATCAAATGGTATTTATATCATGACTAATAAATTTAAAATTTGTTTTAAATAAAAAATTGTTATTATTCATCACCCTATAACTATTATTGTTATTTTTGATGTTACTATTTCCATTTTTTTTAAAATTATATATATATATATATATATATATATATAAATATATATATGGAAAATATATTTTATATATGTTTTTTTTCTTCTAATTAACAGTTACATTCATATCAATAAATAATCCTAATAATTGTTGGTCCCATTTACGAATACTAATCAATTAATAAATAAATAAACAATAATGGATATCAGCCCATTATTTAAACAGACACCTATATTTCCACGCCTCCCTTGCATATAAAATAATAGTTTTCCAATTCTTCCCATTTAGAAAAGTGCATAATTCATCCATTTCTAAAGTTTCAGCCCCGAACCATTTAGATCTTATATCACAGAGAGTTGGACATGTGGCAATAAAATGAATCATATCTTCATTTTCTCCAGTGTTACAAATAGTGCATTTTGTTTCAGATCTTCCTGAATGCCTACTATAGTTTAGGTACATCAGTTCCCCTCTTATTTTCAATATCCATTGAATCTCATGCGTTTTGTATGTATTGTTCATGTACTGAACATTTTCGGGTTGGTCATATTCGAGATATTTATTAGTTACACTATTACATGAACTTACAGCCGCAGCTATATATTTATTTTTCATTCCTTCATCTAAATTTTTAACTGTTAATTTAAATATATTGGACCATTCCGAAACATTCTCAAGATTAATCTGAGGAGCATTATGTATTTGGGCGAGTTCATTTGCACCTTTATACCACCCTACATTCTTCTTAATACATTCCAATGCCAGAGTATTTGTGAGTCTATTGGGGGAATTTATTACTTTAATTATATATTTGAAATGTAGTTTTAAGGTGTGTAAATATATGGGCTTTAATCTTGTTTCCAAGTATAGAATATAGTTCGGTGTGTTAATTGGTAGATTAAACATTTTTTTCAAGAAGAATGGTAAAAGACTTTCAACTTTGTTGTACAGTTTTCCGCCCCAGACCTGAGCCCCGTAACAGAGTAATGTTCTGGATACAGTGTTAAATAGCTGCATTATAGCTGAATATGCGATATCCTTATTTTTTATAAGTTTTTGCCATAAAGAGTTTAAACCATTTTTAGCAGTTTGTAGTTTTTCTCTTAAATGTTCTTCATGTGACATGCCGGAGGAATATAATATTCCAAGATATTTGTATTTGTTGACAACTTCTACTGATGACTGTGCAAAATAACATTTTTCATTCTTTGCACGTCTTCCGCCCTTTCGAAAAATTATTATTTTGGATTTCACTAGATTTACTATAAGATTCCATTTCAGAAAATATGCTTCTATTTGAGTAATCATTAGCTGGAGCGTTACCGGATCTGAAGCCAATAGAACTAAATCATCCGCAAATGCAAGCAGTTTTATTCTGGTATTCATAATTAGTACACCTCCATCCAGGCAATCTTCGATATCATTTAAGAACAAGGAAAAAAGCAAAGGCGAAAGAAGGCCTCCTTGTTTCAAGCCCATGCTTATTTCAAACATTTCTGAAAGACCTTCTCTTCCCCAAACATAGCCCTCAGTATTTTCATGTAACTTCTTTATCGTTTTTATAAATTTTGTAAAAAGACCTATTTGTGTTAGTTTATAGATTAATGAATATCTATCTATCCTGTCAAATGCTGCCGATAGATCTATAAAGAAAGCATACACTTTACTTCTTTTCTTGGAAAGTTTTATATTAACAATGTTTTCCAGTATAAATAAATTATCAATCGTGGAGTAGCCTTTCCTGAACCCAGCTTGAAACTCTTTGATTACATTTCCCTTTTGTACACATTCCGATAATCTGTTTAGCAATAGACCGGTATAAATTTTTGATATTGTATTTTCAAATGATATTCCTCTGTAATTAACTACTGATGTCCTGTCTTCTTTCTTATATAGAGGAAATATAATTGACTAATTGTAATTACGTGGGACGATTCCTGATGAGTATAAGTGATTATAGTGTTTCAGAAGAATTTCCAAAAAACTTACTGGGGCGTTTTTAAAAAATTCGTATGGGATACGATCCATGCCCGGCTCTTTATTATCCTTAGCTATAGCAAGAATTAATTTTAATTCTTCCATAGTGAATCGATTATCAAGAAATTCATCTGTGATAAACGGTTCTGCATACTGTACTCTATAAGCATTTAGCGGTGGATTGTACAAATGTTTGAAGTGTGTTAGCCATTCCTTCATATCTATTCCAGGATCTGACGCCCATAATTGGTTACGCTTTAAGCTCCTAACCGCGTACCAGAACTCTTTTGTATCTTTACTATTGCTTGAATTTCACTATATATATATATATGGCATTTACAAGATGAGATCACAGTCAGTATGATTTCAACCTTTTTTTTGGGGGGGGGGGGGGAGTGGGGATGAGAGAGCGTGATTCTATGCCAATTTTTAAGTCCTGGTTTTCGTCCGAAATGAGACAAGAAAAGTATATATAACTTTTAACAATGATGCTTTTAAACTTTTTTTTTTACGAAGAACAAGAATGAAAATAACTGATTCACACAAGTTAAAACATATGTTACAAGCCACTACAAGTATATTTATTTAAAAAAAAAAATGTTAAGTGTTTAATGAACACTTATTTGTTGCCATCATCCCAATAGATCCTTAAATAGATAAAAGGTTTTAGTAAAAGATCACTATTTGTATTTATTCGAACAAATACGAAACACATTTCCTACGACCCCCTCGATTGTAAAATAGTAGAATGTACCACTGGCATATAAATTTTAAAGTTGAATGTATAAAATAAAAACAATGAATTTTAATAATTTTTTATTAAACAACAGTTTCCTGAGACATTAAAATTATTGAAAATTAGTTTGGGACTCTTCAACATACGACTTCGAATGGACTACTTCTTAGTCGTAACCTTGATATGAGCCTCTTTGATTACCCCCAACCCCACCCTTACCTATTTTCATGAAACCGATAAAACAACTCTACAAACCACTAATAAACACAATACAAAGTTTGAATAAGTTTTGTACATTAGAAGTTATTATATTAATACGAAATTCTCCCACCCCTCCCTCTTACCCCCACCCCTACCCTTACCTATTTTCATGAAAATGATATAAAACAACTCTTCAATAGTGGATTAAAAATAATACAAAGTTTGAACAAGATCCGTCAACTGTAAGTATTTTTTGCACCATTGGACCACTGTGCAGCAGTGCAAGCATAATACTCCAAGTCGTCTGATTTTATAATTCTCCATGTAGTTGTTGAAAATTCCCATGAAACGAATAATTTCCATAAAATAAACACGACATCTTAAATTATAAAGCATTGGTCTGTCATTAAAGGCGTACTGCGGACCTCAACGTGTTTAATGAGTTGATGGAATATTTTTCTTTTTTTTTTCTATATATGTTTACTTGATTTTTCATTTTTCATATTTAGCCATTTCTTATTTTTAGGCGAAACGACAGACAGATAATTTCTCCAAATAAACTAAACCAAAGGTACTTCATAGGAAACCAAAAAAGGCCCCTTCCTCATTTATGCCCCATCAGAACATTTTAATAATAATAAAGCTTACCTGACATTAAATAATACTTAATTCTAATTAAACATTACGAGTTTAATCAAAATCGTTAAAGCTATTTTTGAGGAAATCGAGAAAAAAAAGTTATGAAATAAAGTGCTCCATCCGGTTGATCAATTATGATGAAATTTTTGTAGTCATATCTCGGGCATATAAATACATCAAATACCCAGTTTTCTAGAAATCGTTAGAGCTATTTTTGAGAAAAAAAAGTTATGAAATAAAGTGCCCCCTCCGGTTGATCAATTTTGATGAAATTTTAGCTGTCACATTACAGGCATATACATATACCAAATACCCAATTTCAGGTTCGTACGGTTTATAGTTTTTGAGCTAGTCTGTTAACACACACACCGACCATTTCGCGGGACTTGGTTATTTGGACTCAAGGGACCCCACAACGTGTAATTCCGTTGAAAATCGGAAGTCGAAATTATTCACGATCGCAATACTTTTCCTAACTATATATTTGTATTTCATACATAGGTACCTAAGTGAAAGTAAAGATATGTCAAACATCCTACATACCAGCTGTGCAATTATATTATGTGACTTTGTTCATTTATTAGGATGTAAATGCGATATACTAATATGAAGTAGGGGAATTGAATGAACTTGAAGTCTTTAAATTTATTTATTTATAACGCGCATTTCTCACCTGTATCGATGCTACGTAATAAGCAATGGAACGTCTAATCTGAAAGAAAACAGTATCATAATTATGTACACATATACATTAGAGGATCTGTAGAATTAACAAGAAAATAATTAAATATGTATTAAATATATGATGTATATATCCTGAATAACTGTTTCAACTACCAATACGTGTCACGTTATCGACGTGGAAAGGGAAGGTTGACAAGAAATATTTAAAAATTAAAGAAACTGTAAAGTTAGTTCTGCCGGAGTGCGGTGGTTGACAAATAAGGTTTCTAAAATAAATTGTAAATAAATCAAGAACATACATAACATTTATTAATAATCAATGCCAATACAAAATAAAAGATAGATAAAAGTTGCCTGATAAATTTTAATATGATAATTATAAAAAGTATAAATTAAATTAATTCCATAAACAGTTACCTTAGCAACAAAAAAATAAACATGTGACAAAATTTATCATTTCAATATAATAGGCTAAACTAATATTTCTAATTCATTTATAATTAACATTAACGTTAAGCTAACTTAGATCTAAATCTAACCTTTTTTTTTGTTAATTAAAAGTTTTTAATGATGTTCGTACAAACCCATTAGGGCAGGTAGCGATGGTAGAATATTTCTTCCAGATACATATAGATATGTTCCAAATAGATAGAATAGATATACAGAATCAATCTTCCAGTCCTCTGTGCCTTCAATGAGTGGAGAAGTCAACTGAAGTTTGGTACTCGTTAGAGCGAAAGAGAGAAAGTGCCGGCCGGCTGTTAGCACTGAACTGAACGCAACGCAACTGAGATTTTTTAATTAAAAAACAATAGAAAAACATATGATTGATTGTTCACTGACGCACATTTAAAGAATAACATTTGTTCTTGTTAATAGAGCTATGATGTTGTATAAATTGTATAAATTGAAAAATAAAAAAATCTTTTACATGTTAAATTTAAATGAAACATTACAAAAAAAAAAATGTAAACTTAAAAATAAACCCAATTGATCAAGTAATTTAACTATGCGGTTCGGTCCCGAACAATAACCTTGATCGTTGATCACACAATTTCATTCAAGATATTATATCTATGAAGCCAAAAAAATGTATTCAAATTAATTTTCCTTTAATATTAAGTAAAGAAAAAAAAATATAATAAATCGCCGGCCTAAACGTGACACCTCGTAAGTGGCATTTTTTTATATTGTATTTTATGACGTAAAAATAAATAGTTTGTTTGTTTTAACGTCACTTTATGCCATTAAGGCCAGTCGGAAGATGCTACAGTCATAAGTTTTTCCTATCCCGGTATTATTAGGATCTAGGATACAATCTTTAACGAGTACCTGACATCGTACAGGCTCGAGACCTCCATTTTACGTCCTATCCGAGGGACAGCAGATAATAGTTTTTTTAATTTTAAAAAAAAAAAAAATAATAGTTTTTCCGTGTGTTTTTTTGGATAACGTGTTCCCACTTCATCGATAGATTTTTTTCGTTAGTTTATTCACTAGAAAACAATTCAAAAAAAATCTGGTGAAATACTCAAAACGTTCAAGTCAGTAATATTAAAAATTAAGTCACTCATCTAAGTTATATTTTATTTTTGGTAATGTGGTCACATTTTTGTAAAAATAACTCAGATCCAAACAACTAGACATATGCCTCACAGATTTTCGGCTCAGAAGAAATGACGCACATATAAAAGTAACAAATTTTTCAATCCAAAAGTTTAAAACTAATGGCAGACGCAGGTACGTAAGTAACAAAACCTATATATTTGTAATTACAACAACCAATTATAGTATAAGACATACGAACTCTTTATTTACACGTAACAGGGCGTTACCGAAATGTTACCAAGGAAATTATTATGACATAAGCTTTTCAGTAATGAAAAAGATAAAAAAAAAAAAAAAAATTGGCTTTTTACAATATTGTTCAATTGAAATATAATCAATAACATTTCTTACGATTGAATAGACAGGTAATATTTAGTTTTCATATTAATTCTATATTGAATATAAGGCAGGATATTGTAAATAAACGAAAGAAAGAAATATAAAAATATCCTGTGTAATTTTATCTAGTAGGTCACATCTGACAATAAAAAAAAAAAAAAACATTAAAATAAAGCTAAGTGAACTTTTTATGTTATACATGTGCATTTGTACAAAATGACATAAGTTTACTATAAATATCAATACTATAAATATCAATAAAAAAACTTAATACAACTTTTCTTAATACCAAGTTCAAATTTAAGAAAAGGTGGTTAATCTTCTATTTTGATGAGTTTAGACCCATCTTGTTTCTTTTCTCAATACCAAGTTCAAATTTAAGAAAAGGTGGTTAATCTTCAAGTTTGATGAGTTTAGACCCATGTTTTTTATTTTCTTAGTACCAAGTTCAAATTTAAGAAAAGGTGGTTAATCTTCAAGTTTGATGAGTTTAGACCCATGTTTTTTATTTTCTTAATACCAAGTTCAAATTTAAGAAAAGGTGGTTAATCTTCAAGTTTGATGAGTTTAGACCCATGTTTTTTCTTTTCTCAATACCAAGTCCAAATTTAAGAAAAGGTGGTTAATATTCAAGTTCGATGAGTTCCATGTTTGGCATGGGCTCAAATCCTTATGAAAATGAAGAAGAAAAAACGAGATTATTAACCGACATGTTTTTCCATTCCTCGTAACAAAACAGGTTAATACAGACAGGTAAACAGTTAAAAAATTTAAAACATCCAACCAACAACACACATAAAAAAGATCCAAGAAAAACTCTGAAACTAAACCTGCAACGGTTTGTGCCACAACTCGGAATAACCATTGTGACAAAATACTGGAGCCACAGTGGTTCAGGGACCAGCAGCAAGATAAAAGAAGTTGAACAAGGGATGGATAAAGAAAAGATGAAGAAAGCAATCTCCTTAACATTCGGGCATTTTGAGAAGTTTTTCAACATGAAAATCGAAGGTTTATACACCCCGTTCACCAACGCACCCCCTGAAAGGCTAAACTTTCCCAAAATATTATACGGCTCAATACCCCACGCCTGCCCCGCATGACTAAACACCGCCCTCTGACTAGCGGTGAATATCCTCTAACTTAGTTGTGTTTAGGACATTTTGTAAGCCATGAACTTGGGATTCAAATCAAATTTTTCTCGGCTAACCATTTCAGAAAAATGGCGCCAAGAGCCAGTCTTGAACAGAATATTACACCCAATTATTTGTGTTCATTGACCATTGCAACAGGACTCCACTACCTGTTGAATCTGGACAACCTGCAACCATTGTGGAAAAAAATTACTTTTGATTTTACCATATTTATATATTTATATTTAGCTTCTACATACTACAGTACATCTCCAGATGGTTTATCATTGAAATTTTATTGGTTAGCCGACAAGCTTGCACTACCATGTCATCGGCAAATACCAGACTCCTAATAACAAACCAACGATTTTTATTCCGTCTTTCAGAGGGTCGTGAAAATCGTTTAGGAACAAAACAAATAAGGGATTAGCAGGTTACCCTGCCTTAATCCAACCGTGGTTTCGAAAATTCAGTAAGGCCATCTTTATGAAATACCATCACTTTAGTGAAGTAATTTTTATAACAAAAAAAGGAACTTTTTTAGGATACATAAAAATTTATGGAACATTCATAAATTAGCAACTTTAGAAAACAATTCATTCTTAACCACACAATCAATCGTCGATTAAAATCCGAAAACGACGCACAGACTTTACGATTTTTTTTTTTTTTAATAAAAGAAAAAATACTAATTAAGCTGAAGAATTGGTCCTAATCCTAAAGGTCTAAATCCCACTTGAGATGCATTAAGTAATCCGTAGGTGTTTATCCAGTCCTACAAATGTCACAAAAAATACTAGTTAACAGCTCAATAATTGCATTAATGAAAGGTATACCACTGAAATAGCCCATATTGTGGGCATCGATAAATAATGACATCAGGAAATAACAGATAAATGACTGACTCCAAGAAATTCAAGGGGTTCTCCACGTTCTTCTTGGTTATATTATTAAATATAATATAACCTTGGATATAATATATAATATATATAATATAAATATTGGATTTAACCAAGAGCTAAAATAATAGCTAAACTGCTCACCGGTCATATTGGATTAACTCATAAAATTTCTAAATCAACATTGATTTATTAAAGCCCACAAATCTATTGAATCTTCAGCATAAAATTTTCCTTAAGGTTCTTATAATAAGTATTCAGTTTCTTGGTGAGCAGTTCTTCTTGTTCATTGTTTGCTCTCAAGTAGAGCAATTCATCTTAATCATTACTCCGTGTCCTAAATATCTCTAAACACTTAAAAGGCTGCCTCTCGAATTTCAACCTTTTTTCACTGATAGCCGCAATCTCCAATACTTTCTAAAAATAGGCTTAATTTTAAATCTGACTCTTTATCCTCATCTATTTATTTTGGATATTGGAATTTAATTTCAATTCCAATTATGATTTAAAATAAAATTCGTCTTGCCGCGATCGTAATCTGCTTAATTGGGGTACAGTACCAGAATTAGCAGCTTGATCCAATCCAAGACAACTTCGATTAGCATAATTTGAGTATAAATGTGGGAAATTACTTTAAGATCCTTAATAATTTATAAAACGGGGACTGGCATATAGCAATTATTAATTAAGGAACTACCCCTCCCTGAGATGTAGGTTAATTGAAGCACTTGACATGGAAAAGTTAGTAAGTAAAAAATAAAACAATTTTTCTTACTTAGGAAAAAGAAGTATGAATTCAAGCCAGTAGTATAGGAAGAGTAGTAAGTCAGTGTTTAAAGTGGGGTTAGTTGCTATACCGGCTATACTGCTACCGGAATACCGGAAGACGCTTTTCACGATTAAACTTAATTTGAGCAGTTCAAAATGTAAAAATAAAAATGGGTTTTCGTGACTCACTACCTTATCCATGTTAAGGCCTCAATTCACCTTCGGAGTCCACATTTGTACGCTCGTTTTGGTATCACTAATTCACATTCATCACAAATGTCTGGAATTTAAAACATTATATTTAGATTTTCAATCACAGTTTAATTTTTTTTTTTTTTTTTTGAAAAATATGTTTCTGTATTTACCTGCCTTTTTGCCGTGTGTAAACCACACATTCATTTACAATGATAAAAAAAAATATTTAGATATTTTCGTAAGTACAATAAGTTCGTAAAAGCAAAAGTCATGGTTGAATGGTTTATGACTAAATAAATGACATGAGACTCAAACAGCTGACTCATAGCTCTAAACTCGCATTTATAAAAACAAACCAACACATTCTTTTTTTAAATACAAAAGAAACAATCATTGAACGAATCACTCCCTCCAGATCAATTACCATGAGCAGCATATCATGTTCATGATTAAATTCCTAATAGTATATACATCAGCCCACTGTTAATGAACACTAACAGCCCCGCCATAGCATTCAAGTTATGCATCAATAACAACAAAATGATTACATTACATTTCTGATGACCATCGTGCCGGAACTCCCTCATTATAACGATGCCGGGTATTAAATACTGTTAATAATGTTTTTCATTCGCTATATTTAACTCAATAAATTAAGTGTATGGGGAACTTATGCTACCTGTCCGCTTTGAGTCCGGCTGAAGCAGGATATTATATTTGCAGCCATTCATCGATCCAGGGATCAAGAGACCCAGCTGAGAAACACCCAGGCTCTATAACCTGAGTAATAATAATTAAATATATAGGAACTAATAAACATTATAATTAGAACAAGGTTTAGTACAAAGAGTAGTATTTCACAACAGATAATTTACAACAATGTAGCTAAATAATTAAAATGAATACTAAATTTAACTTTTTTACTCATTTAAACTGACATCCATATACTTTAATCTGTAATATGGCTGACATAAGGATGGGTAAGAGAAGACTAAAAAGGCGCTGGATGAGAGATCTGCTCTCTTAGACAACCGAAGTAATTGACTCAAGCCAGGAAGGGGGTGCTGCTGGGTCCCTCCTCATGCTTGACATGTCATTATTTCCTATAGCCACCATCTCATTCGCTGATTGTCAGCACCTTGCTGACAGGTGTGAATCAATAATTAAAGTAAAAAAAAAAAACTTAAACTGTAGCCATTAACCAAATCCGTTGTAACCATCGAAAATCCGTATTCAAGTAAAATCTGCCCAAAGTTGTATTTCTTTCCCCACGTCAAATCGATTTATTCGAATCAGAACCGCGTCATTCCATATCACATGCACACACTTTTTTCCCTCACCATCTCAGATTTTAATGAAATTTGGTACATAGGATATTTTCCTGTAGACTATAAAAAATACCAAATTTCAGCTCAATATCCCCTCAAACAGTTTTCAAAATATAGCTATATGAACTCATTGAAAAAAAAACAACACAATTTTGACCTGTCGCATCATCTGTAAAGTAAACTTGCAGCTCTTCTAGGCAACATTGAGAGTTGAAAAGCTGAATCTAAGACCTTCCTTATAACATGAAACTCAATAGGGGAATTTCTCAAAAATCGCACTTTTTAAATATCTAAAAAAATTCAGTAGAGTTGATAAGGTTGTCATTAATAATTTTGTTGTCATTTTGAAAAAGTGTGTTGATGTGACATGGAATGACTCAACCGGGAAACATTCGATCAAGCCTTAATCGAATGATCGAGGTTAGCATTTAGTATAACCGGCTGTAAGGAAAAAGCGAGCGGCATCCGTTAATTCTTCAATTTTCTCAGTTTTGATTATTTTTAACTTTCTCGTTTTGGGAAAACCACTTTTGAAAATAATATATAAAAAAAATCAACTGTTTTATAAATCGAAATCCATCGAATAAACATGTTCTAATTGGAGCGTCAGCTTAACTGCTATTAATAAAGGAAAACATTCTAGGCCAAATCAACCCACCATTTTGATGTTCACTTTCTCAGTTTTTTTTTTTTTTTAATTACTGTCCGAGTGCTTCATGAAAAGACTAGGAAAAGAATAAAATATTACTGAAATATGTTGATATACACTAGTTGTTTTTAAATATAAACTCTTGTCTAATTTTTAGTTCTCTCGTTTTCTATTTTTTTTATCTAAATGCGCATTTATTTATTAAGACATGTAAGTTATTTATATATACAAATATTTGAAATTTTATAACACATTTGCACTCTTTATTTTGTAATATGTGTTGTGTTGTAATTTTAGGATTATTTTGCTTGATATGTATTGTATTAATTGAATTTTTGAAATATACTTAGTTAAAAACGTACATATTTGGCCCTCGTTTCTCTGATAAAAATCCAAATTTTTTTTATCACTGATTAAATATATATTTACTCAGTAACTTCATAACTTAATAATTGACAGTACCGTAATGGAATGGCCTTATTGGTTCAGAAGCATATAATCTTTTAAGAACGATTCATACCCAGTGGATATAAATGTGTTCTATGAAACCGGAAATAAAAGGGAAACTTATTAGTATCGCAAGACACTCCCTCCCCCCCCCCCACATTAGTGCCAAGAATATGTATGAATGAGTAAATAAATGAGTAAAGACTATATGAACAGAAATAAAAATTAATTAAATAAATAACAGCAATCAAATAAAGCAAAACGAAAACATAAATAAATAAAAATAAACTAAAGCAAAGTAAAAGACACATCTTAAGTAAACTACCTACAATCATGCAAGAGCTAGTTTAATAGCTGTTTATAACTATTGTTATTATCCAGTGGAGGCTATTAGTCTGGCAAATAAATAAAAGTATTTATGTACAGTAGAACCACCACTAATCCTGTTTCCGCTAGTCCGACCATTCCGTCGCCCTCGCTTAGTACATTCTAAATATTCTTGGAACACCAAAAGAAAAATTTATACTTAAAAGAAGAGAATGGAATCCTAAGACCATCTAATAAACCATTAGATTTATATTTATATTATTTATACATCATGTGAATATACTTCGATTTTGAGGCGGATAACCTAAATCCTGATCTCTTAGACCAGTTGTATATTTCTTGAGCCGATTCTATTAACTTTCACGAGATAAAGGTAATTGACTTGCTTCTGGCTGTTATGAATATGACATCAGCAATAAGAATGCACCTAACGAGAGCTCATATATATTGGACATTATTCCATTTATAGCTAAAAGAAATAGCGACCCTTGCGGAGTGCCATTTCCGAGGGAGTGGCTACAAAAAACTGTGTTACCTGCCCTAATATAGAATTCCCAATTGGTTTACAAATTTTGAATGTAGGTCCACATTATCCCACTTATCCCTAAACCATCTAAGACCATTTACACTCGTCCTCTTGCCTTTCTCAATGTTCAGGAATATTGCTATAAGAGGTTCCAAATATGAAAAAGCTTCATGTGCTTCCAGACTCAATGACAATAAGTAATTAAAGGTTGAGAGGTTTACCCTTAAGCCAAATTGATGAGTAGAAAGGACGCATTTACTTTCTAACGCATCTTTGAATATTGAATGTACCATTTTTTCTTGATTTCAGAAACGCACGATATTAACAAGATGGGTCTACAGTCTTTATTCCATGTGCTATTTTCTTTTTTTGGAAGTGGAATAATGATGGACTTCCTCCAAGTCGAGGGAAATGTTTCATTTCATTGTTTCATACATGTCATGTGTCATTACTGTCCATATTTCATATATTGTTCAAATATATTATATATTTATTTAGATGTATTCTCTTTTTTATTCATGGCAAATGTACAATTTTATTATAAATACACACATTATGTGTGATGAAAAAAAAGAACAACGGTCATCAACAAAAAGGTGTGGTCAATTAATTTGGCACGTCTCTGTTTGACAATTCCTGCTTAGAAATTAATGACCCCGAGGCAGGCTGATGATTTGAATTAATTTACACTAAGCCATTTAGTAACATGACATCAATGGATAGTCCCACGAGCGCCAAAGCTGTGTCGGTCACTGTAACTTTAACCTCCGAGAATCGTTGAACGAAGCTAGGTATTATGCAAGAGCATTTCGATGATATATAAGGTTTCCATGAAATTTAGTGACTTCGGCTGGGAATAGGTCAAGAACAAAGGAGATATTAATGTAGGGATTTGTTGGTTGTATATAGTAGAGAAACGGTCATTGTTGGAAGGTCTTTAAACTCGAAGGATTGGATCCGTTTCATGTTTTACAGGATTTAGCAGTTCCGAGAGTTTAAATCGGTATAAATCGGTCCAGATAGGTTTCAGAATTATATGTTAGTTATTTTTTGTCGAGTAAAAATCTATGAAAGTTAGCCCCTCACATTTAAGAAGTGAGGCATCATCTTTTGAGGGACTAAGATTTCGCAAGTTTTCCGGAGGTAAGTGGAGCACTGCAAGTGTTTTCTTCGGAAAAATATAGTGTTTCATCCTTTGAAAACGATCAATAAACCATTTAGTTCATCTTTTACTTTCTTCAAGATTCACTCTGGCGATGGACTACTATGTTTATTTTACAAGTCCTGATTTGACAAATCAATTCACAAATAACGAAGGTTGGTGAAGCCAACCAATGAAGCCAACCACGATGAATATTGTAGCTTTGCTACGGATAGTGTCAACCAGCTCCTTATATTAAAAAATGATAACTTAAAAGGCTTGAAACTCAAGTGTTCAAGGCTACTGTTTCTTTGGTTGACTGTAAAAAGCATAACCTGAAAACCTTGGCAAATTATATGTTATAAAATTAATGGGCTACTATAACTCAAATGACCACTGTTCGTTTGATGCTGTGTAGAAATTAGTAGTACCAAGAGCTTAGGTCTGTAGTTCCAGATTTGTTTCAGAATTATATTTTAGTTATTTTTTGTCTATTGATAATCTACTTCGCGGTCGATATAGATTACCATATTATCGGTAAGCTCTAACCTTTTATGTCTAACACTTTGTCCAAAGACATACGCCATAAGAAAGATAACTTACCTATTCTAGTCGGACTGGAACTGGAGTTCCTCAAGATTGCGTCATTGGCCTTGTCCTCAAGCTCAACGACCACATCGCGGCAGTTAATTCCATCACTAGTGTCACTTTTCTGTGTTTAGTTGCCACAATTACTACAACATCGGCCCTTCTATAGTGCCTTTTGCAGTATCCAATAATTCCTAAAGAGAGTTCTTTCAGCCGGGGCTATGGAGCGAGTGATTACAAATTAAAATTGTTCAGTTTTAAAAGCTAGGATGACTTTTAAGTCATCCTTGGTTTCCTAACTTAAGATAAATAAAAAAGTAGGTATTAATTTTTTTAAAAAATGAAAAACTCCTTAAAAAGTTAATTTTAAAATATTGATCACTTAACCAAATATAAATAAGGACTAGGAAAGTAAGGAAAGACTTCTCCTATGCAACTTCTGGGCCTAACCTAATTTGGGAGGTTATGATACTATAATATAAGCGAACTCTAAATACGTCCTTTTCAATTAAAAAGGGTTTTGATTAGCTTTAATGTATCCAAGTTTTCGATTCCCGCTGGCTACGAATGCTCTTCAGTGATAAATAAAGACCCCCAAACTGGTCTTTTCACTTGAGGTCGGAGAACTAAAAGTAAAATAAGGGAACTAATACCGAAATTAATATGGAAGAAAATAATAAAGTGTACAAGAAAAACTACTTTTTCGAGTTCTTATATGGACATTTATTTTAATGGACGATCCGTATCGGAACATTGACAAGTAGTGGGAGTTTGAAGTGCCTTATGAGCTTAACCAGTGCACAGGATAAATCCACGGATGGTTTAACAGGATCAATGATCACCTACCGCGGTGCGACTCGTACCCGAGTCCAGAGAAGAAAGGGAAACACAGTTCATTAATCGCTCATCTCTCCCGATTCCAATACAGTTGTAAATTCGTCCATCCATGGATGGGTTCGCCGGTTAAAGAACAGAGAAATATACATTTTTCTCATTTGCCTAAATATATTTCTGAAGGGAGAAAAAGTCATTATTATTAGAAATTTTTCATACGGGGTGGGCTCCTATTAAACCTTCTCCAATTGTCAGTCATAGTATAACGTTGAACGGCTGAGTGACGTGACCATGAAAGCTATGTTCAAATCATTGGAAATGGGTTATAAATTTGCCTTGACTGCGTGATTTTGAATTGAGACGGTTTTATTCTTAAAGGTATCTGTTTGAAAAAGAATACATTTCAATCTTTCTGAGTATTATAATATTTTCTTATTTGTCTCGGTTACAACTTATTAAGGTTATGAGTTTTAGATTTTTTGTAGGGATGAATTTATGATTTTTTTTTTTAAATAAGTATGAATCTCTAGCAAAGAAAATATGTATGAATAAACATTAATTGATCAAAAATTGCGATTATGGCGATTTATTTTGCGACTGGCGACACTAACACTATACAATGTAGAAAATATTTTATATTCAAGAGTCCGATATCTACATTCTCATTTGAATAATGAGGAGATGTATAAGGAAAAAATTAGCATTTTGAAAGAAAAAAAAAAGTCGTTAGAGATAATTACAAAATGAATAACGAATTCTGGAAAAGTTTTTAGAACCAACCATGTAAAAGTTATAACGTAAGTCAATTCATTATATTTTTAAAAAGACAGTTTCGTGAACAACGGATGATACATGGTTATAATTCTGATACTTCCTCCTAACTCTTTCACGTCTACTCGGCCTGTATTATCTTCACAATTCCACACACACAAATTCTAGTTACAGTTTTTACTGCCCTTACTTTCCCTATCTCATTTCTGTTGTTAACCACAAAAACATGAAAATCTAATACAAACATGATCAAAAAAAAAAAATATGGCTGTAAATAGAACATACATAAACTAAACCTTTAATTCCCCGAGATTAGGTTATGGGGAAAAGCTACTCTAGCAAGGTAAAATAGGTAATTAAACGAAATGCAAACAAGGATTAGTAATCATTAATAATTATTTAATTTATAAAATTTATGGCTTTTTCAATTTTTACCAATATTGATTCACAAAACATCGTAAACTAGTTCCACATTTATCTAGTTGCATTGTTTGAATCAAAATTAAGTTATTGATAGATTTTAGAAACTGAACTTTTATTTTTATAGAATATTCTCGTGGTATTTTAAAATATTAATGCATTGGGGTCACTTTGGATCCTGATAATAAAAATTAAATGAAAATTGGCTATAACTAACTTAGATTAGCTCAGAGTTATGAAACAGAAGAGCTACTCCGGTTCTCCCAAGTTTCATCCTAAATTAACTTCATTTATTAACTAACCTAAATTAACATTTTATTAACTTTCATTTTTGCTAATATCAAACAATAAATCATCTAATACAAGATACAATAATTCATTCACAGATGTAATCTCCGTAATAAAGTTTTTTTTAATTGGATGTTTTTTAAACTGTCATTGCCTTTTCATCTGTGTTGAGGATTTAATCATCGGAGTTGAATACAATTTAACTTTTCATCACTCACTCTCGAGAGATGAAACAGATGAAACTGAAAAATGCAACCTGGCTTAAATAATCTGATGTGGGAAAAGAGAAAAGAAATGAAGAATTGAGCATATTTTGTTTTGTACACTTTTTGTCAAAAGTTTCAAGCACTTGTTTTTTCGAACGAGAAAAGGTACATTTTAACGTCAATGGATTAAAGAAAGAGTGTTAAACTTATGCAGATTTATTCTGGCCAAAACATTTTCCTCTCGAGCTTGACATGGGTTCAAAATAGAGGGGGTAAAAAAGTACAAAGCCGCTTTCAGGCCATAAAGTTACGGTTAAGTGTTGAACGGGCGAAACTCGTAGCTAGGATAAAAATCCATTATCCATAAACTGAGAACTATATACCTGAAAAATTGATAGCATTTTTTTTTTTTACGCCCATTTTATGATAACTAATGGTGATTCAAGTCCGTTTAATCACTTTCTTAAAATAAAAGAGTATTATTTTATGTTAAGAATTTTATTTTATTTTATGATAAGCATACTATTACATCTATAATTTCACTTGTAAGACATCCTCTTCTTAAGAGGGTATGCTTCTATTGCCACTAATATACTGCCAATAGCTAATGAGATGGCCCATATTCTTCAAGAAGCCCAACAATAGGGAATTCTAACTTCTCTCCCCCCAGTCAACACCTCTGAGGCGGCCCCCAAAGCTTTGGTCACTTCCCCTCACTCTACATTCACACTATCGTTTGAAAAATATCTCCGGCCTGAACCCCGATTGGTCTGGCTACGCCACTTTTAGTTTCGCGAATTATTGAGGTTTTATTGCAATCAGCACAATAATTAAGGGCGCCAATGAGGAGTTAAATGGGCACCCAACAAATAAATGGGAGCTATGTTACACATAATAAATAAATTATAAAATTATTATATTATTAATTATAATATTATTAAATATTTATATTATTAATTATAATAAATAAATAAAAAAACAAGTAAATAAATAAATTAAATGGGAGCTTTTATATGTAACATTTGAGGGAGCCCAGGGGTATGTATGAATTTCAAAGAAAAACATATTTTTAGTTTAGTTTAGTTAGAGTTTCAACTTTAGGATTAAAATGGGTATTCTTACGCGCCACATCTGAGAATAAATTTCATTGTAATGATATTTAGAAATGAAGATTAAAAATGAAGCAAGAGGAATTAGAAGTATGTAAGGGTCAACTGTTTTCTATAATTGATGATTGATTGATAAAATATAAATAAATAACCAATACCTTACACATTTTGGGAAGTTATCCCCATTGGCATGGCGTGTTGCCAGCGAAATCAAGCTGGAGAAGCAAGCTGTTTAGCTTAAAAAAACCCATAAGAAATTCTCTTAACAAAAATAAATAGCTGAGATGTCCATACTACGTGGAGATCATAAAAAACGTAAATTGATAGAATTAAGTTACTAAGATGTTACAGAGCTAGACGCAGCAAAATGGTTTGAAATAAGTGAAGTTCGATCAAGGCGACCTAAGTATGTAAACTGTAGAGAAAAAAGTGAAAAGTCAATAGTGCATCCATGTAATCCAGATGTGACGTCTCAACCACAACATTTATTAATAATATCTGTATCCCGAAGGTTAACAACACTTTTTCCATTTTTTATTGAAATTAATTAAACTCATTGAATTCAAATACCATGATAAATACATTGTTACTTTTTTTTAACTATAAATACAGCTTAATTAGGTTTTTCATATTGTTTGTGACGTTAACAAGTAATGAGAAATATTACTAATTTCCATCGTATTTGAATCGATAGTGTTAAATTTAATTTAATAACAAATGGATATAGTTTTATTTACCACTAGGAAATGGTATAAATTTTGTTATACCATTCTATCCCAACGAAGTGGGTTTGCATAAGATAATTTATGCCTGATGACATTATTGATCTAGATGGTATTATTGTATGTCTGAAGTATTTGAAACTATTTAGCTACAGCAAGCTGAATTCTCGAAATCCATTGGCTTTCATCGTTTAGTTTCAATAACTTATGGTTGTTTATTTACCAACTGTAATTGAGGAAATCAATATAGCTATAAAAGTATGCAACACTGACATGTTCGAAATTCATGTTTTTAGATTTAGGGATTTCTTAACTAATCAATTTACTATAAGTGGTTAAACAACTTTAAAAAAATTGACAATAAATAATTAAACATATTAATTTTAATAGAATTAGCACTATAATTAAAACTATAATTTTAATTAATACTTTACCTAATAAGATCAAAATTATCGAATTATGAGTAAGCTATTCTTATCCTGAATTATGTTTATCGAGTATAAGTTAAGAGTACCTACGCTAAGATGGATACTTTGAAGTCAAGTGTTGAATAAGCGCCCGAGGTCTGAAAAGTTGTCGGTAAGGCCATCTGAAATTCTCATAAAAAGTTCTTAACAAAATTGGAAATTCACGATATCCTCCCTATATGGTTAGGTTCTACTAACGTTTAAGTAATGCTCTCATTAATATTTCATGAGGAATTCAATAAAGCGCTCGGTCCACCTATAGCCCTATGTATTCGCTTCAAAGGAATGTATAACTTGATGATACTGATGTATGGTAGTATAACTTTGTCATTAATTTACATAATTTAAAATAATAAAAACGAGAGGAATGCTGAAGGCTCCAGGCAAACGTTGAAATAATTTCTTACAAATTAAAGAAAATGAAAGAAAAAATTATAAGTTCATGTTCCTGTTATAAAAAAGTTATTAATATTTAAAAATAATCTGAATTCAGTCAAAAATCTTTCATCCTATCAAAAGAGAAATATTCTGTAATGTAAAATATAAGGAAAGGATTTAAAATAAAATGAACTTTTTTTTTCAATCTCAATGCGTTGATTTTTATGAATTATTTCCATTATTTTTCATCGTATGCCTATACTTGAAGTATTCATAATATAATTCATGCCAATATCAATTAATTATTCATAATATTATTCATAGTAGTATTCAAACCAAGTGAATGAGGGACATACAAATTCAATGAATTTATAAATATGACTTTTTATGAAATAAATACCCAATATGAAATAAATACATTTTCATTGGTAATTAAGTATAAATAAATTATCAAAATAATCTAGACTGAAAATATAATTAAATAATGAAATCATCGCTGGCTGATTTTAGGGTTGAAATCCACAAATTATTTGGATGAAAATGCTATTTATGGTTGGTTTAATTAAAATCTATTTACCTGGTGACTGTGCAATATCTTCAGCAAACAGAATGATCCCAACAAACGAAGCTAAAGAAACTCGCTCGGAGACAAACACAGCATTTGCAATAACTTTAAATTAAGTTTTTGCGCCTTAGGCATCGTCCTCAAAATCGATCTATCTTTAATTCATTCTTCAAGCAAATCATTTAAAGTTAACATGGGTTTTTTTTTTTGTTTTGTTTTTCCCAAACAAATAAAAAACATCTGAAATAAATATGCCCCGTTGATTAATCATTCAGTGATAAAGGTACAAATTTTCCTCTCTTTTTCTATTTCCATTGGGGCTACATAGCATTTTTTTTTCAACCGAGTATACATTTTTTTCAAATCATATACGAATATATTTTTTAGTCCATATTTCCTTTTTTTTTTTTTTTTTTTTTTTTACTCCCTAACTTTTCTCTCGGATACACGGGTGTCATTTGTTGAACTAATAGTAACAATTTATAAATCGTCCTGGTTGTTATATATATGTTCTGTTCTTTAATTACCTTAAGCATGATAAAATTCAGGTTTCAAGCAAAAAAAAAAACAAATATTTATCAGAAAGATATTGAATTTACATCTAACAATATAAACCTGATTAATTGATTAGTATAATTTATGTATGAATGAAATTTATTTTCAAGACAACGTAAAGCATTAATCAATTCATGTTATTATCAAATCTGAAAATTTAACACTATGATAAAAGAATTTTTCGAAATTATGGATATTTTTAAATTTCAAGTGCACAAAAAATTCCAGTAGATAATTAATAGAGCAATTTTCCTCCCTTATCATTTCCATCAGAATTCTTTCATTTGGCTAATTATTATTGTTTTCAAAAATCGTTTAAATTCTATGATTTCCTTCAATGCAGTATTTAGGATTATATTATATATAAACAACTGGAATGATTTCAAAAAAATCAAAGAAAACATTTTTTTTTTCAACATATGTTTTTAGTAATTTTGAATTGCATTTAAATTTTTATATATAAAGAAACGATCCCATAATTATGAAAGCGGTCCATTTCAAAATTAAAAATAAAATCGTTTTCTAATGAGTTAACAACGAATTACTTTAAATTAATTCAATATAATTTCAAGAGATCGTCAAAAACGAACCCTTAGATATTGGTTTTAATTTCAGATTTAAATTAAATGATGTGGTGTAAAATAACTAATAAACTTACTTTTTTTAATTAGAACACTTTCTTAATTAATGGTTTAAATAAATAACCAGTGATCGGTATAAATCTTTTACATTATCTTCAGTTGTAAAAAAATTTCTTTATTATTATATTTTAGTTTTTTGTAAACAATGGTAGAAAAGAGCTAATTTATGTATTTTGCTGTTCGTGATTTAAAACATATATATTGGAGACTGCGATATTAATCCTTTTTAATATTTTTTTATAGTTATGTAGTAATAGTTTTTAAAATATTCGCCCGACAGAGGATTTCATAGAACTGATAAAATTTTCCATTTTGTCCATAGAGGTGAAAAAAGCAAATGACCATAAATAAATAACTAATCGAGAAAAAAATATCCTCATATTTAAATTTCAATAAGTTGTTCAAATATGGTTGATATTTAAAAAAAAAAAACACACACACACACATACTTACCAAATTGAGTAATCTACACTTTCGAAGTCGGTTAAAAATGAATTTATTATAATATTAACGAATCTAAAATTAATTGATCGTTTAGACGTTTCTTAACTTGATCAGTTACTGCTGTTTTGGTTTCTAATAATATTGTATAATATAATTTAAAGTAAAAGAGATTTATTAATATTTTTTCTTAATCTTATTAAAAGTTTCTCCGTTGTTTTAGAGTCGGTGGAAAATTTCTAAATTAATTTTAATTTAAAAAAAAACACCTATAGGAAATTATAAAGCATTGGATAATAAGGGCAAATAAAAAATAAATAAAATATTCGATGACTTGTACAAAACTTACGTGAAGACAGTTGGGAAGAGCTAGATGTAGGTCCCCCTTCAGCGGCTGGGTGAGGACTGGTCCAAACCCCATCCTCCCGCGCAACCTCCTCCCTCGCACCAACCACCCTCCACACTTGTTTCAATTTCTTTATTTCAAAAAATATTATAATATTTCCTCTACCCCGACTCTTTTTACAGCTTTGAGTGCAACACAATTATTTTTTGTTGTATCTATGCTCCTTAACCATCGGAAAGCAGTGTGGTGTCCGTGACACATCGTGATCATCTTTTTTTCTCTGAATATATTATGTTTTTCTCATATTTTACGTATTTCTCTCTTTTAATTGTCATTTAATTATTTAAAATAACATATGCTTTCTTAGGGGTATCGTGACTATGACTCACGTCATTATTTTGTACATTTACTTTTGAATACTTTATTGATATTTTAACACAAATGTACTTTAAATAATTTTATCGACATAAGTTCATTACACAAAATGCCAAACAAACAATTAGCCTCAAAATGGTAATGATACAGTTCTGGCTTCCCGCTTTTCCAAGGTGGGCGGGGGTTTCCAAAAACGGAATATATGAAATTAATTTATTGAAGAGATTACTTATATATATATATATATATATAACTTATATTCGAGCACGTAAAAAGAATAAAAAAAAAGAACAAATGAGGTGGCGAAATAACTTACACAGATTCCAAATATATACTGACTTTATTTATCCTCAGCTCCTCCTTATATACTATCTGGAGGTGTTTACATATCTTAGATGGTATTAAGCCTAATACTGCCGTACTCCAGACCTTAACTCCCCCCCGCCAGTTTACGGACGATTCCCGTAAACTCCCAAGTTATACCAAAATGTAATTTTCACAAGTTAAGATCTTCGCCGGCAGCCTTAGTCTTCATACCTCACACATCTCTTACAAACTAAGAATACAAAAGAAAAAAAAAAAATAGATAAATAAAAGAAATTATTTATAACCTTATTCACACTTGTCTCTTCATAACGATCAAAACAAAACAAAAAGAAGAAATCACACTTAACTTAACATAAAAACACATCACAACCTAAAAGAAATACAACTAAACGGAACTTCCTAAACTGAACGCAACATAACCATAAACTAAATAGAACCAAAATTAAAACATCTGTTCATCTTTCCTCAGCTGAGACTGAAACTGGAAGTTTCAATTGCTCAATATGGACCGTTCTTCTCTTCTTGGGGTCTCTTATACTCTCAATAGTGACTATATTATGTTCCCTAATGACAATCACCCTGAACGGCCCATCGTACCGCAATAGCTCCTTCCCCCTGTTAGTCCCTATCCTCCGGTACACGATAGTGCCTATCCGCAACTCCCCCGACCGGTCCCTGACTTTCGCGTTTACTTTTTCGACCCTTCGGTGTTTTTCCTTCTCTATCTTCTCTTTCACCTTAGCCCAGGTTTTCTCCACCCCTAACTTATTGTTAGTAACCTCCCTAGCCAATTCAACATTCCCTATGGTTCCCTCATAATCCCGTCGCCGAGCGTGCAATCCGAATACTATCTCGAGAGGTGAGAATCCCGTAACGGAATGTATGGAGTGGTTGTAGGCCATAACCGCTTTTTGCATAGCAATATCGGGCTCTAAACCATATTCCCCCTGGTATACGCGTAGGTGGTCGCTTAAGGTACTGTGAAGACGCTCAATCCCTCCCCTGCTCTTGGGATGCCCCGGAGTGTTGTAATGCCATCTAATGTCCAATCTCTTCGTTTCTTCCCTTATGGCCTCGTTTTGAAATTCCCTACCCCCGTCGGATGCGATCTTCTCCGGCACCCCGTAACATTGCGCCCAAGTGCGAAGGGCCCCGACAACAGCCTCCGCTGACCTATCCTGCACTAGGTGGACCATCGCCAGTTTACTGAACTCGTCGATGATTGTTATCCATTTGAATCCCCTCCATGTAAAGGTGTCGATCTGCAGATTGGCCAATGGAGCATTCCCGGTAGGAGATTCCTCTTGTATACCCTGCGGTGGGTGTCTATCATATTTCGTACGTAGACAGATTTCGCAGGAACTTATTACCTCCTTAATCATCTCCTTCATCCCCTGCCAGAAGTATTTCCTCCGCAGTGCCTGGAGTGTTTCGTTAATCCCGCGGTGGTTGGTTTTCCCCTGATGGTAGGCCAGGGTAACTTCTCTCTGCTGCTCAACGTCCGTCAGGGTTTCCACCAGAAACTTGCATCGGATGAAGGTCCTATCCATCCCAATCCGTTCATTTCTCCATATCCTCCTCACCTTCTCCCATATAGTAGCGTTCCCCACGTATAGATAATGTGTCCTCCCTGGTTCTGACGCGTCCTTTAACGCTCTGCAAATTTGGTCTTCCCTCACCCCCGGTTGTGACCAAATAGTAGTTATTTTGTTCCTCCCACATTTCCTATAGTCGATTTTCATGAGTCCCGAGGTTCTCGTCTTCCAGATTATTTGATTGCGCTTGTCGTTTATAATCTCCTCGAGTTCCTCCATCTCTACGCCCCTCTCTGTCTCCGGTGAGTCTTCTCCCTCCTCCGTCTCCTCGTCTACCGGTTCCTCTTCCCCTTCCGGTGTCCATTCGCTAAGGAACTGCCTTATGTCCCGTGAAGTTTCGCCTCCTTCCTCCTCTATAGCATTAACCATGATGGCTCTTGACAGCCAGTCCGCGACGACATTTTCCTTACCGGGCTTGTAGACGATTTCCATATTATACTGGCTCAACAGCTCCTTCCATCTCGCGACCCTGGCTGATGATTCCTTCAGCTTCCCGACCCATTGTAGGGGCCTATGATCGGTGTGTACCCGAAACTTCCTTCCAAAAATGTACGGCCGAAAGTGATCCACTGCCCACACTATCCCCAGCAATTCCCTTTCCAAAGCACTATATCTTGTTTCTGCGTCTGTCAGGCGTCTGCTGGCGTATGCTACTGGACGGTCCCCTTTGTCTCCTTCCTGGGATAACACGGCCCCAAGCGCATATTCGCTCGCGTCGGTGGTGACCGTAAACTGCTTAGTGAAGTCGGGAAAAGCTAACACTGGCTCCTCCTGTAGTCTCGCTAGGCACTTCCTAATGTTATCCTCCATGGTCGGTGTCACGACTATCCTAGCTCCCTTCTTTAAAAGGTTGTTAAGCGGCACCAACTGCTTTGCCATTTCGGGTACGAACCTCCTGTAATAGTTCAACGTTCCTAAGAGTCTCCGGATCCCTCTCACGTCCCTCGGTACCGCCATCCTGGTGATTGCCTCCACTTTATCCGCATCAGGTTTGACCCCTTCTCTCGAAATGGTGTGGCCCAAAAATTTTATTGACTCTTGTCCCAGTCTGGACTTCTCCTTCGATAACTTGAGTCCGAACTGCTGCACTCTCTTGAATACGCGCCGCAGGTGTTCGACGTGTTCCTCTTCCGTTTTACTAAACACGAGTAGATCGTCCATATAGACCTGGCATACCCTCTCGTCTATTCCCCGTAAAAACTCGTCCATCAGACGCTGGAACGTCATTGGGGCATTCTTCAGCCCAAACGGCATTCTCGTGAACTCGTAATGCCCCCTCTCGAACGTGAACGCGGTTTTGTGCTGGTCGTTGGGGCTCATTCTAATTTGATGGTATCCTGCCTTAAGGTCTAGTGAACTAAATATAGTTGCCCCGCTCAACCGGTCTAATATGTCTTCAAATCTGGGGATCGGATATCTCTCCTCAACCGTATTCTCGTTTAACTTACGGTAATCAATAACTACCCGGTACTTTTCCTCCCCAGGCGCGCTTTTCTTCCTTACCGCCCACAACGGACTATTATAAGGCGATGTGCTATTCACAATGATGCCCTGGCGTTTCAGATTCTCTATTTCGTCCCTAATGTGCTGCCTGAGAGCTTGTGGGTACCTTCGCTCTTTTACATACGTCACTCTCTCCTGCTTAAGTGGTATCTCGTGAACCGTCCTACCTGTCACCCCCAATGACTCTCCCTCTTTGAAAAAGATATCCTCGAATTCTCCGGTTAAGGAATCCCTCCAGTCTTCGACCCTATTAAGCGCCCCTATTCTACCCCTTTTACTCACTGTGGCCTTTTTACACTTGTATATTTTCTTTCCAACTGTGACTTCCCACTTCCCAAGCTTATTTTCAACAAGCGCGCCTACTTTCCCTAATAGATCACAGCCCGCTATTATCTGGTATTCCCGGGGCATGTTCTTTACCACGTGGACCCTTAGATTCCCCTTTTTCCCTGTCCAACCCTTTAATCTAATCATCGCTTCCCCCTCTACGCTACATGGGCCCCCCAGGGTGATTAATTTACAGTCACATACCTTTATCGGTGTCGCCTCTCCGCCAAACAGCTTTTCCAGCGTCGCTCTGGCTATGATGGTGCTGGAGCTCCCGGTATCCACCAGACACTTAACTCCACTTTTCACTTTAATGATCGGCAACCAGCATGCGTCCTTCTTGATGTTGTTACATGTTATTGCTCGGTCGCCTCCCTGCGGGCACTCCCCTCAGGCTCCCAACCGTTTCTTCCTCCCCGCTGCCTCTCGCCGTTGTCCACTGGATCGACGGGCTCTCTCGTTTCTGAAGCCGTCTGGTTCTTCGTCTTCGCTCCCCGACGTTCCTGAAGTCTCCGTTGCTTCTTCCGAGGATGCACTCTCTCTGGATGGGCTGATGCTCCTCCGAACCCTCTGGGTGTTGACCTCCATAGGTTCCGGTCGAGTTTCTCCTCTCCGGTATAGATACGGACACTGTCTAGCTATGTGCCCTTCTGTTCCGCACTCGAAGCATCGTGTCCGGGGGCACTGCGCCACCAGATGTCCCTGTTTGCCACACCCATGGCATTTTCTCTCTTCCTTTCTGTTGAAGTTTCGCGGTCTGGGTTGTCCTGATCTTCTCTCACCTCCTGATGGTCTTTCTTTATTTACACCTGCCGTTTATTTCTGTCTCCAGTTCGACGTCACAGCTCTTGATCGCCTATAAGAAGTCCTTGTCCAACCGGGTTCATCCACTTCGCAACTGCGAGCTTCTTCTTCCCTCGCGCATGCATCCACCATCTCCTGCGCGCATTCGAGGAAGGTCTTATCCCTGGGCAGTCCTTCTTTCCGTCCCGTTTCTTTAGCGAGCTGGACCTTCCAAATGGTTGATAGGAACTCCATCCTGGCTTCTACTTCTACAGCGCTCATAGTTTCTCGCATTTTCTCCGTGAGTTTGTTGTATCTGGCCAGTAATACGCCAGCATACTGGCCGTTCGACTGGTAGGGCTTCCTCGTCTCTCTGAACATCTGGAACATATCCTCTTCTGGGGTCCACCGACCCCCTCCATACGCCTTCTTGAGTCTCTCCTTCACGGTAGCCCACGGGGTTTCTTCATCCGCCTGGATGAGGTTGAGTACGCTCCGTTTGACTCTGCATACGAGGGCGGCCCTTAGTGCCTCCGCATCTCCTGGGTCTAGCAGGCTCTCCGCCCGTTTCGCTTCGATACGGGCCATCAGCCGATCCCCTCCCTTGAGGAAGTGGTTCAGCTCACCAATTTCGCCTCCGAATCTCTCTAGATCTGAAATCGCCCTACGAAGTTCCTGCGCTGTCGCTGTCCACACTTTCAGCCATTCTAAAGTCGTTGCATGGGCCGATGCCAGTGATTCCTCTGGTAGCGGGGGTAGTTCCTCCGATACCTGCGGTATTTTCAACACTGCTGGTTTTAATACACTCTCCGCCATACTGAGAGATTTCCGTATTCAGAAGGACGCGAAAAAAAAGAAAATGGCCGCTCTGAGACAACAATAACAGATCGAGAAGAAATCGGCACTCGGCTTCCCGTCACACCGCTAACTCACTCCCGGGTTTCGGCACCACTTATATTCGAGCACGTAAAAAGAATAAAAAAAAAGAACAAATGAGGTGGCGAAATAACTTACACAGATTCCAAATATATACTGACTTTATTTATCCTCAGCTCCTCCTTATATACTATCTGGAGGTGTTTACATATCTTAGATGGTATTAAGCCTAATACTGCCGTACTCCAGACCTTAACTTATATATATATATATATATATATATATATATATATATATATATATAATATATATATATATATATATATATATAATATATATATATATGCTTTTCCCAACTCTATTCCATCTTCTTCAGATTGGTGGACCTATCTTCCAATCCCCCTTCCATGCTCCTCTCCCTTAACCTTCTCGCGTCCTTAAACGGTTTATGGCCACAAATTTCTCCAAAGGATGTAACAATCTTTCCAGCTATTTCCCTCGGTGTGTTTCGGGAGCGTTGTCAATCTTCGTCTTTACTTATTTTGATTTCTAACAACACTTTTATGGTCCCAATATTTTCCAAAGCTGTATTAACAGGTCCTTGCCACATTTTCATGTAAAACTGACCAACGGGTTTAGGCATATCCAGTACTGTACACAAAATTATTTTAATATTTATAATTTGATCGGCTATTAAAGTGTGGTTACCTCAAAAATTGTGTCTCCAAGTTTTTTAGTGTTTTGCTTAAAATTTTGTATTTTTTGTAGTGTTATGTGGTTTAAATTAAATAGTTGATTGATTTAGTTAACAACTGAAATAAGGAAAAGGTGTGTGTGAGCTTTGGTGGGCTTCCATGGAGGACCAGCCGGGCACATGTGCCGAGGTAAGAAACTCTTCAACTGTAGACAATCATCCTCCAGCATCTGAGGTAAACAATTCAGAATGCAGTTGGCAATTAGTAACAGGTCGCAAAAGGTCATCTACAACTAATAAAGACCCAAGGAAATGTGCTAAGAAAGATGAAGGTTATGTTAGCACCCATAACCGTTACGATCCCATTGCCCCTAGCAACAATGAAGCAGAAAACATTAACCAAATTATGAAGCCACCACCTATTATATTAAATGACATAGCCAATTTTGGTGAAATGGTTAGGCAGTTAAACCTTGTCTGTGAGCCTAATTCTTATGAGTTAAAGTCTACACTAAAGGGTGTAATAATATACCCTACAACACCGTCTTCTTATAGAAATTTAGTACATTTTCTAGAATGCCAAAAAGCCAACTTTCACACCTATCAGTTGCCAGACAAAAGGGCTAGGCGGGTTGTCATTAAAAACATCCACCACTCAACGCCAAAAGAGTGTATAGTTCAAGAATTGGAAGCTAAAGGGTTTAAGGTGAGAAATATAGCCGGCGTTCTGTCCTACAACAAACTACCACTTCCCATGTTTTTTGTCGATATTGAACCTGAAACATACTCAGAGGCTATTTTCGACATAAAAAAGATATTTCACTGCCGGGTCGAAGTTGAAGAACCACGAAAGAAACGCGCAGTTGTTCAGTGCACTCGTTGCCAAGCACTTGGTCATACCAAGACGTACTGCCGCCATCCTTATAGGTGCATTAGGTGTGGAGGGAACCACGTTTCAGGTGAATGTGGCAAAACTCGTGATACTCCAGCAAAGTGTGCAAACTGCCAAGGCCCTCACCCGGCGAACTACAAAGGTTGCAGGACGTATCAGGAGCTCAGGAACTTAAGATTTCGGCATCGCCAACCTCATGTGACCCAACCTCCTGCTCCAGCGCCAGACGACCATCAAGCCTTCCCAGCACTTCCACGTCAACAGACGGGACCTACGGCAACACAACGAGCTCCTCGTCCCGGCTGGACAACGCAGACCTCACAGATCAGATCACCAGAGGAAGAATATTCAGGTATGAGGGTACAGGAGCATCCACTCCAGGTACCGTATGGTACAGATATGCCTATACATTTAAGTTCATTTGTCTCAGAATTAAAGACCCTATTTCAGCCCCTGATGACTATGATAAGCCATATTCAACAACTAACACAGTCTTTATGCTCTAAATATGGTTATTAATAATTTTAATTTTACAACAGACAACATCTCAATATTACTTTGGAATGCTAACGGACTTTTACAACATAGAAACGAACTAGACATTCTCCTACACGACAAACGTATTGATGTAGCCCTCATTAGTGAGACCCATCTCACAACACGTTCTCGAATTTTTATTCAAGATTACACAATATACCGAACAGACAACCCAGATAACAAGAGCCATGGCGGAGCAGCGGTTATAATACGTACTAGGCTTAAACATTACCAGTTACCATCTTATGCAACCCCCCATATACAAGCAGCTAATGTTTTACTTCAATGCCAACAGAAAAACATAATCATTTCTGCAGTGTACTGCCCTCCGCGATTTTCGATCACCACAGAAATTTTCCAAAACTTCTTTTCCAGTCTAGGAACCTGTTTTTTAGCTGGAGGAGATTTTAACGCAAAACATACACAGTGGGGCTCTCGACTCTGTACTCCAAGGGGAAGGAGCTTGCTGACTGCGGTTCGCAACCTCAATCTATTCACTCTCGCTCCTAATTCTCCGACGTATTGGCCCATGTCTAAAAACAAGCTACCGGACCTTCTAGATTTCTTCATAGGGAAAGGTTTCAACCCACGTTCATTTACGATTGAAAGTAATTTCGAAATAACATCAGATCACTCTGCGGTATTTCTCACATTAAACGAAATACTGCCGAAGTCCGTCATAAAAAATCACGCACTGATCGAAGGATCGACGAACTGGGAACAATTTCAAAATCTATTGAACGAACGCCTAACTATACCTTTCTCACTAAAAACTGCAACAGAAGTTGAAGAGGCAACTGAATTTTTCACTACACAGGTTCAGCAAGCAGCATATGAGGCATCCACACCTCTTCCAGCAAAACAACATATACTGCCAGAATACCCTTTATATATCAGACAGCTAATCATGGAAAAACGAAGGGCTCGGAAACGCTGGCATAGATCACAGTTAAAGTCTGAAAAAAAGGAATATAATCGCCTTAACAATAAACTAAAAACTGAACTGCGATCATTTAAATCTCAACAGTTTGATAATTACTTTTCATCTTTGAATGCTGATGATGGCAGTTTGTGGAGATCAACCAGAAGACTACTCCGTGAAAATAACAGTTCCCTGCCATTGAAAGTATCTCCAGATGCTGCCTATGATATTACAGACGAACAAAAAGCAGAACGATTTGGTGATTACATGTCCACTATCTTTCAACCCCACTCACACCTTAGTAATCCACACCATGACTCTATAATATTAAGTAATCTTGATGCAGCTTTACAGCTTTCGATCCCGCCAAAATCATTCACACCGAAAGAAGTAAAAGATGAAATCAGCAAGTTACCAACACGCAAGTCCCCGGGTTATGACATGATCACTACCGAAATAATTAAGCATTTTCCACAAAAGGCTCTTGTATTTCTTACAGCACTTTACAATTCGGTCCTACGTACAACGCACTTCCCAATTCAGTGGAAATTCTCTTTAATTATAATGATTTTAAAACCGAATAAGCCACCTCATTTACCTTCTTCTTATAGACCTATCAGCTTGCTGCCGACATTCGCAAAACTTTTAGAGAAATTACTATACCATAGATTACTACCTTTTTTACAGCCAACTTTACCTCATCACCAGTTCGGATTTCGCCATCATCATTCCACAACCCATCAACTTCATAGAGTCATAGATTTTATAGCGACGGGCTTCGAGAAGAAGCAATACGTGACCGGCGCTTTTCTAGATGTCCAACAAGCGTTTGATAGAGTATGGCATGCAGGACTCCTCTATAAGCTAAAGACAGTACTCCCCAGCACCTACTACTTAATACTGCAATCTTATTTACACGACAGATTCTTCAGGATTCGTCATGGTGCATCGTTCTCCTCTTATTTTTTATCAAAAGCTGGAGTCCCCCAGGGTTCCATATTAGCGCCATTATTATACACAATCTATACCTCAGACCTGCCTACAACAGAACATACTCTCACTGCCACGTATGCTGATGATACTGCCGTTTTAGCCAAACATAGCGACCCGGCTCAGGCCTCGCAGTATTTGCAGAGTCATCTTGATCTTCTTCAAGAATGGTGTATAAAATGGAAAACAGCAATCAACATCAAAAAGTCTGTTCAAATCACATTCACACTTCGACGTGGGCTGTGTCCTCCTGTTCATTTAGAGCAACAAAATTTGGTCCGTACCGACACAGTAAAATATTTAGGACTGACGCTGGACAAACGAATGACCTGGACTCCTCACATCAAATCAACAAGACAAAAACTAAACTCAAGATTTAAATTATTGCAACATCTCTTAAATAAACGATCAAAATTACCATTAACCGAAAAACTCAAAATTTATACGTATTTACTTAGGCCTATCTGGACTTACGGAGCCCAAATATACGGCTATGCTAAAAAAAGTAACATATTAAAACTGCAACAATTTCAGTCAAAGGTACTAAGACTTATCACGGCCGCTCCACCCTATATAAGTAACAAGAACTTGCACAAAGATTTAAAGACTCCGTACGTTCAGTCATCTATTAAAGCATTATATAAACGATTTCATGACAAACTTAACGCACACTTAAATCCATTAATTCAAGGACTATCAACACAAGACTTACCGGAGACACGACGACGTTTACGAAGGAGCTGGAATAGGGATCTTTTGACCAACAAAATTTAAAGTTTTATGGAGAGGCATCATTGGATGACCTTTACCTTCATGCCTTCATGACTATTTTTCTATTTTTTGTTTTATTTTTTTTCTTTTTTTTTTTTCTTTCTTATTATTATTTTCTCATGTAGTCATCACATTCACTGGTTGTAATAATTATTTTACAGTTGTGAATTTATTAAATAAAGTCAAAAAAAAAAAAAAAATATTTATAATTTACTATGAGCCAGAAAAAGGCCTCTGTCGATCCTTATATAAGTTATTCCTGCAATGTAACACTTGTTTTGTTTGCAGCGGTGGATTGTTCGTACGCCTACCACGCCACAACTTCCAAAACTCATATTGCCTTAAAGGCAGGGCAGGGTTGAAATAAATAATATTTAAGCATTATATACAGAAATACTTTAATTTCCAAATGTCAATAAGTTTGATTTGCAAAATAAATTGAACCTTAGTCAGGATACCTCGACCCCCTCCCCGGGTCATAAGAATTTTATTAGCTTGCCCCCCCCCCCTTTGGAAAATGTAACCATAACAAGTAGACGAAATCCTGCGGACGCTCATGAAAGATAATATTACATCAATAATTTGGCGACAGGCCTTAATTTAGATAATCTCCAGTTTTCTATATAAACAATGTTTTTCAACAATGTTTCGGAATATTTCCAAAGGACAGGGAAGTAAGTGATTTTCAAAATATAATTATATATGTTTGTCAGGAAAACGATTGCTTTCCACGGTAAATTTTTAATTATAAAATTTGTAATTAAATCAAACACCGGAGCCTTATTATTAGTCAGGCTTGCTATTAAATCCTGAACTTCATTTGGATGAATAAATTTCGGCGGTAATGACATTGGTAAGGTGATTTTGGACAAGTAATGTTGAGAGTCTTCTCTTGAAACTCTTAAATTTATTCCAAATCATCAATTCGGTTTTAGAAAGCATCACTCAACTATCCAACAATGCCATCGTTTAGTTGATTATATTTCCAATTCTAAAGAGTCCAAACATTATTGTCCAAGCGTCTTTCTTGACATTAGTCAAGCGTTCGATAAAGTTTGGCATGAAGGATTGCTTTCCAAACTTAAAATCTTACTTCCTCCGACCTATATTCTAATAATACTATCATACTTGACAGAGAAACATTTTGCGGTGAAAGATGGAACTGACCTCTCGGACATTAAATGTATAAAAGCAGGAGTGCCTCAGGGCAGCGTCCTTGGTCCAATATTATTTAATATATACATGTCAGATCTACCGCAACAGAGTAACACTCTATTGGCTACTTTCGCTGACGACACAGCTATACTTTGCTCAGATAAAAACCCTATTCAAGCCTTTAATACTCTACAAAATCATTTGGATGATATTGCAGATTGGGCCACTAGATGGAAAATAAAAATGAATGAAAAAAAGAGTGTTCATGTCATTTTCACATTTAATCGTGGCCTCTGTCCAGGAATATATTTTAATAATATCTGCATACCGCCATCTGATGAGGTTAGATATTTAGGTTTTTATCTGGACAAAAGACTGACTTGGAAAACTCACATCAGACTAAAACGTAAAGAACTGAACAAACGATACGGTCTTTTATCCAGACTACTTGATAGACGTTCAAAATTATCTTTGACAAAAAACTCATATTATACAAAGTCTTATTAAAACCTATATGGACTTACGGGATAGAGTTGTGGGGCTCTGCAAAATCGACCAGCATCCAAAGAATACAGCCCACCACGTCGACTACGCTGGTGGTGGCCAAGAGACTTGCTGAGCTAATTAGTCATTTCCACAAGGAACGCTCATGTAGCAGTCAGCAAAATTTACTCATTGCAAGTAAATTGCAGATCGCAAATTTATATTTGTTAAATGTTATATATGTTATTAAATAAAATAAAAAAAAAATTAGGCAAAACAGCGGACTAATATAAATTACTTTAAAATATTTAACTATTTCAAATTCATATTAACTGATAATTTGTGTGATGACTATACGGGCACAACGACCAGGTATTCTTCCTTAAGAAAGAACTTTTTGTAGACTTATAAATGGTTCTGTTGGTCTACCTACCACTTCCTTTGAATCGTCTACATAAAATAATAATTAAGTCTGAAGTTAAAAACTTAACTTTTTACTGTTCATGATCAGTATAAAATCAAATAATTAAAATTGATTGATAAACAGCAGGGCCAATTTAAAATGCATTGCCGAAATATTACCGATGTCTAATATACTAATTTTCTTTTCTTTATTATAATAAAACTCTTTATTTGATAGCATTACGTTCTATCTCAATCGAGACTTTGGTCATGTTGCAGACAACACATTTACACCCTAATTACAAAAAATATAAATAAATAAAAATATAATCAACTCGAGTAAATGAAAAAAAAAAACATCTTTAGGACAGTCAAACAATATTTACTACCAGGCCGGAGAACCTCGAACCAGCTTTGTAACATCAAGGGAGGGGAGGGGGGGGGGGGAGTAAAGCAGGACTACAAGAAATCCCCGTGCTTCTCACTCAGCCACGTTATTCCAACTCCCTTCATAAATACTTCGTTATTTATAGGTAATTTTCGTTCATTATTTTACCATTTATTTTCTACTACTCATTATGTATTTTTCATAAAAATCAATTGATCGTGCGTCGTTATAAGAATATAAAATTATTATTAAATAATTATTATATTTATATTTGAGAAGAAATGTGAGAAACAAGATCCATCTCAACAAGATGTTGAGAGTAAACTAACTCATCAAAACAAATAAAAAAAAGCTAAAATGAAGAAATTTAAACAGTTTTACAATATGTTACCGATCTAACATAATAAGAGTACTGATCTATCATAATAAGAATTCCTTTACTAATTCCAAGAAGATGAGATACTTTCATTTTATAAAACTGTTGAAATAATTATTATATTGTGAATGCATTCTGTAAAAATCTTAAGAAACAGGTGAAAGAATTACGCTAAATATTTTGTTTAACCGTTACATGCATTGATTTGTGGTCTAAGTGGGTGGTTCTCTTTATGCGAAAAAAAAAATTAATATTTAAGAAGAAGACAAAGCATTAAGGTACCAGATAATTCTTAATAAGCGGATGCATTAAATTATGTTTGATGTAGTTAAAATATTTGGTGAGGAAAATACAAAACTAAAGGAAAATCTACTCATGAATTTTTGCTACAACATAAATAACTAAAATGAAAAAACTAATGTTTATTCCACTACAGAAAAGTTTATCGTGAAATTGTTCTATAAAAGAGCTTATTGATGATTCCCCTAATCTGTGATCAAACTATAGTTTTTTAGCACAAAAACTGAAGCTAATGCTACAAAAATTGTAAAAATAGAGATATCGTCGCTTCCACGATACAACGTAGAAAGTGTAAGTCAGTATTTTTGATAATGGGAAAAAACAATAATTATAATGGTGAATCCCAACCTATAGAATAGCAGCCTATTTCTAAAAGGACAAGTTTTTATTATTTTTTTTTCTTTGTATGATTAATGGTAAGTATTTATATGGTAAGTGGTTAAGTATTGATATTTATCAGTTCCATGTCTTGACATAAGTAACAGCAATGATAGTAAAATGAGCTTTAGTTTTTACCGGAGTATACTGAACACAATACAATTCAATTCAAACATCTCAGGATAAACCTCGGTAAATGTCGGAAAACATCGTAAAACTGCCAACTATTAAAATAACTAATAAATATGTAAATAAGTTTACGTACAGGATGGTAATGTTCAATTATCAAGCTCTTCTAAATGAATATTATAACTGCTTTCTTAAGTCATCGAAGTATATTATATTTTCAATACTTATTGATTAAATAAAACATTGTACATTAATTAGAAAGTGAGTTAAAAGTAAGGAGAAATACCGAAAGAGTATAAAAGGTTTAGACATAGGGACCAAGATAAAGTTGAACCTCACCTACTCAAAGAATCGTCTTCAGTGGACCATAAGACGATCGTATATATCTCTATATGTTTAATGGATCGGATCAGCGGGTGGGGCGAGTCAATAATTCAGAAGACTTTCGACAGTTTATTGAGTCAATTGCTTTCCTACAATAAAAGCTCACAATGGGTACCATCAATCATTGTCTGCCGAAAAATTGGCTTTTTTGAACAGAGAAGATAAGCGAATCTTGGGCTCATACTGATATCTTCTCCACATCCAACAGTTATTGAACTTGTAAGTATATTCTTTATCTCGGTATATGTAGTTAACACAGGATAATTATAAAACGGTCGTATCAGTAAGAAATACATTACTATTTATTTTTTTCATTTTTAATCAAAAAATGAAGTTATATTATATATACACAAATGAGCTCTGACTATTATACGCGTAGGCTATCTCATTGAAAGATTGTACAACAATTATTGTTTTTTTTCAACATTTATTGTTTAGAGCAGCGAAGCATCCGTGTTTGATAAAGGCATTCATTTTTAAAAAGGAAAGAAAATAAATGGTAACCATAATACCTATCTTTTAATAATAACTACACATCCTACAGTAATATGAGAGAAAACCCCGTATTCCAGGAATGAAAAATAAAAAAATAATAAGACTTTTTTTTCTTTTGGCCACCCTTTCAGGAAATGATCCTTTCGGCTTATAAGGGTCGATGCGGGTCTATTTTCGATTTTCCACCATTTAGGCGGGCCCATTACCTATATAAAATATAAAAGATAAAACCGTTAGTATTATTATTAACATTTAGTAAAGAAAGGAGAACCTTGTATTTTTGTTATTGTTATTAAATAAATTTATGCCATTGACATAAGAAACCGCGACTCGCACCAGTGAAAATTAATTTCCATACAATACTCTCGGGGCTTTCTATGCAAATGAACCACTACATGTAAGGTATGAATACCACCGCAAAATAAGCTAACAATAGAGAAATACATAACAACCTATGAAAACCTTGGGTCACAACGGAAAAGCAAACTTTTGTTAATGGATTTCGATCCTGCAAGCTTAGAACAGTTCCCTATCTACATTTACAACACTATAAGAAGCCTCCCTTAAACTCCAACAATACTATCATGAGTACTCCATGTAGTTTTCCGAACACAACCTTTACTTCCTGGAACTGAAAAGTTATCAACAACACATGCGACTTGCCTACAATTCTTCTCAATATTTTCGGAACTTTGAATTATTTTTTTTCTCTTCGCAATTTTTATTTATATTTAATATAACGTAATATAAATAATATAATTCATATCGGGAACAGGGTGGCTCAATGGTAAGACATTGACTTGCTGTGCTTAAAGACCCGAGTTGGAATCTGGCCTGGCAAGATATCGTTAATATTCTGACAGACCGTCTCGGTGAGAGACCCCCCTGTGGCACACCCGTTCAAATCACCTCCAGGACCACTGACCAAGGAACAATACTTCCCTAACTCAGTACTAAACCCAAGACCCTTCATAGGTTGTAAAGGTACAGGTTTTGTTTTACATTTTATTAAAATCTTATATTGAGTTATAGTAATGTTTTCTACGCTAGTTTCTCCTGCATAAGCTATTACATAACAATGTGATATTATCTGCAACTCTAGAAATAACCAATGATTTTGAGGCCATTATTAAAATTGTTTCAGAATTATACGGACAAATTCCCTCAAAAAGCCTAGGAAGTAGATTCACTAAGGTTATAAAAGGTTTGCAGAACCATATTAAAAACAACTCTCTTAGTGATAATTGAAGCGAGGAAATGCTTATGGGTACAAGTGCCTTAGGAAATTTTTACAGAAATGATGTGACTTATACCCTCTAGGGTGAACTACGTTCAGTGCTTACACCCATGCCATCTTTCATACGTTCAATGAACTCTTTTTTAACAACAAAACATAACTTATACCCATTTCTGAAGAAAGGCTTTGGCACATATAACAATTTGGCAAAAAAAACTTTGTTTTATTTTTTTGGAATTTAGACCCATATACATTTCCACGCTTCAATTAGCCTTACACGGTTATCTTTTCAAGATTTATTTTTAACTAAACATATGATAATATTAAATTGGAACTAGTCGTAGTCCATCTTCCGGAATATGTTAATTCAATAACATTTTATATTGATTATTATTCCTGTACCCCAGAGATAAAAGATACCATGACCACTTTTTTTTTTTTTCTGAATTAAATTTTCCACTATATATACAATTAAATATAATGGTAAATTCTTCAAATAAAATATTAAAATCAATAAAAATAAGAAAAACGTTCATTTAGCTGTCTCTATAAGTAGCGAAAAAACAATTTTTTTCACGTATTTAAATCTTGTTTAATTAAATAAAAAAATATCTCTATTTACCTTCAGGGTTCATATATTTATTGATTATTACTGGTTAACTATTCCCGCATTTTTATCTCGATATATGTTTCATTTATCCAGGACTATTTTCAGAACAAATATATCACATTAAATAATTTCTTTAATAAGCTAATGTCTGCCTCCTCAAAGGCCAGAGGTTATGCCTTGATTTGCATGGACAATAAGGAAACTTCAGCTTCCCCAACTCACCCCTGGAGCCGCTACATTTTACGAGACGTTGACACACAAAAGTTGCAAAATGTTTGTAATTAATTATTAACTTAAATAACAAGTAACTCATAAATTACAATTGAGAGTATTTTAATATTCATGTATAAAAAAAATGCTAATCAGTTTTAACGTTTTTTTTGTCCTGAAGTTTATCGAATATATTCTTGATTCGTTAAATTTTATTACCAAAGCTTCAATTATTCATGATATTGATTTTTTTAGTAATATAAACATTGATTTTATGATGAAATGAAATATTGTTATAACATAACATTTTTCACAACATAAGCTATTGCTAAAAATTCTGTTATTCCAAGTATCACACAACTCCCAGGGCGAAGCCAGGTTCCCCAGCAAAAGTATTATATAAAATAAACAAAAAATATCGAGAAAATTAAACTGATTATAGTTGACAAACAATCCGCGTATAACAGTTTGCCCGGACAATCATTGTAAAATAGCAAAAAAAATTTATTTTAACTTTATCATAAATAAAATCAGTTTATTTATTATGGCCCCCCAATAATTATTCATAGATTTCTAGCTACCTGTCAACTCTTGTGTTACATCAATCATCCGGTAGTATTAGCCTCGTCCATTTTTCAATTTTTTTGTCGAATGAATACATAAAAACATGTGTAACTATGTAGTCTCCGATAGGCGTGGATGAACTACGGGTATTACGCCTAACAAATAAACAAACAAACATGTGTAACTATTATAATTAGCAAGCTATATATACTATAATGGTTTATATTAGTCTTATTAAGTCGTAATACTTATAGCTACTAGTAGCCCAGGCAATGAAGTTTTTGCGTCGGGAGTAATTAGAGACAAGCTGAATTTTTGACAGTACTTACATAAAACAGTCTTTTCTCAAAAGTCCCCGCCGCTCCTATTTGCGCTAATTTGCGGTGGTTAGTAAATACATGCAGAAATTATTATCTTATTCCACCAAGCCTCAACATATTTATGTAATCATATCTGGTCATGGTCATATTTTAGTCTGCTATATTCTGTTAATTTTATTATAATTCATGTCTTGTAAAAATATTATTCTTAATATGTTTTCTATTAATTTCTGCATTATTTTTAATTCTTAATATTATCATCATCAAACTCTTTGTATTACCCCTGTTATTTACATACATTTCTAATTATCCTGTTAATTAATTTGATTATCAATTACTATTTCAATATTTCTTTTCTATCTGACTTGGTCTTCCTTATCCAGCAAGCAACATTTGTTTTTACAACGAGCCCAAGCATAACAGAACAGAGCACACTCACACCTCTGTTCTACTAACTTTTAATCACACATGTATTCCATTGTATCCAAACAATAAAAAACATTTTATAAAAAAAAATTAAACCGACTTCGAAACCATGGAATCAGTAAAAATAAATGCACTGAAAAGTATGAAATAATTACCTTCTGATTTTTATGAGTACACAGCAAAATTGAAAATGTTATAAAAAGGGAAGAAATGCAATAAGACGAATAATTTTACTTTTATTTGTACAAATACTAATTTTTATTAAAAATTGTGAAATTAAAATATTAAATACTATGTTCAATACAATCTTTTCGGAGGCGGCGCAAATATAAATGACATTTTATCAATACAATTCCATTAGTAGGCATTAAAATCAATAGATGAGAAGAGAGGATCCATTTTAATTTTTTCATAATGCCTGGTGTTAAAAATTTTAAATTTTGCGCCGCCTCCGAAAAGATTGTGTTGTATTGAACATAGTATTTAATATTTTAATTTCACAATTTTTAATAAAAATTAGTATTTGTACAAATAAAAGTAAAATTATTCGTCTTATTGCATTTCTTCGCTTTTTATAACATTTTCAATTTTGCTGTGTACTCATAAAAATCAGAAGGTAATTATTTCATACTTTTCAGTGCATTTATTTTTACTGGTTCCATGGTTTCGAAGTCGGTTTAATTTTTTTTTATAAAATGTTTTTTATTTCATGCTTTTTAGTTGGAGATGATAACAAATGTAGAAAACCGTAAGTTGGGTAAAACAAATTTCGAAATTTTTTACGCTCTACCACGTTCGTCTTTCCCGGGCTTTTTTATTAGACATAATTATATAAACAGTCACCTGTTCAATTTTATGAGTACACACAGAAAAGTTTAAAAGCGGTGCCTGTATAATACAACTTCTACACCCTACCTTCTACGATTATAATTGGAATTTTTTTTTAAAAGGTCAATGTTGACTAAATTTAAATGTTTGACTAAATTTAAAAGCGAAGTACTAAGAATAATATCCTTCGTAATAAAAAATATGTATTTAGAAAATAATTTTCTTCAATTCTAGTGGGGTAGCATTTATGATATTAAGCATTTTCATGGCTGCCAAATTTTCGCTGAGGGGACTTTCATACAAAGACGTTGATTCTGGGAGATATCAACATTTATTTTGCAGTTTTTATTGATGGATGAACATCAGCAAACATTGAAATTTCAATTTCTTTGTTAAATAGTGTAATGTCTTTATGGGGAAAGTGTCAGGAAAATTTTCATTAATTGGGAAATACAATACACAATATTTGTGTTAGTTATTTCGATACCTGAGAGATGACTACCTCGAACGCGAAAAACCCCTAAACACATGCAAGCTCATTTTCACTGTCTATTTCAATAAAATTCATTCATTTATTATTGGACTTAGGCTCTTAACAACACTCTTAGGCTCTCACGAACCGCAAACACTGAACTTAGGCGGTTTGGCTTTTGAACATTTCGGCAACCTTTAGAAAATCGAATATTTAAATTTCTTTCGATTTAATAAAGATCGATCGCAACCTCGAAATCCATGGAAATTTTCTTAAGACAGTCTGGCTCTTCTACTACATTTCAGTTAATTCAAAGCAAACAATTACAACCCACAATTTAGGCAAGTGGAAAACTGTAAAAAATCGAAAAATCAACTGGAAAATGATTGATGGAAATAATTCCTAATAAGTGCCTATCCTAAAGATTTTTATATCTAGACTCTCCTATCTAGACAATAGCAAAGCCTGTGTGCCACCAGCTAGCATCGTAAAACAAAATTAGACAATTAGCCATCATAGATGAAATTGTTGATGGAACAAACTAATATTGAAATTATTTAGCAGAACGTAAATTATTTCATAACTGCTTTTTTGGACGGAAGGTCCAAAAAAGCAGTTGAGAAGGCCTTTGTACGTCTGGAAGCAGAAGCAAGAAGATTAGGATTGCTGGTAAATGAATGTAAGACCAAGTACCTGGTTACGGATCAACCTGCAGTTCCTGGAGAGAGCGTGAAATTCGGGGAATATTCCTTCGAGAAGGTCAACGAATTCACATATCTCGGTTCGGTTGTCAATACCAGCAATGACGTCTCATCCGAGATTAAGAAGAGAATACCAGCTGCTAACAGATGTTACTCTGGACTAAGGCCATATCTTAGAAGCAACCTCATCACAAGGTCAACTAAAAAGCTTATGTATAAAACCCTCATACGCCCAGTATTGTTTTATGGGTCTGAAGCATGGACCATGGCAAGGAGCGATATGCAGGCGATCCTCACGTTTGAGAGACGTGTCCTCCGGAGTATTTATGGGGGAGTGCAGGAGGGCGGAGTCTGGAGACGGAGAACCAACAGAGAAGTGGCTCACCTTTACAAGGATGTGGATGCCGTGTCCTTCATCAGGCTGGCTAGGCTCCGCTGGGCGGGCCATGTTATAAGAATGGAGGACTCGGCCATCCCAAGAAGGTCCTAGGAGAGGTACTGCATGGGACGAGACGTCGCGGAAAAACGAAGCTGAGGTGGTTGGACGGAGTGTCACACGAAGCCAGAGAGCTCCTTGGATCTCGAAACTGGAAAGCGGCCGCACTTGACCGGAACAACTGGCGGAAACTGATTGAAGAGGCCTCGACTCGCTAGCGGGTTGTTGAGCAGAAGAAGACATGCCCCTAATATTTTTTCGAGCCACATTTGAGCTTAGACAGCAGAAATTTCATCTTCTTAAAATAAATGATTTGGCACTGACATACTTTCTAATTTATTCTAGTTGCAGAAACAAAATTAAAAACCTATAGTAGTAATACGGAAAACATAACAAGTTTCACTCCATGAAGAATCGTCGGAAATCAAAATCTGATTTAAAGCAATAAGGGCTACGATTTTAAATTCAAACGAACCTTGGCGAACTTGAAGAAGTCTTAAATTCTGTTTTAAAACGGTTATCAATACTCAGTCTTTCTTGGAATTCCACGAATTGCGTGGTCTTACGTTTATGGTGTCCAACCGTCGACTAGATCTGAATTCAGAAGGTTCACTGTTATCGATGAATATATATATATATTTATCTAATATGTATACTAATATCGCTACAGAAAACGACAGCGATATCATATTTTGCGGATATTGAAAAATTAGTTAAGGTTAGGAATAGGTTGGTTCCAACAAGCACTTAAAACACGTCGTATAACTAATAGACTGCTCATGTTCTCCCCCCACTCTTTTGATTCTAAATTTGATTGGTTAGTTTTCCCACATGATTCATCCAGCATTAAAACATTATTGAGATTTGTTAGTTACCAATGAGTTTACTAGCTTGTTGGAGCATACCTTATGTTATATATGCCATATGTTTTTCCAATAAGTAAAAATTTTTAGTGATAATTAAATATTTATTTTCATGTTTTTTCCCGATAACTTCTTAAATAAATTAAGAACAGAAAAAAGGTTTTAATGGGACCAACTTGGGAAAATACTCTACAAGATGCAAAAGGTTTCGTTCCAATCGGTCCCTCCATCTCGGAGTAATCGGTGGACATACATAGAAAACGACGGTTCGAATCCGCCCTGGGAGGGTTGACTTTTATTTCGTGGAGGCCCCACGGAATAAATCTCGAACCTCCCACCATGGTTAGAATAGGTTGGTTACACCTCTAGAGTAACCCCCCGTATGCCACACATGGCCAGGTAGGGGTACCGAACCAAAAAAAAAAAAAAAAAAAAAGAGGCACATACGTATCGAATTGAGTAACCTCCTCTTTCGTTCGAAGTCGGTTAAAAATAATAGTCACGTGCAATTACTAGGTACTTAAAGACACTTATACTACTAGTCAAATGACACTTCAACAGTTGGAGGACTACTTTAATTAATAGAAAACAAAAATTCTCAGCATATTACATACGCACTAAGAAATGCCTTTATCTAGTTAATATAAACAATGACCAATTATAATAGATTAATATGTACTTTTCATTATTTAATACTCATTTGCATTGAAGATCAAACAACTACTGAACACTCATGCATTCCCTTTAAAACAATTTTGGACTTCTTGGATGCATCAAAGATTTTCGGAACAGCAATACAAGCTCACATTTAAGAAATACAAACTTGTCGATCAAAATCGTCTAGACTAATCACACATTCAAAAAATCTTACACACATATTTTCGAATCTGTACCAACTGATCAAGACAATATTCATAGTATATAACAATATTCATTGTATTGATATAATATATTTATAAAAATGTTTAACGATAAACGAGAAATTTCACGGACATTACAGCAAAATTGTTCATAATATGCCGATAATGGGCATGTCAGATCGCACCGTATAAAGACTGAAAAAAAGCTGTCTAGGAGATCTTCTAATATGAATTCTTGCATGATTTCATTTTAGGAGGTGCTGATGGGTACTTAAATAGCCACGCCCGACACGTATGTTCTTAGTGTATTATAATTTTATAGGCTTATAGGGTGATGGTGTTTAAACTGACAGGTGTAGGTATGCAAATTAAATTTTAAAAAATCTGGTGCGTGCGCGCAACACACAACTTTCACTTACCAACTAACTTAGATAAGAAATTGACGTGTTTTGTTAAATATCATTTCCCAAAGTCACACATTTTTCTACATTCATATCTTATTTTTGTTAATCGTTAAAGCCGTTTTTAAGTAAATAAAAAAAACCGTGAAAATGATGCAAAATTTATTAATTAAAGTACCCCCTTCGGTTGATCAATTTTGATGAAATGTTGGCTATCACATATTTGGCATATACAAACATCAAATACCCAGTTGGATCAAAAACTATAAAGCCGTTTATGAGTAAATAAAAAAAACACGTCAAAATGATACAAAATTTAATAATTAAAGTACCCCCTTCGATTGATCGATTTTGATGAAATGTTGGCTATCACATATTTGGCATATACAAACATCAAATACCCAGTTGGATCAAAAACTATAAAGCCGTTTATGAGTAAATAAAAAAAACACGTCAAAATGATACAAAATTTAATAATTAAAGTACCCCCTTCGATTGATCGATTTTGATGAAATGTTGGCTATCACATATTTGGCATATACAAACATCAAATACCCAGTTTGATCAAAATCTTTAAAGCCGTTTTTGAGTAAATAAAAAAAACACGTGAAAATGATACAAAATTTAATAAGTAAAGTCCCCCCTCCGGTTAATCAATTTTGATGAAATTTTTACAGTCATATCTCGGGCATATATATAGATCAAATACTCAGTTTAATCGAAATCGTTAGAGCCGTTTTTGAGAAAATCGAAAAAAACCTAAAAAGTTATTAAGTAAAGTACCCCTTCCCTTTAAGTAATCTTGATGAAATTTATGCTGTCACATCGCGGGCATATACATACACTAAATACCCAATTTCAGAATCGCACGGTTTATAGTTTTTGAGCTAGTCTGTTCACACACACACACACACACACACACACACACACACACACACACACACACACACACACACACACACACACACACACACACACACACACACACACACACACAGACCATTTCGCGGGACTTGGTCATTTCGACTCAGGGGACCCCAAAACGTGTATTTCCGTTGAAAACCGGAAGTCGAAATTTTTCACGATCGCAATACTTCCACTTACTATATATTTCATATATAGTTAAGTGAAAGTAATAATTAAGCTAACTTCGACCTCTACCACATTGCTTCTATGCAGGTGTAGTGTAATTTAAGTTCGAACGCCAAATTTTCGTTGATGAGTAAGGAATTTTATCAAAATTCTTAACTATTTGGGCCCTGGCCATAGTCTCATTCTTTGTTTTTTAATACATTTTCTAGTAGCTATATTATCTTACTTTTTATTCTTGATAAGGACAAACACAGAGATTTTATGGTCTGTTTTTTATCACCGGGGCATGTTGATTCAAAGATACAGTTTAAAATCAGAGCTCAGAATAAGGTTATCAATATTTTACAGAATTTGTTACAATTACATGTTATCTCTTTTCAGTATACTCGTTAGTATGAAACAAATGAAAAGAATAAGAAAATTATGATAAATATCTGTAACCCGAAGTTAAAGGATACCTTGTCCATATTTTTATTTAATTAGGTATCTTAACTTCATGCTTATAATGATGATTTTTCGAACTTTACTTTGCTATAGGACAATCTGACCTCCTTCCAAATATAACGAAAAGAAGTTAGAAAAGAAAATCATGTCCGTTTTCATCTGAGGTAAATGGGTGATTCTCAGACTACGGGCAACTTCTTGTCTCTACCTATTCAAGGACAAACCCGGCATTATGGCCTCTTTCTTTAGATGCAAAGATTGTCTGTGAACAGATATCTGACTGATGAAATGAAAATTATAACAAATCTTAGTGGATTACTCAATATTGTTTTTTATCTTTTTTTTTTTTTTAATTTTTTTTTTTTTTTTTTTTTTTTTTTTTTTTTTTTTTTTTTTTTTTTTGTGACTTCAAGGCTTCCACTGATGCCCTATACTACCCATACTAACACCCATGGCACTGGGTGATACTTCTCCTACGAAAGAAAAGCACCACCCAGGGCGGGACTCGAACCCGCAGCTCCGGCATGGGAGTACGGCGCTTTACCGCACAGCCACACCGGGCTCCTGTTTTTTATCTTATCCATCATTGTCATCTGTTGCCACCAATAACCATTGTTATTTCATAAAAATATATATTTTGGTTTATAATACTCACTTATTGAACAAATATTTTTAACCTGATTGTAAAATTACGAAAGAAGAATGAAAATAACAAGCTGTTTAATCATTTGGTGTAAATGACAAGTCAACTAAAAAATTAAAATTTTAACTCGGAAACGAGGTCATTAAAGTGGACGGATAAATAATTAATTCGTAAATCAACCAAATTGTAATTAAGTGATCCAAAGATATAATTTCAATAAACGTCAATATTTTCGAGTAAGGTTATACCTCCCTTTATTACCTTTTACGTTCGGGGTGAAAGTTTATGTTTATTACCGTCATTGACGATGCCCGAGTTTTAAAGTTTTTCTTTATAAATGTAAGGCTTTAAAATATGTTATTCTTTTCCCCCTTGGTTAACTCTTAAAAATGATAACATTTCTTATTTTGTATATCAAACTTTTTTTAAAAGAAAAATTCATAAATGTCGTTGACATTTTCCCGCGTCCTTTCCTGGTCAATTATTTGACCATGATAATTACTATGGATATGAGGATTTCAAATGAGATTTTCATCACATTGTTGTCGACTTCTATTAGCACTTGTGGTGAACTACAATGTAAGGTAATAAATGATTAAAATTATTTCAGCATTTTTTGTACGACTTACCGACCTATCAACAACTATCACACCTCTATTCATATAGTTTCTATCCTGCGCTATTTATTAAGCGTGTATTGTTATATATTTAAATAAAAATTTTATTTTGTTAAAAAGTGCAACGTTTTAAACAAAGTTAATTTGTTAAAAGCACAATCATTACCCCATTATTGAAGAAAGTAAGCGGCAGTTTAACCTTTGTCTACCATTTGTTGGTTGCTCGAAGCTCGTAAAACCTAGGCAGTTTTACTGCTTCACACTTATCGCACGTTACTAGACAAGTCTAAAAAACGGTTAGCTCTAAGTTAACGCATTCTTTTTCGCTAAATTCATTAGTTTCTTTTTATTATGAAATTTTACCTTTGCATTGTTAGACATTATAAGATGAGAAGAAATTTACCAGATCTTTTTTACCATAAGTCAATATCGTCTTTTTTAATTAATGGAAATTTCGAAGAATCAGTAAAGGATGGCCTAATCCGATTATGATAAAAATAAATTGAATTAAATTACGTTTTATAATATCTGCATACCCGTAACAGATTGTAAATTGTTCCGATAAATGATCAAAAATGATATTTCTGTCAGTGTAACGAAATTGATTGTCATTAATCAATAAGATGGTAAAAACTATCTGCTACATACATTAACGACGGACTATTCAAAGACGGGGAATTTTACTGATGAAGAAAATCTCGAAAATCTCGTTAATTGATTTTATAAAAACTTTGAAGTGAAATAAAATTCGAAGTCATATATTTAAAACAAAATTATACGATAACTGATATACTTGAATCGCTTGTTGTTTTTAACGGATAAAAAAGCTAACAAATCTACATTTTGAATTGTTGTTAGTATTCTTTAGGATATTTAAAACCTATACGGTTTCTTAAAAAATAGTTTCTGGGGTTCATTTTCATGGGGTAGACAGTTCATTCCATAGCACGTATAAATTATTTAAATTTATATTTTTATATATGTACTATAAATATATCTTCATATTAATACATCGTTGAGGGACGGACGCCTAGGTAATCAGTCCAAAAATCTTTATTAGGTAAGTGTATAGATTGGGGTGGGGGTGAGGGGTTCTCCGACCCCATTCGGGACCACCGCTTCCCCAACTCTGTCCCCGCGAGCTCAAGTTAGCTCTCGCGCATGTAAATTTTAAAAACCGTAATTATTTTGGTGTTTTTTCCTAGCTAGTTACCTCTCGCATGTAAATATTAATCTAACGGGGTTCTCGTTTATAACCCTGCTAATGAACTGAATTGACCTCAAAAGTTATGACTGATTGTTTGTAGACATGAAGCCACTTGGGAGCCAGACGTGTAAAGCTGTTCCCAGATATGAGATTTACGATTGCGTAAGGCTGAGGTTCCGCTGATAGGATTAGTGAAGCCGGACTGAGGCGACGGGGCCAGTCCGCCATGAGGTTTCCCTTGCTGCTCATCTTGGTCGTGCACCGGGTCCTCGGGCAGAGCAATTGCTCTGCTGCGCAAACAGGGCAATTGGCAGGTAAGCTATTCAAAGGAAAACTGAAAAGAACTTTAGAAAATAAATTTATCAAATATACTAGTGGTATCATATAATACATCGTTATAACGTTGCTAATAAACGAAAATCAGAGCCGAGGTACTTTTAAACTAATTCGTTATTAGCATCGCTAATAAGTGAATGGTTTTAACTTTAGACATAAAAATCGTCATCTGGGTAGAATACACTAATAAAGCGTGAAATACAAGAATACTTTAGATGTCTATACAGAGAAACCTACCTTTTCTTTAACAATTACAACTTGACATATAATTAAAAATATGTATTTATCTTTTACGCTGGTGTAAATTGTATAATCATATGTACCAAATCATTTTTTTTTTTTTTTTTTTTAAAGAGTGATGAATTTGTTTTTTTAACATTTTTTTAGGAAAAAGAAAACATAAAATTTTTTTTTTACCCCTAATAAATATTGACTATAATTGTACAAGTAGTTAAAGAGTAAAGAGATTGATAGCTAAAATTCAGTTTGCTATTGATTTATAATAAGATAAAATATTTTTTTAATGTTTTATCGAGCGATTCGCAGAATCATTATTATCTAAATAAATATTTGAATATTTCCTCTTTGAAATTTTGTTGGTATATATATGGCTGACAGTGTTGGGATATATCTGCCCCTCAGAATCATACGTACTTAAGTCCAAATATTATATTTTTCAGGTTGTTACATCATTGATTGTAGGATTTGATTCTACATTAAGGTATTTTAATAGAAAAGTTTCTTTGAAAAATCACCGTTACTATTTTTAAGGTGTTCACTGAAAAAAAAAAAAAATGAAATCTAGTTCAGACTAAATAAGGCTTTGATTCTAAAAGAATGCCTATTAATGCGTTAATCACATACATTTTTAATTATTTCAATATGTTTTGCTGGCAAATTAATGTGCTACCTCATCAGCAAAACATACTGACCATTGATATCAGTTTTTGCTCTACTAAAAAGTTACCCTAGTGTGACTTACACAAGCCTGGTTCTGAGGTACGGATCTCTTTAAAACAAATAGTCTTGACTGGAATACCGCAAATTATACCTACTGAAACAGACTGTGGGTCTAAAAAGTATTGGCACGCACAACTTTTCTTCGATTTCACAGAGGAAAAAAAAAACTTCAACTTTTTTATTTTATATAAAATCCAAAAAAGAAAATTGACAAAACGTAATCGTAAAGGTTTAATTTTTAAAAATGGTCTTTTACACAATCTAAAAGTATTGGCACACCATTTATTTAGTTTATATAAGTATAAACCAAGGTCTTTCATTAACTGGAAACCATTTAAATTTTTCTTTATAGCTATATACCGATATACCTTTGGCTTCTATAACATCGAATGAAAACAGATTTTGGGTCATATCATGTCCAATCCAACAGTGTAATTGCTTGAGAATTTTTCGAAGCGTCCATTCTTTCGTTTATTTTTTTATTGTGTGCTTGGGGTCATTGACTTGTTTGAAAATGTGAAATGATATCATTTGTGGTATTTTCTTAGGCACTCATATTATTACCATTAAAAGCAAAGTTGTCTGTACTGTTCCATGACATAAACCCCAAAACTTGGACACTTCTGCCTCCATGTTTAACAGTAAGCCTTAGGGTCAAACTTAAGTCTCGGTATTAAATTTTCACCTAACTTACTTTGAATTTTCTTTCAAATGGAAATATAACATGATTCCAGAATTCCAAGTCCTTGTAGACAAAGGTTTTATAATGTCTTCGAAGGAAAGAAAAAGAATTGATTTGTTTTAACTGGAGCTAATAGTGAGGAACCTTTTGAGAAAATTTTCAGCTGTGCTGGTAATATGATATGATAGAAAAAAAATGAAATTTATTTTTATGGTAAAATAAGGTTTGTTTGTTTTTTTGTAAAAAGTGAAAACTCATAATAAATTCAATATAACTATTATAAATTGTAATAAGAGTGAAATTTATATTTACAAAATGAAAGCACAATTTTCTGAAACCCCGTGCTCATGCAACAAACAATAGTGATGAGGGATTCTCGTTTTGCAAAACTCAAGAGCCGGATTGGTACCCTGAACGACAGTTAGATGGAGAGTGGAGTCTTTATGTTCATAAACTCCATATTTAGTTTTCATGATTAACCAGTATTTCACCAGTTTTCTTCCTAAGTCTACCGGAATGATTGGTTTCCTCTCTAATTTGACTATGACTGCCTCCTCATGAGTTAAGCAGGTGGAGAATAGCCGTTGGAAAGTTGTCTAGAAAAAAAAATTTAGCAGCACGCCTAGCACCCATTAAATTCTCCCTTACAGCTTTTATAGCTCGTTCCTTGTCGCTCCTGATCCAGGAATGCCTTTTGGCTTTTTTCTTAACCGTGTATATGGCGTGTTTAAAAACATAATACTTACTTTTTAAGGTTTTAATGTGGGCGACCTAAAAGGGTAATAATAATACCATGGTACAAGCACAATGAATGCTCAAATTACCACCCTCGCCATATTACGTTTATTGGCCAACGTTCGGCAAATTTCAGTACAAATAATTTACAGACTACGTACCTTAAATCCAAATAATGTGCAAAATAAATTGTATTATTAGTAAATGCGTTAATATCCTCCGATTGTTGTAAAATCATAATATATAGGTACATTCCAAAGTTTTTGTAACGACATAAAGATAAAGCAAATGACAACTCTGCAACTGAGGTCGATACCTGTGCACCCACAAGCGTTCTCACGAACTTGTGCTTCACTTAGAAATAAATGAATTTTGAAATATTAAGGGTGCCCATAGTACCCTCAGATGCCCATGATAGCACCCTTGGATCTATACGTGTTTACCCTCAATACATTTTTACACTCAAAATTTACTGTTTCATTTTTGCTTTGATTCCAGCTTATGAATTACAAACATCCGTTGCTTCAAAAATATGATTTTTAAGTGCTGATTTTTAAATATTGAAATGATATTGACTTAATATATCAGAACTTCTTTTTTAACGTCCTTATAATTAACATCTGAACAATATTTAATTTAATAAGCCAATTGAGATTTCAGAAAAAATGGGGTGTGCCAATACTTTAATGATCCACTGTAAGCAATAGTCATCTTGAAAAACTGGCTCTGCAACGATTTGAGAAAACAAAATGAGAGAAATGGATAGGAGAAATGTTATGTTGGAATCAAGATCTTTAATTACTCAATACAATTAGGCTAGCGGTACAATTTTCCACGGAGAGAAAGGCTCCACGTCTACATCAGCCATTATCTAATGAATCTACTACCTTCTAATTACTTTGTGGGCTATATATAAAATACTTTTTAGTTATATGAAATAATCAATTATAATTTTAAAAAGAAAATCTAATGTTTTCATCGTGAATTTATCAAAAAACTCAATTCTGATATTTATTTAAATAAGTAGGTGGTGATATCTTTATCTTGCAAGTGGTATTTAAAGCAAAACTTTTTCGCATATTCTACAGGCTTGCTAGATTTGCTCCTGCGCAGGCGCAAATCACGTTTGATATAAATAAAAAATGTACCATTAATATAAGGAATATTAATAACTAGCTAGGGTGCCCGGCTTTGCTTCGGTAGTTGTGTGGTTGTTTTAATAACAGAAAAACTTTAAAATTAAAGGAAATATAGAACAAAATTAGCACTTTCTTGAAACTTTTAACATGGCATCAATATTAAGATTCCATATCTGCAGAGTCCGCCCAAATAAGGAACCCTATGTTGTACCTTATAGGGGTTGAAAATGGTGAATGAACAATTAATTTTGCTGCAACTTTGTCGAGTCATGCATCGTTTTTGATGGTTTCTGTGCTTCTGAATTCTATAAGCCCATTCCAAGCAGTCAGCAGAAAATAAGTTTGTTTGTTTGTTTGGTTTGTTTGTTTGGTTTGGGAGGGCGTAAAACATCTAGGTCATCAACGCCCGTAATTTAATTATTCTAGTGCTAGTTCTGATGGGCCCACTGACCCGAGACAGGCAGGGAGCCCAGCGAGCGGCAGCCCCGGGCACCCAGGGGCAGGCCAAGGTCCAGGGGGCGTCCAAGTCCCACATGTCAGGCGGTGGCTTCATGCTATTCAGGACACGAGGACTGATCAGAGGATGTGGATAAAAACCATATTGGCCACCTGCTTATACACTAGTACATTCCACTAATGTTTACAATATATTATTTTATGGAAAAGTCCAAATCCTCTCAGGTCCTCGGAGCTAACGTGCTCTGTGGGACGAATGGCGTCCCCGCAGACCCCAGCGTCCGCCCCAGGGCGCCCAAGGCAACAACACCCACCCGGCGCCCCGCCGTCCCACGCCAGAGGGCTTTTTTTATCCTTATTGTCATGGAATATTTAAATTACTTTACGAATATAACTAGATAGCCTAAGGCAATGAAAGATATATGGTAAGTAAATGCTTGACACAAAAGAAAATTTAGCTAATTATTAGATGAAATTATGAATACTGAATACTATAGAAGACTGGCAGTTAGATATCGTTTATCAGTTTACTATTTATAAGGAAGTTTACAACACTTTCTATGATAAATTGGTCATTTTTTAGCGCCAGAGAAATATCGGGTGGTATTTTGAATTTATGTAATAATGGTTTGTAGTGGTAACACTCCTCAAAAATGTGTTTAATTGTTAGATCGGCAGAACACTTTTGGCATTTCGGCGGTGGTTCCTTAGTTATGAGGTGAATATGTGTTAGCCGTGTGTGACCAATTCTAAGGCGGGCAACAGCGACCTCCTCGCGACGTTTGCTGTTGTTAGATGTGGCCCATGCTCTTACATCTCTCTTAATTGATTTTAACTTAGAGGGTGGACTTTCATCCCACATTGCTTGCCATCTTCTACTAATGCATTCTTTAAGGGGACGAGCTAGCTCTGGGGGAGTTAGGATGGCTGTTCCCCTACCTGGGAGTGTTAGCGCATCTTTTGCAGCTTTATCGGCCATTTCGTTCCCGATAATTCCTATGTGTCCAGGAGCCCAGATGAAGTGAACGGTTTTATTTATCTGTTCGAGCATTGTTAAGTAATTATGAATCCGCTGAACGATGGGGTGGTTTGAATACATGTCATTTAATCCTTGGAGGGCGCTGATTGAATCGGAAATTATAGCAATGTTGTCTGTACTTATGTTTGTCATTGAAAAATATAGGGCTGAGGCTATAGCGGTTAATTCGGCTGAGTAGATGTTACAGAGATGATGCAGTTTTTTCTTGTGGGTTGAGTGCGGTGTAATGAAAGCGGATCCTGTTGACTCGTCTGATTTCGAGCCATCTGTGTATATTGCTGTATGAACGGGTAATGTACTAATCAGTTTTTGGAATGCTTCTTGGTATTTTGAGGGATTTGTATTCTGTTTTCGGAGTTTAGACAGCTGGAGGTATATTTTAGGAGGGGTGTAGGTCCACGGAGGTATGGATGTCTCAGGGATATTTACGGTAATATGTTTTAGTTTGGCTGTTGCAAATGAAATTCTTTCGGCTAAGGGTAAAGTTGCATTTGTCTTCTGGAGGAATTGTCTAGAGAATTTGGGTTTGAAAATGTACCTGTATGTTGGGTGTTTAGGTTGTAGGAATATTCGGGATATATAATTTACTGCTAATTTCTGTCTCCGGAATAACAAGGGTGGATTTCCCGACTCTGCGCAGAGACTTAGGATAGGGCTTGTTCTAAAGGCACCGGTAGCTAAGCGGATTCCGGCATTATGAACCGTATCCAGTTTGGCTAGGTTCTGAAGGCGGGCTGAGCCGTATACGAAACATCCGTAGTCGAGCTTCGAGCAGATTAACGCATTATATATTTTTAACATCGTTGACCTATCTGCTCCCCAGGTTGTTTTGCCAAGGACCTTTAAAATATTTGTTTTAGCTAGGCATTTTTCCCTAAGGGATTTAATGTGGAGGCTCCATGATAACCGTCTATCGAATGTTAAACCTAAAAATCTACACGAATCAACATACGGTAAGGGTGTTTCTCCGAGAGAGAGTTCGGGTGAGGGCGAAGGGTGTCTTCTTCGGCTAAAGAGAACGCATTTTGTTTTTTCCGTGGAGAAGGCGAGACCTGAAGTGTTCGACCAGGATTGTAGTCGATTGAGGGCTTCTTGCAGATTTCGTTGTATTGTGTCTACATCGTTTGCGCGGAACATTATGGCCAAATCATCGACGTAGAGCATCGTCTTTATTCCTCTTGGTAAGTTCCGTCCTAGGTCGCTTATGGCCAGAGCAAACAGTGTTGTGCTTAGAACACATCCCTGTGGCACTCCAATATGTTGCTCGAAATATTCAGAGGTATTGTTACCTATTCGGACTAAAGATTTTCTATATGACAGAAATTGTTTAATAAACGTAAAGAGATTGCCAGTAATTTTTAGGGAGACCAGTTTTTTAATGAGATGGCTTCTATTTATTCGGTCAAATGCTTTTGTCATATCGAAAAATACAGCCACCGCTTCTTGCTTTTCAATGAAGGCATATTGTAGTTCGGCTTCTAGTTGTACTAAGTGGTCAATAGTCGATCTCCCTTTTCGGAAGCCACATTGAAAGTTTTGGAGGAGATCATTCATTTCAAGGAACCACATTAGGCGTTTGTTAACCATACGTTCTATGACCTTGCATAAGCAGCTTGTTAAGAATATTGGGCGGTAGCTGCTTGCTTGGCGTTTGTCTTTGCCTTTTTTCAGAATTGGCACTATTTCAGATATTCGCCAGATATCGGGGAATTCGCCGGTTTGCCATAAATGGTTGTAAAAATTCAGGAGCCAGTTTAGACAGTTCTGCGGGAGATGCTGTATCATTGCATAGTGGATCTCGTCCGGGCCGGGTGATGATCCTTTGAGATTTCGAAGGGTAGTTTTGAGTTCCCACATAGAAAATGGACGGTTGTAGGCGTTGTTGGAGTTTTCGGATTGATCGTATCTAGTATTAATTTCGGAATTTATCTGTTTTGTAAAATTTGATTGTGTGGGGGGTGATTTAAAGATTTCTGCATAGTATTCAGCGAATATTTTAGCTACTATTTCTTGGTCGTCTGTTAATTTGCCGTCACAAATTAAGGTGTATCTAGTCGAAGAATAATTTTTATGAATTTTCCTTATTTTATTCCATACAATGTTAGTTGGGGTAGATGAGTTAATAGTTCCGACAAATTGTTTCCAGGTATCAGATTTATTATTATTTATAATCCGTCTGCAAAGGGCTCTTTGTTTTTTATATTCGATTAAATTTTTTAAAGTGCTATTTTTTTGGAAATTTCTATAGGCTCTCCTACGGTTTTTTATGGCTGCTTTGCATTGTTCGTTAAACCAGGGTACAGGGGTTCTTTTCATACTGCTTTTTGTTTTAGGTATGGCTGATTCCGCGGCTTGATTTATGATATTGGTGATTAGATTACAACCTGCGTCGACACTTAGGTCGGAGGGGTGAGTTTCAGGTGGCTTAGCGAGTGACGAGAATAGTTCCCAATCTGACTTTTCAATGATCCACTTTGGCTTCCTTGTTATGTTGTTGTTCAGATTTTCGAATTTAATACGGATCGGGAAATGGTCGCTGGCATAAGGTTCGGGTAAGACAGTCCATTCGATAGTATTGTATAGTGAGGGGCTACATATGGAGATATCTATAGATGAATAAGTGCCATACGTTGAACTTAAAAAAGTTTTTTCACCTGTATTGAGAAGCAGGGTATTTGATAGATCGATGAATTCTTCTATGACCCTACCTCTTGCATTTAGATTTGTAGAGCCCCACATTGGACTATGGCCGTTCAGGTCCCCGAGGAATAAGACTGGTTGGGGTAGTTTATTGTAGATATGTAAAAGGTTTTCAGTTTGTATAAGTCGGTCCTGTGGTAGATAAATATTGCAAATCGAAAATGTAAATCCGAGGTGTACTGTAACGGCGACGATTTGGAGGTTTGAGTCTATGTCTATTCTTTGTGAAAATACGGATTTGTTGACGGCTATCAATACCCCTCGATATCCATGGCTATCGCTAGGGCTATCGGTACGATAGATATCAAAATCTTTTAACGATACGTGGTCCTTGGTCTTAAGATGGGTTTCCTGTAGGCACAAACAAAATGGATTTTCCTCTTTTATTAATAATTTTAGTTCATTAAAATGTGTTTTCCAACCATTACAATTCCACTGTATGAGCGTCATGGGTGGCAGTAGGGGTTATGTATTTTATTGATATTGGTTGTTGAGGTTTAATTTTTTCATTTTGAAAAATAAAAGAGAAAATGATACCAGAGTAAGATGAGTGATTAGAGGTATATTTGTATTCATGTTTCCGCATAAATGTATAGGAGCATAAGCACACACACACGCTCATGCTTACACCCACGCATACCATTACAACTACACTTTCACACATATACGTCCATATACAATTATGTATACAGGGAAATATATCTGCATCATCATATCTGATAGTAGAAAATAGATCTATGAGGCAGTGAAGTCGGACCAGATTTAAAACTGTTTTATTTTTAAATAATTTGGTGCTAGGCCATGCACAGCTCCTCAAAATAAAAAGTTTTTGGGTTTTGAATGATCTGGAGTTTAAAAAACCAACAATGAATGTCGGAGATACGATCAGGATTAAATATTCTAGGTGACGAATGTAGTTGTTTATGGAGATACATAGATGCATAAGGTAGTGCTCTGAAAGGTTGCATTTGAATACAGAGAAATATCTAATCATTTTCACTTGGTAAAAATCTATATAACTATCGGCACAAAAAAATATACACATACATTCATTTATATACAAACAAGCATATACTATCGTACATATACGTATATATGCATATTTAATAAATAATAAATAAAGAATATCAGGAATTTTATTTTTAGGTAGTTCGTTGTTAGAACAACACCACTGTGATTCATAATTGTATTCAGAATTAAGCAGATCTAGAGATATATAAAGCAATTTGTTGGCAGAATATAGACAGCTAAGGTAATGGTCTGCGAAAGTTTGTGTATATGTAAAAAAATAATTAGAAACTCGTATAGTGTTAGCAATGTTTAAGCACATAAAAAAGTAATTGCAAATAGTTATAAAAAAATAGAGTATAACAGATGAAGAGAATAAATTATAAAAAATAAAGTAATGATTGTAAATAAACAGAGGTAGTAGGAAAGAGTAATTGTTTATAACAGCGATTAGAAGTGGCTTGTATACGTTTATCGCTAGGACTAGTATTGAGATATTATTATTGTTGACAGTGTGTTCGTTATAACGGTGTCTGTTTGTTATTAGCTGATTATGGACATTTAAATAAGTATATGTAAATGAGTTTGGGCAACGATTGATATTAATAAAAATTATTATGCAATTGAAATTGTTCTCATAGGCATCGGGTATATCGTAATATGTTTTTGTGATCATCATGTTTTTTTAGTTTTTCTGTTGCCCGATTTTTTATTACTGACGAGAGTAAACTCTCCTTCTGAGTCTATATCTGGCTCTTGGGTGTCCATAGAGTCAGATACGATTAACTTATTGTCAACCGAGGGAGCGGTGCCTTCGGCTGACGGAGGTGGTGGGGGGTGAGGAGAGGCCAGCCTGGCCGCCGATCTCGACCGCGAGGCTCGAGCTGGCTTAGGAGTAGGAGTAGGGGGAGGTAGGAGGGGGGGAGTTTGGGATGTAGAGGGGAGTGGGTCGGAGGGGGTAAGGGGGGCAAGCGGGGGAGAGGGGGGTAGGAAAGGGAGGCTAGTGTTGTTGTTAGTTAAAATTTTTTTATCATTAGTGTTTTCTCCAAAATTAAATATTGTATTCGTCTGGATACCTATATCTTTTTTTTCAGTTATTTTTGTTTTTTGTTTTACGATTTCTGAGAAAGATTTATTAAACTGTGACGGGTTTTGTTCTTTATATATTCTCTTTGCTTCGTTTAACGGTATTTTATTTATTGTTTGAATTGTTTTAATTTCTTTATGGATAACGAAAACAGGGCAAGAACGATCTAAAGCGTTGTGTGGCCCCTCACAATTTGCACATTTAGCTGGCAGGTTGCATCTTGTGTTTTCACCATGTTTTTCTCCACCGCATTGAATGCATTTGGCTTTTTGTTTACACACATTAGTGGGGTGCGCAAATCCTAAACAGTTGAAGCAGCGCATGGGATTTGGGATGTATTGCTGGACTTTAACTGTTAAGAATCCTATATTTATTTTTTCTGGTATTTTTGGTGTGGGAAATGTAATTATATATGTATTTGTCAGTATTTCGTTGCCATTTCTTTTTATTTTAATGCGAGTTATATCGTGAATGATGCCGGAGAGTTCGTTTTTGATTTCGTCTATTTCAAGGAACTGTAGGTCCTGGCATCTAATTACACCTTTACTATAATTTAATGTATTGTGTGGGGTTACTTCTACACCAAATTGACCCGCGAAATTTTGGCATTTTAGCAGTTTTTCTGATTGTTTTCCATGTTTAGCTTCGATTAGTAAACAACCGTTTTTTAATTTTTTAATATTATTTAATTCTCCTACAAGGCCAGTTAGGAATTTATTAATTAGAAAAGGAGATACTTTTTGAAAGTTCTCTTCGTCGGTTCTTTGGACAACTAAAAAAGTGGGGGCAGTGTGTTTTTGGGTCACATTTTCGGAATCGTCTGGCAATGGCTTTAGACGAACCCGAAGCCGTTTTCTTTTAACTTTCGGGCTACTTAGATCTATGGGATCTCCCATATTTAAAATCAAGAAAAGTAAAGTAGAACGATATTAAGAGAAGAAAAAAAAAAAAAAAAAAATAAAAATAAAATAAAGAAATTATAAAAGGTGCTTCTTCACAAAGAGAAAAATAAAATAATATAATTACAATTATTAAAAGATAAAAAGAAAATAATAATTATAGATATAGTTATTTCAGTCTTATCTGAACAGCAAGGAGAGCTGAGTAGGGACACGTCTTCTCTCTTCTGATCCTGAACACTGACTGATGCAGAAAATAAGTTATTAGATTCTGGTTGAAAAATCTATTAGTTAAAAAACTATATTTCGATTACAACTTAAACGCCGACTACTGTGATGGTCCTATTAGATCCAGAAGTTTAGAAACTACCGAAGATTCATATAAACTTTTTTTTTTTAAGACCTTTCTTCCAGTTCAATCTCCCTTAAGATATCCCCCCCGTAATTTGGCCGGACACTGCACCTACTATTACAAAGTGAAAACCAAAATATCAAGAGGGCACAATTTTTTCATCATATTTCTTTTTATCCTGAACTATGAGGGGTGATAAAATCTTATTGAAAAAATGCTGTAATTGGAGTTAGTCACTTTGTCAACTGGAATGCTCATCATACATAGTAATAAAATCATTTTTCATAATTACATGCAATAAGAACACTTCAAACATTTTATTTTCGATTTATAATCAGTCAATTCAGCTCTCCTTTTTTTGTTATATGTCTGTTTTTATTCGCTCACTGTACTACCCAAAAATGTTCACTCATATTGCATTAAATTTACTTAAGTAGGTATATATTATATATTGATTAAATATAATGTGTTAATCAATTAACCTTCTTATGAGAAAATTAATTTTGTAAGGTATCCAGACGGTTTTCTAATTGATATGTAAAATCATTATTTTATTTTAAAGAAAAGGTGAAACTAATTATTTTCGCTTGATTTTTTAGTAATTTAAAAAGAACAGCTGAACAAATACATAACCTTTACAAATTGAACGGAATGAATGAACAATAAACATCGAGTGAAACGCACCCTAGCGCTTCCTGGTAGGCTGGAGCTCGAACTAAATTTTTCATTCATAAACTCGTATCTCAATCTCAGGGAGGCTAATTACATGGTGCGAGAGGCTTAAAATTCCAGTCCTTTTATCTTCAATTTTACACCCTTAAGAGAAAAACAGAAACCTTCTTCTCCGTTAGGGGTCATATAGAAACACGCTGACATTACTTCCTTAATCCCACGTGGAGTCGTTTTTGTGCCTTTTCGGCACGCACATTGTACACTTTGCTTTATAATATATATTGATTAAGAAATTCTTATTCTATTTCATTTCATTTTTTTCAAATTGGATGAATAATCTGAAATAAATAAACAATCTAATAAGAAACAGATAAATTATATAAATTAAATCAATGGAAGTAAAATAAAATTGAAACAGAATAAAACTTTCTATTTTTTTCTATTTATTGGAATGCGGTAGCTGTGTGGCCATACTTGAAAGTGAGTTAATCACAGATCTCTTTCTCAACACTCAAGCGCTCCGAATTTCAAAACTGATGCAAATGTAGCAATCAATGAGAGGAATGCCAAATTTATAAATGAATGGAAGATAGTACAAACCCCTTTTCGTGCAACTATTACATACTAGACAACAACGTCCATGTAAAAAGTAGTTTTAATACAACTTTTGTTATAATGTAACATAAAAAATACACAAAATATATGGTTTGGAATAGTTCTGAAATTGTTATTGGTACGAACTAACAGTTTGAACTAATTTTCATAGTACATGTTTGTGACTGCGATGTTGGAGTACCATCTACGCTGCCTCAGAATCTTCGAGGTTTACGAGTAAATATAAGGAGCGATGATCTGGAGAGTTAATCTTGTTCTGAAGCTCAAGTCATATGGTCATTTCTGTTTTAAAAAGTGATAATTTTGGAACCTGTTTAAATATGTGTGTTTTTATAATTTGGAATATTATAATTAAAAATTCTTATTTTCGTCCAATAGAAATTTTTTAACCGACATAAGTGTTACAATATTTTATTACTTCAAAAATGTTTGAACTTCGTTCCTTGCTCTTGTCATAAGGTATGAGGTTGATAACATTGGCATTGAGATAGCTTGAAACCTATGGGCATCATTCAATGAAGGCTGACTCCTTAAAGATGCTGAATGAGAGATACCCCTCTTTAATTTCATGTATCAGAATATATCCCGATGTATCAGTTGCAGGGACAACCAAAGCAGAAGATTAGCAGCTCCAAAAAGAACAAACAATTTTTTGGTTAACATGGCTTTCACATTTTATGATGGGAAAAAAGTAGCCTTCGCTTCAAGACAAAGTGTGGGGCAAGACGCAACTTACCGTACCTCTCCCGAATAGGTTCTAAGAACATTCCCAGGTTCGGCTACCCTCCAACCTAACAGAATGGTGAAGTCATACGGTGCCTAGATGTTTAAGATTGCCTGTCTGTCGTTCTAGTATTTTATCATTATTATTAGTATTTTAGAATTATCGTGGGTATAGCCCAAAGCTCATTCATTGTTGTTAACCGTTAATATCAAAATCGTCGGTGTCAAAGTGAAACTGCATACATTCTTTTTACTATAGTTATTAAAGAATTCGTCATTAATATTTTCTTACCTATATAGATATTCAGTTATTTTAAGATATTTATGTTTATTACGAATCTTTCTCTTTACCTCATTACGAAAAGTTTCGGTTTTTCAGAACAGTGCGATTACGCGGTTATCACTGACTCCGACAAGTGTGTAATTTATTGTTATCCCTATTAAATATTCACTAATTGGTCATCTTACGACCATGAAATATTAATATGAAAATACTTATGTTAGTATAGGTGAATTACACAGGGTCAACAACACAATGACCCTTTTATACAATTATAATAATTATTAATAATTTTTATTTAATTAAAAAATGAATAAAAGCAAAAAAAAAAAGAAAAGTTAAAAGACAAAGTATTATGGAGCTTATTCAAAATGTAGATTTAAGGTCCGTGTCATTTCTCGGTTCAAATAACCATAATTCCCAGACTTTTTTTTTAACTTTTGTTTCTTAATTAGAGATGCGAAATTACGCTCATAAAAAAAAATCAACAAAAGACTGAGGAGAGTAAAACAATAACGAAGGGAATCGGTGAGGACAAAGATAAAAAAGAAAAATATACATGCCCTCATTTCTCATTGTTGCTTGGAAAAATGATAAAGTAAATTAAATATTCCACCGGCGTTTTAAGATAAAATGAGAAATAATTTTGAACAATGAGGTCCAACATGTTAAAGGAATAAAGGCATCTCAATTGAAGAATTTCACAATTTATTATTTAATGTATAGGTACAATAAGTTTGTTATAGAATTCACAGGTAATAGTTCATTCCATAAATGAAATGTGTTTTAATGTAATAATAATAATATTTCATTAAAAATAAAGAGGGGGAATTTAAAGATCAGTTCTACAGTATATTGATGAACGGTTAACCTGTCAAATTCTCAAATTATAGCATCATCTGTAAACCAATCAAAAATCCTAAATAGGGACACCGAATCACCATATAAAAGTTGAACAAACATCAATCATCATCAAACCTGATTATGATTCCTGTTATGTTGGTGACAAAAAGTTTGGTTATCGGATAAAAAAAGGTCAATGTGATGCTGTGATATTATGACCTATTTTGAAGCTATAATAAAACCTTATCTAATAAAATATTGTTCCTGTTAACACAAATAATTACTTTTAACAATAACAAACATTCCCTATCGTTGTTGTTTATACTTTTAAGTTTTTGTTTTTTTTCTTAGTATTTTATATATATATATACATATATATATATATATATATATATGTATGTATATACACATACGTATGTGTGTGTGTGTAATTATAAAATAAAATGCTTTTATCCAGAAGGGTAATCTCAAATTGAACTAAAAATTTTCAGTTTCCTGAAAATTAGCTTGGTCGGTTCTACCCCAGGGTATCTAATGACTATAATTTTGCCACTTCTTCAAGAAAGGTTGGCAATTCATTAAAATGTAGATGTATCTTTGATTAAAAAAAAAAATTGATGTATCTTAAAATTAAAAAAAAAATGCTTCCTAAAATAAGGGCCAACATGTCATTGGCCAATGTATTCCTTATTGTCAACATACTTACGTACAGAAAATATAATGTAAACCTCTACCATTAAGTTTTAGCAATAATAAAATAATTCTTTAGTCACTTAAACATAAAACATATCTGGGATGTTAATCATGAGAAATGTTTAAGATGTACTTATTTATTCAGAGGTCAAAGATTATTTTTAAATGTGGAACCACTATCGTAAGCACAAAGTAGTAATGTGACAACAAACACAATTTTCATTTTTAATAACAACTTTTGTTGTAGAGTATCGGACTGATAATAATAAAATCAACATGTATCAATCGTATGTATTGTTTTTATCTTCTAACATCTGCTATAAAATTTACTTCTTTAGTTTCATAGAATTTACGAAATCGATGACAGAGGTAACTTGAGCATCAAGCCGGGAACCGAAGAAAATAATGCCTCAGCTCAATCGTAGGTTTCCAAGCACACTTCTAAGGTTTCTTCCTCGTCCATTCGAAAACTTTCGTTCATCACCTGATCATGCCAATAAATTTCTAGGATTACATATAAAACTATTCAATAAGTACTATACTTCTGCCCGAACGCAAGCGTTCATCAGTGTTCATAGAAATTGTCGAAGCTCTCGAGGCCTGGGGGACAAGAAGTTGAACGTCAGGTTGTGGGCTAGTTAATTCAGTTTGGCACTTGGGGGCTCGAAACTTATAATAGATGGTTTCCTGCCCCTATTGGGGGACATTATGTGCAAGTATTAAACTTTAATGTTCAATGGAAAAATCCATCTTTTTGTATTGTGATTGAAATAGATAAAAAAAACTTATTGATCTCCGTAAACAGTGCAATGATTAAAAACTAATATAAAAAATTGAAACTTTTTGTCGTATCCATTGCTATTCACAGGCAGCTCTCTAGATCGATTCAAACATCTAATACTATTGAATTAATTCTTTATATAAATAATAACTTATACAATTATAGATTTTATACCATTGTAGTAATATTTGATTTATCAAAATTTATTCATCTGCATCGACAGACCGAATAACGAGGTCGATATCCTTATGAAATACAGAAATCAATGAAGAAATAAACTCTTAAACGGTTGTTTCAAGTCAACATAACTTCATTCATGTCACATCAATGAAAAGATTTCGCATTTTACTAATATGCGTCTCTTTCATAACATTTTCTTGGTGTAGACTGAGTTAGTACGTTAGTAGTTCGTCTTACCACGCAGCAGGATAGCCTGGGTTTTGCTGCAGCCATCTTCTAGCTCCAACAAGAATGGCGCAACGTTCGGCTTCTTTCAGCATAACTCTGTTATTGGCTGCCGCCACGATTGCCAAATCATCGGCATCGGCGATCGTAGATTCCATATGTCCCATGGTGGCACAGATCTGCTCCAGTAGGATACATGGTGGTTCGTATGCATCAGCTTCATTATCTTGGGATGGGTTTTGCCTGGGGTATTTTACCTGCAAAAAATCTTCGCTGATTCTTCTGGGTAGGTGTCCTGGGTATTTCCATGTTTACGAGCCGCTACCATCTCGTGGCATTGGTTTGACAAGGTTCTAACTGCTCAAGAGTAACTTCTGAGAAAAACAAGTTTGAATTTTCCTTTTGCAATAATTTATTTATTTATTAATGAATTTGTTTTTTATGCTTTCTGAGGGCTTACTACTACTTTATAAATCAGAATAAGAGGAAACATAGCATTTTAGTTTGTCACTTAGTATGTATACAGACTATGTACTTTTGCAGTTAGAACCTTGTTACTCCCAGCTTTGATCAACTTGAGGTTTTTGACAAGGTTCTAACTGCACATTCAACCATGTCAAATTGAAAACGCTAGTAAAAATCAGGCTTAGAGGGAAAATGACATAGTTTATTTTGTGAAAATTTACAAGATTAAACAAATAAACAACTTTTTATACCTAACTTTCAAGTTTTACATGAGTTTAATAATATTTGTCTTTGTTGATGATGAGTTGTTCAATTGTCTTTGCTCAAAAAGTCTGAGAATTTCTGCTTTCTAGTTCAAGATGACATTGTAGAACTCTCGATCCTGAAGGGGCATGTAAGGATAAGCACTTTTAATGTTTTTTTTCTTAAGGTCCGGCATTAGGGTGGTACATCGAAGAATGTTTGGACGTACTTCAAAAACAGAGAGACGTGAAGGCTCAGTTTGCTGCTTCTTGGACTTCTTCGACTTATTGCGCTGTTTTGGAGTTTCCATGAATTTAATATTTGCAGCGTTGTAGGGCTCTTATTCATCTTGACTCGTTTTGCATAAAATCTCCCCAAATGCTTGTGTATGTTGAATTATGGATACTTTTGTATAAGGCACTGCATTGTAGTTTCTTAGTTTCAGAGAAGTTTTTAAAGTCAGAAGCTCTCATTTGAATGATTTTATATGGATATTGACGATTTATGCCTTTCAACAGTCTTATTAGACCTAACGGTGAATAAAATTCGATTTTGTTCATTGCCTTTTCAATTTGTGAATGTACACCATCAACCTCTTGCACACAACAATGTCCTGGCAATGAGTATTTCATTGTCACTGATTTTATTTCAGGGTGGTCCCTCAAAAAGTCTAGTATAGCGTTTGACATTATTGAGTTCCTTTTCTGGGGAACACACGAGTCTGACCAAGTAATGAGCTCTCTAAGGTATGTCATTTTCTTTCGCGACAACTTCTAAAATTCTTCGCAGGGCACTTCCAATGTCATTTCTGGATCTACCTCTTAACGTGTCATTCCAAAGAGCACAATAAACTCTTTTAGTCACACTGTAATATGCTGTTAAGTTGAAACAGGTCAATTTTCTTAAATAGAATAGTGAGCTGATTTCTGCATGTGAGGTCAATATAACATTCTCTAGGTCAAACAACAATACTGGTAAGTTTTTTCCTCTTTTTCTTTCTTTCGGGATTCCCTCATTACATTTTTCAGACTAATGTGCCATTCCTAGTAAGCTTTCATATTTTCAGTCAGAGTTTCTGTTTGTTTGGATGTTTTATACATTTCACAAAAATCGCATCGCAGTTCAGTGTTGAAAATCTTTCTGTATTGAGAGTCCTTTACTGGATGGACTCCTTCTTCGGAACACTGTTCTTTCTTCTTCTTCTTCTACCGGCTCAACAGGCGCATGAAGCTGCCCTTGGCCTGCTCAACAGCTGCCAACCATTCGTCTCTATCTCTCGCAAGCGTGACCGGAATCTTCAGTTGACGAAGATCCTGCCCTACCGCATCCTTCCATCGGCCCTTCTGCCTTCCCTGTCGGCGCACACCATTCGGCACATTTCTGTACAGCCTGCTGACCACACGCTCATCACTCATCCTTAGTACATGACCAAGCCATTTAAGCCTTTGTATCCTTATATATGATGAGATATTTAGGTCGTTATATAGCTGGAACAATTCACAGTTTTTCCTTCGTCGCCACTGACCATTTTCGCGTACTGCACCTAGTACTCTCCTCAGAATTCCTCTCTCAAACCTATCCAGCAGGTTCTCACTCTTCTTGTTGAGGGTCCAGGTTTCAGCGCCATATGTAACCACTGGCCTTATAAGCGTCTTGTATAGCGTGAATTTGGTGGTTCGGCTAACAAGCTTGCTTTTTATTAGCTTTGAGATGGCAAAATACGCTCTATAAAATACACTGTTCTTTATAGAGTTCAATCATTTTCCTTAAATGTGCACCTCACGAGTGTAGAACACACCAAACGTCCCCCAAACAAGAGATCAAAATAACAACTGTTTACATTAGAATCACAATTATAACAGGTGTGTTGCAGATGTCAAAGTGATGCTCAAAAATGTTTTTCTTGCAGTTAGAACCTTGTCACTTTAGTAATTTGTTTTTTTACAATAGTACTACCGTAAAATTAATACAGAATATAGTAAACTATATTATATGTAAAATAAAAGAATAAGCTCAATTCTGCCAAAAATGTCAGTTAGAACCTTGTCAAACCAATGCCACGATCTGTAAGAAGAGCACTGGGCAAGCTAAGTCACTTCTCATGCTTACACACAGAATTTTCTATTCTGCAAGAAATTATTTCCTTTTCTTTTCCAGGTCTGTACGATTTCTAACATCCATTCCCTCCACATTGTGCCATACGCCTTTTTAAGATCCACGAATATCTATTACCTGCGGATGCTCCTATCAAGAGAAAGTATCTGTTTCCTGTTTCCTGTAGCATTAAAATTTGACCTGTCGTGGAAATATACTGTCGAAACCAAAATGATAGTCTGAATAATCCTTTTGTTTCTATTATATTGATCAACCTTCGTATTAACCATTTCTCCCGAATTTTTGATAAACATGAACAAAGAGAAATAGTTAAAAACTTTCAGTTGATTGCTGATTGCTGTTCACTTTTCGGGGGGACTAAATTGGTTCTCCAAGAGTCAGAGAAATCGCCACTATTCAACAGCTTATTGCAAAGTTTCAGTTTAATGGCTCATATCTGAAATTTATGAGAAGGCCTGGTAATTGAATTGTCATCACTTGCTTTATTTAAACCACGTTACCTTTAACTTGTTTTTTTTTCTTTAAATATAATTTATATTGAATAATCAGCAGGTTCGTGCACAGATGCAGAGAGAAGACTCCCAGGTGCTACGCCGAGGAAGATCGAGTTCTCGCAGGTACCCCCAGCCACTGCAGGGTTCCAGCTCCAGGGCAGCCCCAACTTCAACCCCTACCTCCACATCAAGAACTTCCTAAGGTTCGTCCAGCCGCACCCCCTGCCCTTGGGTAAGTATAAGCTCCTATAAGCTCCACTCTTCATTTAGGACACTTTAGCCAGTAATCGGATTTTCTACCACTTCTAACATTAACTGGATGCGACCTTTTAAAGGCCCTACCAACCGTAAATATATTGAATTAGGCCTCTATGTTAAACTAATTTATAGAATTATGTAGTCCGCTGACTTATATCATTAAAAAAACTTTCTGTAAAAGTCAAATTAAGCAGGAATAAAACTACTTTTATACTTTGAGGGCAGTATAATATGCTATGGCTAAAAATAAATTTAATACTTTCAAACTAGGCTATGAACCTTTCAGGGAGTTCGTGGAGCAAATAAAATTAGTTCGTTGAAGCTCTTCCAAATGGTCTAAGTCCCTTGCGATCAATGATTGCTCATCATTGAAACCAAACGTAAAACTATTTTAGTTTTACTATAATAGCATCTATAATTATCGATAATAATTAAATAAGAGGCCCATTATCGAAAATAAATAACTCTTAATACTACAACTGGAAGAATAAGAAATTTAGTTTTGAAGTACCTAAAGCAAAAAAAAAAAAAAAAAATATCCCAATCACCTAATTATTACATGCAATGGAAATAGTATAATAAAAAGACAGCAGAAAAGGGAGAATAGGAAGATGTTACATTGTATCAGAAAAGTACAATGGAAAAACTTGTAAAGTACTTTTTGTACTTTATTTTAGAAACGTCATATAGCCTATTGCTATTATTATTTTTTGTTGAGTCAAATTATTACTAAATACTTATTTTAGCCATTTTAAATATTTTTAAAAAAAGAACTTGAAAAAATAAAATGAAATTGAAAAACTTCATTCCATTTTGAAAGTGGACGCCTCAAAGAAAAGTTTGTAGTTTTTAATTTAATTTCCGAAATTAATTATCACCCTAGTCGGTGAAATAATTTTCATCGAAGAACAAATTTTTTAAAAGCCAGGTTTACTAGCCAGGCTACCTAGGTTACTCAAGGAATATTTCTATATCCGCAATACTCATATATTTATCATTAAAACCTAAAATCATAAAATATCCATTTTATCAAGTAAGAACCAATTTTGTATGGTGCGGATGTTGTAATAACGTGGATGTAAATACCAGGATTATATATTTACTACCAAAATCGAAAATTTCTGTTAAGTAATAAACTATAGCATAACTTATTGTAACTTTATCGTTTTCCGGCTAAATCCATCAAAATTATGATGTCAATAGTATTAAAAGACATGAATTTGAAAAAAAAAATTGTTTTATTCTACAATTTACTTAATACTGCAGAACGAATTGTTTGATGTAATGCCAATAAAGGGTACGAGAATTTGACATATTGGTATTTTCTATAACACATTTGAAGTCTGACCACTATCATAATTTGACTCATATTTTATTTCTGTAATACTAAAAGCTTCTAAGCCTTCTTTTTCCAAAGATACAGATGTCCGGAAGCCCTTTCTTACTACGATTATTGCCATAAGAGCCATAACATAACCAAAAAGCATTATGGCGGACGCCAAATAAAAGAAATTATTTGGCAAAAAGATGCAAAACAACATTATTCTACTTACATGTTGAATTTAATTTCATGGTCAAATTTTGTACAAGGGCTCTTTCATTCACGTCCCGTTGAAACCTTGGAGGGTATGACGAATGGCCGCTTAAGAATCTAATACTGGCCTGTTGTTTGAGAATCACCCTGATATTCAAACATCGATAAAGGTATAATAAAGGTACGTGATAAAGGTAGGTACATAACATCTAATGATTTGAAATGACCCCCTGTTGGTAAATATTATTAAGTTACTGTCTCAGCTTGCCTCGAAAATCGATTAAAGGGTGGATTTTATCCATTAAACTAGCACTTCGTTTTTCGAGCAACTAGCAATAATAACCTTTCGATATAATAACCTAACTAGCAATAACCTTTCGAGCAAGTAGCATTTTGTATAAAGGGTGTAACAATAGAATTTTCACTGACTCATTGGAACGATAACTCTATCAATGATTATCCATTTCCATGATTGTCTTAATGGGTCCCCATTAGTCCTAAAAGCTTCAATAGACATTTATAATCAGCTTTCTCCCAATCATCCGATTATTCATTAACTGGATGAACTATCTTTGCCTAACCCCGAAGGGTTTTGGAAGTTTGGTAACTACTCTGCGAATGGCAGTACTGAACTTGCGAATAGCAAATAATGAAGGAACGTCGAGTGATTAGGCAACCATGAATAAATATAACTGAAAAAATGTATTATTAAATAGATGTATGTTAATCTCTGATAAGTAATCAATTCATAACTAAAAACGTTTGTTTTAATAGTATTTTTTCGGTATTTTTTCCAGAAATGTTACAACTGTACATGCAAGGAAACGCTTCTACAAGTGATTTGATAAAGAAGGTAAATATTAGTATTTCAGATGATTTACTTAAATCACATTTTAGGTTAGAATTTATATGCTAAAACGGAAGCGCGCATAAGAAAAAAGTGGAATTGTTTCTTTTCTAATTTGACAAGAATAAATTGAAAATTTGGTAAACTATTGCCTTTTGTTTCTGGAATATAACTATATATAGTTATATTGCAGTTATTAGTTATAACATATAACTAAGCGTTTAGTACATTGTTACATATTTGTTTATTTATCTATTTTCACCTGAAGAGTTCACTCTCAAAATGAATAATTCGATTTGATCAAAATATAATATTTTTTAAATATAATAAAAATTTAACTGTGGGTTCGAAAAATGGAGAATCAAAATTAATTCCACCAAATCAAGTCACGTCAGTTTTCTTTACGAAAATCTACTTGCCAACCAGTGACAATTAACAACAACCCAATGCCTTTCAAGAATTTCGTACGATACCTCGGAATGTACTTAGGCTAACTTGGAATATGCATAACAAATTTAAAAAACTAGAACAGAAGAGACTGTACAAGCAGCTTTCACATCTCCTGGACTACGGATCATCACTCACATTAAGAAACAAACGACTAATTAAGACTACTATTTTAAGAACTATTTGGTATTAAAATTCACAATCCAAAATTCATAGAATAATCACAAATGCACCTTGGTTTATTTCAAATCATGCAATGCACAATGACATGAACATACCGACATTAAAATCTTACATACAAGGCAAATACATTTCTCTCTTCAACGCTACATCACCCTAATCCACTCAATCATTCTCTTTCCTCTTCCCTGTTACCTGGTCAGCCTCGATGTCGACTGAAACGACAGTGGCCAAGAGAGCTCTTACTACAATAAATTATAAAAAGAATCTAGATACACAAAGTCAAAATAAAAGTGGCCACATTTGTTTGATGCGCCACTGCGCAGGTGCAAATCTACAAACAGAATAATAAATAAATAAATAAAATTTTAAGAAATTGTAAGATTATACTTATTGAAGTAAGACCATGTTAAAATTAATAAATTAAAATGAGATAAAACTCCAAATAGCTTGTCTGAGGTAATGAGAAATAATATTGAATTGTAGGTGAACATGTTATAATATTACTAAAGTAATATTGTTTGTTTACATAATTTCTCTGATTGGTTGTTTTTTCTCATTTAGCCCTGAAAATGACCTAAAATTTGAATCGAAACGTCGCACAGTGCTTCGAGTATATGGAGTTTTTGGACAAAAATCTTTTGACCATGGAATATTATAGGAAATGCTAAGCTGATTACAAATATACCTCATATGTGGGGTCGGAAATAATATTTGACTAAGTTAGAGCCAAAAAAAAAAAAAATGGCAAATCATGGTTTTGGCAAAGTATCTTAAATTTAAGGGAAATTAGAGAATCATTATCGGTTAGTTGATCAAAATTTATTTTGTAATAAGATAATTAAACTAACACAACATATCAAATACAAAAGATACTTTCTTCATCTACTTATAAAAATAATATTTTACATAATAAAATAATTTTTAAAAGTATCTACTTAAGAGAAATCTAAATAAAAAATAAAATAAAAAGCTGAATCTTCTGCTTCAATGGCGAAAATTTCCCTGTTAAATTTATTTAAATAAGTTTAGTTAATTTCAAACTATGTTATCACAATCTTTAATATCAGACTCCAATTCCAATTTTTTTTCTAATAAATGAGAGAAAACAGCTGGGAGGCGCACTAATCCACTTTTTAAAGAGTTCTCGATTTTTAAGACTTAAAAATATACTTATGACTATTAGGCTAATTTCATAAAAATTCAGTTCCAAAATTAGATGAGAGTTGTGTTTAATTGAACAGCCAAATATTACTTTTATAATGTAATGCAGTAAACACAATTTCCGAACACAAATTAAATAAATGTAAATGAAAATAGGAGCTACATTGATTTTTTAAAATCAAGGCATATCAGACACTGCTTAATATTATTGATATTGGACAATTTACTTACAGTAAAAACTAATATTTTTTATGGATTAAAGTGTAAAAATGTATCTAATTGGAACGGATAATCTCATTGTGGTAGATGCGAATTGGTTTTCAAGCAAGCACTGAGTGCCTGATTTCATTTGAAAAGCAATTGTCAAAGTCAGAGTCGCAGGTTATCGCAGATTATCTTTATACATTTTTATTCTAAATTAGTTGGACTACAAATATATAAAAAAATGAAAGAGGTGTTTTGCGGGCGTTTTGTAATATTTCACTTTAAAGTTAGTAGAACTTCGAGAGAGTCAAAAAAATTTCTTACTCTTGGTCATATTTTCCAAAATAATTTCGACTATCACTTAAAATGAAGTTCACAGTATACCTCTTCTAAACAGAAAGAAGACTAAATGAAAAGATTACGACAAAGCCAGTGTTTACATCTTGTATTTACCTTCGATCTAAAATCCCTTCTCGACTAATACGAGTAAGTAAGTGGTCACTAATACACTGTTTTTTTCGAAACATTTCTTAATTTTAATGTCGATTGATTTAACAAATATATGTAAATATTATAATTAATGATCATTTACATCTTTAGGAACATTTTAAATGCAAATTCAAGAAAAAAATAAAAACTTGATTTTTCGATTTTTGTCCATTGATCGAAACACTGTGCGTCGGCTTAAATAAAATATGCAATTCTCACATATTAGTGCTATTTATTTCAACCGCACCCCCAATCATTTCCTGCATTACATATAAGGTCAGCTATCTTCCACCATCATATTTTGCGTTAACTTGAGACAATCGTCCTGATGATACTGATGATTTGTTTTAGAGGTTGTAAGGTTTATAATTACAATTGAATCAAACTACAGTAATTTTACAACATAAAAGAAAATATACAGGTATATTCTACATTCTAATATTCTACATTAATGATTTGTTATAAAACAGAATATGAGTTTTCGGATACACCTCCAAAACAGTTGAATGAAAATGCAGGATCAATAAAGAGCTGGGGAACATCGAAAGTTTTTCCGTTTGGGAAGCGGGGGGGGGGGGATCCCGGGATGGCCCTGGGTTTAAGATTGGGACAGAGGAAATTGGAAAAGGCCAGTATTGACTTGCTCTATTGGTTGAAAAAGTAACAATAGATACTGAATTCGTACTACTCATAAGCAATAGTCTGTTACGCTTTTTATGTCTTTGTAGAAAAAACCAATCCCTTTCACGAACAACAATTAACTATGTCTTATAACTTATAAATTAATTCCTTAATGTTGTGTTTTCTTTTCTCATTCTTTAATATTAATATTTTTAATTTCCAAAAAGACTTTTAAAATAATTTCGCCATACTCCGTTGTTATTATATACATACAAATGTCATAAAAAATAAAATAAAACGACAATTGTTAAATCTTTATTGTATTATTTGTAAATTACGACTATTTTAAATTAATACAAAGGTTTAAATAAAAAAAAAAGAAAAATTCCGTCTGATTCATTTCATTCAATAGTTACCATTGAATTTTAATGCTTTGCAGGATTCTTTTTTAAGGTTTTCAAAGACGCTAATTCAGAATTCAATATTTTTCGGTCGCGCATGCTCAATTTGGTTTCATAGTCAAACACCAATTCTTGGTTACAAGTTTGATAATATGGTTTATTTAAATGCCCTACTTTTTTACAAATGTAACAGCCCGAGAGCTGGCAAGCAAACCAATATAATTTCTCTCATTGCTCCTCAGGGCCAAAGGATTTAGTATGATGCGTCAATTTTGCTAAGGGTTTGCATATATTTTTGAAAAATTTAAGTAAGATACTTTTGATAATTTCAGTTGACATTTTTACACATACCAGGCATAATAAGTTGCTCCCGATTGCCTAGGAAGGATTTTGAATTTTAAAAAATTTATATTTTTTACTTTCTTAGATAAATGCATTGTTTTCAGTGGTTTATTTTAATAAGGAATTATTATTTATGCTTAATAACGAAAATTATTGCTTTAAGTATTTTTATTAATTTCATTAGTTCTACTTTTGTGTGTCAATATATTTATAATTTTTAAATAAATATAAAACTATTGTAATTATTTACTCGGTGAGTTATAAGATCTCAACTTGACCCGTTCCACAGTAAATTAAATTTCAAATCATGTTAAGAGATATGTGATGGATATATATGTAATTGCACATATAGTGTTTCATTTGACTCAACCATTTCCATCACAAATAATTCTACGGTCAACTAATTACCTTCATTAGTAATAATTAGTAGTATTACTTAAAAAAAAAAAAAATTAAAGTTTTAATGCATCCGGTCCAGAGTCCGGATGAAAAAGGGTGATGGAAAAATTTAGAAGAAAAATATGAATAAGGAGGTAAAGAAGAGTGAATGTGGCAAAAAGTATTCAGGCCACCGGACACGGCAGCCTGTCTAAGGCCCGGTGCACACGGACGACGCTTTTCTGCGATCCGGACTATAAGCCTATAGGCTTGTGGTCAGGGGTACCTGGAGTATAATGGTGTAATCCGGTCGGTCCATTATACTACGCCATCCATTATACAGAAAAGTGTCCGTGTGCACCGGGCCTAAGGTCTCAGGCCACAGAGCCCGCAACACACTCGCACTGCTCAGTGGTTAAGAGCGAGCGCACATTGAGACACTCGCGACGCAGAGCAGAGCAGAGCAGTTTTTGTGGTAAGTGAAAAAGATAGGAACCGCGCACATTGGGACGCAGAGCAGAGCAGAGCAGAGCAGGCCGATGTGGCACTCGTGGATCTGCCACAGAAAACTGTGCCGATGCGACGCAGTTTTCGATATTTCATTATTTTAATTCCTATTATTATAATTTAATATTAGTGTTTTTCAAGTTCTACTTTTCTCTTAAGCAGGTTAATGAAACTAAGTAGGTCTTCTGTATATATAGGGTAGGGTGTATATGTAGGGGTTTAGATAAGAACTAGGAAAAAAAAAGGTTTTAAAAATACAATAATTTAAAATATATATATATGTTCTGTTATTTTAAATTCCAAAATCATAATATAATTTTGAAATTTCTCGCTATTTCAAAAGTACATAATACGAGTGTTTTGAATTTTTATAACTAAACAATTTCAGGATGAAAATGTAGTTGTAAAATTAGTTTTAAAAAAATATAAAAATATTAAAATTTATTAAATTATTTTATTAGAAGATAAAAGATTCGACCACGGCCGGGAATCGAACCCAGGTCCTTCGCATTAAAATTTAGTTGAGGGCCTTTCTGTAGTACCTAAAAGTAGATACTTTTGCTTAAATATTTTTAATATTGTTATTTTATTTGTGGTTCCTTATTTCGGTTTTCGTTAGTTTTTATTCGTCTTACTGTGACATGTTTAAAAAATAGAAAAACAAGTTTTCCTCTAATAGATACTAGAAGTTAATTAAACGATTCAACAAGTTATGATCTCAGGAAAATTTGACTGATATTATTTCACCGAAAAAAACATAGGCTTTATGGAAACGTTGATTGAAAAAACAAATAATGTATATTTCTTTTTTAAAAATATATTTGAATAAAAAATAAAAAAGCTACTACTACTAATAATAATAATAATAATAAAGTGTTTATTTACATAACCAAATAAAAATACATAATTTTACAACATACATTTTAACCACACTGTGCATGGACTTAAGTCCATCAGCAGAGTAGTGAGTGCTTCAAAAACTTAATATTTATCGCTTACTTATCAATAACAAAAAAACAAACAATTTTTTTTCTATAAAACAATCATTTATAATTATTTTACATAAATAAAAATATTATTTATATCTTTTTATTGAGTATTAAATTCTGCAATATATGATTATACTAATATGATAGTTGTACAATGCTTGCCAATCTTGACCATTCAAATATTCGATGAATTCCTCTGTAGACAATACTGCCTTGCCTAACCATCTTACCCTCCGTTCCATCAACACTGGACATACACCAACATAATGGTACATATCCTCTATATCTCTATTATTACATAATGTACAATAATGGGATTTTATCGCCCGGCTTACATTACAATTAAGGTACAGAAGTTGCCCCCTTATTTTAATTATTGATTTAATGAGACTCAGGCCCCATCTATCAGAGATATATTTTTTCTCACCTAAATCATAAGTTAATTCCGTATAGAGCTTGTGATAGTTAGAATTATTTACTTTGAGCAATAAATTATTTTTAAAATCCGTTTTTATTTTCTCTATTAATCCATTAAAGCATTGCTTATGTCCATTAATTAAAGAATCATTATCAGTCCAATCATATCTCTGACAGAGACCGGAACTCACCACGCCAAAAGATATTTCTTTTAATTGTTTCCTCTGCTAAGATCTCGGTTAGTCTATGGCTAGGCAATCTCAATACTTTTTGAATATAGTCAATATGTAACTGTAGAGTATATAGAAACAAGGGATAACTATCGGTCTCTAGGTAGGTATATTACATAATGAGGTGTGTTCTGCGGAAGTGATAATAACTTTCTAATAAAGAAAACAAATAATTTTTCAACTTTATCAAACCGCCTAAAACCCCAGGGCTGGGCAGCATAACAGAGAATAGCTCGGCTGACCGCGTTGTAAACAACAAGTTTTGATGTTAGAGGCAATTTATTATTTTTTTTAAAAAAATTATAAGTAGAATAAATGCTGAAACTGGAGGCACTCAACCTTTCGTCAAAATGCTTATTAAGTGATAATTTAGATGTTAGTGTTATGCCCAGGTACTCATATTCATTTACTACTGATATGCTCTCTCCATCCAGTCGCCATCGCTCGTTTCTTGCCAACCTACCCCCATTTCTAAAAACAACAATTTGGGATTTCTTTAGATTGATAGTCAGATTCCAACTTTTACAGTATTCACTAAACCTATTTACTTATCATTTCTTGGAGTATTAAGGGATGTTCTGCCATAAAAACAACGTCATCTGCGTACATCAAGCATCGAATATTGATTCCACCTATACGTGTCCCGCCCTCAATATACTCTTTAATATCATCGATAAACAGTGAGAACAGAAGTGGCGAAAGAAGACACCCCTTTTAAGCCCATTCTGTAAAAAAAGGTACTATCGAAAACCGCAATTAATCGAAAAAAGTGGAGAATCGACCATGTGTTGATAAGACATTTTTTAATAAGAATTGGATGTAAATATAACTCTTCTCTATTATATTATCTACTTAATTTAATTATATCCTCATACAGAATAGAAAAAAAGAGAAAATAAATTTTTTTCTGGGACAAGGTTCCTCAAGAATAACATACGGGAACAAAAAATAGAACTACAACTGGTCAAATAATTAAAGTAATGGTGGATAGTTAAAGATAATATTTATATTAAAAACCCGTAATAAATAGTTATAAATAATAAAAGTATATAAAGTAGTGAATAATATATTCATTAATCAAATAAATAATAACGGTAATAAATTAAAATAAATTTCCAAGGAAAAAAATAAGAAATCAATGAAAAAAAAAATATTCCATAATGATATAATGCTGTTAAAATCGTATCCAAGAGATTTGTGCTTAGTATAATTCTACAAACTTAGAGCTTAACCAGACCTCTCATTACCTGATTTTATAACATCACGGATAACTAATGGTTTTAAGCTATCGATCCCTCAGACTAAATAGTAACTTCAATGTAATTATTTAATTCACCATACTCAGACGGAAATATTTCAATAGATTAGTAAGAATAATCTATTTGCAAATTCTTTCGTGAGCTGGTCTTTTCTCCATTTCCTCATTTTATCACAATCTTTTTCACCTTGATTTTTGATAATGCAATTTTTTTTGTGTTCAACTCTATATACGAATCAGATTCTGATCTTAAATCCAAGAAATCTAACATACTTTAACTAAAAAAGCCCCTGCCTTCCCGAAACTGCGGCACAGAAACTGCTCTTCAATGTGCGCGGGTACCTGTGCGACGCAGTTTTTTTTTCGTGCCGCCTGCTCTGCTCTGCTCTGCGTCGCCTGCGTGGCACAGTTCGATGTGCGCCTTACCTAAAGGGTGACAATTAAAATGGAAAAAAATAAACCTTTTTTGTAAATTATTTTTTTTTTTTTTTGCTAACATGAGTTGAAAGATTTTTTTTAAGGGAGAGAATTGAAATGGAAACAATTACAATTCAAATAAAAAGGGTTACGATTGATTTGGATAGGGCTACATTTGAATCGGTAAGGGTTTCGTTTGACTTGGAAAAGGTTGCAGTTGGCTTGGAAAAGCTTCAAATAGATTTGGAAATTATAAGTTAAGGTGGAAGGGGTAATTTTTCCGACTTGTAAAGGATTTTTATTATTTCAGTTATGTATTTATACTTCTAACTTTCTGGTTACTTATAGATTATAGTGCTACATAAAACTATTGCAGATTTTGAAAACTAAAACTGTCATAATATACTATATTATCTTATATTATAAGTTGTCAGGATATACCATGATATATATCAGTATTATATGTTGTCATTAATCATGATATAATCTGAGTTTTTTAAAATGTAGGTAATAAGTGTGATCTGTAAATTCAGTGGCATTATAATGCTACTTTAATAATATTATTTCTCCATGATATTCCACCTCTGTCTCAGGAAAAATCTAGGTAGAACCTACTCGATGGAAATTCCATTTCTGTAATATAATTGGGGACATCCTAGCAACCTACAGTTGCCTGGTTTTTAAATGAACCCTACTTAATTAATATTATCGCCTAAGTTGGTTGTAAAAAGCGCCTCCAACCCAGTCCCTGATACTGAAGATACTTTCTTAAGTTATGCGTCTGCTCAAGTAAGTCAAGAGTAAACAGCAGAAGGGGCTGCCCAAGTAAGAAAATATGTGTTTTCCAGCATGTTTTTCCCTTCTCTTCATCGTTCCGACTTCTTTCCTTACACATCTCGCTACTCCTATTTGTTGTTTCTTTTTTTAAATATTCAAGTATATATACCCTTTGAACTTTTTGATGAACCACTAGAAGAAAATTATAAAGGGAGAAATTATTTTAAACAATTTAATTTTTCAAAAATACTTTTATAAGATTACCAACAGCATGCATGCTGTGGTGATTCTAAGAATTATATAATTTTTATTTACCTGAAAGTTTATTTTATGCTATTTTTTACTTTTATGCTAATTTCCATAAATAAAAAAACGTGTACCGCCATTAACAATTTACAAATAATAATAAACAGCATGTAACGTAATTTGATAAGAAAATAAAGATTGGATCGTCATATAGTTGTTTGAACCCGGCCTAACCTTTTGTAAAATTTACAAAAGGTGTGAAAATCTACCTAATTTGGATTTAATGACATTCATCTTAATTTTTACTTTCACTTACATATGTATGAAATATATAGTAAGTGGAAGTATTGCGATCGTGAAAAATTTCGACTTCCGGTTTTCAACGGAAATACACGTTTTGGGGTCCCCTGAGTCCAAATAACCAAGCTCCGCGAAATGGTCTGTGTGTGTGTGTGTGTGTGTGTGTGTGTGTGTGTGTGTCTGTGTGTGTCTGTGTCTGTGTGTGTGTGTGTGTGTGTGTGTGTGTGTGTGAACAGACTAGCTCAAAAACTATAAACCGTGCGAACCTGAAATTGGGTATTTAGTTTATGTATATGCCCGCGATGTGACAGCAAAAATTTCATAAAAATTGCTCAAAGGGAGGGGGTACTTTATTTAGCAACTTTTTAAGTTTTTTTCGATTTTCTCAAAAACGGCTCTAACGATTTTGATTAAACTGAGTATTGGATGTATTAATATGGCCGAGATATGACTGTAAAAATTTCATCAAAATTGATCAACCGGAGGGGGGACTTTACTTAATAAATTTTGTATCATTTTCACGTGTTTTTATTTATTTACTCAAAAAAGGCTTTAACGATTTTGATCAAACTGGGTATTTAACGTATGTATATGCCAAAGATGTGATAGCCAACATTTCATCGAAAATGGTCAAACGGAGGGGGCACTTTATTTCATAATTTTTTTCCAATTTTTGCATTTTTTTCGATGATCTCAAAAACGGCTTTAGCGATTTTTATCAAATTCGTCAGGTTTAATGAAAATTAGGTGTTCTTTAATATCAGGTAAGCTTTATCATGATTAAAATACTCTGAGGGGGGCTTAAATGGGATAGGGGCTTTTTTTGTTTGTTTTTTTGTTTCTTATATAGTACCTTTGTTTTTGTTTATATGGAGAAATTAAAGTCTCTCGTTACGCCTAAAAATAAGAAATGGCTAAATATGAGATATGACATAAATAAAGAAAACATACAGAGGAGAAAAAATGAAAACTATTCAGTCAACTCATAAAACTCGTTGAGCCCACGCATGCGGAGTACGCCTTTAATGGCATTGTTCATAATTAAAGCCGTTCTGTTAATTTGAGAAGTGGCAATTAACAAAACGCATTAATTTCTAATCTAAGTAAGCTGGTAAGTGAAAGTTGTGTGTTGCGAGCACGCACCAGATTTTTTTATTAGATGTTTTAAAAGAGGCAAAATTCTGCTAAAAAATTAAAAACATTATCTCAGATTTTTCCAGGTTTCCCAGCCTGATTGTAAATAGTGTACATCAGTGGATATGATTTTGTTTTAATTTACTAAAAGTTCAGGTTTATTTTATTTATTTTCGTCTTAGTTTTTGGTTTATATATATAATGATTATTATTACTTTGATTTTCTATTTTTTCGGATACACTGTATCAAAATAACCAGTGAGCAATATTATAATGGTCCTTTACTATGACAGATTGTAATATTATTCAGTAAAGAGTTTACCCATTAAAGAAAAAATCATGATTTGCCACATAAGAGCAGCAATGAAATAATAAATAAAGTCTCTAATTTTAAATATATATTTATTTTTGCATGTTCAGGTACTTGAACTAGAAGCTGGCTTCCTGACACTGGTCTTATTCGCAGTGGTGCTATCCTTGGTCGTACCCATTATGACCTTCGGCCTTTGCACCCCTAGGCCGACCACCCCGCCGTCCTGCGCCCCAAACTGCAAGAGGAGGACGCTCGTATTCATTCTACACGTGGTTCTCTTCCTCTTATTGTAAGTAAACAAATGCATTAATTGAAATTTATATTAGTCAAATATTTTTGTGATCCTTTATGTAAGCATCACTTTTTTAATTTTTACTTTCACTTACCTATATATGAAATATATAGTAAGTTGAAGTATTGCGATCGTGAAAAATTTCGACTTCCGGTTTTCAACGGAAATACACGTTTTTTGTTCTACATTTCGGCATTTACGCCATTATTAAGATAACAATATTTTAGGGAAGTGTCCTGTAAAAATACTAATTATTATAAATTATTAATTTATAACTTACAAAATTATAAAAACTTCGAAAAGTCATTTAGAATTATAAAATCCAAAATTCAGTTAAAATTTACCACTTAAAAAATTTATAGGTTATAGATATTCTCAGCATTAGCTGCAAATAATCAAATATTAATATTTAGCATAATATGGATTAATCAGGAACCAATAAATGGATAATATATTGTTATTGTTATATTGATAATCTATTGTATTAATTGATAGTTTATACATCTGATGCTATGTACTATGGATATTGCTGTGCAAAATTTAACCTTCCAGGTTTCTATAGTTTAAAATATTGACCATTAAATAGAACAAAATTCGTAAATATCTTATGCTTCATGGTTTACAAATTTTAATTCCATTAACATTTTCCACGCCTTGGTAAAATCTTTCCCTTAAAGTAGAATATATAGGGCATACAATTAATATATGTTAAAGTGTTTAGAAAATATTTCATGAGTTGTTTTTTTTTTTTTTTTTTTTCCAATAGCAGTTAGTTTTGTTATGATGTATTCTTGTGCTAAACTACATAAAACAAAAGAAAAGAATATCGTCCGATTTAAAATTTAAATATAACTTGAAATAAAATTTACAGTTTTGATCTCGGTGACTTATTAGAAAAATAAACTGAAAAAATCAAATTTCAATAATATCTATTTTTGAGGTTTCAGTCGTGAAATTACCCCTTACCTATCCAACTAATGGGGATAGCGCTTGTCTGAATCATCTAAGTTGATACTGCTTTAACATGACCTTAATCAGTTAAAGCGAGAGCCTATTCGTGACTTAATGAGATACTGTAACTAGTCACGTAACACAAACATGATTATGATGATGAAGAAACCCTGTAGTAATTAGGATACTCGCCAAACAAAGGGGAGTACTTAGTTTGCTTGGACTGACAAGCCCTTCACACGTGATGTGGAAAAGTATCTGAGCATAACGAAAAGTAAAATAAATCTTTTGGATCGGCTTCACTTTTTTAATGACGGAATGATGTCAATTGTCAATTGTCAATGGAATGATGTCAATTTATTAGTTAAGTTCATAAATAGAAAAGTAATTAAAATTAGAAAACAAATCATTAAGTATTTATTTGGATCTACAAAATTCATTGATTCAAGACCTTCAATCATAGAATAATGGCAGTGTGCGTACCAAAAATGTTTTTACATTACATAGCACAAAAAACCACAAATCCACATCACCATAACTTTATTTATTTCTAGCCTCACGATAAACTTTTATCAGAGGTATGAATATTCCTATATGAATATATTCCTATAACCTGGAGGATGTAAAGACTTATTTATTGCCCTATCCTTCACAAGATAGAATTTATATCATATCGTGCTTTTCAATAAAGAAGACCCTATAATCTCTAAATCAAAACAGATGTCCTTCGTGTTCGATTTCGATTTCACCTCTTATGGATAAATGTTCATATATTTACTTATGTCTTTGAAAAAAAAAAATAATATAATTTATTTCTTAGAACTTATGTTTTAAAAATCTATCACCATTTTGCGATTTCGTAACGTTTGCGAGGGGTGTACAATGTAAATAAAACCTACTATAGGTTTAACCAGCCTAATCTAACCAGGATGCCATAAAGCGAAAATTGGTTTAAATCTGGACTATAATAAAGTAAGACACTGGGCACAAAAGCTTGTTGGGACCAATCGGATTGATTGTTGATGCCCAAAAGCGTACACCTGCCTTAGTCAGTGCGCATCTCCATGTTTTGCCACTTTTAATGGGCCACCTATGAATCGAAGATTTTTCTCTTTAACCTTAAAAGATCCCTTGACATTGCGCTGATTCCCAAATACTGACGCGATCCAAAATCACATCTCTTAGTAGTTGCTCTCTCAATTTCCTCAGAACTTTATTTGTTAGCACAAACAGCAAGTACACAAACTTATAAACGTGTTGGAGAAATAGGACCGAACTGGCATGAATTTCAGTCTTTTCTAGGATTTCTAGTTTGGCGAGCAATCGTATATTTGATTTTACGGTAGTTAATGGTAACCCTAGCTCCTTGGGCAAGGAAGGCATAAACACATTCTCTCAACAATGCCGAGGTAGTTAGTAAAAGCTAGAACTCTGTATATTGTACGATTGAATGTATATTGTACTGTACTGTATATTGTACGATTCCGCTATTCCGGATCTTCGATTTTCTCATACTTGTTCCAACCCAACATTGAAAAAAATGTAAAAGGTTGTACATAAAAACACTGAAACATTCCGCGATTCTTACTCAATTACTCAACTTCGACGATTTTCCAGATTGGGAGGTGGCGGCATGCTGTGGACAAACAGTGAGTGTTCTAAAGGTGTGAGCCAGGCCGGAGACACCCTTACCGGAGTAGTGCAAGGAGCTGCTGGCCTCTGGAGTGGAGTACTTCTTCAGCTACAGCATCTTCTTACCAGGTCCTTCGAGGAGGCCCTCTTCCCTTTGTCCGAGGACATCAACAGTGAGTCATATACTTTAAATAGTCTTAAACTTAGCTAAAATAATCTTCGCCAAACTTCAGTCAAAATTTTCATGAAAATTTCGAAATGTGTAGTATCAGCATTAATAAATTTGATAACTTAGTTCATACTCTGCTTGGTAAAGCATTATATAAATTTTGATGTCTACAGAACTTGTGGTGATTTCGAACAATTTTCATTCAATATTTCTTCTTCTTACCTACAACTTGAAACATTTTTTTAACTCTACCTCCCAAGTCGCACAGAAAAAAATATATAATTTTTTTTTTTCATTTTGTGGTGCGTGCGTCTATTATTAAAATTAAAATTTGGAACTAAAACTATTGTTTTTGTAAGTCTTAAGTTGTAGAGACTATGACTTACATACTATGACTTCCCTAAGCTGAAGTCAATAATAACTGCTACATCAATTAAAACATAACGTAACATCCATTAAACAACATTTGTAACATCATTTAAAACCTCACGAAAATGCTGATTCCTCTAAAATTGGTAGATCTTAGGATACAATATAAATAAATTATTCATGCAGTACATCAATTAAATCAAAACCACTCTTCAATTAACTCTTAAAATTATCAAAACTAAATTAACGACTAAAAAACCGATTCTCTTTTTTTTTTCGAATCACCAAATTGGAAATTAAACATATAATTGATAAATACAATATACTTACTACATCATTAATATATTTATTCCATATATGCCTCAAGGTGAAAAATAATTATAACGAGTCCTATTTTTAAAGTGAACAAAAAATAACAGTTAAACTTGAGACGACATCCGAAATTACTTTATTCGATCTGAAACTGTCACCCACACCAAGTTCAATTATAAAAGGTGTAGAAGAGAAAATTTCTCCATCACCGTTAAAATCGAATCCAGAGCTCTACCACAGACTAAATTCATTGGGACTCGAACGTTTTAATTTAAGTGTAATAGGAAAGGAAGTTATCTCTTCTTTTTATTTCAAAAATTTAAATAACAAAAGAAAAAACAAATTTGATAATATGGGATTTTCATTTTAGGATTTTTCCTTCTTCAGGAAAGTAATAGTAAATTTAGCTCAATATTATTTTATAATAATTACATAAGTCTTAGCTATGCATTATAAAGCTCACTTGTATAATTTATATTGTAATGGGAGTTTCAGATTATTGATTCTTAATAAAACTTGAGTTGTTTCACCGTAAACTCGTCCGGATTAGAATTGAGAGTTTCCTAAACTTTAGGGGTAGCTCAGATGTTAGCTTGACATCTCTCTCGTAAGACGAGGAGTAATACCATACCGTATAATTTATTTAGATGGGCCTGACGTTGTTCAGGACATTTCGTGGAAGGCTTTCCCGCCCCTGTCTGTGGCTGTCGGAGCAGAGGTGAAGCCTAAAAAGGTGTTTAGGTTGCCCCTACTGAAATATCTCACCTATATACCTGCAAATTTCAAAGCTCTATGATATGGAACAGGATTGATATTGACAGTACTTCATTTTATTCTATTCCTTTATATTAAAAACCTGCCTTGGACCCCAAAATTATCATTATGAATCATTAGCTGCCTTGTTAATAGATAATGACTACCAATTTGAAAAAAAAATCGAGGATGGTACTACGTTTTCCAATAAAATTGTATTTTTTCGATTAAAAAAAAGACAATTCTAAATTGACGGTTTTTTTTTTTTTTAATGAATAATAGTAATCTAATTAGCCTTTCGTGTTTGATTGTTTACTCCTATTCGGTTTCTTTTTATAATAAATACATAGCCGATTATTCCCTGATGTTACCAATACAATACTAACATTTAGTTGCATATGAAAATGAATGAACAAAACAGAATGTATGTCTGATACTTATTGAACAATATGCTGCATATTTTGTTACCATGCATTATTTTTGTTTGACGAATGAAGTGGGCTATCACTTCTAGCTCTTAAATAATGTATTTGGCTCACCTTCAGTTTAGCTATCACTACAATCAACCAGACCTGGGCATTATTTTAAATAAAAGTATTTTAAATACAAATGAAAATACTTTTTTTTTATTTTAGTATTTTAGAATAAAAATAAAATAAATCACATGTTCATTTTCATTTTAATTCTAAAATACTCAAATAAAAAAAAAATATTTTCATTTTAATTCTAAAATACTAAAATAAAGAAAAATTATTTTCATTTGTATTTTAAATAATAAAATAAATCTTAAGTAGGTTGTTTGGAGCTCTCACTCCTAAATATTGAACAAGTACATTTATTGCAGTTTGATTTTGCTGTTGATTTTTTTAAGGGGAGCGCAATAATTAACTTTATACCGCTTCATCAGATTTCAAAATTTTGTCACATTGGTGGTTTTTGATTATCTAAATAGACGTCTAATGAATTTATTTCACATAAACGGTTTTATGCATAGGTTTTGGGGTGGAGGGTTAAATATTAACTTTTTACCGCCGTATGCGATTGTCACGAAATATAAAACAAAGATTGTTCATAACTCAAATAACAAGGCCAATTCCTCATAATGTTTACAATAAATAGGTTTTTTATGGGGGGGGGGGTTGTTAATTATAGACTTTTTACCGGTTTATTCGAAAGTAAAAAAATCCGGATATTAAGTTGGTGCCATACGCGAAGGCATAAACAGTATCCTAATTAGGAGACAATACCAAAAGAGTTAGTAAATCTAGTAAAAATGTGTATGACTGATACATTCAATAAAGTTAGAATCGGTCATTATTTTTTCGAGAGGTTGACGGTTGTTCGAAATAGGAGAGGAAATTCAGGCAAGATTAGAGGTAAGAAATGCTAGCAATTAACGACATTACTTAGCTCATGCCTTCTTCCTTAAAACTTAAAAATTCGAGTTTACAAAAATATTATTCCTCCTGCGGTTCTTTAAGAATGCAAAACGTGCACGCTAATATGGAGTGATGAGCAAGTGAGGTGATAGCAGACAGATGACTTAAATTGGAGTGCGAAATTGCAAAACAGTGGTGAACGAATTCCATAGAAATTAATAAGCGCGGTGAAGAATGGAAAACTTCTGAGGGAAGCAAGGGCTGAGAAGTAGTGGGAGGATTGCGTTAGGGCAGATTTGCCGAAATTCCAATTGGATGGAGGTCGTTGGATGGTGTATGGGTAGTGAATTGTCAACAAAATGAAATCGAAGATGATCTGAGAATCAAATACATTAAACCAAGCAAAGGCAACCGAAAAGAAATTAAATAATAACTGTCGAATTATTAATCAATTGCAATATTAAAAAAAATATTTATATATTAAACAATTGCAATGCACTAGCTAATAGGTTTTAAAAGTATTTTGTATTTTCATTTTCATTTTTTTTATTTAAAATACAAAATACTTACTTTTTTTATTTTGCATTTAAAATAATTTTATCGAAAAGTATTTTAAATGATTTGAGGTAAAATGCATTTTATTCAAATTTATTTTAAATACTTGCTATTTAAAATAAAAATTAAAATACTTTTTGCCCAGGTGTGCAATCAACAAGTGTATTATTATTAGCTGTTAACAACTAATAGAAAATCTATGAAAACAAAGAAAGTATACAAACTAAGTAATTTATACCAGCTCAGAAATTGTGATGTATCGGTACCAAAAAGAACATAAGTACTTACAGAGTTTCCTAAACAAAAACAGATAAAATCATCGATTTCCATCGATTCTAAAACAAAGACCACAACATGACCGGCCCTTTCATTTCGATTCAGTCCCTTCTTCCAAGTTTATTAATAATAAAAATGTTCGGAAGTAACATCATAGGAAGTGTTAGAAGTTATGTGTGTTTAGTTTTACCTCTTTGTATGTAATCGATTATTGTTCAGTGTATGGTTGTTTGAAATATAACAGTTAGTTGTTGTTTGGGTCTCAGTGTGTTTGGATGGCAGTGCGCCATGCTTATTTCTTGTTTCCCTAGTACCCTATATAGAGTTATTTTCTGACAGGTTATGGGCCCAGATAGAGTTTTCGGTAGCTGTAAGTGCTTTGAATCGTTAAATCGGGTCCTGGATCAATAAGATAAGTGCTATAGTGGAAAATAACCGGTGTTGAGAAAATGGCGGCAAGCACAACGGTTTACCCTCAGTTAACGGACGGCAATTTTCCAAATTGGAAGTTTAGAGTTATCGCTCTTCTTGATGAAAAAGGTGTCAAGGAAACTATAGAGGATAACTGGAATGAACAGGGAGACAAAACATTAGACAAGAAGGCCAGGAACATTATTATTAACTGTGTGAGTGACCGCCATCTTGACTACATTAAGAATGCTAAGTCAGCCCGTGAAATGATGCAAGCCCTCAGCAAAGTATTTGAAAGAAAGAGCACAATTTCGAAGCTTTTGATTCGTAAAAAATTGTTATCACTCAAATGTACAGGAACGTTGCAGGATCACTTTAATAAATTTGATGCATTAGTAAGCGAACTGCAGTCTATGGGTTCTCAGATGGAACAAGACGACATCGTTTGTCATATGCTACTGACGCTACCAGAAAAATATGACAAAATAGTCACTGTACTGGAGGCTATGGATACAGAACTCACATTAGATTTTGTAAAATCCAGATTATTAGACGCTGAAGTTAAAATGGGGATGCAAGAAGATAAAGATGAAGATGCCGCATTTCATATGAAACGAAAAGGTAAACAAGGTGTAAGGAAGTGTTTTGAATGTGGAGACACACGTCATCTCAAAGCATCATGTCCAAAAATAAGAAATAGAAGTTCCACTGATTCAGGTAGTTTCAATAATCGATCTAGGAATTATCGACAGAGAACTGAGATAGACAATCGATTCCATCAATCCAACGGTCATCGATCTGGGAGAGGTTACCTGTGTGATAAGGAAGAAGAAATAACCTTCATTGCAGCAAACAAACAAGAGATCACAGCATTCTCTGGGGAGTGCATTGATAATAGTGTTAAATTCATTCTCGATTCAGGTTGTACTGATCATTTAGTGAAAGAAGACTTAGAAAAATATATGATGGACATTAACCAAATAAAAGTACCAGTTAGAATCAAAATGGCCAATGGTGAAGATCTTATTGCTGATCGGAAGGCCACTCTTCGACTTTCAAATGGTAATGTGAACATTAAACTTGAAGCTTTGATAGTACCTAAGTTGACTGTGAATCTACTCTCAGTCAAAAAGATTGTGGAATCTGGCATGAAAGTCATATTTGAAGATAACAAAGCAAAGATAGTTGGCAAAAATGTATCTTTGGAAGGTTCCATGCTAGGTAAACTGTACATTTTGGAAATGTATATTCGTCCCAGTGAACATTGTAATGTAGCTTCTTCGGATATCTGGCACCAACGATTAGGACATTTAAACAGAGATAGCCTCAAGAAAATGGGATTACCTTTCTCAAAGGAAATATGCGATGCATGTCGTCAAGGCAAAGCGGTGCGTCAGCCTTTTAAACCTCTAATCGGTCGAAAATCCAAACGTGTGGGTGAAATGTTACACACTGACATTGGAGGCCCTGTGTCTATCCCTACAAAGAATGGGGAAAAATATTTCCAGACCATAATAGATGATTTCTCCCATTTTTGTGTCATATATTTGCTGAAATCGAAGGATGAAGCAGCTACAAATTTAATTAATTATATTAAGGAGTTAAATTCAAAGTTTGGAGCCGTCTGTAGAATTAGGTGCGATAACGGTGGAGAGTTCAAGAATTATAAACTAAAGGAATTTTGTCAAGATAAAGGCATTCAGATACAGTTTTCTGCTCCCTATTCTAGTCAGATGAATGGTGTGAGTGAAAGAATCAACGGAACGTTGTTAAATAAGGTAAGATCAATGTTTGCTGAAACTCAATTACCGAAACATTTGTGGGGCGAAACCATAAGAACAGCCGCATATCAATTAAATAGGTCTCCTACTAAGGTCTTGAATGGAGGTATTCCAGCCATCCTTTATCTTGGAAAATTGGATTTGGATAAGTTAAAGGTTTTTGGATCCAAGGCTTGGATGCTGAAATTACCGAAGAGAGACAAGTTGGAGCCCCGAGCTAAGCCTACAATTTTTGTTGGGTATGGTCCTAATGGATACCGTTTATGGGATCCAGTTGATAACACAATTCACATATCTAGAGATGTGACATTTGACGAGACAAATATAAAATTTGTTAAAACCGAGGATCAACGGCAAGAAATATCAGAGAAGAAAATTGTATATGAAGAGACCGAAGAGGAAGGTTCAACAAAGAAGCAATGTACTGGAGTTCCAGAGGATGCAATTACAGAAAATAAAAACTTGCCTGAAAGTGAAAGTGACGAAGAACCGTTTATCGGCTTTGATGACGATGCTGAAAAGAAAAAGAAAAATTTTCAAGGTCGGTCTAGGCGAGAGGTCAAGAAGCCCAAGGCCCTAAATGATTATGAGCTGTACGAAGCGTTTTGTTATATGGGAAATTTGGATGATCTAGAAGATGGTGTGATGCAAAACACCTTTTCTGAAACTATTCCAAAAAGGTATGAAGAAGCGATGGACAAAGGTTGGTCTGAAGCCATCAATGAAGAGCTAAAATCATTGAAAGAAAATGATACGTGGGACATTGTGGAAGCTCCAGCCAATGTTGAACTTGTGGACAGTAAATGGGTGTTTTGTGAAAAGGAAATTGACAAGAAAATTAAAAGGAAGGCCCGACTTGTGGCGCGTGGTTTTAGACAAAATAAATTAGCTGAAGAAGTCTACTCTCCTGTAGCTAAGATGACCACGATTCGAACATTGCTTGCCATCGCAGTTGAAGAGAATCTCAAGATCACCCAGATGGATGTCAAATCAGCTTTTCTGCATGGTGATTTAGAACAGCCAGTATACATGCAAATTCCTAAAGGGTTGATCATAGAAGAAAGTTCTGGTCACCATTTGGTATGTAAGCTTAAAAAGGCTTTATATGGCCTTAAGGAATCTTCAAGACGGTGGTATTTAACCTTTAACAATTATTTGATCAAACTAGGCTTTAATCGATCCAAACTAGACCCTTGTTTATATTACCACAATGGGATCTATCTCATTTTATATGTTGATGATATAATGATTTTTACTAAAAATGTTGATTCTCTACGTAATTTAAAGCACATGCTTATTAATGATTTTAAAATGAAACTAATTTCTCAAGGAAATTCATTTAAATTTTTAGGTCTAGAAATAAGAAGGAAAGATGATTTTATTGAAATTACTCAAAAAGGTCTTATTAACAAAATTCTAACTAAATTTAATATGTTGGACTGTAGAACGTCCAAATTACCTATGCAACCAGGATTAAAACTGGAAGCAGCAAAAACTTGTGACAATAATTTGCCTTATAAAGAGCTTTTAGGGGCATTAATGTATTTAATGTTAGGTTCTAGGCCAGACCTTAGTTACCCCATTATGTATTTTAGCCAATTTCAAAATTGTTTTGATAGAAGTCATTGGAAACACTTAAAGGGAATTCTGAGATATTTAAGATCTACTTCAGAGTATGGTGTAAAATTTTGTAAGAGTGGAAAAACCGTTAATTCTGTTAGTGCCTTTGTTGATTCGGATTTTGCTAACATGGGGGATAGAAAAAGTATCACAGGTTATCTTGTGAAATTTAATGATAATTTTATTATGTGGAGGAGTAAAAAACAGACAACTGTGTCTTTGTCCAGTAGTGAGGCGGAATATGTTGCCATTAGCATGTGTCTGACAGAATTAAAGTTTTTAGCTCAACTTTTAGATGAAATTTTAGGGAACATTGTTTTGCCTATAATAATCTATGAAGACAATCAGTCGGCAATTAAGATTGCCAACACCTTAGAATCCAAAAGGACGAAACATATCGACATTAAACATCATTTTATTAAAGATGAAGTAGAGAAAGGCTTTGTAAAAATTCTGTATATACCCACAGGAGAGCAAGTGGCTGATGTGTTGACTAAGGCCCTTGAGCTGCACAAGTTTATTAAGTTTAGGGATATTTTAATACATGAATGCAACTATTGACTTAATTCTGTTAATTTTATATTATTTTTTTATGTATGTACAATTTCAAGATTTTTTTATTCAGTAACATTAATATTTTTATATAGCAAGTAAGATTTTTTTTATATAGTAACTTGAAATTGGAAGGGGGTGTTAGAAGTTATGTGTGTTTAGTTTTACCTCTTTGTATGTAATCGATTATTGTTCAGTGTATGGTTGTTTGAAATATAACAGTTAGTTGTTGTTTGGGTCTCAGTGTGTTTGGATGGCAGTGCGCCATGCTTATTTCTTGTTTCCCTAGTACCCTATATAGAGTTATTTTCTGACAGGAAGGACATCGGTTCACTCCCCCAAGAGGAATGGGTGATCCGCTTTGCATTGTTGAACGTGAGCTAACAGCCATCAAAGCCAGGCCTCGGCGTTGCAGCTCTTAACAGCGTCTATCGACTGCTTCAATATTTATAGAACGAAATCCCTTCCCGTGGCAATGCCCATTCCGACCAAATATGACTGAGTCTGTATAATATTACAGTAAAATCTAAATAATTTTCGGATTATGTTACTTTTGGAGATCCTAAAACTTGATCTTTTTCAAATTCTTGATAAATTATCATTTGAGGAAAAAACAGAGACGAAATTCACTACAGGGCCATTCCATATTAAATCAAACAGTTTAAAAACTGAATATTGAACCTTCAGGTCTTGGATTTAGATAATTTTTTGGGTTTAAAATTTATTAATTTGTTTCACGCTTCAACTTAAAGAAAAATACGAAATTTTAGATATTTTGAGATATTAACCCATTATTTTTTCACTTTGAAATTTAGCGCCCCTTTAGCCACCAAACGATAGAATAACTCTTTATTTTTATATCAAAAGGAGTGTTTTTTAAATTTAAAAAAAGAATGTTTTAGATTATATTTTTATAGATATTATATTTTGAAATAAAAAAAAAATAGCACAGAAAACTGAAAAATATGTCACTTACTCCATCTTTCTATCTCAAATAGTTTTTGAGATATAGCACAAAAACTATTTCAAAAACGCACCAATTATGCTTTGTTTTTTACTTTAAAAATTCGTTTATCAAAAACAAACTAAGTAAGTATCTAATTTTTTTTTCTTTACATTGATGCATGCAACAGAATACTATAATTATCAAAATCCAAGGCCTACAGGATCAAAACCCTGGTGAATGAGCCTGTGAATATTGATTATTAAGTATTAATGATGAATGGTTGATCTTTTTTTTTTTGTTTTTTTTTAGATGTAGTTTAATCTTTAATGAATGTGATATGAATGCAGATAGTTTGCAAAAATAATGTTAAGAATATTTTAGATGAGGGAAAATAAATTTCTTTCATCAATGTGCTTGTTTTGCATAAAACTATCTAAAATGAAAAAAATAATAGGTGAGCAGAAAATGTTCATTGTTTTCAATCAATGGATCCTAAGGTATACAAATTCTTCATGAAAACTCTGTCTTTTTTTTCTTCTTCTTTTTTTTCGAAAATATACTTACTTATATCTGAAAAGTTTAAAGAATTAAAAAGTAACCAATTTACTTTGGTCAGAGTCTGCTCGTGAAAAAATAAGCATAAACCTAAAAAAAAAAAATTTAAAAAACGAATAAAGTTATTTCTCATGTTTTCCATTATAAAAAACCAATATCATACGATAATACACTACCAGTATGGAGCTCCAGCATAAGTTTCAGAACCTAGAATTTCTTATTTAAGGATTCTGATTATGAAAATGATGTTGATTTTAAGATTAGGCGCTCAGGTATCGATTTATTACAAACTATTCGATATATAAAATATTCAGGTTTAGGATGTTGGAAAATTCTATAATTAATTTCACATAAGAGTTATTTTTTAAGACTGTGCGCCAACCATTCGCAATTTATTACTACCGACGATCAACTAATAATCTTCCACGTACTTCAAATTTTAGCGATTGATTGTTTGTGATAATATTTACACTGGCACACTGTTATTTCTTTAAATAAAAATGGGTCTTTTTGGTTTTTTAAACTACTAGCTACTCGCTTATAAACCTCGAATAAAGTACATTGTTTCGTTAAATCACCCTTAGTTTTCACTAAATACGGACTGAATTAATTACGCGAATGTTGCTTACTGACAACTGTTTTAAATATATTAATATTAAATTATTGAAATCATTGAATTTTTTTAAGATTATTGAACCTGTATCTTCAGAGTTTCAGATTTTGTATAAACTATCCTAACAACTTCAATTACAATTAAGGGACCTTACTCTTAAAACTCAATGCCATAACACAATAAGTTAAAAACTGTTCTTCTAATTATTTTGGCTCCTTTTTTGACTCCAAGATTTTACAATATTCCATTCAAATCTTGGTCTAAACGTCTCGTCATATGAATTCAGTTATGATTTTTCTGTTCATAAAATATGAACGTGACTGAAGAAAATGTATCCGAGAGAACATCATTGCCGAAGAGTATGGAATGCTATATGTCGCTCAAGACACTTTTTACACTCGCATTTGGATCATTTCCTAAAACGTAGGGCTGTTTGCTACAAACATACAGCGAGCAATTCATATGTAACTTGGAAATAATATGCCTTGGTAAGTGAATCACGAACATGTTAGCTGACTACCTTCGGACACATAAAAGGACACCTTGCTCAAATTATTCCCAAAAATCCTTATCAAAAGTAAATCACAAGTTTCTTTTCTTCATTAGGAATAATTGTAACTTTATTTATTTTTATTAAAAGTTAGCTGCTATCAACACTTCACTGAGGATGACTAAATTTTTTTGAAAAAGCAGGTTGGTTGGAGATAAAAAATTAGCCATCCAATTTCATTTAACTTTGATTATGGTCACTTTTGTCTATCAGTGTTATTATAATCATGTTGTTGGTCGAATGAAGATTATTCTAGTTCTGATATCTCTGATTCTATTTGCTTTTATGATCATCTGTATACTGTGGTTTTTTATTTTTATAAAGCTGATTCATATTCAGAGGTATCGGTGAGGTATACGTGACTTGCTACGACAAGGAGACCACCTACTTACTCTAGGTAGAGGAATCTTCTCTTTGGTACAAAGCATTTCCCAACACCAGAAACTCTTGCCATATTTTTTGTCATACTGTTACTTCCTTATTTTATCTTGTTTTTTTATTAATCAGTTATTATATACAAACAGAAAATCGTGGAAATAATGTATCATAATATATCATAACAATAATAATGCGGAAGTAATCTGTCAGACAAGACACGATCAACGAAGGTAAAACTCACCTTTACTCTACTTTGAGTACTTTTTAAAGTAATCCACTTCTGCGTTCAGAACAAGTACAGAAGTAACATATTTTATATTTCTTCGAGATTAAGGCAAATTTCTGTGTTTTGGGAGAGCATTTTTTTTAAATATATCATCGATTGTAAATTTCAAAGTTGGGGGGAGGGCCATACTCTGCGAATAATCTAACCATTTACGATTTTTTCTATATATGGGTATGTTATTAGAAGATAGAAACTCTATTTCTTTTTAAGATTTTACACCTTATAGCAAGGAGTTCTGGCATAAATCCTTTACATAAATATTATTATTTGAGTGGGAGGAAAGAATCATTTATTAATTAATATTAGTAATATAACATACAGCTGATAACATAAATACATTATCCTATTACCGTCTAATCTTAACGTGACGTTAAAAACAAAAACAACATATCAAATTACAGGTGTATACTGCTATATCTATATCTAAGTAATAATCAATATATATTATAAAGCAATGGGTAGGGGAGACTGTTGTACCTTGAACCACTTTCACAACTTATTTTGTTTAAAAAAAGGGCTATGGGATTTTTATAAATTTTACGCCTTAAAACTCAATTTTAAATCTTTTTGTGTAAGTAAAAAAATATTTCAGGCTATAAAAAAAGATTTCTATATTTTTTTTCAAATTTGATGTTATTTGGTCCAAGGTACATGATACTCGTGTACCTTGAGACAGCGTTTAAGAAGTAATAAATTGGACGAAAAAATAGACTATTATTTTAACATTTTATTTTTAAGAGAAACAATGGTTACAGAATCATGAAAATTCTTTTAAAACAATTTATATCATGAGTTTAAGGTACAAAATAGTTAAGAACAAAAGTCGCAGATATAGTCGACTAAGGCTGGTGGGCTCGGGCTTGCGAAAATCTGATCTGAATGTCTCTTTAAAAAGGCTCTCATCCATTCTTTACCAGCCATTTCGCCATTATTCCATGTATCTGGGTAGCTTTTTTTGTTAGCTCTTGCAAATTTGTAAGCTAGAATTCTTACACCCTTTTTAGTTAGTCCATATTGCATTTTGGCGACATTCTGGATGTATGTAACCAAACTCTTTTCTTCATGAACATTAAATACTTGCTTAACTGCGTAACTTACATTGTATTCAAATTTGTTGGACCCACAAACATTAAATTTTCTCAAATGCCTAGTGATTGTTGACCTGCTCATTTTGAATACTTTTTCGGCCTCTCTAAAAGTAATTTTTTTATCAGGATCATCACTTTTTATTGCTTCAATCGCATTTTGCAGTGCAACAGCATCTATTGGATCCCTCTTGATTCCAGTTTTACTTCGAGGCATGATGAAATCCAACCTGAAACAAAAAACACCAATAACTGCAACCTATTGTACCTTGATCCAGTGGTTCAAGGTACAAGATGCAGCTTGGTTTCAAGGTACACGAGGGTGCATGTTTATACTAAAATGGCTACCATAACCTAACACCTACGTGAAAAGTGAAGATTAGATGTTTAATACACTCACCGAAAGAGAGGTAATAGATGTCTCGCCAATCAGTTGAGTAACATTAGTCTTTAAAAGTCCACTTGCAATCAACTAACACTGCAAATATTTACTTTTGCTTGCGCAAATCACAAAATATTCGCCCGTCACATGTAAGTCAGAATAACAACCTATAACTCACTTTGGCGCTCGGACAGGCAATCATAATTGACATAGTTTCGAGATTCCTCACTAGTTAACAGCACTAGCCAAGCAGAGAACATGGCGCAAGGTACACCATGGTCAAGTTACAACAGTCTCCCCTACAATTTGGTACCGATAATACTCAAAAACGACTTGTATGTTAATTGGAGTTCAAGGCACAAAACCGTAAGGTCATCAATGCCTTTGTTTATCTCTTTGTCTTTGATTACTGAGACCCACCTCTTATTTAGGTACCTTTTAATATTAGTTTCCCCATTACCCTTTTTTTTTCACGTATTTTTTTAAAAATTTAAAATACTGATAAGTAATATCTATATGTATTATAAATTAAATAGAATTAAATATATAATTTAGACTATTATATTTTAACTATATTTATCTGTATTATTAATTAGGTATTTATAATACATATTAGGGAGAGAGAAAAAAATTATAAAATAGAAAATAAATACCTAAATAAAAATAACTAAATAATTGTTAATTTTTTCTTAATAGGTCAGTTTCCTTTACGAATTTTATAACTGCTGCGAATTTACCTTCATTGTCACCATGTGCATCAGATAAATTGTTTGTCAGAACGAATTTTTCTAACCTAGAGGTGTAAAAACAGCACTCTTGAAAAGTAGGTTTGATTGTCAGAATGCCATCGCAATACTGGAACTTTGGAGGCGGTTGTTTTAGGATAATTTTAAAAAACAAAGTACCTGCTAACATTATATTAGGCCCTCATCTCAAAAAGCTTAACTTTTTGTTATTAGTAAGCCCCCTCCCCGCTAAATTTCAAAATTCACGACAAAATTTTTTTTTAAAAAGTGTAAAGGCCGAAATGTATTCGATGTGTATATCGAAGAGTTTGTAGGTACAAATGGTTATTATATTTGATGTACAAGATACTTTTCTATCAAATAAGAAATTATCTTGTGTCTTCGAATACTTTCATTGTTGAATACAAAAGTATTCGAATTGTTTTTTGCATTGGATAAATTTCCTTCTTCTTCGAATAGTTTTCATATTCGAATAAAAAATCTTCGAATGGTATCTAAATACAATTTATGCCCAACTCTGGTTTCAAGTGATATTCTTTTTTGTTCTCATTGTTTTCTTCACATATTGTAATTTTGCATTGAAAATAATTCTTCAAACCCGAATCCAAGAGACGAGTACTCCCTCCCCATCTGTCTCTATGTAGTCTGTATGATCGGTTTTGTTAGTCACGTACCAAAGATGACTTTAGTTTTTCTCTAAGCCCTTGTTTTGAGGAAATGAATTGTGTGTTAAAGTTAATGAGTTAAAATCAACTCAAGTTGCATACCTGCTCCATTTCATCCTTCAGACAAAGGTGGTTTAGGGGAGGTAATCTATTAAGCTTAGAGAGTGTACACTGTCTGATTGAGGAATTTGAACGTTTTCGATATAGGTTGGAGGGTAAGTATTTTTTTTTGAAAAGTACGTAATTTGGATTTTTCATTATTTAATTTTTCATTATTCATTATTTAGAGGATTTTTTTTAGATAGTCGTTTAATTAAAGTAAGTAGTTTAGTGTGTATCTGTATTCCAACCTGTGTAATACGAATTTGGGAACTGGAACAAGTTGGATATTATGGCTTGATAGGCATGGGAAAGAAGATTGCCTAATGGCACCCCTTTGGGTCTTGATTTCGAACTTAGGCAAGGTCTTTCGATCATCTACTAGTGTTATAGGTTATGTGGGCAAGCAAGGGCACAACGCTTGGGCAACCTGAAATAGGTGTAGAAGGAGTCCTTCCAAGTGGCTGAATAAGTTTATCCAAGCAAATAACCAAGCTGAATAGTTGAGCTGATAAATAATTTTTAGTTGAAGTTGCCTTCCCTATTTTTAAAGAATATTGCCGAGATGCTGGTTCTCTTGAAGGAACTGGAGCTTTTTCAGTTAAATCTTTTTATACATGAAATGCAGTCATGAAATCATTTTTAAATATTCTTTTTTTTAATTTCAATTTTACACAGTACGTTTATGTTTTATCCATTTTAATATTCTCGTTTTGTTATTTTTTTTTATAGCTATATTATATAAGTCTATTTTATTTAATCAAACTATAAATCATAAAATTTAAAGAAGAACCAGGGAATCTTTTTATAGTTCATTAAGGTATCGCAAAAGTCATATTTCCATAAAATGAGAAATTCATCCACCATTTTATTAAGCCGTAAGAAATATTACAGCTTTTATTGTGGCACTATAAAGAGCATAGACACTTCATAAGATTAAGAAACTCGCCATTTATTGTTATTATTTTGTAAAAATCATTTACTTAATTTCAATAAAAATTCACTTTACTTTTTATCTATTAAATAATATATTCATTTACTTATTTGAATAGAAAATTAATAGACTACCTGCCTCCATTCTCATTCTCAAGTATTTTTATTATTTTTTTTTTTTTTTATGGAAATATTGTTTTGTTCATTGTGATTGAATGTTTCGGCGTAATATTATAAGAGATCCCTATTCCTTCTTTTTTTTAATTCTTGAAAAAAAACATTTTTCATAATTTTGAAATAATAGTTAGAAAAATCCTTGTCTGACCTACATTTCTTTTGAAAATATATAAAAACAAAACAAAATAATAAAAAAAACGAATTTTCTCGCAGACCAGTCCCAACCTTTTTAAGCCGAAAAACCGCAAAGCCACAGATGGCAAATGACTTCAGCTGACGAGGAAATAATTCTCAGAATATAGAGGATTTTGTCCCTTCAAAAAATAATATCGTGTAGATTTGTCTACTCCAATCAATATCAAGATTGGAACTTTTAATTTCATATAATTTTAATAAATTTGAATGCTATTTTAAAAACTAATGTAACACATGAAATTATTTTAGAAAAGTTATATTTAAAAAAAAATCTTAAAGAAATAACTTTAGAGTGGAATTAGGAACTTTTCTGTTTATTTGTTTCCTGATTATTGTACGAATGATATCCATTTTCTGTCTACATAACATACTTTTTGATTTTTTTTTTTTTTTTATCACAATACATCTAACAACACACATAAACCTATTGAACCATCTGATAGATTGTTACCTTTTGCCAACAAGGTAACTATCTATTTTATACCAAGGTAGCCCTCGATTTTTTTTTTTTTTTCCTTTTGGAACAATCAGACTGACCAATATATGTAATATGAAGTAAAGTTCTCTCCGAACTTCTAACAACATGAAATGTCCAATAAAGAATAAAATCCAGTTTTATGTGCGTTTTCAGCTAAGGTCGCCACTAGAAATTAATTAATAATCGTTATATTGCGAATACCTAAGCCATTTATTAGTTTAAAAAACTTTTCATTTTGTGTTTAAAATTTCTAGATTATGAATGAGGCATGAATTCCGAAACCATGCAAGTCTTTTTTTTTTTCACTTTCTCATGTAGTTGTTTATAGATTACCATTACGTGGAATGAATTCTTCTAAAATGAGTTGGTTCACATTGAAGATGCCAATGTGAAGAAAAGTTTTGTGCTTTGATAACATTAATAAATAACCTGTATCTGCTGTGAAAAATTTACGAAAATGGACTTGGCTAATTTTGGAATTCTACGCCTCAAATGATTAATTTTATAACCTAACTGTGGCACAGTACTGTTAAAACAGTCGTGGATTCAGACTGGCCAGGAGGCCTTTCTGTATCATATCTATATAAAGTGGGTGCTTTTAATTAACCGAAAACCTGGAGGCTGAAGATGATCTCGTCTAATAACCTCCTTACTTAACTATTGTTCCAGGAAACGTCCCTCCTTACGAATTAATGAATCCATAACCGTACACGGTATTATCCGAAAGGTATATATAAGTTCTCTAATGCATAGGATATAAAAGAACACGATGAATGTTTTTTATGTTTTATAAGTTGATCAGAAAATCCATAATTTCTTAGTTTCTTTCCATAAAAATATTAAAAATTAGAACAGAACATCCAATATCATATTATATTTAAACATTATATCATATTTAAGGGAAAAAACAATATAAGGATACAAGTTATTAACTTGCCATAGTTTTCTTGCTAACTTAAAGTTTATTAAGTACCTACTATAATTTCCTTTTTTTTTTTTTTTTTTTTTTTTTTATATATACAAGCTAGGTAGCCAGTCTTAATGTTCGTAATGTAAATGTCGGGATCTTTCGAATGGTAAAAATATAATGTTTTATTTCATTTTATTCAGCATGCATGCAGGTATTTTGAATTGAAAAATGACTTTAAATCTGGAGAAAACGGAAAATAAATAGCATATCCTTATAAAACTTTTAAACTTTGGAACAAAATTGGACGTACAGTATTTTGAATATAGGTACATAACATACTGGATCCTTATACACAAGAAAATAATGAAAGGACTTGAAACATAATTTATTTTTATTACTGCTTTATCATTTACTAATAATTGATTGAATGTGAGATTTACCTTAGATTATTGAAAAAGAGATAATTGTTGAAAATTAGAATAACACAAAGGGAAAAAAATAATGCGATGTTCAGTTAATTATAATAACTTAAATCAACAAATGAAAAAAACAATGAATAAGCGTTAAAAAGTTGTATGCTAGAACTGATAGAAAATCAAAGATCTATTTGAAATCTTTTTAGCCAGGAAAAAAAGAAATGTTTAGTAGACGAAAATATTTACTTTGAATTGTGAGGCTGCCTTCTCAAAAAAAAGAAGAAAAAATAATAATATGAAGTTTTTATAACGAGGTATAAATAGGCCCTAATCCAGGTAGAAATCCATTTGAATTTGTTAGCGCTCTGGAAGCCAACACGCCAGCAATCCTCTTTCCCAGGACTCAGAGATTTATGAAGAGGGCTCCCTATTGAGATATAAACTCTAACTTTCGGACCTTTTGATTTACGACGCTTTTATCTATATTCGTCCGGCCGCTCAAGGTAACATGACATTGTTCAGCGGTTTTTTTTTCTATATAAAAATTGAACACATGCTAAAAGGAACGAAAAGAAAAAGATATTATTAAATTTAACAGTCTGAGGAATGAGTTTCTTATTCTGCAAATACAACTGGAAGACAACACTTTTTTATTTCCACTTTATAAAATATTCATTTCATGTCCGAAGTTGTACTGAAATCAATTGAAACTTAGCTGAAAATATTTAAACATAAAGAAGAATCGCCAAGCGAGAATAAAGATGACTATCAGCCTCAGACTGGGAAAATATCCTATGCTACTGGAGGAAGTATTTATAGGTGCAAACACTCGTATTACCCCCAAGTTACGGTAGAGTGAGAAATAAAAAAAATCTGGTGCGATGCGCGCAACACACAACTTTCACTTGCTTTGAACTTACTTAGATTAGAAATCGACGTATGTACGAATATGTATCGACGAATATGTAAACGCCATTCCTCATTTTCACACATTTTTCCAAATTTAAGTATATACTTATATTTGTATATCTCCATAAGTTATAGAGTATCTGTATAGCAAAATTTGGTAGTTCTCGGCACTTTTCGATCCATTATTGCTAATTTATTTATGAAGGGACTAATTTCATCAACAGTCGACTTTTTTTACTGCTTGCTTGTTTTTTACTACGAGTTGCTTTTTGCAAATACATCGTGAAGGTGAATCGATAGGTGTATTTACGTCTCTTACGCCTTTCTGGAAATCTAGAACGATTAATGTTCCTCTAAAATCGATTTATATTATTTTCAAAAAATTATTGTGGAACAAAAGTTTCTAGACTAAAATATACCTATATTAATTATAGACTATTATCTTCAAAAATTTGAGCATCACGTATTTACTCTCTTAAGTAACATTAATCTTTTTATTAATAAATAAGAGTTTTTATTTTCTTACTACGGTTAATAAAATTTTGGCTGTCACATATACATGCATCAAATACCAAGTTCGATCAAAATCGATATAGCCGTTTTTGAGCAAATAAAAAAATAAAACAACTGAAAATGGGACAAAATTAATTAAGTAAAGTGCACCCTCCAATTGATCGATTTTGATGAAATTTTGACTGTCACATCGCGGGCATATACATACACCAACTACCGAGTTTGGTCAAAATCGTTAAAGCCGTTTTTAGTAAACAAAAAAAAAACACGTCATAATGAGACAACATTTATTAAGTAAAGTGCCCCCTCCGTTTAACCAATTTTGATGAAATTTCGGTTGTCGCATCACGGTCATATGCATACATTAAATACCTAGTTAAGTTTGATGAAAATCGTTTAAGCCGTTTTTGGGAAAATAAAAAAAAACTCATGAAAATGGGACTAAATTTGTTAAGTAAAGTCCCACCTCCAATTAATGAATTTTGATGAAATTTTGACTGTCGCATCGCTGGCATATACATATACGTATATGTATATGTATATGTATATGTATACCAAATACCGCGTTTAATCAAAATCGTTAGAGCCGTTTTTGAGAAAATCGAGAAAAACGTAAAAAATAGACAAAATTCATTAAATAAAGTACCTTCTCCGTTTAACCAATTTTTATGAAAATTTTTATTTCACATCGCGGGCATATACATACACTAAATACTCAATTTCAGTTTTGCACGGCCTATAGTTTTTGAGCTAGTCTGTTCACACACACACACACACACACACACACAGACCATTTCGCAGGACTTGGTTATTTGGACTCAGGGAACCCCAAAACGTGTATTTCCGTTGAAAACCGGAAGTCGAAATTTTTCACGATCGCAATACTTTCCTTACTTTATATATTTCATATATAGGTAAGTGAAAGTAAAAAATAAAAAATTAAGATTCATTTTCTTCTATATGTATTTTATTCACTTACGAAATCGCTTGTTGTACGAAACCGTCAGAGATATTGACAATATAACCATTTTCACAAAATAACAGGGTCCTGCATATGAGATACTAATTTACTTTAAAATATCACTTACATAACTTTAACGTGTATTGCTTCTATTGTATAATGTTCTTAGACTGATATGGCTGTTCGAATGTAAAAAGAGATATGTTTCGGCCTTGGTTTAGGCAAAACTCCACACTAACAAACATCTAGCTGAAGATTCGTTTGCCATATTCAGCTACATCTTGGAACTGCGGACAGCAATCAGGAAAGGAAGCAATAAAGAATTGCCGGCGTTCCTCAACCTCCATTTACCGCTGAAAGCTGTTGTAGAGATTTCTCTAACCCTCTTCACTCCTGTTTACCTTCCTCTCTTTAAGTCGTTTAAAATCGCTAAGAGCCCCTACACCTCCAATACTGATTGGTCTTTGATCGACCGGCATTCAACTTAAATTGAATTCGTTAAAATTTAACCTGTAGAGAGGTTTTTTTTTTAATACTAATTGAAATTTGAGACGTACAGTACGACCCCGATCTCTACTGAAAAGGGTTTCTGTAATAAGCGTTTTGAGCTGGCGTGGCAGTGGACTTAAATCGAAAGCTAAGATTTAACATAGGTGATTAAGGTCCCTTTTAACTGAAAAGGATGCGATAAGAGTTCGCTAAAGTCGCTACAGGCCCAATAATTTTTATGGAATCGTAATTAGAAGAACAAAATCGATTTATGCTAATACAAATACATATGTTATATATATATATATATATATATATATATATATATATATATATATAATAAAATAATTAATTTGAAAATAATTCATTGCTGACACGAGAGGTAACTTTACCAAACGAATTTCAACGTTCGTAATCTTTTTTCCTCCTATTAAAATTTATAATATCTATGGCGTAAAGATAAAAACTAAATAAAGAAGAAATGATCAACAGTAAGTTACGTTCCGAAATCATTCTTTATGGTCGAAAAAAAGTTTTATTTAAAAGGGCACACTTTCCAATGGCTCTTATTCCTTTTCAAAAACGGATGTCCGTTGATAGTCACAATAAAAAGGGGTTGTTGCGCCACCTCCCCCATTATCAAAGTTCTGCGGTGAGCACACCGCAAAACATATATATATTTTTTAAGGTGATGTTTATATTTTTTTTTTTTTAAGCATGACCGCATATCATACCACTGCTGCAAAAATATCACATTACTTCATAGTCGGTGCACAGCATCTAACATTTTGCAGATCAGCCACAGTCCTCTTCTTCGCCTCCTCTGTCCGGCAGCCTCACTGGAGCTGCATGTCTTCTATCCAAGGGGAAGTGGGTTGGGTCCACAGCTTCCTTCCACCCATACACGAAATTTGTGAAGTGTTGGTAGTTTTCTTTAGACACTAGCTGAGGAAAGTCGCTTTCCGATAGTGTGTAGAGCCCGGTTTCCCTCAGCAGCCTGGCCCTTAATGGCTCATAGGCAGTGAAGGCAATAACGCATTTATTCCGCACATGTGAAGCTTCACTCGAAAACCTTCATATCCCCTTAGAATCTGAGAAGTCCAGTAGTCCGGAAGAACCCACGTCTTCTCTAGCCGCGATCCGACGGTGGGGAAGTACTTCCTTAGTCACCCACCGCCGATTCCATTCTGCCGAAGTGTTCTCCCGTAGGATTTTCTTCCATTTGGTGGGGTCTTCACAGATTATTTACCGTAAGTTTGCTGGGATATCCGCCAAGCCATCTCGTTTAATTTTACGCCGAAGTCACAAAGGTGCAAAATGCCGAGGTCTTCTTTTAGGAGGAGGTCGAGGGGAATAGATCTGCACCGTATCGTGCGACACAGTTCTGTATGACCTGGTTACTCGAAGCAGGGCCATCCGTTGAATTATAGCCAACCTGCTCTTCTGTCGGTTCTAGAGATCTCCAATCTTGGCCAGGGCCGCATATCGGAGTATACCAACAACCACAGCATTATAAATGGATATGGTAGTTGGATTGCTGAGGCCTTAAAACGCGCGCCCAATGCGACTCAGTCCATTAAGAGCAAGGCTCACCCTACTTCTCAAATAGTCCAAGTGAGGTGTCACTTGCGTGAAATTCCAAGGTAGGTGACAACCTCACTCGGAATTATTCTTGTTCCCTGTATGCTCGTTGATATAGGGTGATCCCTATCTGTTTCACCTCTCATGAGGATCGCCTGAGAACAAAAAAAAAACAGCCAGGTCATCTACTTAAGCCGTAGAGTTGGACCGCTCTTTTTCCCGTAAACCCAGCAATACGTCGTAGACTAATTTCCACACGGCAGGACCGAGTACAGACTCCTGAGGGCAACCACGCTCCACTGTTTCTTCTACCTCATAGAAGCTGCCACGAATTTTCAATGTCCTGTCCTGCTTCTAACCAAGCCATACAAGTTGCTGGGCGCTTCAAATCTCTGCAGCTGCTGTAGCACACTGGGCCACCACGTCGAAGAGTAGAAGCATAACATACTTCTCCGCCCTCTCCTCAACATCACGGCGCACTCTCAGCAGTGCATCTGCGGTTCCCCTTCCTTTGCAGGATCCATACTGCCGTGGCTGGCTCTGGAAAAGACTGGCCTTAAACTGGTCTTCATGAGGCTCTCTAACACCTTACTCATGACAGGAGGAGACAGATTAGCCTATAGGACTTGGCTAGTTGCTTATCCTTTTCTCCTCTTTTGTAAATGAGCCTGACATCAGCTGTTTTCAGCTGGAAGAAAATTAATCTTGTGGTACGCCTGCCAACCCTAAGCTACTTAAAGAAATTTTTAAGCCCTGTCGAACTGAGCAGAACCTGTCGATATGGGAACATTCCAGATTAAAAAAGAATAACCTGATGACAGATTTTGATCTGGCAACATCTGAAAACTCTCTGTTTTATATAGAAGGTAGCTTTAAGAGACCTAACTAGAACTTAAAATTTTCCATTCAAAAACACCTCCATAACAGACAAACAAAACATTTACCAACTTTCAAAGGGCTTACAACAACCTTCAACAGACATACTAACATACTAAAAAGAGATGAGGCTACTAGCTGCAAGGTAATGTGACAACCGAGGAAGGCCTTCCAAGGGCGCAGGATGAAAGAATTATTTATCGGACGATTGATTTAACTGAATCAAGAGACACGGGACAGGTACTGCTGGGCGTCTTGCTTTTCCGTTTAACTGTAAAAATTAGTTAATCGTTCATTTACTGATTATCAACCACCTTTATAATGTTGTGAATTGATATAAAAAGTTTATTATACCTTTTTCTCCAATACATATTACAGAAAAAGAAATCAAAATCTCTCTCGTTAAAGCAGGTATCTGTTTATACCGTATCCCAAAATACCAAATTTAGTATTATTATATATATTTTTTTTAAAACCAAAATTTTCCAACGATGACTATTAAATAATTACAGTATCAATATATATAATTGTCTCTCGAAATTTCCTCCGCATTTTTGTTCTGATTATTATTTTTTGCGAGAACGAAGTTTGAGAAAAACCCTACTCACTTTCGAGATAAAAGAGAATACAATATGGGGAAGTTATGGCAAGCCTTATTCCAGATATTGTCAGATCAAGGTAACTCTACCTTAGATGTGTTTCTGGTTATTATGTTGATATCTCCAAGAGCGATCCACTTATCAAGCTATGAAGGAACCCACAGATTATTATCCTCATCCTATACCAAGTACCTTCTCCACTTCTTCGAACTTCTCCTCCACAAAGAAATGAAACCTTCACATCTATTGGAACTAAGGTATTTGATGTCGAAGACATACTACGTTATTTATTATATGAATGGACTTAGGTATAATAAGATAATTGTTCTTCATTAATTAATATTCGATTAATAGAATGATTTTAATGTTATTATTCTATCTTTATTCAAAAATACTCTTATTCAGGGTATTCAAGGACAAAGGATTTGCTAACGTGTTGAGACTACTTTAATCGTCTATTTAGTTGCAAGTTACTCAAACACTTTTTCTTTCTGCGAATTCTCCGTATTTCTTTAAATATTGCCTATTCAATTTTTCATCCCATTAAGAACAAGGAAATGGTCAGAATAAGATCATATTATTTTAAAACCATTAAATTTCAACCATTCTTGAAGCTTTCTCGACAGATCGACATATTATAAGAAAGGCATATTATAGAAATAGACGATAAAAACAGATTAAACGATGTTATATAAGTGCCGAAAAGACCGGACGAGCAACTTTGGAAAATTGCGCCAGTGTAGTAGTAACAAAGAACAATGTTTGTTATAAAAATTATTAATAATAATTTTCATTTTTTTTAAATATTAATAATAATTATTATTAATAAGGTAAGGCCCCATGGTTAGCTCAGTGGTAAGAGCGCTGCGACGTAGATGAGGACTGGAGGACAGAGGACCTGGGTTCGATTCCTGGCCATGGTCGAATCTTTTATTTTCTAATTAACTAGTTTAAAAATTATTAATAATAATATTCCGTAACCTTAAGCATAAAAGAGGGAGCATCCAAAGGGATCCGAATTCGTGATCTGGAGTACATACTTACAGTTTTTAAAAGTAAGTAATAATAAATAAAATATACATATAATTGTTAAAGATGATGTATAATAGTTTTTTTTTATAACTTTATTGATATCCAAACTATTAAAATGGGTGCAACACGCGACAAGCAGTATGTTAAACACGGTGTAGCTGAACTGTCAGTACGTCCATCAAAAGCCATTCTTATTCCAAATATATTGAATAAAGAAATCAACACATCATATGAGAAAGGCTGTTCAAAACAACCCCTCATAAATGCCACTTCAAAGCCTTCTCAATTCCGTCCCAATGATAGTAATTATTCCGTCTAAAATAACTGAAAATAATTCAAACTAACGTTACATTATTTTAAATATTACTACCAATGCTGCACGAGAATATAATGCTTTTTAAAGGAATATAAGAAATTGAAACCTGGTTCCAATTCCATCAATAAAAGTCGAATCAATATTAAGAAACTTTCAGCCTTTTGAATTCAACACACTTCTTGGTTTATCTGTTTTAACCCTCGCAAGGCACACTGGGGTCTGACAGACCCCACGAACATATTATGTACGAATATCTAATTGATAAAATTATTCTAATGGCTGTGACTTCTATGTATTCGAAGTTGGTACACCTACCGCCTTAGCGCCTATGTTGGAAAAGTTGTAGTTCATCCTGTTGTTTTTATAGAAAATTAAAAACTTATGTTGGGGTCCAGTAGACCCCAGTGTGGCATCTAAGTTCTGCTTTTTGTTATTACACTTTTATTACTATTTGCTTTGCTAGTGAGGTAAGTCTAACAAATATTTTTTTAAAAATGTTTTATTGTGTAGTTTATATTTCTTTTTGTGGGTTATGTTTTATTTTTTCTTTATTGCTTAACTTTCTGATAAATGTGAATTTTTTCAGAATGGCTTAGGCCTAAAGTGAGAAGGTCAATAAAAATATTAATTAAGGAATTAGGAGTCAATGGCACTGGTCCAAAGGCCCTAGGACAGTTTAAAAAGGAAGATGCTCTTATTGTTTTTAGACAAACAGATAGGAAAACAAAACTAGTTTGTAGGGAATGCCACAGCCACACACTTGTGCGTGGAATGCAGTCAATGAGGGCTGCATGTAAGAAAAGTGGTCGGCAATAAATTTTGTAAAATATATTTTTTATATTTAGAATATTCTAAGTAACAATAGAAAAATAATGAATCTTGATTTGTACAAAATTTAAAATTTCTAAATACGTTTTTTCCAAACTGTAAAAACTACTTGCAAAATGTGCATTTTACATGTGTTTTTTTATATAACGTAAATTAAAATAAATATTTTTAATCCAATTTATTGTTTTCTTGATCTTGTACGTTTTTTTTAATTGTCTAAATGAAAGCTTCTAAAAATATTTTAAAACTATAATTATATAAAGGATTAACTTTTGGGGTCTGTAGGACCCCAGTGTGGCATGTATGAAAAAAAATATTAGTGTGCCTTTGGAGGGCTAATAAAATTGAAACAATATTCGTTGGTAAGCTTAAGATATTCTCAACCGATATGGCTTAATATATAAGCTGTATTATTATTTTTTTCAGATTTCTCAATATTCGTATACATCATTGGGTTAACCGTTCTTATGGATATCTTAAAGGGTAATAATAAATTACCTTATATCGATCTGAAGATCGATTACTTGATTATCAATAATGCTAATGATGAAAATAATATCGATTTCAAACCTCAGGCTCGCACAGGTATTGATTTAATACAACTTATCCGATATTAACAATATTGAAGTCGACTTCTAGGTTAATTAGGATGCTGATTACGAATGATATAAATTTATCGATATAAACAAACCTCTAGATGTCACTATCGAGTTTATGCTGATTATAATTTAAAATTGCTGTATTTGTTTTGTTTTATGCAAAAATCATCATAAAAAAGATGCTCCAAACAATAAAGTGACCGATTAAAAATTTTAATAACGTATTAATTATAAAAGGCGGCAGTAATTTTCAGAATGCGCCACTCCTCACCATTATTTTAAATACCTGTGATGTTTTATTCGCTCTGTTAGGGGGACCCATAAAGAGCTCCCCGATATTGCTCTATATATTATGAAGTTTTATTACTGTTTTAAGAGCCATATTTTCAATTTATCGCTTAAGGTAAACAGAAAGTACGTTCATGAAAATGTATAGTTTTTTTAAGCTAATAAATCTAATGTTTACTTAAGTATTATCCATAAGCATGGAATAGAGAGATACCCAATAAGACCTTTCTATAAAATTAACATTTAAATTAATTACATCATTAATAAATATCTTATTTTTGCAAAATAATTAAAATTTAAAAAAATTAACTTCACAAAAGAAAGTTATCAAATTACATTCACTTCTCAAATGGAAAGAGCCTTTAATTTCTTGAGTAACATGAATGAAATATGAACACTTTTTCTCTTGGCGCTGTCAATTTATAACAGACGAAGGTCTGGTGTATTGCCATAAGTACTAATTGTAGCTATACAGACCTCTCGATTAAATATAGAAATTGTTTGGTAGTATTATCATACCTTGCTGGAAATTCTTCTAGTACGTTGACTTATTTTTGGTTTTCGCCTTTCGCTCATAGATCCTCAAAGTCAGCCAATCCAGAAGGAGAGCGGAATTGAGCAATGATATGCAGACGGGAGCTGTGAGGAGATCAATATGTCCTGGTTGCTCCACGAAATGAAATTACTGAGCGGCTCACGCGTCCTAAGGCATCTCACTAGACCTTGTCCAAACACATCCCATCGTCCACTTTGTCAGTTTGTATCTAAGTTTTCTAGATAGCGTCACTAAAAAAAAAATTATTTTGGGGGAGCTGATTTAGCCATTAAAAAAAAATCCGCGGAAGAAAAAATCTGGTGCGTGCGCGCAACACACAACTTTCACTTACAAACTTACTTACAAGGGGAGGGCATAGCTATGGGGTCGTCGATCGGGCCCATTTTTTTTCTGGTGATTCTACATCGAAAAATAGTCGACACTTGTCTGAGCGTTCCGTCCAATGGGCCTTAGGTGCTGAGAAATAAAATAAAATACCTTGAAAATCCTTTATTTTTTATCTTGAGTTTGGAAAATGATATCGACATGATTCTTTCACTAATTTATTTATTTTAAAAAAGCTTCAAGTTTTCAAGTAAACTAGCTTTATAAATTTTTTCACATAAAAAACAATAGCAGAATTGAGTTCAGCACCTCAAGAAACCCTGATGTCTTAAATATCATCCAAAACAAAAAATAAAAAAATTTTCCTGTCAGGAACAGCTTAAAAATGTTTCATCAAAATTGTATGTGTAGTTTCAAATTCTGCATCTCGTGTTGAGCTGATCCGATTATTACGTTCTTGAGCTCGTTGCATAGAAGAAAGCTTCCTTTTTCTAACCATATACATAACAATTGTATTATCTCGGGAAGCTCTTGTAAAAAATGGTCCTCAAAATAAAAATTAAATTCATACTTTTCTTTATATTATGTTGATTCCTGAACACGTAAAAATATCTCGATTATGTAAAAATGTGTAACTCTATAGCCTTTATTTGCCCTATAAATTTGATGAGAATCGGTAGAATTTTCTCCAAAATATGGTCGGTTTTTTTGGATGTTTAACGAAATTGTAAGGGTCTAGTAGCCTTAGCGAAACTTTTAATGAAATTTTTAATTTTTTTTTTTTTTTTTTTAACCTTCCCAAAATTTACTTATAGGTTTTTTTAGCTATAGACAGAGATTACACATTTTTACATAATCGAGATACTTTTACGTGTTCAGGAATCAACATAATATAAAGAAAAGTATGAATTTAATTTTTATTTTGAGGACCATTTTTTACAAGAGCTTCCCGAGATAATACAATAGTTATGTATATGGTTAGAAAAAGGAAGCTTTCTTCTATGCAACGAGCTCAAGAACGTAATAATCGGATCAGCTCAACACGAGATGCAGAATTTGAAACTACACATACAATTTTGATGAAACATTTTTAAGCTGTTCCTGACAGGAAAATTTTTTTATTTTTTGTTTTGGATGATATTTAAGACATCAGGGTTTCTTGAGGTGCTGAACTCAATTCTGCTATTGTTTTTTATTTGAAAAAATTTATAAAGCTAGTTTACTTGAAAACTTGAAGCTTTTTTAAAATTAAATTGAAGAAATATGAATAATTCTTTAACGATTGTATTTTTCCTTTAATCTACTCTTTAAAATAAATGAATTAGTGAAAGAATCATGTCGATATCATTTTCCAAACTCAAGATAAAAAATAAAGGATTTTCAAGTTATTTTATTTTATTTCTCAGCACCTAAGGCCAATTGGATGGAACGCTCGGACACGTGTCGACTATTTTTCGATGTAGAATCACCAGAAAAAAAATGGGCCCGATCGACGACCCCATAGCTGTGCCCTCCCCTTGTTAGATTACAAATTAATGCGTTTTGTTAATTGCCACTTCTCGAATGAACAGAACGGCTTTAATTATGAATAAAGGTCAGTCACTAAAGGCGTACTACGCATGCGTGGGCTCAACGTGTTTTATGAGTTGACTGGATATTTTTCTTTTTTTCTCCTCTATACGTTTCCTTGATTTTTATCATATCTCATATTTAGCCATTTCTTATTTTTAGGCAAAACGAGACAGATAATTTCTCCATATAAACAAATACAAAGGTACTTTATAGTTAAACAAAAAAGGCCCCTTCCCCATTTAAGCCCCCTCAGAACATTTTAATAATGATAAAGCTTACCTGATATTAAAGAACACCTAATTTTCATTAAACACCACGAATTTGATGAAAATCGTTAAAGCCGTTTTTGAGATAATCGAAAAAAAGGTAAAAATTGGTTAAAATGTTATGAAATAAAGTGCCCCCTCCGTTTAACCAATTTTGATGAAATGTTGGCTGTCACAACTTTGGCATATACATACATCAAATACCCAGTTTGATCAAAATCGTTAAAGCCTTTTTTAAGTAAATAGAAAAATACGTGAAAATGATACAAAATTTATTAAGTAAAGTCCCCCCTCCGGTTGATCAATTTTGATGTAATGTTGGCTATCGCATCTTTGGCATACACATACATCAAATACCCAGTTTGATCAAGATCGTTAAAACTGTTTTTGAGTAACTAAAAAAAACACGTGAAAATCATACAAAATTTATCAAGTATAGTCCCCCCTCCGGTTAATCAATTTTGATGAAATTTATACAGTCATATCTCGGGCATATATATAGATCAAATACTCAGTTTAATCAAAATTGTTAGAGCCGTTTTTGAGATAATCGAAAAAAAACTTAAAAAGTTATTAAGTAAAGTATCCCCTCCCTTTGAGAAATTTTGATGATATTTTTGCTGTCACGTCACGAGCATATACATACACTAAATACCCAATTTCAGATTCGCACGGCTTATAGTTTTTGAGCTAGTCTATTCACACACACACACACACACACACACACACACACACACACACACACACACACACACACACACACACACACAGACCATTTCGCGGGACTTGGTCATTTGGACTCAGGGGACCCCAAAACGTGTATTTCCGTTGAAAACCGGAAGTCGAAATTTTTCACGATCGCAATACTTCCACTTACTATATATTTCATATAGGTAAGTGAAAGTAAAAAAAAGATTGCGACTGAAATCATGACGGATCTTTGCTCCAAAGCTGGATCAGGATCTACAGTTTTCAGATGAAGTGGTATGATCGCGATGTTGCGTTAAATTAAAAATAAATTCAATCATCAAATGTATCCTCCAACTCAATAAATGGCCCATTAAGTCACTATGAAGAGTCCTTAGACTATCTATAAATCACATCATCATCACATTAATTTTTCAAAAATCTTATCTTTTATGGACCAGTTAAAATGTAAAAGATATTGTGCGAGGTTTGATTTCAAATATGCTGCGTAAACAAAATTTCTATGATCATATTATGTTTTTTTTTTTTGTTTTTTTTAATTTACTTATACATATCAATGGCCTCAGGAAATAACTCGGTAAGTTGGAAAATATTCCACGTGAGTTATATATGAGCCCCTTAAAGCTCAAGTGGTGTAACTCCAATTTTATGTTTTGAGATATTAAAGGGTTTGTTATGTCAAGACGTTTTGGTACTACTTGTTTCATCAGACCACAAATGAATGCACAAACATGGGAAACTAGGAGTTACACTGTAAGTGCATTAAACATAGCACAGTTTTCCCTACACAGTACAATGCCTAACAAAAAAAAAAAAAACGAAAATTGGAGTTACACCACTTTTGCTTTAAGGGGCTCATATATTGGAATCATTCCAAAAGACTCCTTAACGCAATAAGACTGTGAAAAGTCGATAGCTCACTGCACTAATTGTTTAGATAGTCTTCTTGATTACCGAGGAGCCACCAACGTCTTCATAGTGTGCAGAAGTCGTCTGAATTGGTCCCAATATAACTCAACTTTTTTTTTTTTACTTATTTAATTTATTTACTTAGTTATTCCCTGTGGCCAGTGATATGTATTTAGCTGAATCTCAAAGTTCTGCTATGTGTGTTGTTTTGTTTTAGTTTTTTGGCGTAAAACTGCAATGGTCAGCAATGCCATTATAGTTCAATATCTCAATCATCCATTTTTGTTTACATATTTGTTATATTTCTAATTTATATCAATTTACTATTATAGATTTGATTTCATATTTCTGATATCAAGTTATTATATTTTAAAAATTTTAGGACCAATTAAGTGTAACGATTTTTTGGAATTTGCACAAATCGCATTTTAGCTCTATTCTTAGAAAATTTAACGTACTATTAGAATTTTATTACGATGTTGACATTCAGGTGGTGGTTCTTTAATCATTAAGAACAAGTGGGTCAGTCTGGTGTATACTATTCTGCCTTGTCCCTACAACCTCCTCTCTAAGACTATTCCGACTAGAGGTAATTCTTTCTTCACACATTTTAGCTTGCTTGGAAATGTTTTGTTCCACATGGATTGCCATTCATCTATATCTTTATTAAGAGGTTAACTTAGATCTTACCGGGTCTAAATAGTTAGGCCTAATCCGAGGAGCGTTTTCTTGCAGCTCGGTCGGCCAGTTCGTTCCCCATGATGCCAAAACAGCTTTGTACCCATAGATATGTTATTACCATACCTAATTTTCATAACAAGTTTAGATGAGAAAGAATTGGAGAGATTTAAGGATGCTCACGATACATATTACTAAGGAATATACTACTAAGTGAGCTCAAGGAATATGTAACTATCACGATATTAAGATATTTAGTCGACAAACAGAAATGCTGCAAATGCATTAATTTCGGTAGTATATGTTACACGTTGTACAGCTTGTCGAGTTAGGGTTTATAGATAGAGCCTTTTGTTACTAAAGATGATGCTGTTGGTTGTTCTGATTTAGATCCGTCAGTGTAGATTATAAAGATATTGTATTATATTGATTATAAAGATCTCCGATGAATATCTGAGGAATAGGATTTATATTTTTATTTAGGGTGTTGGTTAGTCTAGGGTGGGTTGTCATTATTTGAATGTTTCAAGAAAACATATGGCTGGGCAGATTCTTTTTGAGAGCGGAAGGGTTGAATTCTGATTTTGGCGAAACAAATTGGAAAAAATTGAAAAAATAATGTGACTTTAAATAATTTTTATTTACTAAAAAATTTATAATTCACATCAGAAATCGTCAGAAAAACAATAAAAGCTCAAATTATTAACAACGTTGCAAAAAGTAACTACTAGTGATAATACAGTGACATAAAAGTAATCAAATGCTTCGATCAACAGAGCAAGACTAAGCTCCTAGTCCGTCGCTACTGTTCTTAGTTCAAATTAGACATTACAGAAGGACGTAGAGCATTCACGTAACATCCAGAACATGTACTAATACAGTTATGTAATTGTTCCAACAAAAAGTCAGAAACTTTTCAATGCAAAAGATAAAATCATATAATTTTGTTTCACGTTATTATGTAATTTGAATGTTAGATGCCCTTTCGTGTGTAAAACTTTGAAGCACAGGTAATAGCTAATTTCAATCTTCTAAACAGCAGAGGTGATAATCCGGATTCTGAGCATAAGCTAAGAACAGGATTGGTTTGAAATGGCCCTCTTGCGAAATGTCCAATAAAGTTACAGTAAAATGGTAGTAGCTTTTTTTGTGATCAATGTAGTTCAGAAGATTTTGTATGCATGTTCAACCAATTCGCATATCAAATAAAGGTTTTCGGGTGGGAAATCTGACTCGGTTCGATTTAAAGGATTTATTTGAGCAATTTCCGACTTGAAACTACTTCTCAAGATTTTTTTTTTTTTACTTTAATTATTAATTCGCACCTGCCTGCAAAGTACGGACAATCAGCGAACGAGATGGCGGTAAAATGATAATATAATGACATGTCAGGCAAGAGGAAGGAAAGCACCCAACAGCATCACCTTCTTGGCTTGAGTCAATTACCATAGCTGTCTAAGAGAGCAGAGCAGCATCCAGCGCCTTTTTAGTCTTCTCGTACCCATGCGAATGTCAGCCATATTATTTATTAAACTGTTTGGATGTCCGAACAAATTACTAAAAAATCGTTTGTAAATTTTCGTTATGTGTTGGTCGACTGTCGGCATATGGAGGTCAGTATGTAAAATGTAGTTAGTCACGTACCAAGGGCTTGTAATGAGTCGTATCAAATTTGATGGAAATGTTTGAAGTTTTTGTAAGTGAGTCTTTTTAGCTATGCCGAATATCTGTGAGGAATATGTCCATATGGGTTTGAGTAAGTAAGTGTACGTATTTAATTTTTGTATCAGTTTTAATTTTGAAGATTTAGAAAGTAATGGATACAGAAGTTTGAGTCTTTTGTCATTTTTACATGTGGGCCCCATGTCATCCTTCTGTCGAAAGTGAGTCCCAGATAGTGTACTGTGCCCGTCTGTGGAATTTCGTTATTGTCAATATAAACTGGGGGGGGGGGGGGGGGGGGGCAGGTATGTGTTCTAAGTGTAAATGTAACGTGTTTTGATTTGTCATGATTGAGTCTAATTTTCCATAGTTTAAACCAGTCGTGTAATTTGTGTAAGTGATGTTGTAATGTCAAAGAAACCTGTGTTGCATCCTGGTGTTTAGTAATGACTGCTGTATCATCAGCGTTAGTTGCAGTCAATGTCTCGTTTAAGATTTAACGAATGTTTCTAAATGAAAATGTTACTCATGCGCTACTGTTTAACTTTATAATATATTATTATTTGAGAATTAGGTTCGTTTTCCATTCAAACTTTTCCATTTCATTCATGCAACCTAGACATTAGAATTCAAAACCCAATTATTTTATTCTAACCATTTACACTTAGTTTAATCCGCTTTATTTAGAAATATAGCCAAGAATTTAAGCAAAAATTAAATCTTAAAATGGTAGGATATTTCATAAATATTCGTCTTCATAAATTTTCATGACCAAATGGATTTTTTTTAATTTGTAAGAGGTCCAAGTCGGAATAAGAGCTAAAGATAAAAGAAGGTCCCCTAACTTTGACAACTCTTAACGCTTTCTGTTAAAGTTTTAGGAAAGCCCATTCTTTATTGTTTTCAAGACTTAATAAAGAAATGTGGCTGAGCATTAACCCCTACAACGTCCGTGGCAATGTATGCCTTCTCAACAATAAAAGTGGTTTTCTCTGTCTTTGCCTTCAGGAAGTGGAATCCCGGCGATTCAGAACAAAAAGAAAGTTAAATAAATGATTTATTGTTCCTAAGTTCCTGGATCTTAAAAATGTTTGCAATTTCGACCACCGGCCCCTTACCCCGGACAAAGCTAAGTATATCCTTTAAGGGAAATATGGTGAGTTTTTAATTAAACTTTATTTTCAAAAAATTCTTGTTCTCTTTCTCTCGCTGATTCTGTACCAGTCTTTATCTTTACCCTCCTACACCAGAAATTATTCAATTCTTCAAGATGTCATGAAAACTATTTCATCTTCCTATCGTTAAGTAGATTTTTTAGATATGAGTCGGTCAACGAGCACTATATGAACTGTTATAAAAAAACTTCCTAATGGATTATTTCGGCGCAAAAGTTAAAAGAAAACGTCATTCTATTTATTCATCAAATTTCAATTATGAAAATAAAAGTTTCAAAATATATTTTTCTTAATTTAAATAATGACACGTTGTTTTATGGCTATCGTGACACCATTTAAAAGATTTCAATATTTATCGCAATTTATTAGTTATCAAGGCTTTTAAAGGTTATTAGAAGAATTGGCTTTGAAGAAGTGAAATTGCTCCTACACAGTATTTTAAATGTTTGAAATTAATAGCAGAACGTTCGCTGATGCAAATCTAATCTAAGATTGCCTACGTCAAGGGATCTGGGACTCGAAATACTTGGAAAGTAATATGAGAAAAACGTTGATAAAAAATTTTCTGGGGAGTCAATACACAGACAACTAAATTGGCCTAACTAGGAATAAATTAGACTACATTAGTAAATGGTCTACCTCATCCGTTAAGAAATACTTTCTTTGCTTTCTGTGCATGGGTTTAATCCGTTTAAAAGTTCTCTTCTGCTGACATTCAGTTTTAGCAGTTCTTGTATGATTCCATAGTTCTCTGTTTTACTTCATTCTGCTTAGAATCACTCTAAGAACCAGGGAAAAGATCTAGGCATGTATAATAAACCTACCTTATTAGATAAAATAAAACTCAAATGTTACAGATAGTTGACGTTTAAGGCTCAGATAGATGGAAAATCACGCTGTTAGCTCAAAAATGTTTTATTTGACCCTCTTCAACTCAGAGTGTAGATCGAAGACTAAAAGGAAGAAGGAGGGGAGGAATAGGGTTGAAATGGAAAGTGGTTAATTGAGGGCGGCTTTTAGTTTACTGCCAACTGTACCATCAATATTTTTATCATATTAATTCATTTATTATTTTTTTTAATGTTAAAAAGAGCAGGCATATGTGCATATCTCTCATTTGGTGAATAGGGGAAATCGGATGCAATATTAGAGAATCATTTGAACTGAAGTGCTTAACTAAGCCTATTAAGAGGCTGGAAATTGGAAAGCATTTGAAGCTTTTATTTATTTTCTCGGCTTCATAGAAAAAAAAATTATAATTTTACCACCAATTACGTATGGAATCAGTAGTTCAATCAATTTTTTAAAACAATTTAAAAAAAAAAAAATTTAGGATCAACCGTTTTAAAATGGCAGCCATTTTTGTTTCACCTTTCAGGCCGATTTTCGAGTTTTTAAGCTCTCACAGAAAACTCATTTTCTCAAGACTGGTAAGTCATAGACTAATAATTCAAACACAATTGTTTTCCTTAAAGTCTGTTCTATATTTCGTGTCCTCTTTATTATTTGAATATTTTGAAATCCAATGCTTGAAAAGTGCTATTGAAAAAAAAATGCTTTAAATTCTCAAAACACCGTTTTTGAGGGTAAGTTTTGGTTATAAGGGCATGTACGCCAAAGCTGATTTTTGGCATGATAATAAACCTAACTTAGTAGCTTTCATTAAAAGTACTCTTAACCCGTATATTCTTTACCTAATTTTTTATGAATTTTTAAAGTTCACATTTTTTAATTTTTTGTTAACTTTAGGCTCTAATATCTCTGCTGGGCTAGTTGATAACAATCTCATTTTTTACATCTTACATGCAGCATAAACCAACTGTATGAAATTTTAACCTGTATATTTGAGTACTTTGGTAGCTACGAATTTTTGAAAATGGCCATTTTCGTTCTCATTTAACAATGCGTAAACTTGATCATACTTAAAAAAATTTAATAGACTAGATTTTGATTATATCAGCTATAAAGGCAAACGCAGCAAATGGTGGAATGATGATGTGAAGGTAGCTATAAACCGAAAGAAGCAAGCATGGAAGTCCTACCAACGGCATAAGACACCAGAGAACTTTGCTGACTATAGAAAAGCAAGAAATGAGGCCAAAGCTGTAGTTAAAGCACAAAAAAAGATATCTTGGGAGGAATTTGGGAAGAGCCTAGATGGAAATCACAGGGAAAATATCAAAAAGTTTTGGCGTACTGTGAAATTCTTGAAGGGCAAAAGAGCAAAGCCAGTGAGAAATGTTAAAGACAACAATGGTGAATTGCTGACAGATAAATCTAAAATATTAGATAGATGGCGTAGACACTACCTAGATCTCTTCGCAAATGAAGACTCAGCAAGAGAACAAAGGGAACAGACGATCTACGAAGTCAGCGAAGAATCAATTAATGAAGAAGAAGTGGAACTGGCTCTTGAACAGATGAAGACAGGCAAGGCAGCAGGCAGAGACAACATTGCCCCCGAGTTCCTGAAATATGGTGGACAAGAGCTCATTAAAGCGTTGCAAGGCCTATTTCAGGCGGTATGGGATACCAAGAGAATCCCAAAAGATTGGGAATACAGTGTGATTATTCCTATCCACAAAAAAGGGAGTCAAACAGAATGTGCCAATTATAGACCAATTAGCCTCTTGTCTGTGGCATACAAAATGTACACGCACATTCTGGAGAAAAGGCTACGACGAATTGTGGAGGAGCAGCTGGAAGAGGAGCAAGCAGGTTTCCGCCCTGGGAGGCAGACCCACGACAATATCTTTGTCATACGAAATATATTAGAAAAATCATGGGACAGAGATAAGAGCACATATCTAGCCTTCCTGGACCTTAAGGCTGCTTTCGACTCGGTCCCACGTCAAGAAATATGGAACGCCGTAGCAGCCAAAAATGTGCCACAAGATCTCATTACCGCCATAAAATCAGTCTACATGAATTCCAAAGGAGTGGTGAGGATTAATGGAACAGAATCTGCTCCTTTCCCCATAGATAGAGGAGTAAAACAAGGAGACAGCCTGAGCCCCCTTCTGTTTACAGTTTTTATGGATGAAATCCATAAAATTTGTAAAAGGCGAACTGCTCGAACAATTATAGGTAAGTGGAACATGAGGACGATACTTAGCCAGTCACTGTTATATGCTGATGATATCGTTCTCATTTGCGACACAAAAGATAAGCTGCAGCAAGCTCTACTGGAATGGCAGGAAGAACTCAAGCGTAAAGGAATGACCATCAATGCTTCCAAGAGCAAGATACTGGTCCTGTCCCGAGATGAGGAAGAGACAGTGGAGGTGGTTTGCAATGGCGAGGTTCTCGAAGTAGTGGAGAACTTTCTCTACTTGGGCTCCAACATAAATAGACAGGCAAAAATAGATGGGGAAATAGCAAATAGGATTGCTAAAGCTAACCAAATCTATTATAGCATATGCAACAGTATTGTTGGGCATCGAAATGTGGGGCTAGAGACGAAGCTCCACATATACAAATCAATATACCTCCCTACTCTTACCTACGGGAGCGAGAGCTGGATAATGCTCGATAAACAGATCGGCCGAATAACTGCAGCTGAGATGAAGTACTTACGTAGAGTCGCAGGAACAACGAGGAGAGACCGCGTAAGAAATGAAAGGATTAGAGCGGAGCTGAAAATTCCTGCATTGAAAACTATCCTGGAGAAACGACAGCTAAAATGGTTTGGCCATGTTTGTCGAATGAGCGAGAACCGGGAACCCAGAAAGGTGATGGAAGCTCGACCCACTGGCAAGAGGCCACGCGGAAGGCCTAGGATTCAATATGATGAATATATCCAGAGAATCGGAGGAAAAACTCTTCTGGAACTGAAGAGGCTGTGCAGGGACCGTGAAGCCTGGCACAGTTGGATCGAGGCCCCTCCATGCTAGTAATGGCACAAAGGAGGAAGATAAAGAAGAAGAAGAAGAAGATTTTAATTATAATTAGACCCAATGTTTTTTTTTATTGATTTTTTTTTTTAAATTGATTTCAACTACTGATTCCATACGAAATTGGTGGTAAAATTATAATTTTTTTCTAAAATGATCGAGCAACCACTTTGGACCAATTGATATGGAATGACCCTAGAGCGAACTTTGCAGAAAGAAAAAGGTGTTTAAATTACAAATTACTGGCAACCAAGCATTTGATTAAATTATACACCATGAAAGAAATCATTTTAAGTGAAATATAAAGGAAATGATAACAAATACAGATTTAAACATGTTATATAAACTTGATACTACACTCGAATTAATGTAATTTATTGTGTTATAGCATTAGTCTTAATGTTATAATGAAATAATATAATAAATCAAAATAATAAACCAGTAAAAATTTTAAATAAATCTATAAATTAAACGAAATTTCAGTATACCTGTAAAAACCCGGTAATATTATAAGATAAATACCCAAGAACCCTTTGCCGCACTACCTACCTATTTCTTTTTTAAGAGATACGTGTGTGTGTGTAATTTAGTACTACATTATAAACGTGGGTATACATTTGGATATATTTATTAAAATATCATTGTAAAAATATGTAAATTGACGACTTAGGATTTATAAAAGTTTTTTGTAGTATTTTCTCTGTTTGGACATGTAATAATTAAATTTCCGCTAATGACAGCAGCTTATTAATAATTCAGAGAAAACCCATTCCATTGCCTTAATTAAGTCGCCTTATTCTATTCAGCTAGGAACAGAAGGAATTCTCAAGTTGTCTATTTCATAAATATTTAATAATCTGTTAAAGTAGTTCCCAATAAGGCGTCTTCATTCCTCTTAATACCAACGTCCATTTTAAGAGATGCTGCTTTATTGTTTGGTTGGCAACGTTGATTTTATGTTCCTCTGGTTTAACAAAACAAGATGAACATTAGTAGTTTATATTAGATCCATTTTTCGATGTATTTATTCAAGTCTTAAAACTTAATTAAGTCTTAAAAAGTCGGTAATCTGCTTGTTTTGTTTCATTATTGTGCTTTGTCCAAGTCATTAAATTATGTGGAAATTAATGAAAAGAATTCCTCTGGCCTACCGTAGTTTTTTCCTGCAACTAAACGGCCGATTTTTCTTTCTTTTTTTTTTTTTGCCTTCTCATGTCACGCTTGGATGATCTTTAAAATTCAACGTCACGAAACGCGCATATTTGTTGTCACTCCAAAACGGAATGAACACACGTCAAAATTGACCATAATTACAAATTATATGGTACTTATAGCCTATTGTACATGCTGTTATTTTATAAACATAACTATAATTTGATTTTTTTTTTCTTGTTCCTCCCCTTCCTCGCCTTTTAGGCTATACGGGGTTTCCCGGGCCAGGGGAGAGGGTGGGGGATTCATGCCGCGATTAATTAAATTATCCCCTGGCTCCGGGTTTTGAACTTGCTATCTTCATGTTTCCAAACAGACGTTGCCATGGGCAACGCGTATTTTCTAACGTGTTTGCCCACTCGGCTATCCCGCCACCCTACTATAATTTGATTTCTCCATGAATCGCTACAAGAATACTAACTGAATTTTCTGAACTACCGAAAGGTTTTAAAAAATCCTAGTTTCCTCTGTTATCTCCTTCGTTGCGTAGCTGCTGTAACAGGTCACACATGAATCACGCCTTCTAATCAGCTTATTGCGGGCTTCATCGAACGGTTAAACGATTAACTCTTACTAGTTATCTGATTGGAATAGTTATTGGATTGAGCTTGTTACATACATACCTTCGTCATCAAAGGATTGAAATTTCACTAGATATCGAAAACTATTCGATATTGCAATCTAATTTTATCATAACTAAATAAATAATCATGATCCTTGGATTTATACCCATATACACTAGCCAGGTATATTTAGTTACCTACTTTTAAACCAATAAACTCTTTCTCATTTTCACCCATCGCTTTGGTTTTTTCTAACATCTGATAATTTTTGTCTGCATTTTTTTGTTTTCTTAACTATTATTTTCAGAATATGTAATATACATTAACACTTTGAACAGAGATGGAGGCGCTTTCTATTTAGTTAGCTATACAGTCAACTCTCCATGTGTTGAACTTCGATAAACTAAAATTAATTATAAATTGATGGAAATGAGGTGAAAGATTAAGAAGATAGAGTGTAGAAGAGCTCGATAGTAGCTTAAATTTTTTCCTTTAAAGTACATTTATTTTTAAATTATTATTAACTAAGATTTATCTTATACAAGATGACGAAATTGGTTGTAGACATTGTGAATCTCCCCTTTACACCATCTGTTAGAAATGAATGGCCTCAGGAATACAGCTTCTCTAATAAACCGTTTCATTCTAACGAGGACTTCGTGATTCAGCCTCAAGCCCTGTTGATTATGTTCGTCTAAGGTCCTTTGGGATTACATCTAAATTTCAAATTTTAAATAATCGCTTCAGAGAACCCGCCGCATAATTAGAGAACGAGGCAGTGAGCCATATTTTCCTGATGTTAGGCTAAATCAATTATGCGGTTTGTGTAAAATAACTTCATATGAAATTATATGAGAAACATATATTTTGTAAGAAACATTTAGCTCAACCCTAAAAAAAAACCCTATTAAAATTTATTGTAGCGTCAGTTAATAGTTTTAGCATTAGATTAGTATCAGATAAAAAAACAAAAATCCTCTAAATGCATACAAAATCACTCAATAAATCAAGATTTCCCACATGGGTGATTCTCAAACTATGGGCAACTTCACTTCACTACATATTCAAAGAAAAACCCGGCATTGTGGTCTCTTTTTTAAGATGTAAAATTTTTTTGTGAGCAGATATCTGATTGATAAAATAAAAGTTATAACATATTTCTGTGTTCTTCTGATCGAATCTGATGGTTTTTTATCTTATATTATTCTTTTTTATAAATATTTTGGTTTATATTACTCATATATTTGACAACAATTTATTAACCTAATTGTAATATACGGAAGAACGAAAATAACACGATGTTCAACCATTTGGTGTATATGATAAACCAATAAAAAATTGTTGAAAATGGTAACAGGGATACGACGCCATTATCGTGGACGGATGAATTAACGAATCGTAAACCAACCTGTGGGAATTAAGTGATCCAAAGAGAGAATTTCAATAATGTCAATACTTTCGAGTAAGATTTCACCTCTATTTATTACCTTCCGCACTATTTCGGCTCATGACGGGGTGTTCCTTCATCGAAAATGGAAGTTTTTGTTTATTACCTTCATTGACGTGGCCCGAGTTGTTCGCTGTTCTCTATGAATTTACGGCTTAAAAATATTTTTTTCTTTCCCCCCTTAGCTTGCTATAATAAATTATGGCATAATTATAATTATAAAAAATAATGTTTATAGAATTACTTAAATGGCTCCAATGGTAACATTGAAAGCATTACGAAATTGCTTTTTTCAGCAAAATTGATGTTTAGCATATATTTCATTTATATAACAACTTGTGAGTTTTTTTATCAATTAATTTTAATTAATAATTTAAAATAAAAAGGGGGAGCTGCCACCCTTCTAGAAAATATGAAAAACAAAAACTGCTAATTAAATAATTTTGTATTCATTTAAAATTTTCATTTAAGTATTATATAAACAAATATTTTGATTTTTAAATTCCAATAAGCTTTATTTGAATCCATAATTTATCCTGACATCATAGTCAGAATAAAGGTAACACATAACCGCACCGCAGCAGGAGCGTGTATCGGATCTTATTCATTTACGGAAGATACGAGGTGTGTGAGAAAAGTAATGAGATTGGCAACACTGCGGGAGATCTGGAAACGTTGTGTCTACCGGCCGTTGCTAAATCTGATTGTTGATCCCTTCCACTTCCTCAGTCCGAGTTACAACTCCGTACAGTTAACACATTAGTTTTGACAGCGCCATTAGTAAAGTTGTGTTTTCATTGTGCGTCACAGAAATGGAGCATCGGAATTTAGAGCAACGTTGTGCAATAAAGTTTTGTGTTAAACTTGGTGAATCCGCGAGTGTGACTTTTGAAAAGTTGAAACAGGCCTATGGGGAACAGTGCTTATCGAGAGCACAAGTTTTCCGCTGGCACAAATCATTTTTGGATGGCCGAGAGCACGTTGAAGATGAACCTCGCTCAGGGAGACCTGCGACTTCAAAAACTGACGAAAATATTGATCGTGTGAGGGCACTTGTGAGATCAGACCGTCGTTACAAATAAGGATGATCAGTGAACAGCTAAATTTAAACACTTTCACCGTGCATCAAATTGTGACAGATGATTTGAACATGCGAAAGGTTTGTGCCAAATAGGTGCCGAAAAATCTCACAATTGAACAGAAGCACATTCAAAAAAACATGTGCGTTGATCTTGAGAGGATTGCTAATGACCAAGAATTCTTCAATTGTGTGATCACTGGTGATGAATCCTGGATATTAGAGTACGATCCTGAAACAAAGCGGCAAACTAAAGAATGGCACACTCCGTCATCTCCTCGGCCGAAGAAATGTCGAATGAGCAAATCAAAGATCAAGACCATGCTGATTTGTTTTTTTGACAGGAAGGGTATCGTGCACAAAGAATTTGTTCCACCAGGACAAACTGTCAACCAAGTGTTTTATAAAAGTGTCCTTGAAAAGTTGAGGAAAAGAGTGATCCGTGTGAGACCAGAAATTGCAGACAAGTGGATGCTTCATCATGACAATGCTCCGTGTCACACGGCCATTTCCATCCGTGAATTTTTGACCTTAAAACGCATAACTGTTGTTCCTCAACCCCCCTATTCACCTGATTTAAGTCCTTGTGACTTTTTCCTCTTCCCGAAATTGAAACATGTCCTAAAAGGACGTCATTTTGGAACTCTGGAGAACATTCAAAAGACTGCGACCGACCAGTTAAAAGCCATACCAATTGAAGACTTCCAGCGCTGCTACCAAGAGTGGGAACGACGACTCCGCCGATGTATAGCTGCCCAAGGGAACTACTTTGAAGGGGATAACATTGTTGTTTGAAAATAATAAAAACTTTGGTTAGTATGAAATCAGTCTCATTACTTTTCTTACACACCTCGTAGATAGTAAACGGTCACACATGCCCGACATCTTGTCAACCGACCCGTTACTATCTATCCTTCGTATTAGAATCAGATCCGACATATGCCCGTGCTGCGGTGCGGTTAAGTGTGGCATGACCTTATCTCCACTCCCTCCCCCGATTTTATCAGCCTCCCCCTACCCCAGACGAAATCATATAGACGCGCGTGATTTCCAAAAATGTATATCTCTTATCAAACTTTGACTCCATGCTTCCAGAATCTGCACTGTCTTTCCTTATAGGGTACTTTACAAGATATTTTACTTACTATTTTCAGATGCTGAAAATCTCCTAGGAAGACCAATTCAAGTTGAACTAGTTCTGGAGACTGGCTTGGACAATGCTTTGGAAAATTTGAAAATAATTGCAGCAGGTAAGTGATACTTTACATCATTTATCTTTACTCATTTACATCAGGTTATAATAATTATCCTTGTACTTAAGATTATGAAGATTTTTATCGAACACATAGAGCTTTACAGTAGCTACCAAGCCTCATAAAATAGGCGTCAAAACCCTTAAGCAAACAAATAATTAACCAAAGCAGATCCGACCAGATATTTAAAAAACACCAACACTTTTACTCTGTTCAACGATCTTTAACGATTAAGAGTGTCTAAGTTACTAACGATTGAGATAACTTTTTGAAATCATTCCAGTCGAAGCAAATTCTCAACTTACTGGAAATCTAGAAAAGAAAAGAAAAATAAAAAGAAGTGATTAAAAGAAAAAGTAGCCATTTAAAAGAACGCCTTAAGGTGAAAGGCGAAGTTAATATCTCAGTTTTAAGAAAAAAATTAATATTAAAAAAAGTAACTTGCTTCATATCATTAACTTTGAAAAGCGTTATCCCTTCTTTTTTCTTTTTTTCCTTCGAATACTTTTATCGCCGAATAAAGTAATAATAAAATGATTTATAAAATTCATTCTACTATTTCATGTCAATTATTATTAGCTCATGAAATAACACGTATTACGTTGTAGTGACTTTATAATGAAATATTAGCCAATCAAGTTCCGCCGTCAACAATGTACAATTAACAACCATATTCAGAGGCTTTGTTTCTGAGAGATACAAGTCAATTTGTTTTATTTACAGTTTGGTGATTCATATAATCAAATTGGGGTTAGGTTTCAATCGCGACCAGTACCCTCCTTTTTGGGCTGCAACAATACCTACTTTTGTATTTTGCATAAAGACAACGGATTTCGCTCCACAGCCATTGTGTATCTTGTCTGTGAGATTAAACGCAACTAAATTTATTAGTTATTTTTGTATTATTAAAACTCACCTTTTCCTTTTAATATCCTTATATTAAGTAATTAATACCGAAATTACTGATAATTATTGTTGTTACATAGGGAAGACCTGTAAACAATAAGCTCTTATCATGGTCAAATAAGATAAGTAACTGGGACTCGAACTGAATAAAATATTGAATTTTACTCATTACACTGTTTATTAATGCAATACATCCCTATTTTAATATAAATTAAAAATGAAAAATTCTTTTTCAAATGTAAGAAAAACAATAATGATCTTATAAAAAATATTTACAATTACACTAAAATGTTTACAAGAAGATGTTAAAATAAAAAAACTAAAAGTTAAAACGATTTTTATTATTGCTTTATTTCTTAAAAGTTTTTGTTTTTGTTTAAATTAATTTTTAATGGGATGATTGTTTATTATTCTTATATTTTTATAATTTAAATCAAGAGACTAGTATATTCTGGTACAGCTTTTTAGGCATATTGTATGAAATTATGTAGTGAAATAAAGAAATAATTAAAAAAATATCGTAATTTACAAGAGGAAAAGGTTTCTATACATTAGATCATCTTATTAGAAATGGTATGATGTACAAATGTTTAAAAAGAAGATATGCCGAAGTACATGAATTATTGTTCAAAGACACTTTTTATATTTTTCTCTCATTAAGTTTGGTTTTTCATGGCACCAGTAAAGACATTTAAAACCATGTATCTCATAGATACAGCGTGAGAGTTCTTTAGTTTCATTGAGAGTGTTAAAAATACTGCAAATAAAACATCTAAGATCTCCCTCCACAAGGCAGGTAATCAAGTAACTTAATATTAAGTAGGTACCTCATAGCAATCGATTGCCTACATTTCAAAAACTAGGTTTTCATTTATTTATTTTTTTTATATTTTACAATTATACTTTAATGCATACTTGGTTTCCCTTCTTAATTTTGCTCTTTTTAGTTTTTATATAAATATATGAATGCATTATGCATTAGATCAGTAATAAGGACAATACATATAAGGGGATTCATTTTAATTTCGTTAGTAGAGCCTTCGATTGAATGTATTGTTAAAAATAGGTACTGACAAAAAAGGATTTGCTGCGATGCCAATCTTGGATAGTGGTCGGTGGTACTCAATAGGACTTTTAGGAGTGGACTGTGACAAAGCAGAGCCGATGTATATCCTCAAGAGATAAATCTAATAAAGTCCATTTTAGTGTTAAGGGGAGGTCACGTTTTTTTATTGAATAAATAGTTATTATTCAAAAAATCTTCAGTGTAATAAAATTCTAGAGTAAATAAAATTTTCTATGAGAGAAAAGTTATCTACTTAGCTAAGATGGTTAATAAAAGGGACTTTCTGAAGGACGAACAACGGCAAAGTTCTACTTCTCGATAACTAGGCGGTTATTCACGAATCATTTCGTCAACCTCTGATAGAACTAAGATTTTCTAATTGTAGGAAAACTTCTATATTTAATAAGCATTGAGGTAGTGCAAATGAAGTTGAAGATTACTGTGGGATTTTTTTAATGATTGGCTCCGACTTATCAAAAAATGTGGAATAGAATTTTGTAAATATAAAATTGTATTGAGACTCATTTATTGTTATCCAAACTATCGAAATTCATTGTAAAATTTAAAAAAAAAAAAAAAAAAAAAAAAAAAAAAGTAAAGAAATGCATGGAAAAATTAAAAAAAAAAAACTTTGATTACGAGATATATCACATTTTCGGTTTTTCCAATTTTTCACTAATTTTCTCTTAAAAGCCGCCTATGGTTCTTATTTCTTAAACACTTTTTCGCATTACATGAAAAAATGTTTAAATCCCTTTCGGATGATGCAGTTTGCAGTCCCCAAAATCATTATATCAAATATGTTTATTTTGACATATAAACATTTGTTTAAATGAAATTAGCCAACTCTTAAATTTACTTCTAACACCTCAAACTGCATTACACCCTCTTTAATTGGAATTAAGAAAGAGGGATTCATTATGTGATAGTGTAACGTTAAATCATTAAATAAAAAAAAAAACATATGGTTTAAAATTCCAGACTTTTTGTTGGAGTTTGAGAGTTTGAGCGAACCGTCAGAGCACCCGTTTGGGACTAGATTGTTCGAGCTCAATCCACGCAGGCCTGGAAGGTTCCGGGTTTTTTACGACTATATATAAGGAGCGAGTGACTGGACCAGGAACTTATATATCTCGTAATCAAAGTTTTTTTTTTTTTTAATTGTTCCATGCATTTCTTTACTTTTTTTTTTTTAAACTTTACAATGGATTTCGATAGTTTGGATTCCCCATAATCATTATATCAAATATGTTTATTTTGATATATAAACATTTATTTAAATGAAATTAGCCAACTCTTAAATGTACTTCTAACACCACAAACTGCATTACACCCTCTTTAATTGGAATTAAGAAAGAGGGATTCATTATGTGATAGTGTAACGTTAAATCATTAAATAAAAAAAAACATATGGTTTAAAATCCCAGACTTTTTGTTGGAGTTTGAGAGTTTGAGCGAACCGTCAGAGCACCCGTTTGGGACTAGATTGTTCGAGCTCAATCCACGCAGGCCTGGAAGGTTCCGGGTTTTTTACGACTATATGTAAGGAGCGAGTGACTGGACCAGTTAGTCTTAATCTTTGTTTTGAATATGATTTGTGTTACAAAGTGATAAATTTTGTAACCTGCTTTAATATTTGTTTTTTTATAATTCGTGTGGCATTGACTTTTGTTATATCTTCTTTGAATAAATATTGTAAACACACAAAAGTGTAACAATTAAACAAACAAAGTTTAAATATTTACTTTATTATTTTTCTAATTTTAATGAAATGTAATGTTCACGATACTTGGGAAAGTGTCTTAAAGGTACTCGATCTAATTTCCGAATTTGGCTACATCTCGTCGTGAAAATAAGCATCGTACCGAAGATACCCACCCACCTAATTTCTATACTATTAATGAAAATAGATTTGCGAAATAGGATTTGATAACAAACCTTGGTGCCAAAAAAAAAAAAAAAAAAAAAAAAAAGATATTGTTTTATGAACTGAAATTTACAAAGAAATATTTATATATTTATTTGTCACTTATTGCTTATAACACAAATGCAACACCATTTACACCATCTTGGTGTCACAATAATTTTGTATGTTCCGTAGAATCACGTATGGACTCATTTAATTAAATTCATTTAATTCTCAATCACTCATTTAATTCTGCTGCAGAATCAATCAGTACAAATTAGTAATGGAGAAAATGTTCTCAACGAATTAACAAAATTGAATAACATTGGGCATTTTCCCTTGTAATGTAAGAGAGCTTGTGACAAGAGAGCTGAGCCTAATTGCACTCACTAAAATGAAGTTGAGTTCCAAACCCTTGGGAAATACCTGCACTGCCTCCGCCCAGTCATTCCACTCTCCTTGCTCACTTCTTGGTGGATTGCCGTCCTCCTTTAGAGCCCACTTCCAATGGCGTGACATTCTATTAATGAAACAAAAGAGCAAGAATTTTTTTTTTTAATATTGCGAATAATTTTGGAAGACAAAGCTAAAAACCTGAAAAAAATTTATAAGTTCAGATTTCAAAAAAATGGACTTATTGAGCTCTATTTTCTGTGTTTTGTTTACGAAAAGTCGCACTAAAGTAAGACTACGCATTTAAAAAAGGTTTAATGGTAGGTAAAGATTTTACCTAAATGATAACTTTTCGCTGAAATAGTTTGACTGAATATACCTCATTGTTTTAGTTGTTTTTTTACACTTTTGTCTCTCAATTTTACCTAAAATGGTTCAATATATTTTGAATAAAATTCTTAGATCTGCGTCAAACAAAATATTCTTTTATACTAGGTCATTAGCGGATCCAGAAGTTTTCTGAGGGTGCACGCTTTTTTTTTTTTACCTACTTTATGATACAATTTAAGATTGAATTAATTAAAATAATTTAAAAAATTGACTTCTGTCAATAAGTATCATAAATTGGACAAAATTTGTCCACCTCCCGCTACTACTCGCAAAACTTGTGAGATAGGGGGAGTAGGTATCAGTGAAGAGGAAGGATTTGCTCTGCCTTGAGCCGAGCTCTGTGGTGTAGCGGTTAGCATCCTCGCATGTAACGCAGGAGACCCGGGTTCGACTCCCGGCGGAGCCAAATCTTTTCTCTTCAAAAATAAATTATTTAAAAATAATTTAAAATTGGTGGTTAGCCACAATTTAAGATTGAATTAATTAAAATAATTTAAAAAATTGACTTCTGTCAATAAGTATCATAAATTGGACAAAATTTGTCCACCTCCCGCTACTACTCGCAAAACTTGTGAGATAGGGGGAGTAGGTATCAGTGAAGAGGAAGGATTTGCTCTGCCTTGAGCCGAGCTCTGTGGTGTAGCGGTTAGCATCCTCGCATGTAACGCAGGAGACCCGGGTTCGACTCCCGGCGGAGCCAAATCTTTTCTCTTCAAAAAATAAATTATTTAAAAATAATTTAAAATTGGTGGTTAGCCACAATTTAAGATTGAATTAATTAAAATAATTTAAAAAAATTGACTTCTGTCAATAAGTATCATAAATTGGACAAAATTTGTCCACCTCCCGCTACTACTCGCAAAACTTGTGAGATAGGGGGAGTAGGTATCAGTGAAGAGGAAGGATTTGCTCTGCCTTGAGCCGAGCTCTGTGGTGTAGCGGTTAGCATCCTCGCATGTAACGCAGGAGACCCGGGTTCGACTCCCGGCGGAGCCAAATCTTTTCTCTTCAAAAAATAAATTATTTAAAAATAATTTAAAATTGGTGGTTAGCCACAATTTAAGATTGAATTAATTAAAATAATTTAAAAAAATTGACTTCTGTCAATAAGTATCATAAATTGGACAAAATTTGTCCACCTCCCGCTACTACTCGCAAAACTTGTGAGATAGGGGGAGTAGGTATCAGTGAAGAGGAAGGATTTGCTCTGCCTTGAGCCGAGCTCTGTGGTGTAGCGGTTAGCATCCTCGCATGTAACGCAGGAGACCCGGGTTCGACTCCCGGCGGAGCCAAATCTTTTCTCTTCAAAAAATAAATTATTTAAAAATAATTTAAAATTGGTGGTTAGCCACAATTTAAGATTGAATTAATTATATATATATAAGATATATCATTTCTAATAGGTGTTTTTCGTTGGTTCGCCACAACGTTTTTGGTACTAGATTATATTCGATGATTGAGGTATCATTTTAAAGATTTCCTTCTCCTCTATGCGGCAAAAATCAAGTAAATTCGCCAGAAAACGTCAGGAGTAGATATATAAAAAACGAATTATTTGTTTCCGCATAACTCACAAACTATCGATATTGGGGGGTCTCTGAATCTGAAATTTTAGCATTTTGAATCCTGTTTATATTATAGTTTACCAACGTCTCTTCTTTATACTATGGCTGTTAATCTCAAATTAAGGCCATATGGTTATTGATTAATACGGTACGCGAATTATTCGCACAGGACCACTAGTAAATATAGTATCTTATATTAAATAAGAAAAATGATAATTTTGTGGAAGGATTCAGGTTATAGGGCATCTGGTTCAACATTATACAACATGGGCTCTTCAACTTGTGTGCCTCAGCTAACAGCCCATTATTAACAAGTAAAATCGTACTGTTCAGTCAGCTGAGTTGTCAACATGTTCTAAGAGCTTGCTGAAACATATCTGTATTTAGAATTGTAGCATATGATTAGGTGCAGGAGAACTGACTGTAGCATAATCTGAGGATCAACTGTGAGGTACAAGAATTAGAATTTAAAGAATCAGTACATAAACACATTGCATAAACATTATTGCAAGTTCAAATACACACCTTTTCCCAATTTTAGGACATAAAATACTACTAAATAAAAATGTTATTTTATGTGGAAGTATTAATACTAGCTGGACCCGTGCGAAGCATTTCGCTCGAAGATTTATATCAGATTTTACTTCTAGGTTTAACATAACTACAAAATAAACTTTTTTGTTGCTTATTCACCGCCCCCCCCAACCACCCGGGTATTAATATTTTTCTACAGCAATGTGTAATATTTAAGGAAGGACTTCTTTTTTTGACGTTCTTCTCAGACTTCTACTCATCAAAACAGATTCCTGTAATCTTCTTGGTATATATGAAATCATTAAGAATATTGGATAGTCTCTGGAAATTAATCTTTATGTATTCTGATTTTAATACCCTTCCTTATGACACACATAAATAAATATTTGAAATATTAACGAACAAGGGTAAATAGGTTAAATATCAATAAAGCAAATAAATGAGTTTCTTGTTGTGAAAGAAGGCGCAGTCTCTTTCTCTCTCATTCATGGAAAAATATAAAACCTAATAATTCATAAATAAAAATCATCTAAATCATTAAAGTGCCAACTTTATAAACCTTATTTTGTTTTTTCAAGTTCATAAGGTAGTTTTCTCAGTTATCTTTCTGACAATGGAGTGGAAGGTAGTCTTTTAAGTGTTTACAACGACATGAAATAAGTCTCTATCCATGGAAAGGCAACAAAACAATAAGTAGCATCGTAAAGCTGAGGGGCCCAATCCGTGCCCTTTCTTAAAAAATAATATGTACCAGAGATTTAAAACGCCTGGCCCATAAACGTGGAACGCTCATCGGTAATATAGCCCGCGTAGAAACCATTGAAATTCATTTTTCTCATTTCGATCCTTTAATTCTCTTAAATTCCCGATATAAAAACGATAAATTGATAAAAGACACTACCTCGATCTAACGAATCACCATCAATTCGGAAAAGCGTAGAAAAAAAAATATTATAACTTCTATATTGCGATAAAACTAATTTACAAAGGTTGTATAAATATTAATTAAAGAAGATAATATTTTTGGCTAATTAAATTTAACGATTTACGAAAACTTACTCTATCAATTTATTCAGTTTCCACAAAATCTTTTATTTTTTCGTTTATAAGCACCTTAATGTCATTTCATCGGTCTTGTCTAAATATACGAAGCAATTTCTTTTTAATTCCTTTTTTTAATTTTTTATGGAATGAATGGAGGATAATAATTTTGTTTCAAGATGTTTTACTTCGAAAAGATTTGTTTTACCGGAGTTCTGTAAAAAAATAAAAAACAAAAGACTTTTTGCCTATATTTCAATTTAAGATCTATCGAACAGCCACACAATACAAATTTTAACAAAATTTTTTAACAGTGATTGAGAATATGACAAAGTTATAAAAGCATTTAAGGATGTTAAAAAGATTTTTTTATCTTTTCCAGTGTCTGTCGGTTTATCCGGAGTGTCGGTTAAACGGGAGCCGGATAAACGGGAGTACACTGTAATTGCTAAATGTTAGTATGCAATTTTCTAACGCTACAATCAATTCTAAATCAGACAAAACAACATTTATCCTAAGCACGAAAGGACCTTACATTTGCTGTAACGTAAGACAGTAAGTAGTTGTTGACCACGTGCGGCGGAGGGGCCTAACCCAGGCGTTATTTCAAAAATAATAAAATTTAAAAGAACACAAACCCCAGTTTAGTTCTAAAAGAACTAAACTAGTTTAGTTCTAAAAGAACAGTTAGCGAACATCGGTCTTATCCATCCGGAGTCCACTTAGCTATCGTCTGATTTATTATCGCTATCAGAAAAAAAGTATCTCCTTATTAATATTGTAACACTTTTGTGGGTTAACAAATATTTATTTAACGAAAATATAACAATGTGAATGCCAAACGAATTATAACAACATAAACATTCGAACAGGTTACAAATATTATCACACTGTAACACAAATCATATGGATTGAGCTTCACAGTCAAGACAAAGACTAAGGGCCGTATTAATGAAAGATCCTAAGGAACGCGTTACTAAAGGCTTCCTTAAAATGCACACCGTTAGCTAACCATCACAATTTTCATTATATTAACGTTCCTTTACAATTTCTTATCTTAAGGACGCCTTAGATCCTAAGGTGTTCCTACAAATTTTATCTGTTTTCCTTCCTTAGTGCTAAGGTAGGTGATTAGCTACCTTTAGCTTCTCCTTAACTTTTTAATAATAGAAATAAACACAGAAAACAAATATCAGGAAATAAATACTTATTAAAAAGAAAAATTTATTAAGAACAAAACGACTTTTTGAAATTTTTACTTTATTTATATGAGGTATAAACAGCAAAGGCGGTGAAATATTATTATTATGATATTATGATATATTAATATTATCCAGTGTCTGTCGGTTTATCCGGATTGTCGGTTAAACGGGAGCCGGATAAACGGGAGTACACTGTAATTGCTAAATGTTAGTATGCAATTTTCTAACGCTACAATCAATTCTAAATCAGACAAAACAACATTTATCCTAGGCGGTGAAATATTATTGCACTTTTTAAGGGAAATAAAAATTTTAATCTTGGTGAAATATTTTTCTTTTTTTCTCCTTTATATATTTATTAAATGTTTTCATATGTAGCCATTCTTATTACTAGGCACAATGAGAGACAGATAATTTCTTCATATAAGCAAAATCAAAACAAAAGATGTATTATTTTTAATGAATGCAAACTTATTTAGTATATTGATAGTATTACTTAAGTGTACAACTTTAATCACAAACATTTTGATGCAGATGCATTTGAATCTTTTCCATTTTTACACTTCTAACATTAATTATGTTTCAGTAGCCAGTATTAGAGCTGTAATTGTAAATATTTGATTAGTTGGTGATATAAACATCTGAAAGAATATTAAGTGAATTCATTTTTTTCTTTTGCAAGTAGTACTGTAATGAGCAATATGATCTTAATTATTGATAGTAAAGATAGTTTCACTCAATTACTCAATGACAAAACAAAATCTTGATATGAAATATAGACTGAATCCAATTTGAGAAAATTAAATGTAATTTTAATAGTACCAATTCGACATTTTTAAAGTTTATTTATTTATCTATGCCTATTTTACATAAAAGGCTTTCATGGAATTTGTTGAAATTAGATAAGTTTGGTATAACAAGTTTTTGGAAGAGTGGTAAGAGAAATGTAAAAAGAACAGAAATAAATTGATAGACAACTTTTATTTATTATTATATAAAAATGAAAAATAAATAACAGAATCATAACACACACTAATAAACCAATACTTTATAAAATGTCAAAACACATATATCCACTAAGATTTTTCAATAATTAATATGCTAATATAAAAGTAACAACATTCTAAAGTAAACAATCAGTTTTTAATAATTCATATAAGAATATGAAGTTGTTGTTAATAAATTTCACCTTAATCATTAAGAACACTGAAGCTTTAATATTTCACATTTCCAACACATCTTTTTTTTAAAATAAGTTGGTTACTAATTTACACATATCTAACATTTACAACTCCTTCAAGATTCAAATGCATCTGCATCAAAATGTTTGTGATTAAAGTTGTACACTTAAGTAATACTATCAATATACTAAATAAGTATGCATTCATTAAAAATAATACATCTTTTGTTTTGATTTTGCTTATATGAAGAAATTATCTGTCTCTCATTGTGCCTAGTAATAAGAATGGCTACATATGAAAACATTTAATAAATATATAAAGGAGAAAAAAAGAAAAAAATTTCACCAAGATTAAAATTTTTATTTCCCTTAAAAAGTGCAATAATATTTCACCGCCTTTGCTGTTTATACCTCATATAAATAAAGTAAAAATTCCAAAAAGTCGTTTTGTTCTTAATAAATGGTTCTTTTTAATAAGTATTTATTTCCTGATATTTGTTTTCTGTTTTTATCTCTATTATTAAAAAGTTAAGGAGAAGCTAAAGGTAGCTAATCACCTACCTTAGCTCTAAGGAAGGAAAACAGATAAAATTTGTAGGAACACCTTAGGATCTAAGGCGTCCTTAAGATAAGAAATTGTAAAGGAACGTTAATATAATGAAAATTGTGATGGTTAGCTAACGGTGTGCATTTTAAGGAAGCCTTTAGTAACGCGTTCCTTAGGATCGTTCATAAATACGGCCCTTAGTCTTTGTCTTGACTGTGAAGCTCCAATTTTTCTTCCCTCAATCCATATGATTTGTGTTACAGTGTCATAATATTTGTAACCTGTTCGAATGTTTATGTTGTTATAATTCGTTTGGCATTCACATTATTATATTTTCGTTAAATAAATATTTGTTAACCCACAGAAGTGTTACAATATTAATAAGGAGATACTTTTTTTCTGATAGCGATAATAAATCAGATGATAGCTAAGTGGACTCCGGATGGATAAGACCGATGTTCGCTAACTGTTCTTTTAGAACTAAACTAGTTTAGTTCTTTTAGAACTAAACTGGGGTTTGTGTTCTTTTAAAATTTATTATTTTTGAAATAACGCCTGGGTTAGGCCCCTCCGCCGCACGTGGTCAACAACTACTTACTGTCTTACGTTACAGCAAATGTAAGGTCCTTTCGTGCTTAGGATAAATGTTGTTTTGTCTGATTTAGAATTGATTGTAGCGTTAGAAAATTGCATACTAACATTTAGCAATTACAGTGTACTCCCGTTTATCCGGCTCCCGTTTAACCGACAATCCGGATAAACCGACAGACACTGGATAATATTAATATATCATAATATCATAATAATAATATTTCACCGCCTTTGCTGTTTATACCTCATATAAATAAAGTAAAAATTTCAAAAAGTCGTTTTGTTCTTAATAAATTTTTCTTTTTAATAAGTATTTATTTCCTGATATTTGTTTTCTGTGTTTATTTCTATTATTAAAAAGTTAAGGAGAAGCTAAAGGTAGCTAATCACCTACCTTAGCACTAAGGAAGGAAAACAGATAAAATTTGTAGGAACACCTTAGGATCTAAGGCGTCCTTAAGATAAGAAATTGTAAAGGAACGTTAATATAATGAAAATTGTGATGGTTAGCTAACGGTGTGCATTTTAAGGAAGCCTTTAGTAACGCGTTCCTTAGGATCGTTCATAAATACGGCCCTAAGACTTAGACCGTTCAGTCAATCGCTCCTTATATATAGTTGTAGTAGGGTCTAGGAAGCTGCGAGGATGGAGCTCGAACAATCTAGATCCAAACAGTTCGCTCCAACCGCTAGTTTGTTCCAACAAACGGTCTGGGATTTTAAAACATTTGTTTTTTTAATTATCCATTTAATGCTACAATATTATAAAAATATATATTACAATTAGTATAGAAATCTTTCGTAAATTTCAACGATGTGAAATGTGTTCATAAGAATTAACAATTTCCTTGAGTATCTAAGAGCAATAATAATAATATAATAATAATAAAGGCTTAACGAACCCGAAGGTTCGATGCCGACACTACCAATCGCTCCCTGCACACCTCCATCCATCGACCGTCTTCCAGACCTAACTTCGATAGATCTAAGAGCAATATAGTTAATTAATAATTATTTAAAAAAGCTTTTTTTCCTCGAAGCAGCTATGATGCTAAGATAAAATTGAGAATATTGAAATTATAAATCATTGTGTACTTTTCAAGAAAAGATACACATTGATATTGCTCTGCGAAGAAAATTTAATCTACATAAAATAATTGATGTGATGGTCTTCTCACTTTATGTTTCACTTTTCAAATCATAGCGCCATTCTTTGCATGCAATACCATATAATATTTTCAGGTGCCAAAGAGGTGTGCAGCCAAGTGAACGCACTTGTAAGAGAGTGTGGAGAGGCGGAGAACGCTGCTAGAGAGGCGAGGGCAGCCCTGGACGACCTATCCAAGCAGTTGGACTTGGTCCGTTACAACTGCAGGCCACACGACAAGCTACTCTGCGATTCAGTAGCGTTTTCTCCTTTGCTTGTAAAGTTTTCAACATCCTCGGTACGTTTTTTAGAATTAATTTTAGTTCTCAAGTATAATATTAACGAAGAATCCAACATTGATTATCCCTAATTTTGAACAGTAGTACTGAGTTATTAATATCTTTTTTTTTCTAATCCTTTTAACGTTCATTTTAAGCAATCACATAGATATCACTAGGGAAGGAGTTCAACAGTTTTTGAATCGTCCAGTTTATAAATTACTTATATATGTCAAAGCCTGGTTTTAGGCTGCTTATGAGTTGTTGCCCACACTATTGCAGGCTGGTTGGTATCAAATCTCGAAATAGTGAGCTCGTTGAGTAATAGAAGCTACCAAAGAATCTATGCTTTTATGTGTTAGTCTGTAATTGTGGGAACTTCGATAATGAGTCAGTTTTTGTACTTTGCATAAACTTATAGGTACTTTATATTTACCTCTCAGCATGCCTTTCTGAAATGTTTGGAGCTTCCTGGCCATTGTGCAAGTTATTTACGCGTTTTTGAAAGTGGTCCGGTTTTGTGACACTTCAAAATCTAATTAATTTTAAACAAAGGTAAAGATATAGAGCGTATATGTAGGGCTGGTCCCAACCAACCAGTTTTTATGTCGCATTTATGCATATATTGTGAGATAGTGTCAAATGTCATTCAATGGTGACACAGATATATTATCCTGTTAGGCGACGCACACAGGGGTATTTGACCCGAAAAGCTGGCCAAAACTATTTCCTTCCATTTTATTGATTCAAAAGTCCTCAAAATGGCTTCTATATTTGTAATTTACATTAAAAATGGTTTTTAGCAGTTAAAAAAATATTCTAAGGAGGAAATTTTCATAAAATAAATTTTAAATAACTCCACCGACTGTGAAATAGGCATCTATGTGTTTACAATTTATGTTCATAATATTTTCTCTGTATGCATTGCAGCCATGAAATATGCTTATAACTAATTAAAGATTTATTATCATTTATCTATTACTATTATTTTAAGAAAATGAAAATATTGTAAAATACGTGAATATGAAAAGTTATGGCGATAAAGAAAAAAATGTGTTTTCCTAATTCATTAAGAATTGTTTAATACCTCTTCGAAACACAACTTATATCCCAGGAAGAAACGCACCAACCTTTCTTAAAAATGCATATTACATTTAATTATTCATTATTCACTTTCCTCGTAACTTAATGAACTTTCGGAATCACCACTATCGGTTAAGTTGGTTGGGGGAGACAACGTTTCTAAAGTACAAAACCTGATACCTTTTTTCTTGAACTTCTCATACCTGTGATAACTGGATATGATGTCAATATTAATCTATTAATTACATCCAGAATGCACTATGTCCAGGAAAATTTTCTGGTCTTATTTTCTCTATAAACAATATAAATAAATGGTAATTTCTGGTTTCTGCTGCTTCATCAGATAAAAGGCCAATATGAAGCAGAGGGCTTTTTATCACTTCAAAACCATCCCTTAAAATTTTGTGGATTTTGTGGAGCATACTATTGATAAAGTTTCTCCGTACCCGTTGTAAATTTTAAAGTAACAAATGATTTTTCAGAGCATCCACCAGATCTTGAGCTTTTGATTGATATCGTCCCACTTAGCCACTTCTTGTTGCTGTTTCAAAAATATTTCTTTTCCTTGAAGAAGCATTCTATCTCACTTGGAAATCATGCCTCAAAATGGATAATTTTGTTCTAGCTCTTTCACATTTAGCACAAATTACAATATTTCCCAATGAGAAAAGACACCAAAAATTCCTTCTTTTTTTAAAAAGCTAATGTTTTGACTTCAAAAATATGTCAAATAATTCCATTCAGGTTACAATTATTCTTCCAGAAGATCCTAAAATACAAATAAATGAAAATATAACAATATTGAATTTTTTTTATTATTTAATGAAATTGACATTTTAGTAATAAAAAATTATAAGTCTCCCAATCGCAACTATTCGCAGAATTTTTTTCAAGAAACATAATCTACGATAATTATACATTATCATAAAAAATATTTCGTTGCCCAGAAATGCCCAGAAGTATAACTTTTTAACCTTCAAATTTAATTTTTAGCTCTACAATATACCTACCAACAAACAAAAAGATATTGATACTAGTATCGAATACAAAAAAAATATAACTATCTGGATAACAAGTAGAAACCTGGCCTCGAACTATCCATCATATGATAATGCCAATACTTCAGTAAGAACAAAGAAAATTAATATATTTTGTAGCCCAATACTTATGAGCACAGACGAGTTAAAGGAAAAGGTCGAATTTGAATTAGAATAGCCACCGGATTAAGGGCCTGGAAGAGATAAAAACCATCTTACATGATCCAACAGGTCCTCTACTTCAACTTCCTATCATTATTTACCAGAAATTTCAAATTTCAAAAAATGGGTTTTGGCCAACTTTTAGGGCCAAATACCCCTGTGTGCGACGTTCGGCTAGCACCTTCGTACCGCTTAAACTACATATCTCCAAAAATAAAATAGACAGTTTAAATAACATGACTTTGTGTTATAGAACATATTATCTCGACAAACAAGTGAAGTCGAGATAATTACCTTTAAAATTTTTAGTTTACTATCTGTTACATGCATTCAACATTTTATTCCTTGATGTAGTTAGGTTGTTGAAAATAAAGGAAAAAAGCTATTTTTAAAAGAGAAAATAACGTATTCATCGATAGAAAAATGTCAAATTCTTCAAAAATGTAACTGAACATCTAAATCTACTAAGATCTATATACATTTTTGTTATTAGCGAATTATAATGAAAATCATATATAATTATAATGAATTATATGCATTATAATTCGTATAATTATATTCATATATAATTATACGAATTATAATGAAAATCATCCCTATATACCTGTCCTCAATAATAAATATTAACTAAGAATAGATCTGCTTGTACTTTTATTAGACCTATGAACCTCAATTCATTCTCATTTCGTTGTAATTGGATAAACAAGTTATAAAATAGGAGCCAAACTTTGAAAAAAGCAATTTAGATATTAGTACAGTCATTTCCAATCTCAAATGAACAACACATGATTTAGAACGAAAAATTGTATTGCGCATGCGTCTGACAGTTTGATGAACGTAAAAAATCGTGTTGAACATGCCTAGAAAAATTAGTGAAGGGGGCCCCAATAGATGTTTCACATCAAAAGAAATTTTTATATTTGTATCTCTTGTTTCATCTAATTTTGTATTAAACGAAATATATTTTTTTTGGAGGGGTGGGGGTGGGAGGGCGGGGGACTATGTCTAAACCAAGAAATAAAATTATTATCATAATACTGACTAATTAAAGAATACTGATACCACTTTGTCAGTGTTTAATTATACTGATTTTACAAAAAAAAAAAAAAAAAAAAAGAAAGGGGGAAAAATCCTTTGAAGTGATCAGATAATATTAGTGAGCAGGCTCTGAAATGAAGTAGAGACTGTGAGCTATATTGTGCTGTCTTCAACAGGCGCCTAACTTCCCAAACAACTTCGTTATCAGTGGAAGGTTCAAGCTTCGTGTAAGTCCTATGTTTATTAAAGAGTCAGAGTTTTCTTTTGTACTCTAAGCAGGAGAAAGTTTTACGTCTGAAAACGTTTAATGTAATTTTTTAATGCTATTCTTTACATTACTTATGAAGTTATTTAGATTACTTATGTCATTCTTTACATGTTATTAACACGAAGGTCATGGAAAATGCGACCTTCATATTTATTTGCATATCGTTGAGAAAAAAATTAATAATAAAATTATTATGAAATTGTAATCATCATCAATATTCAATAAATCAAAGTGTACAATGTGCGTGCCGATAAGACTCAAAAACGACTCAACGTACGATAAAAAAAGTTATGTCAGCGTGTAGCCATATAATCCCTAACGGATAAGGTTTCCGTTTTTCTCTTAAGGATGTAAAATTGAAGAGAAAAGGAATGGAATTTTAAGCCTCTCGCGCCATGTAATTAGCCGATCTGTTCGGGTTAGGAAATGAAAAATTTAGTTCGAGCTGCAGAGTGGGTTTCATTCAATGTTTATTGTCCATTTATTTAGTTTGTAATGGTTATATATTTTTTCAGCTGTTCTTTTTAAATTATGAAAAATAAGCGAAAATAATTAGTTTCTCCTTTGCGTTTCAAAATAAAATAATGATTTTATATTTCTGCAATCAATTAGAAAACCAATTGGATTCCTTAACAAATTAATTTTTACATAAGAAGGCTAATTGATCAAGACATTACATTTAATCAATATATAATATATAAGTAAATTTAATGCAACATGAGTGACTATTTCTTAGTAGTACAGTGAGCGAATAAAAAAAAAAAAAAAAGAGATGACTGAATATAAATCGAAAATAAAAAGTCTGAATTGTTCTGATTGTAGTTATAGAAAAGAAGTTGGTTTGATTACTATCTATGAATTATGTATTGAATTCGATTATGATGTATTGAAGCCTTCCAGTTGACAAAATGACTAACTCCAATTTCAGCATTTATTTAATTTTGAAAGGTTTTAATTTGTTAAAAACTTCATATATACATCATTCAATCAATTAATAGTATCATAGGTAAATGATCAATTTGAAGTTCATAGCCAGATTGTCTGTCCAGGGATTGTTAAAGTAATCTTTTGAATAAAATTTTGTGTGTATGTATTGTATAAAATGTTTTACTTAGTATAAGATGACTTAATATGGTCGTGATTTAAGGTAATATGTGTTGAGGTTTATATTCACATGACAATATCAAGCATGTGATGTATTGTTGATTCTAACTTTTTTGTTAATAAATGTTCTACCTTTGTTGTGTAAACATCTTTATTAACAGATTATGAGACTTAATCTCTAAAGCATTTACTAGAATGAATGGAATAAATATGAAGATAGAAGCCCTAACTAGGGAAAATTATGACACTTGGAAGATGCAGATGGAAGCTATTCTTACCAAGAATGATTCTCTGGGTTATGCTCTGGGGAAGATAGAAAAGCCTAGTGAGCCAGCAGCAGCACTGGAATGGGAGTTGGCTGATGGAAAAGCTAAAGCAGATATCATTTTGGCAATCAGTCCCAGTGAACTCAAGCAGGTGAAAGGATGCCAGACAGCTAATCAGGTATGGAATAAGCTGATTTCTATTTATGAGTCTAGTGGACCGGCAAGGAAAGCTACGCTTCTTAAAAGGCTTATATTGACTAAGCTCAGGGCAGATAAAGATATAAGGGATCACATTAATCAATTTTTTGATATAATTGATAAATTAGAAAACATGGGGATTAATATTAACGATGATCTTCTAACCATTATTCTTTTATATTCATTGCCGGAGGAATACGAAAATTTTAGAATTGCCATAGAAACTCGTGATACTCTTCCAAACCCTCAAATATTAAAGGTAAAAATTCTTGAGGAATTTGATGCACGTAAAGAACATAGAAGTGATGATAGTGGAAATGCTTTTCTTGGAAATCATAGGTATAATAAATACAGTACGTCCAGGGATAAAAAAATTAGTTCTGTAGATAATCATTCATTTAAATTTAGATGTTACATTTGTAATTCAGAAAACCATAAAGCTCGTTTTTGCCCCAATAAGAAACATCAGAATTCAACGGTTGCTGTAGTAGAAAGTGGATTGCAGGCAGTTCTGTCTATGAATGACGAATCTAATATTACAAAAGAATTGATCACAGGGGATGTTCGTTGGTGTTTAGATAGTGGATGTACGTCTCACATGTCTCATCAGCGAGATATATTTGTAACATGCCAACCAGATGATAGTCGGAAAATCAATCTGGCTGATAAGACCTCCACAAATTCAGGTGGTATAGGAACGGCAATGATGCCATTGGATAACGGTAGAAGTACAATAAAACTTTCAAATACTTTATTTGTTCCGGAATTAAGAACCAACCTTCTCTCGGTTGGAAAGATTACAGATAAGGGCTACCAAGTTTTATTTAAACAAAAAGAGGCATTTATACTAAATAAGGAGAATATTCCGGTCCTTCGAGCCGACAGAGACAACGGGCTGTACTATATCCGTCAGGGGCCTGAGGAGCAAGTACATATGACTTCTGGGGGATCAAAACTATTAAACTGGCACAAAAAGTTTGGACATCTCAATTTCCGGGATTTAAAAGGGATAATTAAAGCTAAATCTGTGAATGGTATCGACGCTACTGGAGACGAAGATGTGCCATTCTGTGACACTTGTATTAAAGGTAAATTCACTCGTCAACCATTTCCAAAACAATCAAGCAGAATATCCAAAATTTTAGAAATTATTCACGCAGACATATGTGGTCCTATGACAACGGAATCTTTTGGTAGGTCGAGATACTTTATCACATTCACGGATGATTACTCTCGTTGGACTGAGGTCAGATTTTTAAGGAACAAAAGTGATGCCTTAGAAGCATTTAGAAATTATAAAAACCAGGTGGAAAATATTATTGGAAGAAAAATTAAATATTTCCAAACCGATAATGGAGGGGAACTCACCAGTACGGAATTTAATAATTTCTTAAACGACTGTGGGATTAAACGAAGACTAGCTTGCAGTGGAACGCCGCAACAAAACGGCATAGCGGAAAGAAAGAACCGAATACTGAATGATATGGCCAGATGTTTTATGTTAGATGCCAATTTACCTGAAGTTTTCTGGGCTGAAGCAGTTTCAACGGCAGCACATGTTCGGAACCATTGCCCAACTGAAGGACTTGATGGGGAGATACCTTATAGGCTATGGAAAGGTAAACGACCGGATGTATCGTATTTTCAGCCTTTCGGAACTAAAGCTTTTATATTAAACAAAAGAATGGGAAAAGGAAAATTCAATGCTCGTTCTGAAGAAGCGATCTTCGTCGGATATTCAGACACTTCAAAAGGATACAGGATGTGGCGGAAAAGGGATAAGAAAATTGTTATCACAAGAGACGTCAAATTTGTTGATTCTTCTGATGGCCAGGCTGAAGCGAAAAGTTTACCCTTAATCGAGGAAACAGAGACAAGGATCGAGCCAGTAATTTTGGATTATTACTCGAACAATAAGTCAGTCGGTAATTCGAATCAGAGCTTGCCTCAACGAGATAACCTGAATCACGAAAGAATAAAAGGAAGTATGGATGACATTGTTGAAGGCAAAAATGACAGCTTCAAACCTGACATATTTCCAGATGATAAAATGGAACACGAAGATGAAAATAATCAGACGAGGCGGTCTCAGAGGAAGAACAAAGGAGTGCCACCAGAAAGGTTAATTATGTTAGCTGAAAAGAAAGACGATTTGTTTGAACAAATAATATTTGAAACGATCGCAGATCAGGAAACAATTTATGAACCTAAAAGTTGGAAAGAGTTAGATAAATTATCAAGCAGTGAAAGACAAAAATGGGTTACTGCAGCCAAAGAAGAGATGAAATCACTTGAAAAGAATAACACTTGGAATTTAGTAGAGTTGCCTAAAGGAAGAAATATGATCGGCTGTAAGTGGGTTTTCAAGACCAAATTTGGTGCTGATGGTAGAATTGAAAGGTACAAAGCACGGTTGGTTGCGAAGGGATTTTCACAAAAATATGGTGAGGATTATGACGAAATTTTTGCACCGGTAGTTAATCCAGTAACGATAAAGATTTTACTAACAATCGCAGCTACAAAAGGTTTAGTTGTTCATCATTTTGACGTGAAAACGGCATTTTTAAATGGAGATTTGGATGAAGATATTTATATGGAGCAACCTGAAGGATTCATTCAAGAAGATAAAAAGCATTTAGTTTGCAAATTACAAAAAAGCTTGTATGGATTGAAACAGTCAGCTCGAAAATGGAATGAGAAAATCAATAATGTCCTGTTAGAAGCTGGTTTTCTTAGAAGTGAAGCTGATTCCTGCCTTTACGTCAAAAATTCTGGAGATGCACCAACCTACGTGATTATACATGTTGACGATGTTCTTTGTATTGGCTCGGACGAAAGCGTTAAACATACTTATTTTATGATCTCAAAACATTTCGAATTGAAAGATCTGGGAGAGGTGTCAAATTATTTAGGAGTAGAAGTTGAAAAACGTGGTGTACAATTTTTTATACACCAAAAAGGGAAGATAGATAACTTGATTTTGACTTACGGATTGCAAGATTCAAAACCTATACGGACACCAATGGATGAAGGGTTTTTCAAGGCACATCAATTTGGAGACTCCCCTATCCTTCCAGATAACCGACGATATCGTCAGGCTATTGGTTCGCTATTGTATTTGTCAACTACCTCTAGACCCGATATATCTTCAGCAGTAGGAATCCTTTCCAGGCGTGTTGAGAAGCCTACTCAAAGCGATTGGAATGCGGTCAAAAGAGTTATTCGCTACCTGAAATCAACTCGAGATATGAAGCTAAGGTTAGGAGCATCAGAAGATATGATTCTAACCTGTTTCGCAGATGCTGATTGGGGAGGGGATACAGGAGACAGGAAATCAATCAGCGGCTATCTATTTAAACTTGGATCAAACTGCATAGCATGGTTCTGCAAGAAACAGACATCTGTAGCCTTATCTTCAACAGAAGCGGAATTTATGGCAGTTACCATGGCAACACAGGAAGCTATTTGGATTCGAATGCTTCTTAGAGACATGGGATATGTGCAAGATTATCCTACTAGCATTTTTGAGGATAATCAAAGTTGCATCAAATTTATAGAAAGCGAAAAGGCTAGCGCAAGGATTAAACACTTAGATATACGAAAGTACTTTATGAGGGACATGGTTATGAAAAATGAAATACTGATAACATATTGCCCTTCTGAAGAGAATGAAGCTGATGTTCTCACCAAGCCGGTTCCTTACAAGAGGTTCCAGGAACTAACTTCAAGAATTGGACTTAGCTATCACTACGCTTGATATTGAGAGGGGGTGTTGAGGTTTATATTCACATGACAATATCAAGCATGTGATGTATTGTTGATTCTAACTTTTTTGTTAATAAATGTTCTACCTTTGTTGTGTAAACATCTTTATTAACAATATGCAGTTGTGTACAAAGTTTTTACATCACGAAATCGAATGGAAAATTCTTTTTTTATCGTCCGTTGAGTCGTTTTTGAGTCTTATCGGCACGCACATTGTACACTTTGATTTATTGAATATTGATGATGATTACAATTTCATAATAATTTTATTATTAATTTTTTTCTCAACGATATGCAAATAAATATGAAGGTCGCATTTTCCATGACCTTCGTGTTAATAACATGTAAAGAATGACATAAGTAATCTAAATAACTTCATAAGTAATGTAAAGAATAGCATTAAAAAATTACATTAAACGTTTTCAGACGTAAAACTTTCTCCTGCTTAGAGTACAAAAGAAAACTCTGACTCTTTAATAAACATAGGACTTACACGAAGCTTGAACCTTCCACTGATAACGAAGTTGTTTGGGAAGTTAGGCGCCTGTTGAAGACAGCAAAATTCATGCAATGGCATTGCAGTCTGTAGATTGAAAGTTATAAGGTATGAAAGACTATAACTGCAGCATTAGGGGGGGGGATCGAGCACCCCAGTAGTGGGGGCCTAAGATGTACTCGAGACATAATTTTTTTAACTGAGATATCAGATTTGTCTACTACAATCTAATAGCTTATTATCAGATTGCATGAAATAGGCTTATAGGATTCAGAATCACAGAAACCATCAAAAACGATGCATAACTCAAAAAGGTTGCAGCCAAAGTAATTTTTCATTTACCATTTTCAGCCCCCAATGGAATATATAGGGTTCCATATTTGGGCGGACTCTGCAGATCTCGAATCTTAATATTAGTACCAAGATAAATCGAAGTTTCACGAAGGTGCTAATGTTCTATATTTACTATAATTTTAAAGTTTTTCTGTTATTAAAACTAACACACAACTACCGGAACGAAGCCGGGCACCCTAGCTAGTTATAAATAAGATAAAGGAATCTATTTCGAAGCATCTAACTGAAAATCCAAATAGTTCAAACCAATCAGAATTTTTATGAATAAATCTAGATACATTTAGGTATTTGTTCTTTACTTTCTGGGCGACGTAGTTTAGTATAAACGAAGATATTACAGCTATATACCTAGTACCTACTAGGTATATACCTAGAACCTACTAGGTACTTGGTATATACCTGTATCAGCCTCTCAACCTCTCAAGTTTATGTTTCTTAAATAAGATTTTCCGAATCCTCCTAATATTTGAGCTCATATCTTGCAGAGATGGATCAGCTCGAACTTTACGAAGGGTATCTGCTTAAGTGCTAGATTCCCCAATTTTAATTAAGATGGCATCCGGCCTTGGTGGTTTTGGGTGGAAGCGCCTTCTTCGACCCTTCTTATTTTTAGTGACAGCTTGCCATTTTTCCCACGACACGGTAGTAGAGGCTATCATAAGTGGCTGCTCCGCTGTTTCCCTATGAGTCGGTGCCATGGCCTGTCTTCTAGGCGCAACCACTCTTGGAAGCTCATTTCTTCGTAAACCCTACTCGTGGGGATGGTTGTTTTGCTGCTTCTTCGTAATGAGCGTGTCTTTAATTGTTGGTTTAGTGGTCTGGGTACCGGCATTTGCCATGTTCTTTGATGCCTCTTCTGCATTGTTCCGTACCATACTTTTGCTTTGCAGTAACATGAGATGGTTCTGGATTCTGCAGACACACTCCTTTATTTTACCGTGGACATTCGTCTTTTTCTGGATATATACTTGTAGATCATCCACTTCTTTGACGAGCTTTTTCCATTCCACCTGACAAAACTCTAAAGTTGCACCTGAGTTTTCATCCGCTGCAGATATCATTATTTCATTGCGGAGGCTTGAAGACGACGCCGGTACTGGGGTTCCGAGCCCCTGCACCGTAAGATTAATCTTCTCCTCAACCATAACATTGATGTTATACTGCATCTTATACCTTCTGCCAGGTGTAAAACAGCCGCCTCTAGCCTGAGGAACAGACGCTGACCAGGGAGCCGCCTATTCCAGGAACTGTCGCGCCTGGATTTTTGTGTAGTTTTGGTCCACCACGGGTTTTCCCCGGTACTCACCATATCTGGTGAATATCCCCCTATCCGCCACCTGGGGATGCGCCCGATAAGAGACTAACAACTCCACACAGGTGATTGTGTGTGTGTGTGAACAGACTAGCATTTTCAAAAACAATAAAACCGTACGAACCTGAAATTGGATATTTTATGAAAAAAGTTAACAGTTGATTAAATCAGGATTTTTTCTGCCCTTTGGTAAAAGAAATAAACTATAATGAATCGAAAAGTACTGAGAACATTTATATAATTATACAAATTATAATGCTCTATAACTTATGGAGAAATAAAAAAATAAGTAAACAAATGTGTGAAGTTGAGGGATGGGAATTGCGTATATATCAAAACACGTCGATTTCTAATCTATGTAAGTTGGTAAGTGAAACTGTGAGGGACAGAGAGGAAGGCCTGAGTCTTTGCCGCGGCCATCTTTTATTTCTCTGCCTCACACCATTTGCTTGCTACGTTGGTGCATATTTTAGCTTCTTGCATTACTCCGCTATTTTGTTCGATGCCACTATAGCTGCAAGGTCATCAACGTATGCCGTTGCGGGAAACCGCTCTTTCTCAGGAACTCCCAGCAACTCGTCTAATGCTTTAGAAATAAGCTTCCAAAGCGCTGGGCCAAGGAATGATCCTTGAGGGCATGCCCTATGTCGGTTATATTATGTCAGTGTTATCATTACGTTCTAGTAATTTCCTTAAAGTCTAATTAGGAGCAGTTGAAATGATGCCCGTCCCGTGAATTTCATTACAGACTTGGAGAAGCAAAGATCATTATTACTGATGATAATTTTATTATCTTAGAATTTTTTTTTTTTTTTTTCACTTTTAGCTAAAGTTACAGTCCATTCTTTCTTCACTGCCAGTTGACTCATATCTAATTAAGCCAAAACACTAATAATACTCCCAAAGCCGAATAAAATGCCATGATGCAGAGAGTTTTGATTTTCTCAACCATTAAAAAAAAAAAAAAAAAAAGGAAGACAACTTGTGAAATTTAAACAAGTGATTGTTTCAACAAATAATTATGTATCTATCAAATCTTTAAAAGAAGAATGTGTTTCCTTAACACTAAAGCAGGAGCGTTCGTATTCCCAATATGTATGGCTATAACACTGGCTTTGATAGCACTTTTAATCTTATTATAGAACCCAATCAAGATTGTTTTCAAAAATAGATTTTATTTTTATATAAGAATTTCGGTTTAGAAACAAAATAATTGGATGGAAATGAAATATTTTAGTCCTAAAATGAAACTTTGAAGTTAAATTGATGTTCTTGTAAATTAAAGTTGAATACTACAACCTATATAAAAAACATTAACAATAACAAAAAATTGTATAAAAAGTTCGGTGACTGGAGTTTTTTGACACAGAAATAAGCTTTAAATATTTGGTAAGGTTTAGTTAGAAACGTTATTTTATTGTGCAAGATTATTTTGTTATGTAAGATTATTGATAATTACCTAATTATAACCTAATAGTCATATGCATGTTCAATATTGTGTTTCTATTCTGAAGACTTTCTACCACCCTGTATGGCTTTTTCTAAAGTTAATTTATAAAGTAAACAAGGCAAGTTATCTCATTGCTAGTGTCTTTTTTCCTGTGCCTGAGTTCTTAAGATGACCGTTCTGTCGCTGTTGATTTACACAGAGCATTCAATTATTCATTACGGGCCTGATATGGGTTTCAAGCGAGGTGAATATTTTCTTAGGCTTTATTAGCTTTTCTCTAATGATGCTCTCGTAAGCTTGAAGTCAATAAACTAGTGGTTAGTTTTGATATTATATTTATGCTTTCCCTAAATGGCTTTGATAAACTGCTACTTTTCCTTCCCTTTTTACGGGCATAGATTTTCCTATGGTCAGGACTACATATTTTTGATAAATAATGTCAGATAAGATCATGTTTAAAGGGGGAGAGGAGAAATACTTCATAGTTGAAGGATTTCACTCTTAAAAGAACTGATACACACTTTAACAACTTTTAATATATTAAAAGGGCTTTTAATAAATCAAAGTTTAACAGTTTTTACTTCTACTTCTTAACAAAAGCATTGTTTAGATGTCTTACTGATATGCTTATTTTCAATTTTTCTAACCTACACAAGCACAGAAGGTTCAACATAAAAGTACATGCAAAGAAGTAGACAATACTTCTTTCTACTACGCTTCTCTTAACAATATTATCATTTCTCGCTTTACGTGGATGGGAATAACTATAGTTTTATACCAGGTCAGTAGCTACTCTTCTCTTATCCAGAAGGCGGAGCTCTTTGCTTCCATATTTTAGGAACACTGCTTGTCAAATCCATCTATCATCCATCTAAACCACAATAGTAAATAACCACAATTTAAACATTTTTGTCAGCAACCATTGGTAGCTGGTCTATCAGATAAATAGACCCAAAATTATAAAACATTTTTATTAATATTCTTCTTCAATAATATTTCTTAAAAGAAATCAAAGCTTATTCTTCCTTGCTATATCTTAATTATGATCATGTGTAGTTATTTTTAATCAATGAGAAAGGTACTTATGAGTTAGCCCAAATGGACGCAATAAACCAACCCGGTTATCGCGCCTTTTTACTGTTTGCTGCCGGGTTTTTTTTATAATACTTGTCGCATTGTTGTTTTTAATATTACTCTTTATGAGTGCGACATCCCTTCATTTGGATCACTATTTACGACCTCAGCGAACTCCCATCGTGTCATTGTCAGTTAAAATGAGGACTTGATTACCTTGTTATGATTACGACATTCGACTTCCGCTCCCTCAAAGGGGATTAACATATCCTAAGGGATTAACAAACCTTTAACGGGCCATTTTCAACTGAGATCGGGGCCAACCATACATACTTTTTCGGGATTGGGCAATCCAACTAGCAGAAGACGCACCTCTAAGGTTGTGACATTGATGTCGATTTTAACACAATGATGAACACAACAAAGAGAATATGACAAAAGGGCGATCAACAACAACCAATCAGGGCGTATGGAATCTTGGTGTACTTGAACCTTTCTTCGGTTTTAATTTATATTGTAAAAAGTGGTGAGCTTAAACGTGAATAACACAAGAGTCGACTTTTTAAAAAAACATCGATGTTAAAGCAAAAGCAAAGATGGTTTTAGCCAGGGGAGGATCCATGTGTGGGATGAGGATCCATGTGGAGGGGGGGATCCAAGGGGTAATGACCCCGCTCAAATATTTGGACTATTTAAATTTGTTTGTTAAAAAAAATAATGCACTTACATTGCTACTTAATCCTAAATGTAACATTTTTGGTTTTTTAGATCGCAATCCTTTATGAAACGAAATAATTTCGTAAAAGATTTGAAAACAAAAGTGCTGTCTGGCAAAAGGCGACACGTTTGTGCGACACTGGGGGGGAGGGGTTATACCCTCTCTCAAATTTGCAGCTAAATCCGCCCCTGGTTTTAACATAGATGTTTTTACAAAATAAAATAAAGTAAATTTATTTTAACATCGATGTTTTGACAAAAAAAGATGTATTAACATTTCTGTTTGAAATAAACCAAACTCTTTTGAACATCGATTTATTTTTTTTTTTTTACCACAGATATGTTTAACATCAATGTTTTGATAAAAACAAATATACCTACATAATAGAAAATATTTTCTCAATAATACATAATCTCTTGTCGTACTGCCTTGTTTTAGTAAAATGAAAAAAATTCATGTTCTAGACTATACTAATCATGCAAAAATGCAGAATAGAGTAACTAGCAGAAAAAGCTCACCCTACCGCCAAGCCTCCTACTTGAAATGTCTCAAAACTTATTGAATATTAAACTGAATTGGATATTAAAAAACATAGATGTCGAAAAACATCGATGTTCTTGAACATTAAATTAAATTAAATTAAGTGAAAGAAATGGAATAACAGTAACATAACTGTTATTCCATTTCTTTCATCTTATTAATGAGTGAAGGCATGATCAATTGGGGATAACAGTTGCTGCATTTGGGCCAACTCATAAGTGCCATGATTACTTTTCTTAATTTATTTTCTTTTAGATTTTTCTTCTTAACAAGTGGTTTTCATATTAAATTAATTGCCAACTATCAACTACTTTGTTTTTAAAAATCTTAAAATTTTAAAGATACAATATCAATTGCGAATCATTTGTCAATTTATACTTTTAGGAGATGAAATTGGATTTATTATTTTACTTATTTCCTTGTTTAACCAAATCTAAAGGAATCCTTTATAAATGAACTTTATCTGATTTTTTTTTAAAAATCTGGTATCTTCTTTTGAATATTTTTTAAAAATATTTCTTTAAAAGCACGTTTTTATTTATTTTATTTTTTTTTTATTATTATTTTTTTTTTTTTAACTTGCTTCTTAATGAAATCATCAGAGTGACTTTAATTTTCAGATTACTAACAGTTCTAATTTGAGATATTTAAAGCACAGTGTCATTGAGGGTTTATCAAATGCGATTATTGAATCTAACTCACAGTTTACTGAACTACCAGAGCAGATTGAAAAACAAAGCAAAATAGTCAGACAATGTAAGAACACTATATTTATGTCAATGTTGAGTTAAATACTATAAACATTTTTCTTTTTCTTACTATAAACTATAATACAAGATGTTTTTTAGAAAACCATATTATCTACATATCTTTTTTAATTATTTTAAGACAATGATATCACTATAATAACTGTCATTTAATTAAAATTTCTATTTTAGATGTACTTATAATTTTCCATCCACAATTTCTGAAAAACAATCTGCTAAGTTATTGCCTCACTACTTGCAACAGTAGATGATCCTCAAGTGCTATTTAGAAAAATAGGATTTTTAAAAATAATTTCTTTTCTTTAAGTAGGATGAAAAAAGATGATCAACTTATTTATTTTTAAAAATTCTGAATTGCAATTGCGGATCATCTACAAGTGTAGTACCTGAACCTAGTTGAACCTGTGGAATTAATCCACATTCACATTTGTGAAACTAGTTTTAGTACTCACTCCATGATATTTTTCATATTGTAAATAAGATAGTGGTTATTCTTATAAAGTTGTTTTGTTTTTTAGCTATTATGATACAACTAAACCACCAACGGACAGTTCTTCTCAACTCTGCAACCTCTTTCAACAAGGCAAAGCAAAATGTTCACAGTGATTTAGAAGACATTGGAGTCAAAATACCTCCAGCTTTTCATTCAATCCAGTATATTGACTACTGGAGGTGGCTGATTGGACTTGGTTGTTAAATATAAATTTGATTTAACAATATATTTTTTAATAATATTTTTAGGCAATAGCTATAATTTAAAACTCGTATATCAAACAAATAAATCTGGATACATTTCGAATTTGCTTACTTCAAATGGCTAATAACGTTATTCAGTTGTCTATTTAGCAGTGCTAGAACCCTACAAACATCCCCCAGTTCGCCATAATGTAATCAAACCCCTTCACACAATCATCACCCCTTGGTCACCCCCCCCAAAAAAAATTGTGTATTCGCATTGCTTCACTACAAGTTCTAGATATATTTAACATAATTAAATATAAAATATAATATAAATATATAACAAATTATACACTTTTATACAAATCATCATACATTAATTCATATAATGATTTATTGAAATATCTATATAAATAAAGATGAAATTCTGTTTGTTTGTTTGTTCTTTATAGAAATCCATACCGTTGGTCCTAAATTCTCCAAATTTCGCTCAGTGGCTCTTTCATACCAGGTGCAAACACCTGTCCATATTAAAATTGCATAACTTCAGCCGATCTTCAGCTGATATTCTTTATTGTTATAAAAATCGTAATGATCTTGCTTTACAATGGTTTTTAATGAAATCGATCGTTTCATTAGAAAAAGAAAATTCCCTGGGAGAATCCGGGATATACAGCTATAATTTATGTAAATAAAGATGAAATTCTGTTTGTTCTTTTTAGAAATCCATACCGTTTGTCCTAAATTCTCCAAATTTTGCTCAGTGGTTCTTTGATAGGTGCAAACAACTGTCCATATTAAAATTGCATAACTTCTCTGGGTATATTCCTTATTGTTATAAAAATCGTTTTGATCTCGCTTTATATTGGTTTTTACGAAATCGACCGTTTGAGTCGATAAAAGTCTCACTTTATAGATTTAAAAAATTAAATTCTCCGGGTGAAACCGGTATATACAGTTAGTTTGATTATAAAAACTACAATATCTTAAACTGAATTTATCAATAGCTGTATAAAAACATATTAAACCCTGTAAATGTGAACAAACAAAAATGACATGCATAGACTTGTAGATAAACTATCCATTGGTAACACTGTAATTGTAGTTCTGAATTAGAAGGTTCCATCTTCCTTTTGGAAATGTCAGTAGGTTGTTTTATTTTAAAATGATAGGTAATTGGATTTGGCCAAATCGGTGACATATGGAATGAATTGGGAGTTTAGAGCGTTTGTCTAGTAAGAGTCATAGCGTTCATCTAGTCGTAGCCATAGGTTTATGACTGTCAGCATTATTTGTTACAAAGTAAAGGTACTTTGACATTGTGGGTATATATATACAACAAATATCCTATTTCCCAAATATAGTTTTTTAACTAGTCACTGTTCACACACACAGATCATTTGGATATTGGGACTCAGGGGCCCCCAAACTTTGTATATACGTTGAAATCCTGAAGTCAAAATTTTTCACGATCTCAATACTTTCTCTTACTATATATTTATATAGTTAAATGAAAGTAAAAACATGAATTTTATTTTAATATTAATGTTTAATGAAATAAAATACTTATATTGTCTTATTTAAATCAATAGAGGTAATTCTTACCTTATTTTGCTTCTGGATGTGGCCTAAAGTTTTCTCACCATACTTTAAGGGGACTCTCATCGTGTCATGGAGGCGAGATGGCTGAGGTGGCAAACGCGTTAGGCAATACCTGTTGCCCATGGCAACATATGATTGGGAACCCGAAGATAGCAAGTTCAAAACCTGGAGCCAGTGGAATTTTAATAATACTCAGCATCAATCCCCCACCCTTTCACCTGGCCCGGGAAATACCCATTTATCCTAAAAGACGTGGAACAAAAAAAATTAAATAAGTAAATCATTTTTACTCACTATTCAAATATTAAAACTTTTTAATATCAGTAAGTTTCGTTTTAAAAATTAATCGAGCCTTAAAAGGTCAGAATTTTACCATCCTGTCCCCCTAGACAAAACTTTTTCCAGCCTGCTCCCTAGAAGAAATCCTGTGGACACTCTAGCATTCCGTCCTTTTTTGTTAAAATGGTCTTGATTAGCTATACCATATTACATCCCAGCTTTCGAATCTCACTCACTCTTCGGAGATAAATAAATCCCCTAATAAAGGGGCCCTTTTCAATAGAGATGGGGCCAAACTAAACTGCACCATGTTGGCTTTGCGCAGAAGTAACATAGTGAAACCAGTACCTCAATATATATACATGAGTATGACATACAAATATTAGCCTTGAATGATCCCTGAAAACATATTGATTATAGTAATTTATTGAATCTATTTTATTTCTAATCAGCTCACCGAATTTATGTTTGAAAATTTATTTGGCTAAAATTAAGATGTGAGATGCATAAACCAAGTAATGTGATTTTCATAATTTTCAAATAAATAAACACTTCTTTCACATGAAAAAAAGGTCATTTTATAATTATTATTTGTTTTTATAAAAATCCAAAAAAGATATTAGTACTAGCTAATATCTAATGAAATATATTTACTCATATCCTTTAAATATAATATAAAGAAAGTACCAGTTGCAGTCTGTTATTTCAGATTTATCAACTTATATCTCTTGTCAAATGCATGAAATTGATCTATAATTTCTATTTTTATGTTAATGATTATCTCAAAACAATATCTATTTTCAGTATCAGCAATATCAGTTCTGTATATATGGTCTCTCCTGACTGGGGCGACTTGCTGTGGGTGCTGCGGAAGTGAAAAGAGCTCATCTCCAACATTAATTGTGTATGAAATAATTTGTATCTGGTTTAAATATAATGATTGTAAAAATTTAATTATCAATAACTGTTTATAATTTGGTTTGATTTCCAGAACAGTCATACTTGTATCGCTATTTTCCTTTTTTTTATGGATTTTCATGATATCCATATTTATCATTGGAGGTCATGCAGAAGTGTTTATCTGCCAAGCAATTGAAAAGGAATCAGATTTTTCAACATTCTCTAAAATCATTGATACTGGTGGCATCTTGGCTGAATCAAGTGGATCATACCTATCATCACTGCTGTTGGGAAATGGTTCTATCTCATTGCCTTTTGGGAAAGTAATCCAGTTCGTACTGTTAATAAAACAAGTAAAATAATCTAGTCTTATTTGTCTGTATAATTAACATATTTCAATTGAATTATATTTTTATCAAATATTTCTACCCAAATTGTTCCAAGTTATATTTATTAACACAAAATTTATGCTGGAAACCGTAATACTGTTCGTTTGAAAAATGTTTAATTAATATACCTTAGTTAAGGGTGGTTATTTTTTTTTAGTAGTTGATGCATCCTCCTTTATCGTAGCTACATTTTTTATACCATCTTCCCACATCAATAGATTGTACAGTTGAGGAAGCATTAGCCAAATAGAAAAAGCACCATTGTTTAGTAATACCATTGTGGTTGTCAGAAGTCAACTCATATCTCTGGCTATTTTATCTAGTTAATTTGGATTTATCTTTCACCCTAAGGAAACACTTACATGATTCTTGTCTGCTCCAATCTTTACGAAACAAATCTTCTTACATCATTCAAATCTTTAATATCCACTATTTGAGCAACAGTTCCCAGCTAATCAATATTTATACACTACTCTATCTGGCTTCAAACATCACCTAATTCTTCCTATTCTTAAATTTTAATACCATTAAAAACCTATTAGCTCAGTGTCATTCTGATGTTGCCATAATTCTTATATATAAAGTAAGTGTGGGTATGTAGTTAATTTATATACTTGGATTATTTCTCCTTACAAAAATGACATAGTCCATTTTGTATTTTGTATCATATAAGACTGAAATAGTTTGTTTGTTTGATTGTTTAACGTCGCTTTATGCTACTGAGGCTAATCGGACGATGCTACAGTGGGAGTCCTAAATTTTGCCTATCCATGAATAATTAGGATAGGGATCTTTTATGAGTACCTGACATCGTACAGGCTCGTGACCTCTATTTTACGTCCCATCTGATAGAAGGCGTGGCTAAGAATTTTTTTCTCCCTTTAAAAAATCCTTGGGGCACCACGACTAAAATAGTGAAAATTTCTCCAATAACCTAGGTAGAACATAACATCTGTGCTACCATTTTTGAATTTTTTCAATCCATTTGTATGCACTTCATTGTGACAAGACATTGTATCCATAATATGCCAAAATACTATGATAAATCGTGACTTCAATCATCCACCATAATCAATAACATTTCAGTTAATCTTCCATGGGACACGTGGCATTAATGAATAACCGCCATTTTTCTCTGTCCGGAGCCATCTCCTTGTGGGTGGCCCATGTGTGCTTTTGTCCATCACCCTCTTCCAGAACAGAACTCCTCCAGGTCTTTCTCGATATCCCTACTACATTTCCTCAGCCTAATTTCTTCCCCTATTTTCCTATGCTTGTTTTTTCTTAGTAGTTCCTTATTGGAAATGGTTCTTGGCCCCCAAATTCCTAAGATGGATCCCAAGCATCGATTGGGTCATCCTCCATTTCTGTGAGGCATAGAGGAGCACCAATTTTACATTGAATATGTGGTTATTAGTTAGGTGAATATGTGGAGCCTTGTGCTCAGACCTATTGTGTAGTGCTGCAGAGCTGTGCAAAAGTGCCCTGGGCCTTTCTAATCTAGATACACCTCCCAACCAATAAATCCAAATCCCTGAAAGTTGCTCTTCTTTGGTGCACACTTAGGAGCATCGCCATTAGTGGCAAAGGAGTGATGATGGACCTAACTTAGAAAACTGTGCAAGATGGCAGTGTTACCAACAGAAACGAATACAACTGGATAGCGAATAATTATCAAATTACCCTCATAAAGATAATACATGTGTTCTCAAAATAATTGAAAGTCAAATACATTTTCTGCAAGCTTAAACAAAAGAAAGCATAATCAACTATGAATTTGGTGGCATTGCAAAAAATCATCTAATCAAAAAAAAAAAATATATATATATATGTATATGATGGTGTAATACAGTCCCAGTGTAATGCAGTCCCATTTGTGTGATGTATTTTTACCCTGATCTGTCAGGCATTATTCTTATTACATTTATTCCAATAAGTAATCCAGTAACATTGAAAATTTAAATATTTCGTTTTGAAGAGCAAAGATTGGCCATGTCCGGGACTCGAACCCTGACTTCCTTATTGCCATTGCAGTGTGCAAACCAACTAAACTATCAAAGCTGTTACCCCAGTTATGTCAACCTATTCTCTTCTCTGATCCTTTTGTTCTTTGGTTTGAATCCCAACCATCTCTTCAAAACAAAATATTTAAAATAAAAAATGATCGACTTAATCTAGAAAAATACTACTATTTGAATTTTAGAAAATGTGAGAGAAATGAATCTGCTTACGGAACCTTAAAGTTAAATTACCTACTTGATATTGGTGATATAACAAATATTACAAAGTGGACAAACATAATGCAACAAATGCAGCAAATACAAGTTAATATACAAAAATTTGAAATCCTCACTCCAAGTTTGCATGACAGATTGATAGATTTAATGCAAGGTCTTAAAATTAACATCAGCGGATACAGAGCCCAGGTAAATTTTTCAAAAACTTTTAAATTGATTAATTTATACTATAATATATTGAATAGTATTAGTTTGAAACACTAATTTCAAACTTGGGCGTCACCAGGACCAAATTATTGGAATCAATATTCTCATTAAAAGGTAAAAATTTGGGAGGCTAAAAGTTGAAATAACAACTCCTAAAAACAACAGTTGGGACATTTAATTCCTCCTCCAACGATGCATATTAAGGTATTTATAAAACTTGCCAATTTATGTCACAGTTAGAGGGTAATTAGTTGCCACCTTCCAAACTATTGGGGGGATGCGTCCACCCTGCGGTGATGCTCATGCTAATTTCAGAAACTTCCAGTCCAATGTAGACAATTCTTTTTGAGTTAAAGATTTCTTAAATAGAATCCTTTAGAGGCTTTGGGACTTGTAACTGTAATATAAAAAAAGGTATTCATAAATCAGGCAATTACAGATTCTCTTGTTAAGGTACCATCATAATCAACTTCTGCTCCAGAGTTTGAAAATTTCGCCATAAGCTTTGTTCTATACTCATTTATAGCCTAGATCTATACTCATCTATACCTGAAATTTATTCTTCTACTTCCTGATTTTACAAATGGATCAGAAAACCATAATTTACCCTTTTTTTGATTTATCAATGTTTTATTTAATTTAATTATTTGTATGTGAAAATCCACAAATATTGTGTCTGGGAGAATAAGCAACACTTACTACAACTCATTAAAATTCTGATGAAATAAAAAAGAACCTTGTCGATTAATGCTGTCACCATCAGAGACATGACCCTATATGAATATGATTTATTTAAATATTTTTTTTTAATTTAATAAATATTATATATTTACATAAAATACAAATATAAATATTTATAAACAAATATAAATATTTATAAACAAATATAAATATTCATTGATAAAAACAGTTTTTTTTTTCAACCATGAAGCCGTGTTAAACTTCCATATAGAACCTGTTCCACAAATCTCTATTTTGAACCAAATGTCTTCCTATTTTATATTTATCCAGTTTTATATTTACAATGAATCCGAGATACACAATTTTTCCAACACTTTGGAAGCAATGACCACTTCCTGCAATACAGCCATTAATATGACTCTAGGCACAATGTCCATAATATTTTGTATTATGAGCCCTGTCTTCCCTTCTGCCTCTTCACATTCCAAAAATGCCTTTAAGATAAAAAGTGCCTCTAAGTTTAAACCGTGATGAACACATCATCAGCATAAGGGACTATTTGGTCATCCAAAGGTTCGAGGTGGTTGGAATTCTTTAGTACTTTCAACCTTGAATAGAAGCATCTACCGTTTTTCCTTCAAAGTCTTCCATTAATTAATTCCATTAACGGGGAAATCCCCCAAGGCATCGTCTTATCTATCGAGGTGGCCCTGGGCATAAAATTCAATGAAGAAGATCTAGACCAGGTTGAAAGAAAAAATACGAAGGGAGAAGACACCTATCCACCGTCGATACTGGTGCACTTCAGACTTAAAACGGTCAGAGATGAATTACGCAGGCTCCGTAGAGTTAAAAAGGACTTTTCGACCAGGCATTTGGGGTGGGATTCCGATGAAAAGATCTGGCCAGGCAAGGGGGAAGAGGATCACAAGCAAAGTGAAATATGTATGTTTTGCCACGGGGAGAGTCCGCTGTCGGCGAGATGACGGTCAGCCATTAGTATTCGTCAATAAGGCAGAGGATTCGGAAATTTTTCAATGACGACAGTCTTCACCTTACCACATTACAGTACTGTTATCTTTTTCCAAATTAACATTTTTTATTTCTAATCTTACTCTTGTCAAGCCTAATTCTATAAATTTTAGCGATGTCAATTATATATTCTTATTTTCATGTTTAAGTTTTTACAGAAGATTTACCTTTATCAGGTCACAAATTGATAATCTGTTAATTTGAAGGCAATATTATTCAGTTGCGTTAACGATTGTTGGATTAAGCAGAACAAATGTTCCCTGTCTTACAACTATTTTCCATCCCGGATATTCTCATGATTTCCTCCTACATCTATAAATCATATTCTCCTAACATGTCATGTCAACGCCCAGTCCCTTCCAGCTCATATCAACGAAATTATAGACTATTTTCATTATAATGTTTTCCACATCATTGCAGAGTCAGAAACCTGGCTCAAGCCCAATATTCCATCTTCCTCTGTAGCCATTCCTAATTATACCTTCATCCACCATGACAGAACAGAACGAAACGGCGGAGTGAGGGGAAAGAAATAACAACAATATTCAGAACTCATACAATTAAACAATATTAACAGGATTGATAGAAAAAAGCAGAATAAAATCACATGCAATAACAACTCACTAATGTGTGTTGATATATTTACAGATGAAAGAACTAAGTAAATTTTAATTGGGACAGCAGAAATTTTACATTAAAATCAAATAATACAATCAATAACCAAATAGGATGTGAAGTTTTTTTTTTCTTTTTTATTAAATGGAAAATTCACAAAGGAATACATTTTAAACCTAGTGAAGGTTATCAATTATACAGAAATTGGTCAATAATAAAAGGAAATAAAGGCTATATGTGTCAGTGTGTTCGTGCATGACAGCCTGAAAGTCAAGATCCTGGAAAAATATCCCCCCTAGACACACCACATGTCGAGTATCTACTTACTGAAATTTCATCTGTTTTTTTTTTTTTTATTGGTCCTCCCCTTCCTGGCCTTGTAGGCTACACGGGGTTCCCGGGCCAGGGGAGAGGGTGGGGGATTGATGCCGAGTATTATTTAATTTTCCCCTGGCTCCTGGTTTTGAACTTGCTATCTTTCGGTTCTCAATCATATGTTGCCATGGGCAACGCGATTTTTTTGACGCATTTGCCCACTCGGCCATCCCGCCACCCAAATTTGCTCTAACTCCTTTTCCCTTCTCTTCGCAGTAATCTATCGTCCTCCTCTAGCCAAATTCCACCCAAATTTTGAGACATCCCTCCTTATCTATGTCCCTCTATACATCAATATAATCATCGCTGGCGACTTTAATAAAAATATTCTCTCTAATTCTCCCAAAAAACAGTTCCTTTTAGACATGGTATATTCCCTTAACGTTTTCATTGTTCCCATATGTTTTTTCCTTTTCTTGCTGGGTCACTTGCCATGACAGTCAGAATCCGAGGTAATTTAGAGGTTTTTTTAAATTTTATATTTAGTCCAACTCAGTGCTCCTTTTAGTAATATTTTACAACTGGCAGGTGCTACCACTATTACATCCCCATTATTATATCATATTATTACATCCGCATTTAGGATATGCTGAAGTCAATAAAATTAGATTAAGTTCAATAATTATGAATAATTTCAGATATCTGGCCCAGTTAGCAATGACTTGGAAACTTTTGCTAATCTGTTGACTAGTTCAGCTAACCAGTTAAGTGATGTAAGTATTGCAGCCCAGCTGGAAAAATTAGCTGAAAAAGCAAGGGGCATAATAATTACAGACATAAAAGATCTTGAACAACATAAGGTAATACAATTTTTGATCTCCTAAAAGTATTAACATAACAAATATATCTTATTCCCAAAAGATCAAATTACTCAACATGGAGAAACACTTGTTTATGCTAGTGAGTTATTTACAACTTTTTTCGATCCTCCTCCTCTAGTGAATAAGTATAATATAATATTTTAGATTAATAAAAAAGGCCAATTTCACCAAAAAAACAGTAATAAGAATTTATTTTTTATTCTGGCAATGTTTCGGCTTCTAGAGCCATTTTCTAGCCATGCATCATACTTTGGGATTTTTCTTATGGTGATTTAGAATAAAAATATTTTGAAGGTTTTAAATAAAAAAACTTGTTGCTAGAGGCGTCATTTTTAAATCCATCTGTCATACATTGTTATATCTGCCACCACTAACTCCGAGCAATATCTGATGGTGAAGTATTTGCTTCCAAATCATTTAAATCATTATTTTGATGATAGTAGTTTTCCTGTTGTGATGAAGTTTTGAAAGAACTTTGCATTCAACATGGTGCCGCTAGTTTTCCGGGGTATATATGTAGGAAAATTTAATGATAGTTATGATAATAATAATATTTTTACTTTCACTTACCTATATATGAAATATATAGTAAGTGGAAGTATTGCGATCGTAAATAATAAATATAACAATAATATACAAGTAAATAACAAATAACCAAGTCCCGCAAAATGGTCTGTGTGTGTGTGTGTGTGTGTGTGTGTGTGTGTGTGTGTGGTGTGTGTGTGTGTGTGTGTGAACAGACTAGCTCAAAAACTATAAGCCGTACAAAACTGAAATTGGGTATTTGGAGTATGTATATGCCCGCGATGTGACACCAAAAATTTCATCAAAATTGGCCAAACGGAGGGGGTATTTTATTTAAAGACTTTTGTCTAATTTTTACGTTTTTCTCGATTTTCTCCAAAACGGCTCTAACGATTTTGATTAAATTCGATATTTGGTGTATGTGTATGCCCCCGATGTGACAGTCAAAATTTCATCAAAATTGACCAATTGGAGGGGGCACTTTACTTAATAAATGTTGTACCATTTTCAGGTGTTTTTTTTTTTTACTCAAAAACGGCTTTAACGGTTTTGATCAAACTTGGTATTTGATGTATGTATATGCCCGCGACGAGACAGCCGAAATTTCATCAAAATTGGTCAAACGGAGGGGGGGAGTTTACTTAATAAATGTTTTCTCATTATCACATGTTTTTTTTTATTTACTCAAAAACGGCTTTGGAGACTTTGATCAAACTTGTTATTTGATGTATGTATATGCCCGCGATGCGACAGCGTAATTTCATCAAAATTGGTCAAAGGCACATTATTTAGTCATTTTTTTCTAATTTTTAGGTGTTTTTTTTTTCTCAAAAATGGCTGTAACTATTTTGATCAAACTGGGTATTTGATGTACGTATATGCCAAAATTTAATTAACCCTACTATGAAAATAAAAACTTTTATTTATTTAATAATAAAAAAATTTATTTGACTTAAGCGAGTAAATACGTGATGCTCAAATTTTTTATAATAAAAAATAAATGTGAAAAAATGTTTTGAGGAATGGTGTTTACATATTATTGAAACAGGTCAATTTCTAATCTAAGTAAGTTCGTAAGTGAAAGTTGTGTGTTGTGGGCATCCCACCAGATTTTTTATAATTGTTGTTAAACCAGTATAGATAGATAGATAGATAGATAGATAAATAGCTTTATTAAATATAAATTTATAATTTCTTTCTTAGACAAAAATAAAAAATAAGCTTTTGTTGACATGGTTAAAAAAAAACCGCCTGCCAAGAGTTGTATATTCATTTTTAAACATTTTTGTATATAATTACAATTCATACACTGTTCATAATTTTTAACTTGTATTGAAATACATATTTACAATTTTTAAAATTTCTTCAAAGATTCTAAAAAAATTATAATAATACAGAATAATAATAAAGAAAAAGAAGAGAATAAATGGAAAAGAGAGAGAAAAAAAAAGGTTATAAAACAAATACCAAATAATAAACAATACTTTTTTTCTATTTACTTTACTAATGTTGTTATGTATTATATTGTTGAATCAGGAATGATCTGTATTTATATGCTGTAATATGATATTGGTATAAGCTGTACCAGTCTTCCCCGTTCAATAATCCTATCAATTCGTTGGGACTTAAGATTTTTTTCTTAAAATATTTGACTCTGTATTCTTGTAAAATAGGGCAAACGGCGACATAATGGTATAAATCCTCAATTTCGTTACGGTTACAAAGGGTACAAAATCTTTGCTCTTCCCTTCTCTTTACGTTATTATTGAGATGAACTAATTGTCCTCGTAATTTAAATATGATTTTGATAAAATTCATTTTATTTGCATCTGATAAGTAATGCCTTTCACCCAAGTCAATATTTAGCCGCTTATACAGACCATGGACATTAGATAGTCTTGCTTTTTCCATCATGGCCTCCCTAAAATTATTTTTTAATACATTTAAAATTAAAGAAACTGTTTGGTGTTCTGAATATTCTAATGGGACATTTATTTTATTACACAAATTTAAATTTTCTTCGTGCCAAAAGATTTTCTTTTTTATTATATCTGTTGCTAAAATTTTTGGAAGCCTCGATTCTGGTAAAGAAAGCACCCTTTGGACATATTTTAGATGTAATTGAATAGTGTAAAAAAATATAGGAACAAAATTAGTTTCCAGATATAAAATATAGTGAGGTGAATTAACTGGAATGGAAAATAATTTTTTAATAAAAAATATATTTAGTTTCTCTACTTCCTCAAAACTGTGATATCCCCAAACTTGGCAAGCGTAGCATATTATTGATCTTAGAGCAGCATTATAAACATCCAGTTTTTTTGACAGTGGTATTTCATTTTTAATTATCAGGTTGTTGTAAGTTGTATTTATAGCAAATTTTGATATATTTAACTTATCTAAGAAATGTTTTTTAATGTACAAAGAGGGGTCAAACCTATTCCCAGATAATTATAATAATTAACTATTTCTAAATTGATTCCATCCATTTTCCATTTTTCATTTTTCCCTAATTTTCCCCCATTTCGGAATACCATGATTTTGGTTTTCTGCATGTTGACAGTCAGATTCCATAGATTAAAATATTCTGTCACCCGATTTATCATCATCTGAAGAACATTAGGTTCTGGCGCAAGCAAGACAATATCATCTGCGTACATTAAGCAACGTATGTTTAATCCCCCGATTCTGATACCACCTCCAATAAATTCGTAAAAATCATTAATAAAAAGTGAAAACAAAGCGGGTGAGAGCAAACAACCCTGCTTTAATCCAACAGATGTCATGAAAAATCTTGTGACTCCGCCATTAGTCCAAACACAAGACTCAGTACATTTGTATAAACCCTGGATGGCATTTATAAATTTACTGGACATTCCTAACGTATATAATTTATAAAACAAAGCATTTCGGTCCGGTGAGTCAAAAGCTGCCTTAAAATCAATGAATAAACAATACAATTTATGTCGCTTCTTACTCGTTTGAATTTTAATAATGTTTAACAAATTAAAAATATTGTCAACCGTCGAATATCCCTTCCGAAACCCAGCCTGGCATTCTTGCAATATTTTATTTTCATCCATCCATTGTTCTAATCTTAATAACAACAATCCAGTGAATAACTTAGCTATACTGTCCGAAAAGGATATACCCCTATAATTACTGACTACATTTAAATTACCCTTTTTAAAAAGCGGAAAAATTATTGACTGAGCGAAGCTTTTTGGAATTTTAGAATCTTTATATATTAAATTAAAAAAATTTAAGAGACATTGCAAAAAAACATCTGGGCAACCCTTAAAAAACTCGTACGGAACTCTGTCATATCCTGGTGCTTTTCCATTTTTCGCTTTATGAATAATTCTTTTTAACTCTAATAATTCGAAGTCTCTATCTAGAGTGTGATTAACATTATGTGGCGGAGCAAACAAAATTTTCGGAGCTAAAACAGACGGATTTAATAAATTATTAAAGTATTCAACCCACTGTTCACTTCTAATCTCCGAACTTCCCACAAATTTCCTATTTTTTATCACATTGACCAGATCCCAGAACCCCTTTGAATCCTTAACAGACTTAAATTTATCAGTAAATCAGTGTTAAACCAGTATATTTACTTAAAAGAATTTTAAATTTTTTTAACCAAATATGTGATTCCAGTATATTTATTCTGACACTTCTATTGTTTATTTGAGACTTCTGTTGTATTTTATGTGAAAATTAATAGTTAACAGCAATTATGGCTTAATTAATACTGTGATAAATAAAATGTATGCAAGAGACAAGGGTAATGAGTACCTATTTTATATGATGAGCCATTATAGCTATAATGTTCTTTAAAAAACAATTTTTAATTTATGAAACAGATAAATTTTCAATCACATGCAGCATTGAGGATGGCTGAAATGTGCTGATTTGAAATAAATACTTTGTTGAGACTGAATGCTGGTCACACTTGAATTCTCACATAAAATATTGAAAATGATATCAAAAACTAAGTTTGATTTTTTTGTTTTAACCCTATTGTAGCAGTTTTTATTCTTAATTAGAAAAGACAAACTAAAACTCTGACAATCCCCTAGCTCAACTTTGAAAATCGGTTAGACTTATTGTTGAAGGTATATTTACACATAATTGTCTTAACTGTAATACCCATATAAAAAATTTTCTTAAACTAGTATTATCGGGGATGATCAGCAGGAAATTCAAATAATATGTAATGCTTATTAAATTTATTTTTAGCATATTTTTATTTCTTCCTTAAAGTTTATGTATTATTGTGGAAATTTTGAAACAAGGAAGTAAGTATTCCTCTTCAACTCGAACAAAAGGAGAGCAGGTTTCAGATTACCTGGAACTAACATTTTAGTGTTTCTTCGCATTGGATGAAATTCTTCATGAATTGAATGAAATAATAAATATCATTTATTGTCAGAAAGCACATATTATTTAATTTATCATCAATATTAATTATTTTATTATATCAAAATTAATAAATATTGAAGAATTTGACTTTTTTTTTTTTTTTAGGAGAACCTTATTTACCAACTTACTGCCTTAGAATTAAAAATCAATCCATTATTAGTGCAAGTGAACCAATCCTTGGCCCATATGAAAGCAATACAGTACTTTATTAAAAACCAAGGAGACAGGATATCACAGGAGGTATTAAAAACATTGATCATAAGAAGATTATTAAAATGGTAGATTAAAAACTTAATTTAATTTAATTAACCCTTTAACGTATATAGACTTCCTGAAATATTTGTTGTTTTTATTATTATTTATATAGGTATATATACATACATATATATATATATATATATATATATATATATATATATATATATATATATATATATATATATATATATATATAAACATAGATACAGGTATCTATGACTAATACCTCTGTTTTATGAAAATCTAAGTGCCACCAGTTCCAGGATACAACATATATTTCAAGGATGCATTTATATGTCCCGCCCGGTTAAAGGGTTAATGAAAAATTAATTTTAAACAGATCTTCAATTAATGTTGCATATCATTGAGATGATAATATATAGTTAGTTTAAAAATAATAATTTTTTTCTAATCTTTATACCTTTTGTGACCAATATATTCATAAAGCAAGTTTATATTTAACATGTTCACGCCGGGACTTTAATTCCTGCTCCTCACCCATTGACGGCTGACCTTCATGCTTTTCGCTCTATCAGACAGGAGCTATTCCAGGGCATTATGCAATATCGACAATCCAACAATAAAAAATACTAAGTTATTAGTTATGTTTATAATATGATATTAATTACAATTGTTATTCAAAAATTATAAAACTAGATGAATATAAATATAAATAAATATGAAAATAAATGAATTAACATGAAATTTTCTTTATTTTAATTTTCAGCTGTATGGAAATTATTTCCACTTACTTCATATTTTGGCTGCCATCTCAACTGAAATCGATTGACTGTTCTCTTGTCAGAGTTATTATAAATATTAAAATTGTGTCGGAACGAGAGCAAGGAGGCATTCTAGTGCTGGCCACCGGTGGTACATGTCGCCCGATGAGGCATTCTAGTGCGGGCCACTGGTGGCATACGCCGGCGTGAACGGGTTATATATATATATAAGATGATTCTATTTTAATTGATATATGTCTGTCTATAAATTATCATTGTTTAGTTTCAACAATTACTTTAAATGATAGCATCACAGACAACCTCACTAAAAAATCTCGGGTTCAGCTAGCTTGGCTGATAACACCTATTGGAGGATTCTTCTAGGTTTACATGTTAGTCCTCCAGATTGGGTGTTGAGGAGAGGGGTTAGCTGCTCTTCTCTCTAAAAACCTCTTGAGGGCAACAAATTTTTAAAAAATTGATTTGGATTTGAACAGTCTTAACAATATCAACCCATCGCTCTCAAGGAATTTTAGTTGGCAATATGAGATGTTGTTTTTTATATATAGATAAAAACATTGAAATTCCTCCTGGACGAACTCTTGAAATACAATAGTCTCTTGCTGATCCAAACTTTGCTATAGCAATCTCTCCAGTGTTCTGAACCTAAGGGAGAGAGGAATGTAAGATAGAGATTAAAACTGATTAAAAATTCATAATTATTTTTGATACATCCACATGTCATAACACATCAGAATCAGAAGACTTCAATTTTTCGCTAATCCAAACTTCCCCAGTAGAATTACCGAGAGACTACTGTATAAGAATAGACTAACAGAAATAAGGCTCTAGAATCATAGAGAAGAGAGGTCATACAATCTACTCCAGTCATGCTGGAATAATGAATATTCCCTTTAAACTGATTCACCTTACTGATTGGATCAAGGTGTCTAGTCAGAATATAGGGAGACCCGCCATTCACATCAATAGCACAAAGGTCCTGAGAAAAGGAAATGGCCTACCATGCCAGGTGTTTAACCAAGCATTTGAGGAAACTAAAACAAAAATAAAGAACTGCAAATAAATAGTATGATTCTCACCAAGCCAATCCAAATTCTAGCCATTAAAGATAAAATAGATATCACAGGAGGGCATTCTTAGGAGTAGAAGATGCAATAAACAATAAGGGGCCCAGGAATAAAACAAGAAGAGACCAAATATACGATTAACAACCATTCAAGACCACCTGCCTACTGTTACTTTTGAAGGATTCACGTTTGAATTTTTAAATATTTCTGTGTATTTAAGATCATTTTGCAAGGTTTGAAAATAATTCACCCACCAGATAATTATACAGACTAATCAGGAATGCAAAAATGTTTTATTTTAGCCTGGCTAAAATACTTAGATGTCTGTATATGTTAGTATTTTATAAATCTATAATTAGACAAACACTGACATGGTTCTTTTCATGTTCATGACCCATTATTTCCCATATCTACATTTATAGAATGCAAAAAAATAAATTTATTTATAAAACAATTTGCGTGCATCCTTTCAGTCTAATAAGAGCTAGTTTTTTGAATAGATAACATGAATATTTTTAAAAAAATTTTAAATCTATTTGATATGATTTAAAGTACATTAAAATTGCTAATTTTAAGTTAGGTGTCTATTCACCACTACCTATTCAAAAATATCCTTAATATCATCTGGCCGGTCTTCAGAGATTGCATTATCAATTCCGTTAGACTAAAAAGAGGATCTGAAGTGAGAGACGAGCATTAATCGTGATATAAATAAAATTTTCTTTTCTGATTAAAAGCCTTAAACTTTCAATATAGTGAACCTAATATATTTTGGAAATGAGGAAATTACCTGTAAAATTATTAAATAACAACTCAATGTGATATAATGAGTTAATTGTGGCATAAATATTTTTTATTGACGATGTTTTGTGGTTTTAATTTATGTGGTGCTATTTTAAGCTGCCTCATGAATCTAAGAGATTATTAATATACTACATGTTTTTGTACTAGGCACTGGATCTGTACACTTCAAGAATGCTTAGCTATTTGGAGCAATACCACAAATTTGTTCAGAGTAATTTGAAAAATATCCCATGCAAGTCATTATATGACCTCTATAATTATGTAAATATAGCAGTATGTCGTCTTATCATTGATCCTTTGGTAATCACAATTTTCTTTTCAACATTCATTTCCATTTTTCTAAAATCTATATTCTTTAAAAATTCTAAATTTTCAGAATGGGTTTTGGTTTTCAACATTGTGGTGCTTGATTATTTTTCTGATAGAAACACCTATTTGTTTAAAATTGATAGACTATTATAGCCAGGTGATAGAAGATTCTGATATGTAAGTTACTCCAATGATTATGTTTTAATATAAGTAAATTACGTTTTCTTTCCTTTTTTTGTTTTTTATTTTTATGTTTGTCCTGAGTGTAGAGTTGTAGATTAATGCAGGCTACTCAAGAACTTTTAATTTTATTCTATTTTTTTTTTTTTAATTTATTTAAATTTATAATAATTTATTTATTTTATGACATTTTTTTTTTTTTTTAATTTGTTCTTAGTAATTCTTAGATACATAAATGGCATCCAGGACGGGATGATTTAACCATTATGGGATTTGACCAATTTGTTTCATACCAAATCTTGATTGTGTTAAAAATGTCAATTATTCTATAAATAAAGAATTGATACCACAAAGAATTTTTTATTCATTTTAATTTATCAAGAAATATATGTATTGCATGTGGATCGCTACTTAAAAAATATATTCTGTATTAAGAACTTGTTCATCGACTTTCATTACTTTTAGTGTATATTAGGAGGAAATCATTATTTCTATAATGGTAAATATCCTGTTACAGGAGTTCTTCCCAATCATACACAAATGGAAGTGAAACTAGTGAATGGATACCGGAGTATGTACCAATTTTCAGAGCATTATATTGAATTATACTTAAAACTGTACCATCATTTAATAATGTATATATGTTTCTTGCATTTTTATATCAGAGCAAGAGAAAGGGGTGGCTGGTAAATTGACAGAGTATGCTTGAAGCTCCTGAACAAGATTGAAGCACATTAAATTCTGTTATGCTCCATAAGCACAATGTATCAATTAAGGACAATTTTTAATTGTTATTAAGACTGAGCTGGAAGCTAATTCACAAATAATAACCACTGTATAAGTGCAAACTGTCCAGGAATTTTTTTCTCCATACTGCCCAGATATTACTGCTAGAATGATATTCAGTATAAGATTTGAAAAGGTTAAAACTATTTATTGTATTTATAAAGGAATCAATTATTAACAATTGAGTAATTATTTATTTTTAATTTATAATAAATATAAGGTTTAGTAATTTTTCTCAAAAACGACCTAATGTTTGTCTAAGTAGTTATAGTTTTCTTAAGAAATAAATAAAACTGTTCTTTTGTATAATATATCTTTGTGCATATTTTTTACCTAACATTGCCTTAAAAAACATGAACCTCCCTGATCAGGGATTCTTAAATTCTTTTGTCCGCAGATTACTTTTATGACAATATACATTAATCACTTAATAAATAAATTACTTCTTTCTTGAGACATAATTTCCGGCTCAAAAATCTAATAGGCACTAAAACTAGAGTACACCGTCTTTCATAATCTAAACACGAGTTTGATTATCGAAGATGATAAAGTAGTTTTTTTTTTACTTTCACTTACCTATATATGAAATATATAGTAAGGAAAGTATACCGATCGTGAAAAATTTTGACTTCCGGTTTTCAACGGAAATACACATTTTGGGGTCGCCTGAGTCCAAATAACCAAGTCCCGCGAAATGGTCTATGTGTGTGTGTGTGAACAGACTAGCTCAAAAACTATAAATCGTACGAACCTCAACTTGGGTATTTGGTTTATGCGATAGCAAAAATTTCATTAAAATTGGCCAAACGGAGGGGGTACTTTATTTAAAGAATTTTGTCCAATTTTTATGTTTTTTTCGATTTTCTCAAAAACGATTTTGATTAAACTTGATATTTGAAGTGTGTATGTGCCCCCGATGCGACAGCCGAAATTTCATCAAAATTGGTGCAACGGAGGGGGTACTTTATTTAATAAGCTTTTTCTTATGTTCACGTGTTTTTTTTTTTTATCTACTCAACAACGGCTTTAATGATTTTGATCAGACTGGATAAATGGTGTATATATATGCTCTCGATGGGACAGCCAAAATTTAATCAAAATTGGTCAAACGCAGGGGGCTCTTTATTTCATAACTTTTTTCCAATTTTTACATTTTTTTTCGAATATCTCAAGAACGGCTTTAATGATTTTGATTAAATTAATCATTTTTAATCAAAATCGAGTCATCTTTTTTATATTATTTATAGAAATGGCAATTAAAAACATGTAAATTTCTAATATAAGTAAATTGGTAAGTGAAAGTTGTGTGTTGCGCGCATCGGACCAGATTTTTTTTTTGTCCTCCCCTTCCTTGCTGTTTAGGCTTTACAGGGGCCAGGGGATGGTTAGGGCCAAGGGTAACGCTTATTTCCTAACGCGTTTGCCCACTCGGCCATTCTACCACTCTGATAAAGTAGAGTCAACAAACAAGAGTCCATCATACCTGTTCTTCTCATTCTAAATACCATATAGTGTGGATCAGGGACATGTGACATTCCTAGTTTAAACAGTTTAAAGAGAAGGTCTTGTATTTGTAAATCAGTAAGGTATTTAAGATTAGAAAAAAGGAAGCATCAGTTAAATAAAAAAGTTTTTATTATCATTAAATCAAGATAGAAACAATATTAAATAATTCAAATGCAGAATGAAATATATTTTTGGCTTAAATAATTTCAGATATTCTGCAAATATAAATGTCGCAATTTGACAAATCTGCATTTTTATTACATAAAATTCAACATACCTTAGTTTTCAGTACTTGAAATTTCATAACAAATCCACAGTAAATGCTCTAATATGAAAACACAATTAATACAAGGAGCATTAAGCACATGGATTTACTAATTTGTAAGTGTATATATAATGTGTGACTAATTTTTCAAATGACATTACATACACCCTGGCTAAAAATACCCTAGATACTGTACAATATATATATATATTGTACGTTTATTTATGTGTACAAATACATATATATGTATACACGTATTTATATATAAACATATACATATATATACATGCTAATTTAACTTCTATTTACAAGTGTTGTCTATCATATCTATTTCAGATCACACTTGTCAAGTAATTGCCATCAGTTAAGACATTAGGAAGGTGGCACAGTAGCATACTGGGCATTATGTTTTAATAATTAGTTTCATAAATATACATAGAGGAAATATGTTAATTCATAGGTTCTTGGCTACCAATAATTGGTTTAGCATTTTTAATTTATAAAAACTATTAAAAAAATATAAAAGGAATATTATCAAGTATAGTAGAAATAATGTATAAGGAAAAAGAGAATTTTTTTCTTTTAGATTATAAAATGACAAATACTAACAAAGTCTTCTTTGCAAAAAATTATTCTCTAATTAAATTAATTTAAAATACCTTACATTAAGAAATTTAAATGCTTTCATTATATGCTAAAAGAACTAGGCTATATAGAAGTAATTAATATAAAAATTTATAATATAATAAATCTGAATAAATATAAATATATTTTAATTAATTTCATTTCGTAAATATTTCATCATCCAAGACTATAAAACTTGAAAATAATTTATTTAGAAAATGTTTATTGCCCAAATATTAAAATGCTATGTGTCACCTTAAAGAGTCTACCATATTAAGAATTTCTTTGTATTTTTAAGGCAACTGCAAATCTAAATAGACGCATTCAGATTTCAAAGGCAGCTGAAAACAAGAAGCTCCGATACAATACTACTGCAAAAAATATTATAAAAAATGGCAACATTTTGGTATTTTTGCTAATATGTACCTCACAATTACACTATATATAATAAAATAATATTTCCTTCATATATACAATTGCCCAATAATATATTCTACAATGCTATGATGGTTAATATAAATCAAAATTGAAAACTGAATAAATTATTGAAAAGATATTAAGGCATGTGTTTAATATTAATGCTTTTAGGTTACAAATTACAAATAAGAGGTAATTGTTTACAGCATTACAATGTTCCTGTACATGAACATCTGATAGCTTTTGATATGAAAATTGTTCTAATTTAGCAACAATATTAAGGGTCCATTATAAATGCATTATTATTTCTAATACAAAAGGACTGAGCAAGGAACCTAAAATATATAAAATAGAAAAATAAAGAACACAAAGTTAACAATTAAGAAGACTAGTCACTCAATACTAATTTTTGTAAACATAAAAAATATTAACAGTCATGAAACTAAAACACACTAAATAACTTAGCAACTTTTAATAATCCCTATCTTTAACAATACTAAGAACAAAACAAACCTATCAAATTAATAAATCAAAATATAGGTTTTATCAAGATATTATAACCCCATATAAAATACAAAAAATTAATAACAATGGTAGCTCCATTAATTTTGATAAAAATCATTAGAATTTATTATATCAAAAAATTATTACAAGTATTTAAACAGTCTATAACTCATACATTTCAAGAAAACTCCTTTAAAGAGTTAATTATCAGGACAAAACTTTTGTCATTGATAAACAACAATCATTGATACAACAGACACAAATAACACATTAATAAAACAACATACTACCTCGACAGGTATTCACAATTCATAAAACACATTCTACAATAAGGTTATTGGAAGTAGAAGAATTGGCTTCCAATACCACTTCAAACATTGGGAGGGGAAAGAAATAACAACAATATTCAGAACTCATTCAATTAAACAATATTAACAGGATTGATAGAAAAAAGCAGAATAAAATCACATGCAATAACAACTCACTAATGTGTGTTGATATATTTACAGATGAAAGAACTAAGTAAATTTTAATTGGGACAGCAGAAATTTTACATTAAAATCAAATAATACAATCAATAACCAAATAGGATGTGAAGCTTTTTCTTTCTTTTTTATTAAATGGAAAATTCACAAAGGAATACATTTTAAACCTAGTGAAGGTTATCAACCATACAGAAATTGGTCAATAATAAAAGGAAATAAAGGCTATTTGGGCCAGAATAAAAAAAGTATATGCCCTGGGGAGGGGGGGGGGCACGTTGAGAAATAGTTGACGCAGGGCAGCACAGTTTTTGTAGCTTGTGTATTACAAGGGGATAGTGCACATTGAGAGGAAGGGCAGCACCTTACCTAATACAGGGGCCACAAAAACTGAGCTGCCCTGCCCTGCATCAACTGTGTCGCAATGTGTGCCGGCCTCCGAGGTGTTTTCTAAACTGGCTTCTAGTAAAATTATAAGCTAATATACCTTGATACAATTTTCGGCAGCATTAAGTCTAAGTCAATTTGTACTAATGAGTCTATATATTATCAGCCTTTTGCTGCATTGCACGACTTTACTAAATAAAAATAAGAGCAACTAGTTACCAACCAAAACATGTGAAATATAAACATGTTGCTCTTCCACATTTTAATTTATATAAAGGAAATAAATAATTTCAGCATAATCACTTATAATTCGACACACAATAAACACAACATAAACTGGTACTTTGGTAAGTCCAAGATACTTTTTTTTAACACCCCACCTGCTACAAAATACGCTGTTTTTTCTTCCTTGTCCTATGTTCCTGGAAAACAAGAAAAAAAAATTAAAAATCTGAAGATGAACAGGCTAAAAGAAATATAAACGATAAAAGTTATATATATTAGTAGCAAAATATTAAATAATAAATAATATATAATGTGATTTACATAGTGTTAAATAAACACATAGAATTCTGCCGTCCTATACTTAAAATAACATTAAAAGTACAATTAAGAACAGAGCAGCTTTAAAATACGTTACTTCTGAGTGGGTCAATGAGCAGAAAAAAATAATTTGGGTGCACGACCATTTTAGAAAAAATTTATATTTTTACCACCAATTAGGTATGGAATCAGTAGTTCAAAACAAGTTTTAAAAAAATTTACAGTCAACTGTTTCAAAATGGCAGCCATCCTTGTTTCACCGTGCAGGTCGATTTTTGAGTTTGTAAGCTCTTACGGAAAATTCATTTTCTCAAGACTGGTAAGTTATAGACTAATAATTCAAACTTGATTGTTTTCCTTACGATCTGCTCTATCTTTTGTGTTCTGTTTATTAAATGAATATTTTGAAGTCCTATACTTGAAAACTGCTATTGAAAACAACTGCTTTAATTTCTCAAAAGACCGTTTTTGAATGAAAGTTTTGGGTATAAGGGGATGTACACTCAAATATATAGTTTGTGTTTTTTCTTTACAAAGCTTTGTAGAGGTATTGTGTGAATCTTGAATTCCAGACTAATTTACAACCGATTGAATCCTTTTTATTCTTGAGAATACCTGCACTTTCTCTTTTATTTGCGTATATTTAGCAATTCACTCATTTCTTTACAAAGCTTCAGAGAGGTATTGTGTGATCGACCAGTGGATCATTTAATCTCCAAACCACTTAATTTTCTTAGAACATTTTGAAAAGGCACCCAAACCTTATAACTGGATGATTTTTTGAAAGAAGTTCAAAGTGTTAACAGTCTGAGATGTTCTGCTTCAGACTATATATGGAAGGAGTGATTATTGTTTGCATGGCATTGTAATTTATTATTTTCGTTTAATTAAAATTACTTAAACCCACAACTTGCTACAATATTTTCAATATTTTATCTTTAAAAAAATTATGAAAATTTAATAGAGCAGATTTTCATTATAATTAGACCCGATAATATTTTAAATTGCATTGGACAGAAAAAACAATTAAAAAGGGTTATTAAAAGTAAAAAATTCACAAATAATAAAATTTTAATGCATTATAATCAAGTTTAGGCATTGTTAAATAAGCACGAAAAGGACCATTTTCAAAAATTCGTAGCTACCAAAGTACTCAAATATATAGGTTGATATTTTTACAGGAGTTTTATGTTGCATGTAAGCATAACATGTAAAAAAATGAGATTTTTTTCAAGATCCCACCAGAGATATAATAGCCTAAAGTTAACGAAAAATTCAAAAATTTGAAGTTTAAAAATTCATAAAAAAATATTGTAAGGAATCTCAGGGTAAAGAGGACTTTTAATGAAAGCTACTAAGTTAAGTTTATTATCATGCCAAAAATCAGCTTTGATGTTTATCCCCTTATACCAAAAACGGTCTTTTGAGAAATTAAAGGCAGTTGTTTTCAACAGCAGTTTTCAAGTATTGGACTTCAAAATATTATTATTATAAAGAGAACACAAAAGATAGAGCAGACTGTAAGGAAGACAATCGTGTTTGAATTATTAGTCTATGACTTACCAGTCTTGAGAAAATGAATTGTAAGAGCTTACAAACTCAAAAATCGACCTGCACGGTGAAACAAAGATGGCTGCCATTTCAAAACGGTTGACCTAAAAAATTTTAAAACTTGTTTTGAACTACTGATTCCATACCTAATTGGTGATAAAATTATAATTTTTTTCTAAAACGGTCGAGCAACCACCTTTGGACCACATGGTATGAATTAACCAGCAGTTTAATGAATTGCCTAAAGTTAACGAAAAATTCAAAAATTTGAAGTTTAAAAATTCATAAAAAAATAATGTAACGAATATCAGGGTTAAGAGGACTTAAACACTTGGTATGAATTAATCAGCAAGTTAAACTAATAATAAAAAAACTGGTGCTTTAAAAATGTATTGATGATTTTATATATTGTTTTAACTAAAATGTCTTTTTGTTAAAAAAAAAAACAATAATTTACAAAAAGACATTTTAGTTAAAAAAACTGGTGCGTGCGCGCAACACACAACTTTCACTTACCAACTTACTTAGATTAGAAATTATTGCGTTTTGTTAATTGTCACTTCTCAAATGAACAGAACTTCTTTAATTATGAACAATGGTCTGTCACTAAAGGCGTACTCCGCATGCGTGGGCTCAACGAGTTTTATGAGTTGACTGAATATTTTTCTTTTTTTCTCCTCTTTATGTTTTCTTTATTTTTATTATATCTCATATTATGCCATTTCTTCTTTTTAGGCGTAACGAGAGACAGTTAATTTCTCCATATAAACAAAAACAAAGGGACTTTATAGGAAACAAAAAAACAAAAAATCTGGTGCGATGCGCGCAACACACAACTTTCACTTACCAACTTACTTAGATTAGAAATTAATGCGTTGTTGTGGTCCCCTTCGTTAGACCAATTTTGATGAAATGTTAGCTATCACATCTTTGGCATATAAATACATCAAATACCCAGTTTGATCAAAATAGTTAAAGCCGTTTTTGAATAAAAAAAAAAAAACACGTGAAAATGATACAAAATTTATTAAGTAAAGTCCCCCCTCCGGTTGGTCAATTTTGGTGAAATGTTGGCTATCACATATTTGGCTTATGCATACATCAAATACCCAGTTTGATCAAAATCGTTAAAGCCTCTTTTGAGTAAATAAAAAAAACACGTGAAAATGTTACAAAATTTATTAAGTAAAGTCCCCCCTTCGGTTAATCAATTTTGATGAAATCTTTACAGTCATATCCCGGGCATATACATAGATCAAATACTCAGTTTAATCAAAATCGTTCGAGCCGTTTTTGAGAAAATCGAAAAAAAACCTAAAAAGTTATTAAGTAAATTACCCCCTCCCTTTAAGTAATTTTGATGAAATTTATGCTGTCACATCGCGGGCATATACTTGCACTAAATACCCAATTTCAGGATCGCACGGTTTATAGTTTTTGAACTAGTCTGTTCACACACACACACACACACACACACAGACACACACACACAGACCATTTCGCGGGACTTGGTCATTTCGACTCAGGGGACCCCAAAACGTGTATTTCCGTTGAAAACCGGAAGTCGAAATTTTTCACGATCGCAATACTTCCACTTATTATATATTTCATATATAGGTAAGTGAAAGTAACAAATAGGACCCTACCCCAAAAAAAAGTCCACTCAGAATATTTTAATAATGATAAAGCTTACCTGATATTAAAGAACACCTAATTTTCATTAAACACGACGAATTTGAAAAAAAAATCGTTAAAGCCGTTTTTGGCTTTCGAAAAAAAGGTAAAAATTGGAAAAAAATTATTAAGTAAAGTCCCCCCTCCGGTTGATCAATTTTGATGAAATTTTTACAGTCATATCTCGGGCATGTAAATAGATCAAATACCCAGTTTGATCAAAATCGTTTAAACTGTTTTTGAGTAAATAAAAAAAACACGTAAAAATGATACAAAATTTATTAAGTAAAGTCTCCCCTCCGGTTGATCAATTTTGATGAAATGTTGGCCATCACATCGCGGGCATATACATACACTAAATACCAAATTTCATGTTCGCAAGGTTTATAGTTTTTGAGCTAGTCTGTTCACACACACACACACACACACACACACACACACACACACACACACACACACACACACACACACACACACACACACACACACACACACACACACACACACACACACACACACACACACACACACACACACACACACACACACACACACACACACACACACACACACACACACACACACACACACACACACACACACACACACACACACACACACACACACACACACACACACACACACACACACACACACACACACACACACACACACACACACACACACACACACACACACACACACACACACACACACACACACACACACACACACACACACACACACACACACACACACACACACACACACACACACACACACACACACACACACACACACACACACACACACACACACACACACACACACACACACACACACACACACACACACACACACACACACACACACACACACACACACACACACACACACACACACACACACACACACACACACACACACACACACACACACACACACACACACACACACACACACACACACACACACACACACACACACACACACACACACACACACACACACACACACACACACACACACACACACACACACACACACACACACACACACACACACACACACACACACACACACACACACACACACACACACACACACACACACACACACACACACACACACACACACACACACACACACACACACACACACACACACACACACACACACACACACACACACACACACACACACACACACACACACACACACACACACACACACACACACACACACACACACACACACACACACACACACACACACACACACACACACACACACACACACACACACACACACACACACACACACACACACACACACACACACACACACACACACACACACACACACACACACACACACACACACACACACACACACACACACACACACACACACACACACACACACACACACACACACACACACACACACACACACACACACACACACACACACACACACACACACACACACACACACACACACACACACACACACACACACACACACACACACACACACACACACACACACACACACACACACACACACACACACACACACACACACACACACACACACACACACACACACACACACACACACACACACACACACACACACACACACACACACACACACACACACACACACACACACACACACACACACACACACACACACACACACACACACACACACACACACACATTAAATTCCGAGTTTTGGTAAATGGTCAAAGAAACTTTGAAAATTTGTGAAAATAATTCATTGCAAAAGATAATGGTGAATGCGTGGTAAGCTTTAAGGATGTATTCACCACACTTTCCTTACTTTGTATATTGTGACTCTTATAAATTTATAAGTTTTTATTATAAGTATTATATTTATTATAAGTAATTTATAGTTTATATTTATAAAACTTATAAATATTGTGATTCTTATATTTATAAGGAACATTGAAAATTTACGAGGATAAATAAAAGGTGTTTAAATGGGGTCGAGGAGGAAGCCCAAGGAGTGGAGTTAAAGTAAGACCCGCTTTAGATACCTATCACTCTTAAGTCTAACAGCAGCGGTTCTAATCCAAAAGCAAGAAGAAAAGTTTCATGAATGTACGAAGGAAATTTCTTCTATTTTTCCAGCACTCTATCTAGTAGACAACTAGAACCCTAGAAACTAGAATATAACCAAGAAGAAGCTATCACTTATCTAGAAATATGTTTAGCCAAAGACAGAACATGACTGCTCACTTGGACCAAGTAAGTAATATTGGGTACTAGTCATAATCAATTTTTTTTTGCTCTAATGAGTAAATTCTTGGATAGGTGAAACCTTTCCAAAAATACATTAGTATTTTTTAAATATTACAAAAAATAGTTGACCTTAAACTTTAATATGCTCAACGAGTCCCTCTGCATTACTATACTTTACAAGTCACTTTGGAATGATTAATCTTAATAATTAAATAAATTAATAAAAATAACAATAAATAATAAAAAAAAGAAAGAGAAAATGCAACCTCTAAATATGTTTGCTGTAGCAGGTAGGGTGAGCCGAGGGTCAAGTTGGCCAGTCCTTATTTATATGTGTCTCTATATCAACTCTGCATATTGGGCATCGTTTATTTGATGATAGCCACTGATCAACACACTCCACATGAAACAAGTGCATGCATGGCAGTCTCCTATAATAAACACATAATTAATATCAGGAATAACATAAAATACTTTAGAATATTCTATAGAAGTTAAACATAAAAACTTTAAATTTCCTGGCACTGGTCCTTGATAATATGGAAATTCATCATTTTTTTCTGTAAATTATCAGGAGAAAAATATCTTTATAGCATACTCCCTTCTTTGCCTCTTTTAGTCCAACTGATAGAGATAATAATGTATATTGAAATGGATACCTATGATGAAGATGGCCAAATCACCTTCTTAAACAAACTGTTGGCTTAAAAACACATCATTTCTAGTTTTTAAACACACTTCTAAACTAAGGAATTATGCATAGTCTATGATATTCATGCTATTCAGTATACATTGCTATTGCACAATCCTTCTCTCTTATTCATAATGAGTTAAAATTTTTAATTTCTTAAACAATCACTATAAAATAATAAATATTTGTCTTGAAAAAATGAATGGAGTCAGTCCCATAATTTTTTTTTATTTTAATGTCTAATTACAATAACTCTCTACTTCTTGTTTTATTTATTTTGATTTTGTTTTACATATAATGTTCAATTTATTGTAAAAACAAATGGAGGTTGTAAAATGAAAAATAATTATATTTTACTGTCTAATAACACTCTAATTATTGTTTTATTTTGTGTGCAAAGCTTTTTAAGCAAGGGTTTTTAGTTGCGAAGTATATTTACATTGCTTTACAGAGTCTGTAGTAAGTATATGTGGATTGATGGTGGTTAGAAAAGTTCCAAGTAATCCAGAGGAAGGCTGATTATTTCCAAAATTTCCATAAGAGGGTTGCATGACTTGGTATTACTTGCCATCAGACAACCTTTGAACCCTAGAGGGATTAAAATCACTAGTTTGCTGAAGTGTAAGTTAAGTCAAGTAAGTTAATGTCCAGTAACAGTAAGTTTTTTTGCTTAAAAATGAAGCAATAATTTCAATCATGTAGACCATTTTTACTTTCACTTAACTATATATGAAATATATAGTGAAGGAAAGTATTGTGATCGTGAAAAATTTCGACTTCCGGTTTTCAACGGAAATATACGTTCTAGGGTCACCAGAGTCAAAAAATAAGTAAGTCCCGCGAAAGTGTGTGTTTGTGAATAGGCGGGCGCAATCGACTATAGAGTGCGCTAGTAGCATTTTCAAAATGTCGGAAAGAACGGGGATAGACTTAGTTGATGTAATAGAGATAATTGGTAATTTTAAGAGACCATTAATTGAAGGGCAAGCTATTCTTGATGCAAACCACATAATAACATGTGGAATAATATCTAGAATAAAAAAACAGTTATTTTACAAGCCTTGTGCCTTCAAACTAGCAATTTTAAAGGACTGTCCCATCAAATAAAAGTGGAAATCAAATTTATTAATAATAATAAGCAATTTTCTTGTCATTGTAAGTGTAAACCTGTTAGTTCTGGTAAATGCAAACACATCATTGTAACTTTGCTCTACGTTTTTCGGTTAGTAATAACATTAATTACCTATTCATACAATCATTGTTATGACAGCTTAGATTCTTTGTCATATTATTTATTTATTTGTCAAAACTTTCAGGCTTCGCATTGAAAACTTGGAACAATTAAGCACAACGGATGTAAGACAAAAATGGGGAAAATTAAAAAAGAAAAACAAATATGACACCATGGTCCCAATGTTATTTGCATAAAACCAACATTTTGGAATAATAAAATGTCAAATACTAATATTTACCTGGATAAACATAGTCACTTTCTTTAAAATGAAGACTAAATATCGTCATATGTTTCGAAACAGGCTTATCTATTCTTAATTTTACAATCCACTCTTTAAGAAGCTTTTTATTTTTTGGAAACAAATGGAATGACACATCTTTAGATTTTTTTGAAGAACACTGAGGGACCGAGCAATACCTATTAGACATTTTTCCAATAATTTCTTGCTCAATCGGGTTTTAATTATGGAAAAATGAATTAAAAACGGCAAAAAACCCTATGAATCCCAGGTAATCGCACGGCTTCTATCCCCGTTTCTCTAGTTCCTTCTAGTTCCTCAAAGAAGCAGCACCGTCGCTTGCGCTCGCCTATAGACTAGCTCAAAAACTATAAACAGAACAAACTTCAAATTGTGTATTTGATGTATGTAATGCCCGCGATGTGACAGCAAAAACTTCATCATAATTGATCAAATGGTGGGGGCACATTATTTCATAAATTTCGTCTCACTTTTATATATATTTTTTTTTGTATTCTCAAAAACGGTTCTAACGATTTTGATCAAACTTATCATGTTTAATGAGAATCAAGTATTCTTTAATATTAGGTAGGTTTTAGCATTATGGAAATGTTCTGAGGGGGCTTAATCGGCGAAGGAAAAAAGTTTGTTTCCTATAAAATACCTTTAATTTGTACCTTTTGTATTGAGAAATTAACTGTCTCTTATTATGAATGGATAAATATGAAAAAATCAAATAAACATATACCTGAGAAAAAAAAAAGAATAATATTCCGACAACTCCTAAAACACGTTGAACCCACGCATACTCAGTTCGCCTTTAATGGCAGACCATTTCTTATAAAAGGCTTTCTGTTTAGGCGAATGAGTTGGTGAGGTATATAGTGGTATATTGAAACATACATATTTAATGGAAATTATTTGTTTCCATGGTATGTTTTTAACAAGTAAATATATTGGGTTGATGCAAAATTAATGCAGGTTTCCTCTATTGCGATATCTTAATTCCAATTGTGTAAACAAAGCAAATCCTAACATTGATCATTATTGTACCAAAACAAACCTTATCTAATTCTCTCTTTTTCACCATGAATTTGATCAGTAAAATCGTTTTGTTCAGTGTGTTCAAAGGTCTTAAATCGTAAATGTCGAAGTACGATTTTCGTCAAATTTATTTTTACGAATTTAAATTAGGGCGCAGCGCTGCGCAAACGGCTCGTAATATTAACGAAGTGTGGGGTCAGGGGGCTATTAACGAGTGCACGGTGCAGCGTTGGTTCCAGAAGTTTCACAGTGGAGATTTCGACCTCGAAGACAAGGAAGGTCGGGGCCGTCATTTTGCTCTTGACAACGACCAGCTGAGGTCAATAGTGGAAGAAGACCCAACCAAAACCACCCGAGAAATAGCGGTAGAACTCGGCGTGAACCAATCCACAGTTGTACGCCACTTGGAAGCAATTGGTAAGCTAAAAAAGTTGGCCAAGTGGGTGCCACACCAATGAAACGACCACCAAAAAAATCCCCGCTTTGAAATCTGTTCCATGCTTGTGACACGCAATAAAAATGATCCATTTCTCGATCGCATTGTGACGTGCGATGAAAAATAGATCTTATACGACAACAGAAGGCGTTGTAGCCAAGATGAACAACCTGGACAAAGATGAACAACCAAAATCTTTCCCGAAGCCCAACCTGCACCCAAAAAAAGTTATGGTCACAGTTTGGTTTACAGCTTTCTCAATCGAGGTGAGACTATAACTGCTGACAAGTACTGTCAAGAAATTGACAACATGAATCAAAAATTACAACGTCTTTGCCCAGCATTGATGAATCGGAAGGGACCTATCCTTCTCCATGATAACGCCAGACCACACGTCGCACAACCAACGCTACGACGACTGCACGAGTTGGGCTACGAAGTTCTCCCACACCCACCTTATTCACCTGACCTCTCTCCTACAGACTTCCACTTTTTCAGGCATCTGGATAACTTTTTGATGGAATTTTTTTTCAAAACCAGGATGAATTTGAAAATTCTTTTCGTGACTTCATTGAGTCCAGGGATTCAGATTTTTTTTCTGGTGGAATAAGAAAGCTTGTTGAACGTTGGCAAAAGTGCATTGATTCAGATGGAAATTATTTTGATTAAATATATATAGTTAAAGTAAAGATATGGCCTATTTTCAATGAATATTAAAAACCGGCATTAATTTTGCATCAACCCAATAGAATTAGGAAATCAGACGCGATGGAGTATTATGCTTGCATTCCCGTATTATCATGAATAAAAACTTTTATTTAACAACAACAAATTGTATTGCACTTTTCAGAGTAGATAAGTGGTGCTCAAATTATTTAAAACAGTTTTTGTTTTGAAAAAATGTGGTACAAAATAATCTCTATTAATTATATTTTAGTTAACAAACTTAAGATCCATTATAGATTTTTGAACATGGCATCCATAAGGGGAGGAGGGAGAGCAGCTGTCCCTAGAAATTTAGAGAAACAAAAAATACAAAGTGAATAAATTTGTATTAATTTAATATATTTTTAATCATTATAATAACAAATATTTAAATTATTAAATATCAATAAGTTTTATTTGAAAAATTAATTGAGCCTTAAAAAGTCAAAATAACTCGAACCCTTCCTCCAGGCATAAGAATTTTATCCCCCTTAGACGAAAATTTGACCATCCTGTCCCCCTATACGAAATCCTGCGAACGCCCTTGTTTCTGAATGCAATATAATATAAAGTCGTTGTAGAGGAACAGTAACTCGGTTTCCGCAAAAGGCATAAATAAGGACAAACATTTTAGCCTTAAATATGCCTTCTATCGATTCACCTTCACGATATATTGACAATAAGCAACTCGCAGAAAAAACAAGCAAGCAGTAAAAAAAAATACTCGACTTTTGATGACATAAGGTTTTTTTTGGCCCCTTAAAAAAAGAAATGAACGATAATGAATCGAAAAGGACTGAAAACTAACAAGTTCTGCAATACAAATTATAATACTCTAACTTATGGAGACAAACAAAAATAAGTAAATAAATGTGAAAAAATGTGTGAAGCTGAATGGTATTCAAATATTTATCAAAAAAAAATCGCTAACTAATATAAGTACATTGGTAAAAGAAAGTTGTGTTGCGCGCACTGCACTCGATTTTTAAGGCTGGTCTAATAAAAAATCACCATTTGAAAGTTTATTAACGATTTATCTTCCATATTTCCTTTACTATCTCTGTGTAAGACTGCTTTTAAAACTGGTTAGTGATGATTCCTGAAACATTTTAACAATCAAATAAGGAGGCAACGGATATCAAAAGAGAGGAAAAAAGACGTTCAATTGGCTCAACTAAAAAAATCGTTGTGTATTTTTCAGTTAGACCAGTCTTGCATTGGACGTGCGATATAATAGTGAACTGAAACAAATATCACCTTTTCTCAGAAAATACCCCTTTTTAATTCAGTCGAAACAAACAAGTTTTGCTAAATCTGTGTGTGTGTGTGTGTTTGTGTGAGTGTGTGTGTGTGCGCGCGCGCACTTGAACGGTGAATGTTATCTTAAACCAAAAAGTCATAAGAAATTGAGGGCAGCTTCCCTCCCTTTCGGAAACCCATGTGCACTGGGGATTACTACTGTCAGCTTACTGGATAAAACTCACAACAGTTAGGCGTTGGATTGATGAACCTACGAAGCTTTTTATCCAACTGAATATCGCAATGTGGATTCCTAGGATATCGGCTCCATCGGCTCGGAGGTTCATTCCATGGACAGTCTGCTTCAGTAAAAAAAAAAAAAAAAAAAAAATAGGTCCTTGTGCGCCTGCTGATTCTTAGCAGCAATTTACATGGACCCTGAGTCGGCCACTGCCTCCCTCCCCTACAGAGCCGATGCTATCGGTGGAACGGCAATATCAAATTGGCAACTATGGGATCGTTAATAACTTAAAGGTAGCCTGCGCCTACACCAAGGAAATTATGCCATGTAGCAAAGTGACGCGTTGCAGGCTATTTATGCTCTCACAAGCCTTATACGTCTGTTGGGAGACCATCTTGTGGGTTTAAATATAAAAATGGTCCACAGCATCAAAGAATATCTTGTACCATGTTTCAAAAAAAAATTTTCATGCATTCACTCACTATAGTCGGCGACACGGAATTAGGCGGGTGAGGTTATAGACATTGTTGCCGCTAGTAGCGGGAATGTGGGCGTGGCTTCACTCAAAAGTGCCAATATCTGTGCAACAATGTGCTTGCAATGTTGCATAGCTGCCCCGGCATTAGTTGGTTGTTTGTGTTCTGCTTGTAAAGTGCTGTTCTGTCTATACGTTTCACATTTTAAGTTTTTGTTATTAGGTGTGACGTCTGAAGTTTTTGTTGAACTGTTAACAATATGGATTCCCATGCTTCATCTTCAGCTGAAACACCGAAGAAAAAAGGCCGACTAGAATTATTACAAAAGAAAGATTTGATTGAGTTCGCAAGGCAAGTCTATAATTTTTAATGTTTATAAATTTGCCAAAAAATGTGTTGAACCCTCATTTTTGAATAACATTGATTTCAATAAAACTCAAGAAGTAGTGGCAGAAATTTGTGGAACGAGTTTGCGATCTGTGCAAAGAGTGTGCCAAGAAGAAAAGGATTCACAAAAGAAATTTGAATCTCCACGTCAAAAATATAAAAGAGATAAGCCGCAATCCATTTTAAATGATTTCGACAACGATGTGGTTCGGCGTTGTGTTCTTGAATTTTACGATAGATGTGAATATCCCACTGCTGCAAGATTACGTCCAGTACTGCAAGAGAAAATTAATTACTTGGGGAGTATTAGATCTATTCAAAGGCTCTTGTGTAATATTGGATTTAAATATAGAAAGACAAATGATGGAAGAAATTTTTTTCTAGAACGAAAAGACATTACGTTGGCCCGAACTAATTTCTTGAGAAAAATGCATGCTCTTAAGCATGACCTAATTCAAAGAAAGAGAATATATCTTGACGAAACTTGGGTGAATGAAAACCATTCCAGAAACTATATTTGGCAGACCACAGATAACAAGAGTGGGTTGAAGGTACCTGTTGGAAAAGGAAAGAGGCTTATTGTTTGTCACGCAGGTAGTTCAAGTGGATTCATCAATGGCTGCAAATGGGTATTTCAATCCAAAAGTAAAACCTCTGACTACCATAATGAAATGAATAGTTTTTCTTTTAAAAAGTGGTTTACAGAGCAACTCATACCAAATCTGGAAGAATCTTGCGTTATAATTTTAGATAATGTTCCATATCATTCTGCATTACTGCAAAAATGCCCTTCAACTAATTGGCGGAAGAAGGAAATAATTGAATGGCTGACGGAAAAAAACATACCTTTTGAAGCTAATTCAACAAAAGTTGAATTGCTATCCAAAGTTGCACCATTTAAAAGCAATAAAATCTATGAGATAGATGAATTGGTAAGAGCTGCAGGGCATGAGGTTTTGAGATTGCCTCCTTACCACTGCCAATATAACCCAATTGAATTGATATGGGCACAAATTAAAAGAGAAGTAGCCGACAAAAATATAACTTTTAAGTTAGCCGACGTGGAGAGATTAACCTGCGAAGCGATTAACAACGTGAGTGTTGAAGATTGGCTGAAATGTCTAGTGCACGCAGAAAATCTTCAACAAGCTAATTGGGACAAAGAAATAGTAAGGGATGAAATGATTGAACCTATATTAATAAATTTAATTGACGAAACCGCATCGGACTCCGAAGAATTCTCTGATGATGATTAATAACAATCATGATTGTAGAAAAAAAATTAAAATGTAAAACATGGAAACATATTATTACATTACATTGTATTATAATAAAATTAAAACGGGATCTTTATTAGAAAATTGTCTTTTTAACCCTTAAATCCTGACAAAACAATTTAATTTTTTTTTTTTTTTCTAAGAGAAGAGAATAAATCTCTTCGAAAAATAAATTATTTAAAACAAGGAGGTTACCCACAAAAATAGATTAAATTAATATAAAATTAAAAAAAGATAAAAAAATACAAGTTTCATGGAGTTTCCGAAAGAAGGCAGGCAGATGTGGCAACACCACACTTTTTTCCACCCGCCTAATTCCGTGTCGCCGACTATAAAGAACAACAAAATAGCTTTTAATTTTATCTGGAACAGAATGGCAATACGAAATAATACTCAATGGTGTCTGATTTTATAAGTTTCTATTTAGTTTTTATGAAAACCTAATTTATTTACGATAGAGAAACAAATTTTCGTTAAATAGGTATTTTTCAACAAGCACTTAAAACTCGTTGAAAACTTCGCATGAGAAGTACGCCTTAAAGGCCGAGCGCACATCGGGACACTCGCAACGCTGAGCAGAGTAGAGCAGCTTTTGTAATACGTGTGGTAGATAGGAAACTCCGCTGCCTAATCTGCGTCCCAATGTGCGCGGTTCCTATCTAATTCACTTTTCACAAAAACTGCTCTGCTCTGCTCTGCGTCGCGAGTGTCCCAATGTGCGCCTTGCCTTAATTGTTAACAAGGAAAAGCGTACTGCGCATGCGAAAGTTTCCAACGTGTTGTCGGAACATGAGTAAGAAATATAGAAGTAGAAATTATAAAATTTTCATATATACATTTTGCGTCATTATAAAACAAATATTATTATTTTCACTTATTTTTATCTAAATTTTTCATGCATATATACATTTTTTCGATTCTATAAACTAAATATTATTCTTTCTGAAATAATCACCTTCCCAATGGAATATTATACACACACGCACACGCATATGCACACACGCAAGCATACACAGAACCGCGGGACTTGGTTATATGGACTCAGGAGAATCTCATAACCAGAAGCAAAATTTCACGGTTAGCAAAATTCACCAGACCCCTTTACTAACATTTCATAGATTCATTTGATTATTTATAAAATTTTAGGGTTGCAACAAAAACATCAAGCAGTATTAGATTGTTATATCCAAAACCCTAGATTGTTATATGGTTTGTTTAAGTTAAACCCCAATACTGAACTGGTGTTGTATAGTTTTCATTTAATTTTGGTACCCTCTCTGAATCAACATCATAATCGTCCTCACCAATATTAAATTTTTATTCTTATCATGTCTACTAATCAGCCATTTCTGAAATCCTAAACGGTAAGCAATATGAATTCCACATTCATCTGCCATGTACATTATAAAGTAATTCGAAGTTAAGATTCTCTTCTTTTACTACGTGTTTAAGCACTGATCGCTTAGCTCTGTGATCTTGTAGAGCCTGCAATATCTCTACGCGATTTCCTCCGGCTGCGGTATAATCGCATTAGCAACACTTCTGTTTCACCTCCTTGACTCTGTGGTATGGAGGAAACACAAATATATGACCTTGGAGATGAAGTGTCTTCTCCAAGAACAGATGCTGAGATTCTTTGGATAGATTCCTGCTGCTATACCTTGGCAGCATCATCTGTTTTTCGTTATAATTTTTTTCCTTAATGTTTTTTCAGCATACTAACAAAAAGGTCCGCTCATAGGATATTCGAGGTGCTAAATTTGAAAATGATATAGATTTTTGGACTACGCGCAGGTATCGATTTATTTTAACATACGCAATATAAACTATTTGCAAATGACTAATTTTATGAAAATATTTAAAATGTATGCAACTTATTACCACAATATCGTTATCATCGTGTAGGTTGTAATATATCGATACCTGAGCGCCTAATCATAAAAACGATATCATTTCCAAATTCAGCACCTTCCAAACCCAATGCCGATTTTGATATCGTTTATATCCCTTAACTAGTATTAAATCGATACCTGAGTGCGTAATCCGAAAATTGATATTATTTTCAAATTCAGCACCTCAAATAACCTATGAGTGGACCCCAATATCGTTTATATCGCGTAACTAGAAATAAATCGATACCTGAGCGCGTAATCCAAAAATCGATATAATTTTCAAATTCAGCACCTCGAATATCCTATGAGCGGACCCCAATATCGTTTAAATCGCGTAACTTGAAATAAATCGATACCTGAGCGCGTAATCGTAAAATCGATATCATTTTCAAATTCAGCACCTCAAATAACCTACGAGTGGACCCCAATATCGTTTATACCGCGTATGTTGAAATAAATCGATACCTGAGCGCGTAATCCAAAAATCGACATTTTCAAATTCAGCACCTCAAATAACCTATGAGTGGACCCCAATATCGTCTATATCGCATATGTTGAAATAAATCGATACCTGAGCGCGTTATCGAAAAATCGATATCATTTTCAAATTTAGCACCTCAAATAACCTATGAGTGGACCCCAATATCGTCTATATCGCATATGTTGAAATAAATCGATACCTGAGCGCGTTATCGAAAAATCGATATCATTTTCAAATTTAGCACCTCAAATAACCTATGAGTGGACCCCAATATCATTTATATCGCGTAACTTGAAATAAATCGATACCTGAGCGCGTAATCGAAAAATCGATATCATTTTCAGACTCAGCACCCCAATTAACCTAGAAATCGACCCCAATATTGTAAATATCCGATAAGTTGCAATCGATACCTGAGCGAGCCTGAGGTTGTATATCGATATTTTTTTCATTATCAGCAGCCTTGATAATCTAATAATCGATCTTACGATCGATATAAGGTAATTTATTATACCCTATAAGATTTCCATAAAAACGGTTAACTCAATAATGAACAACAATATGGAGAAATCCGATAAAAAAGCTAATAAATTCCTCCTTAAATAATGAAAATCAAGCTTTGACTTTTATATTAGATATCTTTGTGATAAAGATCATATCAGGACTTTTATTTTCTGGCCCGAAATATAAAAGTCATGATGTGATTTTTATTTATTTATTAGAAGTATAAAAGTCCTGATTTGACTTTTATTCTCTTTCCCAGAAAATAAGAGTTAATTTCAAACAATGGTGCTATTACTTCTCTTCTTCTAAGACATCTTGTCTCAAAAGTGAAAACATTCCTATTCATGACAAATTATAAAACGTTGGAATTAATTTTTTTTATACATATTTACATAAATTATTGTTTTATTAAACCTTTTTGTTACTATGCTAAAACAACATTAAGGAAAAAAATTATAACGAAAAACAGATGATGCTGCCAAGGTATAGCAGCAGGAATCTATCCAAAGAATCTCAGCATCTGTTCTTGGAGAAGACACTTCATCTCCAAGGTCATATATTTGTGTTTCCTCCATACCACAGAGTCAAGGAGGTGAAACAGAAGTGTTGCTAATGCGATAATACCGCAGCTGGAGGAAATCGTGTAGAGATATTGCAGGCTCTACAAGATCACACAGGTAAGGGATTAGTGCTATAAGATTTCCATAAAAACAGTTAACTCAATAATGAACAACAATATGGAGAAATCCGATAAAAAAGCTAATAAATTCATCCTTAAATAATGAAAATCAAGCTTTGACTTTTATATTAGATATCTTTGTGATAAAGATCATATCAGGACTTTTATTTTCTGGCCCGAAATATAAAAGTCATGATGTGATTTTTATTTATTTATTAGAAGTATAAAAGTCCTGATTTGACTTTTATTCTCTTTCCCAGAAAATAAGAGTTAATTTCAAACCCTGAATAGCAGTAAAAGTAAGGGAACATGGCTCAAAATAAATTATTATTTAAAAAACATGTGGGCTCCATAGCAAGGGTAAGTGCTTTCAGAGTTGAGAAAGTTGAAAAAATTAAAACAGTACTCTTCAAATGGTACAGAACTCATGAGAACCATTTTCCAAATTAACTAGTTAATTATTGGCCATAGAAATAAACACACATTTAATAATAATAAAAAAAAAAAAATTGAAAAATAAAAAGAGGAAGAGAGGCAACAAATAACTAAAATATAGCTTTTAACCTACTATCTTCATAATACTTACTAAAACCAAACTTCAGGAAAATAGAAGTAATTTAATTTTTTTTTTAAATTTTAAAAACTGTATTGAAAAAAGTATGCATTAAAAAAAGCAATATATTAGGGTCATTCTCCTATCACATTTGAATTTCTTTTCCATAAACATGACAGTTATAATCTGGCTACAACTAGTAGCTGCAAGGTACTTTCAGTTTTAAATAAAAGTATTTTTTTCCAGAGATATGGATTTATTTTTGCTGCTAAATTTGGTCTAATGAGTTGCTAACTTTGAATGCCGATAAGTTGGAATAATGATAGAAAGATTAAAAGCTTATAGTAATGACTCTGACCCAATTAAATATCTCTTTCCGTTAATTTCAATATACTTCCCTTACATTTCTTTTAAAAAGCCCTCAAAGCATTACCAAATTTCATTCCAATATTTTTGAGGCTGGCAATAATGTTACAGCTTTCCCAAAAAATGAGACACTCATCTACAAAATCCAACGATTAAATGGACAATGTGTCCATTTCTTGACACTTTAGGAGAATATTGAAATTACCATGGCTTTCCCAAATCACGCTTATAGCATTTCAAAAATATCTTTACAAACTACACCTATCTTGTGTTTTTAAGAGTTGTATTATTCAGAAGAAATTCTAAAGAAAACCATAATATTAAATTATCACCAATTGTGGAGGAAATATTGTAATTACCAGGGCAAAAAAGATAAAGGTATATTCTATTATCTTTATTCTTGCCTGATTAAAATTAGGAAGATTCTCAAGATAGGAAGCATTTGAAGGGCAAAATTCAACACTTTATCTTATATTTTGAAATATATAATTAGAATCTCATCACTATTTACAGTGGTCTAGGTATTTGAAACTGCTTCTAACCTTTAGGGGCACTATGTAGGTACTACCAAACAAAAAACCAGCGAAAAGGAGCTTGGAACTGCAAGATTTTAAAAATTATTTTTATATTACATAAAATTTTATTTTTCATGTTGTTTCGACTGCTAAAAATGCAACATTTTCTCAATTTAACCCTTTAACTGCTACTAACACAGATATGTGCGGTGGGCAGGCGTGCCTCTAGTGCTACTAACACAGATTTGTGCGCTTAAGGAGCGCGCCTCCAGTGCTACTATCACAGATTTGTGATTCTGAACGTCTGCTACTCGCACATATTTCTGTGCCGTTGAAACGGCATCTAGCGGTCTCTAAATCCATCTGTGGACTCTTTGATTACCCAGTAGGTAGCGCTTTTCATTCTATGCCAGGTCTGAGTGGCCAGACCATTTTATACCTGGTTTGGCATAGGCCAACCTGTTCAAGTCCCACAGTATAGTTCGTAGTAAACACGATGTAGTAGTATAGTAAAAACGATGTATTGCTGTGATGTTTATGAAGTACCTTTGAGCTTATTGCCGTGCTTTGAAATGCATCACAAAAACATTATTAAAAAAAAAAAAAAAAAAAAAAAAAAAAAATAAATTTACACTAACAATGGTCCAAAGGTCTAAAGTCCGGATATAATGAGGATGAATTTTTTTTTTTTTTTTTAAATCGGAAATAACGAATTTGCGATGAAAAACTATCAAAAAGAACTCAGCACTGGGTGGTTGCTCAAGCGGCAGCCCCGTAGCACCCACTCAAGGTTAAGCCTTGGACTGTTCCGCAGCGAACAGGTTAATGACATCATACAAGTTCTGCTGTTGCTCTATCCAAAATTGTGGGAGCAGCTCTATTAAAACATTGTTGAAAGACACCTGTCTCAAGGTTTAGTAACTCAAACACCACAAATTATAATTCAGATTTTAACTTGTATTTTTCAGGTTTAATCTAATGTTCAGCGTTCAAGTTTCAATCCATATTAAATCCAAGGGGAGAGATCATGACCCAGCCAAAAATTTTGGCTTTTCAATTGTTTTGTATTTTTAAGCCACTATGCCTTAAACATAACACTTTAGGTTGTTTAGATCGCAGTACTTCTTAATACAATGTAATAATCTCATTAAAAACCGGTGCTGTCAGCCACACGATTATGAGACAGGGGGGTCAAGACCCACCCCTCAAATTTCGTGTTGAATCCATCCCATTTCAAACTTTTTATGGAAAAAAAATGTTTTATACTGAGATGTTTAACAACAGTTAACTAATATCAATCTTTTAACAGACTTATAGATGCCAAACTCAATACTATTTTTTTCTTGGTTGATAATATAAATACTTTAATATTAAATTTTGAGTGTTTTGTATTTCCCTCATTTCATTATGTTTATTAATGCACATATGGACTAAATTCTATAAAGAAAATTTTCGCAAATTATCAACATTTTTAAAAATTATCAACATTTTTATAAAGTCTTCTGTAAACCAAAATATTTTTTACAATATTCTTTTTTATGAAATTGGAATATAGGAACTTCAACATAATGAGAGAATGGTCCATTTATTAATTCTGATCAATAGAAGGAAAAGTTATCTAACTTTGAGTATGTGAGAAAAATAGTAGGAGAAATAATGAAATATCATTGGTAAGAGAAAACATTATGGAACATGTTTAGGTCTAAGAAAACCACATCAGCAAAAAAAAGAAAATAAAAAAATGTATGGCCAATTTATTAGTTTACCTATCATCAAAATATGAATTACATGCATGTTAATGTTATTCAAGGTAAAATTTAGTTCCAAAGTTTAAATTATTTGCTACATAAGAATTTATAACTTCAGAGTATTTAAAAACTAAAATGTCTAGAGAAGAAAATGAACAAGATTTTTTCTTATATTTTAAATTCAAATTTAAAAATTAAATCATCAAAATCAAATTTATGAGTACATATGATTGAATTTCCCCTAAATTAAATTATACACCACCAATTGGATGGCAATGTAGTTAACTTTTACCACAGGTTTAATATTTATTAGTGACTACATTATATTAAAAACATTTTGAGCATTGAGGGTAAAGATGCTTGCTAATGTCCAATAACAAGAAAATTGCGGATGAAATCTCAATTTTTTTTTTTTTTTAATTTTCTAAAATTATACAGTAAACCCTCGTTATAGCGAACTGGCAGGGGGTTCGATATTCATAGTTCGCTATAACGAGATTCGTTATAACCGAGGATTCTTTTTTTTTGCCAATGGCCGCACTAAACTGATCATATTTAGAAGGAAATTCTTTCATTCATGTAATTTATTTTTTGATAAACTACATATTAATTAAACCATGAGATTCATTTATTTACCTGCCAAGTTCACTTGAGAGTTCTTTAGCCTTGGCTTTAATAAGAGGGTCTGAGATTGGTATTTGAGATCTCATTTGTTTAAAGCAATTTATTAATTGTTTTCCAAATATCCACGAGCCCCAGAGCGCAGTCGTTTATTTGATGCTGAAGTTAATCCTTGGACTGCGGTTTAATCTATTTTATCTTTGTTTTTTATAATGGTTAACAATGTTGATTTTGGAATTCTTATTTTTCTGCGATGATTTCTTACTTGGAATTCCCGATTCAATATCCTGGAGAATTTCAATTTTTCCTCAATTGATAAGGATTTACGTTTGTGACACACGTTTACCAACGAACTCATTGTATTAAAAAACAAACAGTATAAACGACTACAGAACACTGATTCGAATAATACAGAGTTCGAAACAGAACTGAGCTAGTTTTGAGAAAAAAGTCAATGGAATCAGAGAGAGAGAGAGAGCAAAAGGAAATCAGATTAGTTAAGAGTAAAAAAACCCTCAATTCTAAAAACTGATGCTATTTCGTCTTCCCGCGTTCATCCTACGTAATAAAGTAAAAAAAAAATTAATAACAATTCTAGCAGTTCGTTATAACAGAATATAATAATTCTCAGGCATCGAATTTAGTTCGTAGTTCGCACTAACCGAGGGATTTCACTATAACGAGGGGTTCAGCAGAAATATAATGGTAATTTTTGGGGGATAGTATTTTGGTTCGCTATATCGAGGTGTTCGTTATATCCGAGTTCGTAATAATGAGGGTTTACTGTACATCCTGTCAGTCTAATTCTATTAGACCATAATAAAAATACTTCTATCTTATACAATTTCTAGGGAAAGAAATGTATTATAGTAAGCCAAAGCATAAAATTTTTGAGAAATACCAGCAATTCTTTTGATTGTGAGGTTATTTAAAAATTAACGAGGATAAGTGTTTTAGCTAATGGCTTTATGTATGTATTTTCTCTTCATTTGGATGATCAGAATGAAAAACCAAATATAAATTTAAAAAATAATCACAGTAGCTTTTGACACAGATATTGTTCATAAACAAAGTCAATAAATACCAAGAGATGGGAATAAGTTAGTCAATCGGAAGTTAAATATCTAAATATTGTGGCAGTTCATTCTTGTTGAGAAAATAAAATAAATAAAAAAATTATTTAAAAAATAAATAATAAAATGGATCTTAAAAAACAAATAAACCAGAAAACAATAAATAATAAAATAAAGAAATAAAAGGAATAATAAAATAAAACAAAACAAATATAAGTGTACATATGTATATATTTCCTACATACTGGAAATTTATTTCACCATAAAAACATACAAGATATATATATATATTATGAGTGAATAATATATAGGAGTATATTAAGGTTTTAATAATAATAAATTACTATCAATAATCAAGAAATGGTGACTGCTATTAAGTCAGGAATTGGATTTGATAGCAATTGGGAAGAGATTATTTTTGTTCACAGTCTTTTGCTAAATTAATGACTAAAATTAAAACAAACATAAAACTATAACAGACCAATTATTGATTTCATCAAAGGCAAGGGAAAAGTGTCCTTCTAAAAAGCAGACTAGAATGCCAGAATATGTTAGTTTAATGATCAACTAAAAAATTATCTCTTATGATAAAACTAATCGCAGAAGGTAACAATACATTAAAAACAATTAAAACTTTGATTATAAAAATAAATAACTTGAAGATGCATAATGAAATATATATATATATTAATTTTGTACTTTGTATTATATTGTTTATTTTCTTTCTAATAGGAAACAAACTAGTATTAACTGATGAGTCAAATTATTAAATTATACATCATTTACAACAAATATTCTTATAGTTAAAGATAGAGTCTTATATCGAAAACTTTCAAATGGGCGATCCATTAAAATACTGGGTCCTAAATCACAACACACCAAAACTTGAGCTCCCTCATAAAAACAGGTTCTGAAAAGCCAAGTAAGATATTTTAATTTGTTGCTAAGACAAATTCCTTGATCCCCTTTGTGCCATAACTTCATGAAATGAATATTAATAATTTTCTCTCCATTCTGAATCCGTTTTTTGAATTTTTATTTCTTGATTAGATTAGATCATATCAATCAAAATGGTTCTGGAATGGATGAAACGATAAAAGATCATTGCTTCTACAAAAAATAATTCTAGCTCATTTATTCTTTTTTTCTAATGTCTGAATATAACAAGTTTATTTTAACTTTTGGGTGATCTACTTAAAGCAATGAATAAACGCTTTAATAATAGGAAAGATACCTGCTTATTTACAACATACACCGAAAAACACAAGCACAGTAACAGAAGTTCAAGGTGAACCATTTCAGTATTTACAAATTTAAAAATAGCACAAACACATTACACGTAAATAATTATAATACAATAAACTACAATTATTATAAAGTTTTATACAATCTGGGAATTTGGTGTGTTGCAGATCAGGAATAGGTAATTTGGAATATTATAGCTGCTTTATTGAATTCCTAAAAATAGTTCCATTCACTAGCGAAAATTTTACTATTGTAGCATTAATAATTATATTATGCTTATTGCAAATGATTGTCATCTAATCCAATAAAATAGTTAACGAACCTATTGCATTGGTTTAGCTAAATCATATGAAGTAGAAAAAGACACTTCGGATCTTTAAAGACTCAAATCGAGCAAATGTGTCACAAGCTATTAAAATTATTACAATGCTTTCACTAGATATAAAAATAATTTTCTACTCATGCTATGATTTAGAAAAATAATTCTAAATTCAACGTATAATTTATCTTTATTACAGGCAAATAAAGGGCTGCTCCCCATAGCTTTTATGACTTCATCGTATAACGTTTATAATGAGTTACATTTGAAGGTTGTTATAATTTTTCTACTCAGCTTTTATATTATCAGAGGTCATGAGGATATGTCTCTAAGGACAAAATATACAAGACAATAACAATAACCAACCGATAAAAAGGCTGGTTTTAGACATCTTTCATATCTGCATCAATATCAACTCTGCAGATGGGACAACGTTTGTTCGATGATAGCCACTGATCAACACACTCCACGTGAAACAAGTGCATACATGGTAATCTCCTGTAATAAATAGATCAACAGTTTATTATTCAAAAAATTTTTTTTTCAAAAATAAGAGTACAAATGATGGTGAAGCTGAAGTAACTGTAACTAAACTTTGTTAAGAAATGATTTTCCTGTAAAATTTAATAGCAACATCACTTAAAAAACAATATGGCAAAACTAAACATGCATTCCTCTTTCGTTTCAATGTAATTGCAAACATCTACTCTATGCAAAAGAATAAACAATAAATAATTAACTGAAAATAATAAATAGATACAGATAAGTTCTCAAGTTGAATTGCAATTTTAAATCCTTAAATTTTCATTATTGCAGAAATATATTATTTCATATCATTAATGGGATAGAGAAAAAAAAAAAAAAAAAAAAAAAAAAAAAAAAAAAAAAAAAAAAAAAATCCGAAGGCATGGTCTTAACAGGCCGAATCGATTCCCACATAGTATGTAATTAGAGTTCTGGAAAAATGTTCACCGAAGTGAAGCATTGCTTCATGGTTCATGGATATTTCATTAACTTGTGTTGACTTAAGCTATACAAAATGACTACAATAATTTGCATCTGTAACTTGCACACATTTCCTAACTATATATTTATGTTGACACATCTAAACAGTTTTACATAGATAACTAGGTTTATCAATGAAATTTAATTATACTCTTTTATGTTAAATAATGGCATTGAAAATTAATTTACAATTAGTAGAATAAATTGTTTTAATAAAATAAATTAAACTTGAGAATACTAAAAGGTGTGAATTAAACTATATAATAATAAATTAAACTTTTGATAATCCAAAGTCATTGAAAATCCCTTGAGAAAACATTGCTTGGTCAAAAAAAAAAAGAAGTAATTAAATGAAGAGAGTTATTTTTTAATACTTTTAGGACTCAGTTTTTAATAATTTTAACCCACATGAATAGTAGACATCTGTAAATTTGGGACTTCAATTATGATTCATAACCCCAAAATACAATTCCAAGAGAAAACATCACTACTTTCAGAATTGACAAACATTGAATTCTGTGAGGAAAGGGTGAGGAACTAACTTATTAGTTTAGTCTGTGAAATCATTAAAATCTATGGTTAAAAAATAGTAATAATTTTAATTTTTTTCGCCATTTTATTTTGTACTATTTTAAATTTAGAACAACTATTTCAAAAGCGGTTAAAAAAAAAAAAAAAAAAAAAAAAAAAAAACACTCATAGAAAATCAATTTTTACTTTATATTTATTTGATCTCTGATATATGGATGATCAGATAAGTACAGGCAAAGAAACACCACCAAATCTACATCAAATTTCCTACATTCGCTACAAAAAAGTTCCCATAAAAGCATGGTAATTTCCTACTCTTTTCAATTAATCGCACTTATTAGTGATTTTTCAACAAATAGTTATTTTTTAAATTGATAATCTCTTGTGAAATTAGAATTAAAAAAGATATTTAATTTTTATTTTACCATTCAAAAGAGCAATAAATTTTCATTAAGATTGCATATCTTCCAGTTAGTAAAAAAGGTTTTATTAAATGCCTAATAATAATGGGTGTTACACAAAAAACTTGTTGAAGTCGAGTAATCAACATCTATTTTTTATTAATGTAAAAAAAACTAGAAACATCAATAAGCTTTAAAATAATATAGTGTTCTAATGTTTGAAAATGTCACAGAATGACAGATAAAAGAATATCTAAAAACTAGGAAAAGATTATGTTTAAAAAATAACATTTTTAATGTATTTTTCTTTTTATCAAACAAAAAATTTTACAGTTATTGTTCGGTGATGTCTGAATTTATTCTTGAAGTGAAAGTTTTTTTCATATTAAAAAGTAGATCAGCTAAACATTAAGGCTTGGCGCTCAACAGACACAGGCAACAGAGCCGAGCAGCACAATTTTTGTAATACGTTTGAAAGGTATTACGATCTACTTAGCGTCTTCTGTGTCTCAATGTTTGCCCGACCTAAATATTGTTTAAAACAACTTATTAACATTATTTTTAAGTTAATGTATCTAATCTACCTTTGAACTTCAAGAAGGTCACTTCCTAAATTTTGATTTATTTATAATTTTTTTTTAATAATTTCACCAATAATTTTTTTATCAACCAGTAACAGAAATGCAAAAAACTTTTAAGGATCATATTTGCAAACGAGTAATTTTTTATCAAAAATCAAGTTACTGGTTTAAAATTTGAAATTACTGGAAATGCTTATTATTAAAACCATACCTTTCCCACAATTTTTGTTATTTTCGTATCCATCTCTGCATTAAATGTTCCAAATTAGAATAACACTTAAGGTTATTTTATAGCTTATTGATGTCTCCAATTGTAAACAGTAATAAAAACTATATGTTGATTCAACTAATTAACTCGCTATGATGACATTGACATAAGTCAACGATATGAACTTCGTAATTCTTTTGCCAACAAAAATTGTGAAACCCCCCCATTTTTATCATTTAATAAAAATTAAACTTTAACTTTTAAAATTATATTTTAAAATTAAAAAAAAATCTATATTTTTATTCTAGATCTATAATAAATTTTCAATTAAAAAATGAATTGAAAAAAGTGCTAATTATTGAAAAGAGTGGGAAATGAAACATGCTTTTATAGCAACTTTTTCGGAGGAAATTTGATGTAGAATAGTCAGTAATACAATTACCAGAAAAATAATGATAATACATTGTTTTTAACAAGATTTAATGTTTACCCCTTCCCCTTTTTAAATAAAAATCAGACAGAACTAAATACCTGAAATTTTTTTGTAACTGTAATAAAAAGTATGTTGATTTCACAATTTAACAAGTTATGATCCCATAAAAATTAGACTGCATTTTTTTTTTATCAAAGAATGCGTAAGTGTATGTGTAATACTCATTATTATTACACTACTTATAAGCTCCTGATGAATCTCTGAAGCGAGTTAGGTCTATCACATATATATCATACTCCTTTTTATTTTTTTCCCTGGGGTGAAGAACTTGTAGGTAACCTATACCTGCAAGTTATAGGAGTTAATCCTCATGCATACATATGCTCTACATCTAATAGATCTAATAGAAGTTTGGTCCTTTTTATCATATATAGCTCCCTCAACCACCCTCCCTACGGCCTCTCTACCCCTCTCAACCAGATTTTATCACGGGGGTCATTCTTTCCCTTCTGAAAAGCTAGGACCTGATCTTTCCAGAAATGAAGTTACCTATTACTCAGCAAGGTCAAGGAATCGATCATCTCCCTTTCGACTCGAAGATATATAAAGAAGCTTGGTCCTTCTACCATATTCTGCTTCAAATCCTTCCAGTCATATCCCGCATTTACAAAATATAAGTAGAGAGAGATTATCTAAGAAAGTATGAAGAACTATATGATAGGGGAAACTTATTATAGATAACAAGAACTTTTTACATTATTCTTTAATTTTCCTTATTTTCTCTATTTTTAAAAGAATCAACAAAACTTATCAAGGAATTCTAATTGGATTTACGTTTTTAGTTGTATTGAGGCAAAAGTCAATATCAAGAATAATACAAAGACTTGACTATAGCCCCATTTTCATTCACTCTTGTTTTTGTTACAACTTAGGACATGAGTAGTACAAAATGACTTCAAATGCTTCCTTGTCAATAGATATATTTTTGTACAGATTTGAACATGAAGTAAATTAGTAACTAGCTGAAAGTTAAAAATTAATAACAGACAGAAAAGAATAGGAAAATTAAAACATTCTCAGATGAATATCGCATTAATATATTATAAAATAAATGTCAATCAGTTACTAGTCAGGAACTTGAATAAAACTAAATATTAATAATTTTAAAATATAATAATATTTATAATCAAAAACAATAATAAAGTTAACTTGCCTGACATCCTCGAAATCTTCGAATTCAGAAAGACAGATGGTACATTTTTCAGTATTATCTTCTAAATCATCTGTATCTTTTTTCATCTGGAACATCAGTCATGAAGAATAAAATCACTAGCACCATGCTTATATTTGACATACATACAATAATAAAAAAAAACAGTACTACTCAATAGTATTAGATTTATAAGAGTCATGATTCATTTCATTAGCATCTTACCTGAGCTTAGTAACTTATACTTAATCATATTATATTTAATTTAATACCAAGTGATTTTTGAAAACCATTTCTCAAATGAAAATGATTAATGTCATAAATAATACAATCATTCTAGACTAGCAATTCAATCATTAAATAATTGATCAACTTACACGCTTGTACTTATGAGGGAATGTATATCTCTCAATGGTATGCTGAGAAGCCCCTCTATTGACCGTACTGACAACTCTCCGAGACTCAAGGAACCTCATGTAATCCTCTAGCCGGTATGCCATGTGGCGTGTCAATATGGGAAATGGAACCAGCTCAGGAGTGACAACTGGTGGTCCAGGCAGCATCATCTCTTGCCCCCTTCCAACAGTGCTACCACCCTGCACAATACAGATACTTAAAAATAAACTGTTTCATGCCAAAAATATGAATCAACATCAATTTAAAAATCATATAAACGTACAAAATAAATAATTAAAAATTAGCCTATAAAAACAAAAATCAGTAAACACGTGCAGATGTACATAAACTGACCTATAACTGCCTAAGAGTTAATGAGGTGGGGGAAGGCAACACCTCTTCAGAGAGTTTTTAACTGTAGCCTTTGCCTCCAGTACAGTTTCAGCTATTACCCCTAAGTAGTTTTCTTGTTTGGTGATTTTTGGCACATGGGATACTACACTCGCAGTAAGTAATATTTTGCTCTATTCATTTAAACTAATACTAATCGGAGTTAAAATACACTAGTTGAGTCATAGCCTACTCTAGCAGAGACCGCCAGTTATTCCTATTCTGTGCTGCTGGTATCCTGTCTTTCCTTCAGTTTCTGACACCAAGCAAAGCTCTGTCATCAGCAGCCAAGCTGTTTTCCCTACCTTGTTATCAAAACCATCTAGTGCCATATCAATTTTTATATACAATATTCATTTACATTTTTTTAAAAATTATTCACAGGAACTCTTTACAACAGTATATGTTACTTTTGTTTAAAAAATAAAATCAATACTTTAAGAAATTTTTCCATCAAGTATTTATCATCATGATTAGCACTTCATTATACAAAATAATCATGGGGGCAGTTTGCAGAGTGGTTGTAGTATTTTACTAGTAAACACCACAGAAATGAATCCTGGCCCCTAATTGCCAGAATGGTTGGTCCCAGCAAGAGGTTTAACCTACCCCACCCCAAATAAGAGGAGGCCTATAAGTTGAAATATACTTGTAATAACAGGCTTATAATATGACAATATATAATACCTTTTCAATACATATAATATTAACTTTAAATAATGGATCATGTTATGACGTAAGATTGGATGCATTCCACAAATGACCCAGCATTTTCATGTGAACCACTACTAATCTTTCACAATGAGCATCGTCATACATCCTAGCACCAAGTCCCCACAAGAGCACACCTTTCTTCTCATTTCATGCATCTGTTAGCTGAAGATTATTTTTTAGTTCTTTTAGTAGAAGATTATTTCATGCTAAGATTACTACTCTGCTATATCTGACCTGACAAAAAAATCTTCCCAATTTGACAGCACCCAACCTTATAATCCAAAAATGAATCTAATGGCACTTTTAAAATACGAGAAGTTATGAAGCCTTTAACTAAAAAATACTATAATTAATCAATAAAATCATGTTAAGTGATATCCTAAAATTTCATCTTGCTGCACCACATGAAAAAGAAATGAAGATGTTAATACTGCTTACATAAAATTACCCTATACTGAGGTCCGTCCTACTCAAAACAAGAATTAATAAGAAATTTTTCTGAAGTAGAGTTCATATTAAAAAAAAAAAAAAAAAAAAAAAAAAAAAAAAAAAAAAAAAAAAAAAAACCAGCAGAAAACCTATATCATTTTAAGATATTTTGGCACAGGAGTGTGTTAGAGACCCACAACTTGTGTGACAGGGGTTTCTTGAATAGGTATACATATGTAATTTATTATCTTTATTTTAGGGCACTCTAATCTATTTCAACTAGACAGATCATATTAATGAGTATAAAAATAAAGTCAAAAATAAATTTAATTTATACGGATATAGGGAAATCTAATACTAATCAAAAACAAGGCCATTTCATGTCAAACCAACACAAAATTATATCATTTTTAACCTCACCATTTCAGATTTTCTTGAAATTTGGTACATGTGTACTACTTGCATCGATTAGAACAATTGTGAAATATTACTGAGATATGTCTACCTGTTTTTTAATTATTGGTCTCCAAAGCCCTCAAAAAGAGGTCCAGAAACAGAAAAAATCATGATTAAAATGTAGATGCTTTCCAAATTTGACTAGGACTATTGTCCTAGTCAAATTTGGTAAACATCTACAACTATTTTTAATCATGATTTTTTTCTGTTTCTGGACCTCTTTTTGAGGGCTTTGGAGACCAATAATTAAAAAACAGGTGGACATATCTCAGTAATATTTCACAATTGTTCTAGTCGATGCAAGTAGTACACATGTGCCAAATTTCAAAAAAATCTGAGATGGAGAGGCTCAAGCCTGTGTTGAATTGATGACATGGAATGACCAAACAACTAAATATGTATGTTATACCAAAACAATGAATATATCTTCATAATTTCTGTTTCATGAATTGAAATCCTACTAATATCAGTATTAGCAGGAAAAAATTTCCAGGAGTACACTATATAACGGTTGTTGAGGAAATTTCTTCAATTAAAATTCACCACCACCACATCCATAACTACTTTTAAGAAACAAAGTTTATAAAAGTTGGACTAAGTCAAATAAAAAATTACATTATTAAGAGCTTACCACAGCAGGTCCAGGTGCAATACTTATGTGCAAGTGAGCCATCCTTCCAGGGGATGGGTAATGGTGCACATAGTGATGCACATGTTGATGTGGTGTCTCACTAGAACAAAACAAAGAAAATTAACAGAGATGCTAAAACAATATGAATTAGTAACTGGTTATTCCCAACAAAAATATGTTCTGCCCACATTATAAATTACAAAGATATATTTTAAAATGTTTATTTTAATAATTAATTTCTAATAATCAATTCCAGCCCATGTAAAAGGAAGAAAAAAACTTTGGTATTCAGAAAAAAAACAAATTTCAAATGACACAAATGTTTCAGAACAATGTATTTAAGAAGTTTACTTACGCAGGGGGAGGGGGTGGTGGAATTTCTACGATATCTGTTCGTAACTGAGGATCACCAATCAACATTGCCGCAGGCTGATGAACTTCTGGAGTCGAAAACACAGCAGGCTGTTGAGGAGGTAAAGCCCCACTACCAGGTGCACCAACAAAACCCATACTACCAGGCTGAGGTGCGTAGTCCACCAACATTTCACGTTGCCGTAAGCTAAATGGATATTTTGATAAATGATTAGGATACCATATAAATTATAAATAAAAACAAAAATATTACAATAACTGTTTACTTTCTTTATTCACAATTGAGTATCATATAAGAAAACAAAAATGACTGAAAATATTAAATAAAACTAAATTTAAGAATTTCATGCATTCATATATCACATGAGTATAATTGGGAAATATCTAATGACTTAATGAGCTAAAGTAGACGTTCAATTATTTGGCCCTTGTAGCAATGTAAGTTGGTAGATGATGATACAGATTGGCAGACCAGTTTTTAACACGTTGAGCGCCAAGCGGTACGATCGTACCGCTGTTGGACTATTGGCTGGGGCCGAGGCGGTCCCCAGGTACCGCCCGCTCCCGCCAGCTAAAAGATTGTTCTGGGCCAGGGGACCGCCTGCCGAGCGTGATTTCAAGGCATATTGGACCGCTCCGGCCCCGAACAATTCGCCAATGCAATTGGCCCAAATGTTTTTTTTTTTTTTTTTTTTTTTTTTTTTTTTTTTTTTAATTTGGGGGGTATAAATAAATAAAATAAATTAATTTTATTTATTTTTTTACAAAACAAAATATCTTATTTATTAAAATTACATATTTTAAGGGGACAAGGGTTGACGTCGCGGTCATAACCGGGCAGCCCCCGTACTACTATAGGTAGCGGGCTTTACCCTGGGGCCGGGCGGTACATACGTACCGCTCACAAAATTATTGTTTAATTGCCAAAATTAAACTTTTTATTTATTTCTTTTGCAATTTTTGTATCATTCTAATCATATTAAAGTTATAAATTAGGAAAAATTGCTTTGGCCCCAGGCAAAAGTACATCATCTTTTCCCTGGCGCTCAACGTGTTAATAAAAAATATAAAGAAAAAAAATAAATAAAGGCTAATAGAATAATGGTATTGGTAGTGAGAACAGTTCACATCAGGGGTTAAAATAGAAAACCTGGTAGTCATGTGTAGAACTATGTTATATTTATCCAAAAAAATTATAAAAACCTGTATGTTCCGTTCCAATCAGCTGTTTTATCGATGTATAAACCAAATAAATTAGAATTTCAATAGAATTACTGATTTTATTTCAAGAGGTATAAGATTATCACTGTTCCTGCAAAATCATCTGCTCTAATGGTGCTATTATCAGTAATCCGTAAATTTGATAGCTGAATGCAAATAGGATAATGAGGCAAGTGGAAGAGTACTGTCCAGTGGCAATTTAAAAATATATTTAAAGAAAAGTAAAAACATACCTTTGAAAATGATGATCCAACCTCCTCCTATGCATTTCCTGCATCCGATGGTGTGACTGCCACATCCGTTGGTGAACAGGATATAACCGAGGAGGAACTGAAAATTTGTTACAGTTGATATCAGCATAAATGAAACATTTAAAATTACTACTAAGGGAGTATTTATAGCATTGGGTTAAGCACAGGATAAGGTCCCTGGGTATGGGTTCAAATCCAGCCCTAGCAGATAATATCTTGTGCCATCAGTGGTAAGTAAACTCTGTGATTGTGTTACAGGAGCACACCTAAGTTTGAACTGTGCACCTGGCCCTTTAAAGCATTTCTCTTTCTAAAATTTGTGGTAATAAGTAAGCAAGTAATCATTGTAACTGCAATTTTCAGAATTTAAATTCCTAACTTTTTGTTTTTCCATGAATTATATAGACAAACTTTTACACAAATATTTTTTTTCACTTTTATATTTAAAACCGCACCTGTTAATCACAATAATCAACTATCAGCAGATGAGCTGGCAAAAACTTGAGGTAAGAAAAAAAAATAAAAATAAAAATGGGTGGTAAGCATGAGGTAAAGTAGTATCCAGCGGTACCCTTATTAGTTTACTCAAACATTATGTAAGCAGATGCCTCATCCAGACCCTTTTCAATGGTCTTCTGGTGTATTCCGACATGCGGGTTGTAGCCATTTCTTGTATTAGTAGGTTGGAGTGTCTGTTCAGATTATCGTGGAACCGTTTGTAGTAGGTCCATTTGTGTTCATTGAAAGTCAGTATGTAATGTGTTGTTATTTATGTACCAGGGGGCTTGGGTAATTAGTTGTAAGATTTTAGACTGAAAAGCTTGAAGTCTGTTTATATGTATATGTTTTGCAATGATATATATTTGTAGTCCATAGGTGCAGAGAGGTTTTAGTAGATACGTGTAGATACTTAATCTTTGCCTTGCTTTTAATTTTGAATGTCCTCCAAACATGATGTCTAACAGTACAATAATTTTAGTCTTTGATTTAATTTTGTCCGCTTTCTCTTGACGTATGGACTCCATGTCATTCTCAAATGACAGTCCTAGATATTGTACTTTATCAGTTTGAGGAATCGGTATTTATTTATTTTTATTTTTTTGGGGGACTTCAAGGCTTCCACTGAAGCCCTATACTGCCCATACTAACACCTATGTCACTGGGTGATACTTCTCCTATGAAAGAAAAGCACCACCCAGGGCGGGACTCGAACCCGCAGCTCCGGCATGAGAGTACGGCGCTTTACCCCACAGCCACACTGGGCCCCCGGTATTTATAGTATTGTCTATTGATGGTATTTATAGTATTGTCTATCAGTAAACAGGTGGGCATGTTTCTAGTCTTAGAGTGAATGTGATGTGTTGGGATTTTTGATAATTTATTTGGGTCTTCCAAAGTTTGGACCAGTCCTATTTATATCCTAGTATTTTATGTAGGTCATGTTGTAGGTTAAGTGATGCCTGTGTGGAACTTTCATGTCGATCAATAATAGCTGTCATTCGTGTATGTGTTTTACACATACACATTAAAAATCAGTTATATTTTTTATTTATACATACTACTACTGAAACTGTAAATCATGAGATCTGTAAATACTTTATATGTCATGAAAGATAGCTAAATATTATGAGGATTTTACAAATCATCTTCCAATTTTCCTCTACTAACACTGAGCAAGACCTCCTTTCAAACCGTAATACTGATGATTCTTGTAAAATTTTAACAATCGGATAAAGCAGGTCATGGATATCAAAGGAATGGAAAAAAAGAAACTTTAAGTGGGTATCCTGAAAAATTGGTTTAGTTGAGTTACACAATTCTTGCATTGGAGGGAACATATGATGGAGGATGCTGTAATTTAAAATAAAAATCACTCATATTTATAGAGCAGTTTGATTATGGAGTAAATGGAAGAATAGTTTTTGCATAAGGGAACATAGGGACGAGGATTGTCAAATTGAAATGGATAAAGCATTACAAATACAAAAGAATGGATGACAAAAGTTTTACAAAGGGGTGTAGATTTGCAAGACAAGATACATAAATCAGTTAAGTTGGGATCTTGAATTTAGTCTGTGGATATCAGAAGGTGGAGTAAGGAGCTTGAGGATATAGCTAGGTTATTTGGTTTTAAGGAGCTGAAAAAGGAAAATATTGTCACCGGTGAGTATGATTAAGCCATTTCAGCTCAGAATAATAGCTGGATAAATGGGAGCACCTGGAGAACCTGAAGATGAATCTTATGAAACAATTCAAGGGCCTTACTAGGAGTAGCCGCATATTTCGAGAAATAAAGTTATTAATTCTTAGGAATTGTTTCAGTATAGTTATGGATTTTCATTTTAAGGTTTTTTAAAGTTGGGTAAAAGTTTATCTGTCAATTATTGGGGAAGATAATCACATTTTAAGGGAGAGAGTTTTAGGAGTTGTCTCGAAGGATAATTATGACCTTTGCTTTTTCAACATTCAGTCTAAGCCCATTTGTTGATGCAATCAATATTTCCTTCATTTTTTTTATTCCCTTGAACATCACAGAATGGCAACAAGATTGAAAGAGTTGAAAATTAAAGAAACATAGATGATGGTAATGAGAATAGCTATTAGTGCCAGCAAGATGTAAAAACAAGAGGGATTCTTTAGAAAGAATAAGCATTAAAAAAGAACTAAAGTGCTTATCATTATCAACATCAATCCTCCACCGTTACCCCTTGCTGTTAAAAACATGGAGGTGATGCCCTGTGAAAGGCTTGGATGGTGAGGAAAAAAAACAAGAAAAATCTCTCCTCTTTTAAGTTATTTATATTATAAAAAAAGGGCATTAAATGCAGAAAACATTATTAACCCTCAATGTTGGTGTCACGAGAGAAGGGTAGAGGAGGGGAATTTTTTTCAATTCAGTAAGTGTTTTTACCTAATGAAAATTCTATATCAAAACTGGAAGTCATATCTAAATTCATATGTTTATGTCAAGAATTAGAATACTTCTGAGATGTCAAAATATAAATAATTAAAATGGTATAGACAAAACCATCTTAAATGAATATAATAAAATTAAAAAAAATAGAACCCATAACATTTTTTACTTACGTATAGCTGCACTATGGTGAGGGTATTGTATGTGAATTGGTGGTGGTGGTGGAACATGCCATGTTTGAGGTGGAGGTAAAGGAGGTGGAGGATGTATACAAGGAGGAAGTTCCTGTAGCCGACAAGGTCTAAACCGTATCAAAGGTGGAGGTCCTCGAGGTAATGAAGGTGCTTGAGGAATAACATCTGTCATTTCTTCATCCGACTCCTGCGTTAGGTCCACTACAGGTACCTGTAAAAAAATTCATTTTAAAATTTTAAAGTTATTGTTATGAATATTTAGGAAAGCTCTACTTATATAAATATTGGTGGAAGATAGTTGACCATAGAAGTTGATATAGTGGAAACAGGGCGGTCAGAAAAAAAACAGCATAGCTTTGGAAGAGCAGCTCCTGTGCACGGCCTACTTTACAGGTAGATATCATCATACTCCTATTGCATTCTTTTCATTAAAAATGCCTTGATTAGCTTTATTTAATCCCAGCTTTCAACTCCAGCTGGCTGAACTCACTCAAAACGGAAAAATATAAATAATCAAAGGGGTCCTCCTTTATAGTTAAGATCTGGGTCACACAAATAGGCCCCATCCAGGAGTCGCCTTAAGTTCTCCCAAAAAAATAACACTCATATGTAGATATTAAATATAATATAAGTAATTTGGGTCAAAATGTCTGACACAATTATGCATGTAATATCTACATTTAACAGTTACTTATACTACACGCACCCCCAACCAAACCATTTCCACAAAACTTTTATAAATATAATGTAAATACATAAATAATACTTTAGAAGATAGTTGCATCCTCTCCCTAAGGATGTACTAATATTTAGTTTCTTTTCTTTTTTTAATTATGACAGTATGACAATTCAAAACAGTATAAGCTTTAGCATTTAATTTTAGAAGTCTATTTAGTTTTTATGAAAATTCCATTTTAATGAAATCCGATTCCACCAAAGTAAGTAAGGCTCATCCAAATAATGCCGAATGTTATTATTTGAGGATGCTGTTTGTTGATGTCAAAGGACCTCGGTCATTTGCAAATTTAAGAACAGCTGATGGCGTAAGATTCCAGACCTATGGAGAAGAATCCTAAAAGCTTCATTTACACAAAAATGACCAAAACTTGTAAACAACATAGACAGACGCATGTTCTAGGTGTCATTCACAGCAGATTCGAACATTATTTGCCATTATTTTAACCACACGTTTGCCATCCGATCTGATATATGTGAGAGAAAAATTCAGATAGGATTTGAGAAAGGACATTATGCACCCCGTTTTACTTTTATGAATGATAATTCTATTCATTTTTCCAATACAATAAGCGCTGATCCAAACTGAAGACATGTTTGACAATCAAAAAGAAATCACTCACACTTTGAATGATTGCATCATAATGATCTGCACTTGACCTTACTTTATTTCAAATTTATTGAGAGAACAGTAGTATTATTCTAATGATTTGAGTGCATTTGTTGATACAAACTGACTACTTTTAGCTGCGAAAATCAAAAATTGGTCGACTAAACAATTACAAAAACTGCGTCACAGGGTATAGACGCTTGTTGTTTCAGCTGGTGGCACTGGGAAAATGTTCCTTCCCTTATCAGTCTGTTGTTAGCTCACATCTGATCTCAAAATGGAAATGCTTTAGCACTTGCTCCGGGTATTGCAGCCATAATATTATGGATGACGAGCAGCTCCTTTGGCAGTAGAATTGCCTTTGGATAAGCATTTCTTTGAAGCTCTAACATGTAACACTTCAAAAAGATCTGTCTGGCTAAAGTTCTAAAAATTTGCAAGCTAATTGCCACGGGTGAATGTACCATGGTCCATGAGAAATCGCTTGAGGTGCTAGATCGAGCTAGGAGAGATTTAGAATCAATCAATCAATCAAATGCACAATGGTGTGATGGCACTCTAATAACTCTTACCTGGCCACCTTCGCCAAACTTTTCCAGAGATACCTAAATCAACACCAGCTGATGAGCTCAATTCAATGCTTGCCTTAAAGCATCGCATCTTTGGGGACATCTATCAAAACTCACATTATCACGCATCACATGTTTTTTTACCTCTACCGACAGATAAGAGGATTCAGGCTCTTGTATTGTAGGCCATTTTTGATATTATTCATTCATAAGTATTAGAAACTCAAAAGCTACTCACAAGAAAACCTATATTTTGCTATTGTCCATATCCCTTATCTTTGAAAAAAAGAAAAACCTGTACCACTACAACCCATGAAGGGTCTTGAGTTCAGTAATGTGTAAGGAAGTACTGTTTCTTGGTCATCGGTCGTGCAAGATGATTTGACCTTGATCATGCTCAACCGCCAGGCTTTTTCCTCTTAATTTTTCTATAAAGAATACCCACATAACAGAGGCAGTTAGCCCAAGGAGGGTCCCTCGGCCCCAGAGACAGACGATCTGTGACAGAATAGAAATCATATCCTCCCAAGCCAGATTTAAACTTGGGACCTTGAGCACAGCAATTCATTGCTTTACCAATGAGCTAACCCGCTCACGTATCATCCTTATCCCTTATTTCTGAAATATTTTTAAATTTTCAGTCATTTTTTGCAAGAACCTTTTTTCTTTTTTTTTTAAATTATTGTTTCAATGTGTTCATATATTTCAAAACATCAGTTTTGTTTTTTCTTCCGATGTTTATCAGCCATCAGAATTTTTACCGACTTATCAGTGATCGGTGTCAAACAACAATGTTTTTGCTATCGACTGCCCTTGATTTGACTAGCTTTAATAAGATCGGATTAATTTGATTATTGTTGATTATTTTAAATTTTAGCTTTGTTTTGCCATGGGTATTTAGCCTATTTAATTGTAAACAAAAATGTATGGCCAAAGGAAGTATTACCTTGATAATGGCTTAAATGCCAAATTATCAGACAATAATATCAATGAGTGAGGCTATAATTAAGGATCTTGTAAAAAGTTAAAGATAATTTTTTATTAGTCAGGGTCTAAGAAAAAGAATTATGATTTCCTATAGTGAATTATGATTTACTTTGATTTCCCTAGACCTCAGATAGTTAGAAAAGCCTAAAATTAAAAGAAAAACAAAAATGACCTGAATTAAAAGAATTATTGCTCGATAATCAAATATTGCTAATAATGTGAAAAATCAGGAAAACGGTTACTTTTTTGATACATGAACATGAATTATAAGAGTCTGTACCAAGCCTATATGAACAAATAAGCTTAATATACCATAAGAAAATAAAATTGTACTTTAAAAATAAGAATAATTTCAGCAACAAATTGATAGATTGATAGAAAATAACTCAAAATAACATTTAATAAACGAAATGGAATCAGAGGCATGAAGTTTCTTCTTTTTTTTCAAGAACAGTGATCAAGAAATTTTGTAGAAAAAATAAATAAATTTAGAATTATAAAATTATAACCTAGCAAAGAATACATAACCTCTAAATTATCTGTTCGTGTGATTGACATAATATAATGTGAGTTTAACTGAAAATAAACAAAAACAGAAAATACTCACTGTATCTAGGTAGGGTAGCCTTATGTAAGTGTAAGAGTTACAGCGCATTATTTTTTGTCAGTACTGTTATTTTTTTCCTTTTTACCCTTCTTATTAGGAGGTGAGAGCTTATGGTTTGAATTGACCTGTGCCCAGGATAGATTCGAGTCATTTCTTGAAAGCAAAGTTGGGGGAAATATGCTTGTTTCTTTTTTCGTTCCGTTTTTTATAATCCTTGAAGGGCGAAAATCAAAATTTACATCCCCAAGGAAATTAATCCTCCTCCTTACTTTTCGGCGGGCAGGGGGGTAGTCTATTTGAAGAAAAATTGGTTGTTTGGGTACACACCACCCAAACAACCTTTAAATAGACAAATCAGCTGAAAATAATTTTAACAATGCATATTTTTGCTTTGTTTTCACAGCCAATATGATTGAAATAAATATCATTTAAAATTATACATATGAATTCATTGAATAGATCTAATGAAAATTAAGCATAAAAGTGTAAAAGTATTAATGAAATATGACAGAAAAGTAATATTAACATTTAAATTTGATAAAATACTTTAACACCGATTAAAAATAGAATTGAAAAATTGCAAAAAGTTGAGAATAGTACCATAGGAATGAGGCATTACAATGGTTAGTAATAGATTGGTAAATATCCGTGCATTCTTTCCAATGTATCTACTTAAACGGCGGCCCACATAAAGAAAAATTTAGCTAATTACTGATTTTAAAGATCATTTGACTATCAATTTTTTTTTCTTTTCTAAATATTTCAATTCAAATTACAACAACAAATCACAGCAGTATATTTTATAAAAAGAAATAAAAAACAGATGATGATAGAAATTGATAAATCATTTGGATATTCCAAAAAATAATTTAAACACACTTTAGTAATGAAAACATTCATATATTATTATTTTTTCATTTAATCAAGCACTTCCTTCAATAGTTTTTTAAACAAAATGTCAGGAGCATAAAAATCAATAATCTTCTGTTGTGCTAGAAGATGGAATGAATATAAAGCCTGACCCACTAGCATGTTTCAAACTGCTGTAGAAACATAAAAGTTTGTAATGAGGAGAAGTTTATATCAACAATGCAAATGGGCCATAACCTAATCTAATCATGTCCATAGATCAAAAAGATGTCTCAACATTTTAAGTTGGGCTTGAAAGTTTATCTTTTTAATTTTTCAGTGATAAAATACATATTTTACTTATACTAGCATGCCCCAAAAGTATTTAAGAGTTAACACCAATTGAAAAAAATGAAATTTCAAATAGACTGTTTTAAGTGTGAGAACCTCAAGTGTATTATTATGTCAAAACTCTTAAAATAAATCCTCTCCCACCATAACGATCATAGATAAAAAATACAAGTCACCCTGAAACAATGATGGAGTTCTAAATTGTTTAAACAAACTTTTGATTTACTTCATGACTCTAGCTTCAACTATCTTAGAGAAAACTAAGATGTTCTACTTATTAAAAACCAAAGAGACTATTTTTACTTTCACTTACCTATATATGAAATACATAGTAATGGAAAGTATTACAATCGTGAAAAAATTCAAATCAACGTTTTGGGGTCCCCTGAATCTAAATAACCAAGTCTATGTGTAAACAGACTAGCTCAAAAAATAAAAACCGAATGAACCTGAAATTGGGTATTTGGTTTATGTATTTGCCAGCGATGTGACAGCCAAAATATCATCAAAATTGGTCGAATGAACAAAATTTTTATCAATTTCGTCTCATTTTTACATTTTTCTTTTTTTATATACTCAAAAAATGGCTCTGATGATTTTGATCAAACCCATTATGTTTAATGAAAATCAAGTATTCTTTAATATCAGGTAAGTTTTATCATCATAAAAATGATCCAAGGGGGCATAAATGGTGAAGGAAATGTTTTTTTCCTATAAAGTACCTTTGTTTTTGTTCATATGAAGTATGAAAAAATTAGAGTGAACATATAAAGGAGAAAAAAAGAAAAAATTCTGACTCGTAACACACGTAGAGCCAACGCATGTGCAGTAAGCCTTTAATGACAGACTATTGTTTATAATTAAAGACGTTCTGTTCATGAGAAAGACTTGTCAATGTGTTTTGAAACATATATATTTAATGGAAATTATTTGTTTCCATGTTAACTAAATGAAGTTTTCAATAACTATATAGAGAATTACAAAAATGGATGCGATAGTGTTATGCTTGCATTGCTGAATTATCAAAAGTAAAACTTTTTTATTTAACAATAAAAATATTTAGTGTACTGTAGTGTGCAAATACAAACAAAAATAGGTATACAAATGTGGAAAATTGTGTGAATTAGAGGAATAGCGTTTACATATTTATCAAAACAAGTCAATTTCTAATCTAAGTAAGTTAGTAAGCGAAAGTTGAACATCAATTTCTAATCTAAGTAAGTTGATAAGGGAAAGTTGTGAAACTATTTCAACACCATCATTTGATTTACTTTTCTTTTAAGCTACCAGCAGGCACACTGAATGAGCCAGGTCAGTTTTCAGGCTATCAAACCTCTCAAAGCCCGCCCCCTCCGGATGTCGTGTTATAGATATTAAACGTTAACTATTACCATTAATTTTTTCTACCCACAAACATGGTTTGAAACATTTATTACACTCATCAACTCTCTAAAACTCTTCCCCCAAAAGTTTCTATATTATAGTGTTTTTTTTTAACAATAAAAATATTATGATCCTGGACAAGTTATGATAGATTTTAAAAGTTTTTATTTAGTTGCTATGAAAAACTTCGGTCAAATAATCTGAAATTAGTAATAATTAGTTTTTATCAATTTTGAGCAACTCTATAAAATAGGGCAACACTACTTCTCAATAAAGTATTTCACTCTTATAACAAAATAGATCCATTTCTAAATTTTTTTTAGCATCCTTGGTTTCATCCAACGTAATGTAAAATAAAATTATTTGCTAATTTAATTTAGATGTTTTCGATGGTCAAGTTGTAAAACTCCTCTAGATAAGTTCTTTTACATTTATTACACTCATCAACTCTCTAAAACTCTTCCCCCAAAAGTTTCTATATTATAGTGTTTTTTTTTAACAATAAAAATATTATGATCCTGGACAAGTTATGATAGATTTTAAAAGTTTTTATTTAGTTGCTATGAAAAACTTCGGTCAAATAATCTGAAATTAGTAATAATTAGTTTTTATCAATTTTGAGCAACTCTATAAAATAGGGCAACACTACTTCTCAATAAAGTATTTCACTCTTATAACAAAATAGATCCATTTCTAAATTTTTTTTAGCATCCTTGGTTTCATCCAACGTAATGTAAAATAAAATTATTTGCTAATTTAATTTAGATGTTTTCGATGGTCAAGTTGTAAAACTCCTCTAGATAAGTTCTTTAGTCTGGAACAACGTGCTCAATATATTTTTGAAAAAATCATTAAAAGTTTTCGAAGAGATCAAGAGTATGTTAGAAGCCACCATAGAATAGAATAAATCACTTAATAACTCATTCTGTTTCTGTATTGAGGCTCTAGTTTTAATTTTTTGGTGTGTTTTTTATTTGCACAAATGAATGCCAAATGAAAATGCAAGGAAAATATCCAGTGACTGCATGAAATTTAAAAAATAATAATATGTAGGTACTTATATATGGTTATTCGCTTACTAGATATATTACTCTTCTAATTTGATTGGCAAAATACTATATTACCTAATTCTGGATATTATTAATCCACTACTCAATTTAAAGATTTATTTCCGTCACAACGTACATGATTGATTTGGATAAGTAACTAGAGTTCGTGTTGTTCTGAACTACCAATAAAAAGATGGGATTGCAAGGAAATCTGAGCTATATTAATAAGTAAAGGATTACTGCGGACTTAGACAAGGGGATTGTTTGGCATGCCTTTTATTTAATATTGCATTGGAATATGCAATCAGGGGATCGGGAATCCAAGTGGGAGGTTCCATCTTCAACAAATCGTGTCAAATCCTTGCCTATGCCGATGACCTGGATATCGTTGGACGTAATTTTACAAGCATGAAATTTGCTTTCCTGGACCTTCAAAGAGCAGCAGCAAAAATTGGATTGGTGGTTAACGAATCCAAAACCAAGTACAAGATCTGCAATCCTAAAAGAACAACAGCAGGATTTCTAGGAGGGAAAGTTACGATAGGAGATTTTAAATTAGACAGCGTGCAGGAATTTATTTACCTTGGAATACCTGGAGAGAAACTTCTCCAGGGCCACTAAGCTACAAATATACAAAACACTAATCAGGCCAGATTCTCACATATTCACCCGAGTTTTGGACCATGACGAAGGCAATGGAATCATCTCTATTAAGATTTGAAAGGAGAATACTGAGAAGTATTATGGGACCTGTGTGTAGCAGCGGCGTATGGAGATTAAGAAAAAATGCCGAGATCATGAGCTTGTATAATGAGCCTGATGTGGTTGAATTAATAAAGGAAGGTCACTTGAGATGGGCTGGGCACATTGCTCGACTAAGCAATAACGAGGTCCCAAAACTGCTCTTGGAGGAAAAAATCTTTGGACGAAGAAAGGTTGGTAGACCTCGTCTGCGCTGGGTAGATTGTGAAGCGGTAGATGCCCAAAAAATGCTCGGAATTAGAAATTTGAGAGCAGCTGCACAAAACAGAGAAGACTGGCGGCTCCGACTGCGGGAGGCCCTGACTCTTCATGAGTTGTAGTGCCATCGAAGAAGAAGAAGAAGAAGAAGAAGATTACTGCGCATGGGAGTGTCGTCAACATGTTTTAAATGTGTGTAGTAACATACACCTTTAATAGAAATCATTTGTTTCCTCGATATCTATAGGAATTCTATAGGAAATAAAAAGAGATTTATAAAATCAGGGGCTGTTGAGTTTTATGTTTGCTTCGCCGCATGTTAACAAATAATAAAAACTTTTATTTAACAAAGAAAATTTTTTTTATTTAGCTAGTAAATGCATAGAAAAACACTTGATGCTCGGATTATTTAAAGTAGTTTTTTTGGAGAGAAAAACATATAGTACAAGAAAAATCTTTCATAATTAATTTTAGTTTACAAACTTTAGTTCTAAAATATAGGGAAGTGAAAGTAAAAAGATTTCTGAATGAAATATAGGGTGGAACAGTAATTGCTTTCGGTTTCTGGAAAGGCATAAAAGACAAAAATTTGAAAATTTTAAAGTTTTTTAAAAAGTTTTAATTTAATAAAAGCCATAAATACCCCTTCTATCAATTCCCCTTTATGATACTAAAAACAAAATTTTTGGCCCTTAAAAAAGGAAAGGATAATGAATTGACAAGCATTGAGGAATTCCAAGTTTTGTAATAATTATAATACTGTACACCTTAAGAAGAATACCAAAAGAAGTGGAAAAAGCTATTCTCCAAGAAGTTGCTAAATGGCGTTTACACATTAATCAAAACACCTCAGTTTTAGTTGAGAAAGTTGTGTTGCGCGCACTGCACCAAATTTTTGAAATTTTGGAACTGTAATTGGTTACTTTTTTATAACTAATATAACTATATGTTTTCACTTAATTTTGGGATTTTTGCAATTAAAGTGTATTTAAAAAAGTGATGAGTTTTATGAATTTGGTTCGGAAGATAATAACGAAAAGGCTAAAACAACTACAGTGGTTATTTCCGGGCCGATGGTGGCCAATATAAAGTGGTTTAGTGTGGCCCTCATCTCAACTTAGAAGGACTCCTTGGGGGTTCGCTTATTCCTTTTGAGCAAGCGGAAGTCGAAAGCTGTGATTTATTAAAGATAATTAATGGTCTTTTTAGATGAAAAGTAAAATCATGCCACAAGAGTGTTTGCTTAAGGAAAGATAGGAATTATTATACATCTCATATCAAAAACAGACTCGCCAATCATAAAATTTTATTCAAGAATACAATTTTGATTATTGCTTATTAAAAGCTTGAAAATTCAATTTATCTCCATCTTTTTTGTTTAGTTCTACATAGCATGCAGAGGTTCCTAGCTTTTTCCACTTCCGCCTTATTCCTATACGAAGTTTTGTTCCATAAAATTTATTCATTGTTATATTTCTTAATATTTTAATGTTGGGCATATACTAATACTAATCAAGTTATAGAGATGAGAGATGGTCAACTGTTCTTCAATTACGATAGGTTAAATAATGGTCAGGATTTTCAGTTTACAATGATATTTATTATGGTAATAAACTTTGAGAACCCCTCCATATTAGCAACTGTATCTAACCACGACAAACGTCTCCTCTCAGAATCCATTTTCATCCATCTAGAAACTAATAACCCGGTAAATCACAAAACAGATAAAGAGATAATTTCATCCACTTATTCTAACATCTTCCACATCCTCAAATCCTAGTTTTGATTTCATAGGTACCTGCAATTATCTCTGTACCTCTTATACCATTATTATTTTTTGTATTGTATGCTTCTTTCTATATATTTTTCCAAATTTGTATGCATTGTTACATTATGTATTATCTCATTTTTATGTTATTATTCAGTCCAGACTTAACTATTTGTATACAGTACCATATATTTTGTTAGTTTTTAAATATTTTGTTCACTCAGTTGTCATGTGCCTTCACTTCAAAAGCGTTGGATTTCCCCGCCATAAACCTTTGAAGTCGGCAAACCTACCCCCTACCACTACCTCTCACCTTATTTTTACCTTTAGTCTTAGTATCCACCTGGACTCAGTAGGTAAATATCAGATTCTATTTTATTTTGTTAACCAGCCTCTTATTTTAATATTTATGTATACCATCTTTTATATTATTATCAGTTCTGTAATGTATCCATTTATTGTCACCCTCTAGCATAGGTACTCATATATTTGTTTTCTTTTAGCCCTGATGAAGATCCACAAGCTGGATCGAAACGTTGGCTTACCATAATAAATATCATTGTAAACTGAAAATCCTGACCATTATTTAACCTAATCAAGTTATATTTCTTAAAATTTTTTTTGGATATATAATGATCTAGCTGATTCAATTTAATGAAATCTCAATAAGCACTGTGCCAGCAGATGAGCATCTGAAGGGTAGACTGAAGTGAACAAGGGGTGTCATTAAAGCTGATTCTTACAGTAGATAAAAATATTTATAAAGAGAATACTAAAAAACCTTTAGGTTCGTTAAGCTTTTCATTAATGTTAAATCTTACTAGCACTAATAATAAGGTTTATTTTACTCAGTTGCACTAAATACAAATCATATTTTTTAATGCTTACATAGTTCAATAAATGAGAGAAGTTGGGAAAGACAGTACCGTGATTGATGACTGAATTTCAGTAAAATAATTTTTAAATCAAATTATTAAATAATCATAATTCTAGTTAGGAAATTATTACAGAAAGAATTTTATAATAAACTAAAAACACTAATTATGAACAAATCACTTTATTTCAGAGAAAATTTAAACAGCAATTATATAGTTAAAAATTTTCATGCAGTATTATTAAGATTAGATTCTGAAAGAATAGTAGTATCCTACCGTGGTGCTGTTTCCTATTGAGCTGCTTCCAATGTTGCTGGGAGCAGATGTGGTGGCTGAACCACGAGTACTATGGGAGGAACTACTCGAATGGCCACTATCTCCACTACTATTATTACTACTGTTGTCTGCATATTGAACAGACAGGAACTCTATCCCACTATCATCATCACTCGGTTCTTCTTCCGTTGAACTGAACCAATCTAATTGAAGATCAGGAGCTAGTGGAGAGTCGTCTTCACTAAGAATTGCTAAAAAATAATAAACAAAATTGAGTAATTATATAAACCTACTACTAGAATAGAATCACTTAAGTTTAAACAAAAGATTAAGTTTCTATAATTGAATGTAATTTAAATTTAACATACAGGCAGTCCCTTAACTGATGTTTAGGTTCCCAGAAAAGTGACCTAAGTTGAGTACTTCCATAAATAAAAAAAAAATGAACATAGTTTTGTGTATCCACCAAAAGTATAAGCCGATAAACTATTTAAAACATAGTTATTTTTTATGCTACTCATCCAGGCTTGTCAGCAATAAGCCTTTGTGCAGCCCAGTAAAGCTACCATCTCCTTTTATATTGATTCTCAAGATCCTATGATTTGTTTCTTATGTCTGCCAAGAGAGCAGGTGACAAGGCGGTCCCCATTCATGTTCCCATGTCATGATGAAGTAAAACTTGGCATAACTCAAAAGAAAACCCAAAATGCACATGTTGACATTTCAGGTCAACTTGAAATGTCAAATAGACCTCGACCTAATAATGAGAGCATCTATCATATGTAAACAAAGTATTTTTCGTTCAATGCAAGACTGGTTTAACTCAAAATATCATTTTATAAAACTTCTTTTCATGAATTATCTTCAAATTCTCCTCTTCTATGAATGTGAAAGACTGCTTACAGACCGTTATATTGTAGATTCATGAAACATTTTAACAAATGGACGAAGCAGGCGACGGATATCAAAGGAAGTGGAATAAAGAAACATTAATTAGCTTTTCTAAAAAATCAATTTTTTTAATTCTACCAATGTTGCATTGGACGAGGGATATGTTCTTTCCCTTTCATCAAAAATTAAAAATACTTCTCCACTTGCGAAATTACAAAAACTTCTTTCTTGTGAAAGCTTCTTTATTCAAATCACATATATATCTACTATATTTTTAGAATATACATTTATTTAGCAGCTGCCTTAAAATATATATATATATATATATATATATATATATATATATATATATTAATTAGTATACAAGTGGTTAAAAAAAAAGAAAAGAAACTTTGACAAAACTTATCATAACATAAATCAGTATGGCTTTCGATAAAAGCACAAATTATTAAATTATTGAGCAAGCCGGGTCAAAACAAGGAATATACAATTAGTAGAGCAGTAGAACCAAGAATTAAATGTACTTTGAATAAAATAGGTATGAGAGTAAGGCAATGGCTATAAAATTCTGTGTTGCCAACTCTTGAGGACATGAGGTGCACAGCTACCCCAACTGACCACACTGTCTAAACCAACTTCAAACTATTAGCAATTAAACATAACCTTTATATTTGTGGAGATTATAACACTAATTATGCTGGTGTGGAATTTTTGAGTAGCGACATTACACAACTCGATTTGTGCCTACAAGGTCGAACTTTTTTAAGGCAATGAATTCATGCAATATTCTTCATGCTCTTTCGGAATATAACGTTTAAAAACAAAACTCACAACAAATCCCTAAAAAGTGCACTCGAATATGTTAACAAATCAAAACTGGCTGTTTTTAGTTCTTTCTACTTCAACATTCAAAACCTGGCTACACTTCATTTTAGACTATCTCATACAGTTACTTTATAACTGTTTGAAATATTTACAACTGAATCAATACAGTAAACATGGTCCATGGAGAAAAAAAAACAAAAAAAAAAACAGTTTATAGTAGCTTTGAAAATTCATAAAAACAAAGAAACAGTTTTTAGGCTCAATTAAAAATTTTTAAGAAGTCGACTATTCATTTCTTGTAATTAATTATTTTATTTAAGTTGGTATCTTGATAAAAAAAAATAAATAAATAAACTTGGAAAATATGAGATTTAATTTTAATCAAATAATTAAAAATATATACTTTTATCCTTTGGCATATTTCCATCAACAGTTTGAAGAGAAGGATTTCTCTCCAAAGAATAAGGCTTGGGTTTGGTAGTAGCAGGAGATGGTGGAGTCAGACGACGAGAATACATCTTTCTACGCCCACCTCTGGTTACATGCGGTTGACACCTTGAAGGACCAGCCTCCTCTACACTATCACCTCCTGTTTAATATACAATTACTTTTATTTGTGTTATTTAAAGTAAAGAAAGAGGAGAAACTAAGAAATAATGTCTCTTCATAAGTTAAAGTAAGGGGAAATAAAACACTAAAGAAAACAAACAAAACTTTTCTCATGAAGATGGAATGTGAAACAAAAAACATGGCACTTATAAGAACTGGCCTCTTCTTACAAATACCCAAGAGGCCTGAAGGTTGTTCATAGAGAAAAATTTTACAAACACAAAATTTTGATCATTTTTAATACAAGCAACCTTCTAAAAAACGAATAATAGTTTTTAACATATAGGTGATAAACAAAAGAAAGAAGTTTTTTATTTAAAAAAACTGGAAATGAATTAACAAACCAAGCAATCATTTGGTCGAAAACTAGATGACTAAAACCACCAACATAATATAATATAACATAATAAAAATAGATTAAACCCAGAAACAAACAAACCTGTTCGATATCTCCTACTTCGAGAGTTATACCGATGTCTGGAGGAATATGTTGGACCCTGTATAGATGGACCAGGAGCCCAAAAATCAGTTTCAGTTCTTAGATTATACTCATCCCCCTCAGCAAACAAAGGTTCAACCTCCATTTCTCCTAAAATAAAATAATTACTTGAAACCATTTCAGATATATAAAATTAATTTGCTTATCTATAGATTAATAGAGAGATTCTTTTTTGTATTATAGCATAAATGAACTAGCTAAGGATGAGCATTGATTAAGCTCTTTATGCTTTATTGAATATGGGGTGAGCAGAACAAGGAATGACAGCTTTAATTGGTCCAATAGTTGCCGATTTGTACTTCAATGTAATCAAGCTCTAGTTTCATGCTAAGATGAATAGGTTTTGTGCTGCTTACAGCAAAATCGGTCAGAACAGTTTGAGCTGACTAATCTCTCTTTTTAATTAAATGTTTCCCTTATCAACTTTATTTATCGTTTTCTTATCAAATTTATAATATTAGTTATTTATAATAAACTATTGTTAGTTAATCAAAAGTCAAGTAATATTTTTTTAATAAATAAGGGTTTTAATAGTTTGTTTTACAGATGAATATTATTTAGTTATTGCTACCTAAGAAATTATGGTTAGTTCATTCTAAGTAACCGTTGTAACAATTGTATAAAATCATTATTTCGGTAACATAATTTAATTTCACCAGTGTTTTATTCCAATTTTTTATTTTACTGACGATTATTATTTCTACCTGAAAAAATTGGGTGAACCAATATTAATTAATAACTGTATAACATAACATCAACTTTCTATTAGAAAAAAATCAAGTGCGATGCACACAACACAAAACTTTCACTTACCAACCGATTGTTTTGATAATTGTGTAAAAGCAATTTAGAAAATTGCCTTATGGGGCAATCCATAACAAGTGGTCCAAAGGTAGTTGGGTAGTTGCTTGATCACTTTAGAAAATTTTTATTTTTTTACTATCAATTACATATGGAATAAGTAGTTAAATAAAATTTAAATTTTTTTTTATAGTGAATCGTTTTAAAATGGTGGCGATTTTTGAGATTGTAAGCTCTAACGGAAAACTTATTTTCTCAAGACTGGTAAGTCATAGACTAATAATTTGAACACCATGTTTTCCTTACAGTCTGCTCTTTCTTTTGGGTCCCCTTCACCATTTCAATATTTTGAGTCTGCTCTATATTTTGGGTTCCCTTCACTATTTCAATATTTTGAAGTTCAATACTTGAAAACTGCTATTGAAAACAATTGTTTTCATCTCTCAAGGGGCCGCTTTTGAGGGTAATTTTGAATATAAAGGGGAGTATATCAAAGTTAATTTTTGGCATGATTTTATTCCTAACTAAGTAAATTAAACAGGGTGCGCCAGAGAAACTTACTTATTTGAAAGGTCAATAAAAATAAAAGTACTTCAGTTATTGTTTTAATTCTTTTTTTATTTTAGAATACAAAGTTCCAAGTTTTTTTTTATGCAGTCTTGAAAATCACATCCGTTAAATGGCGACCCCCATTGTGCAAACACCGATTAAGTCGATTTATGAAATTCGTCTTCACTCTTCACAGCATATCAATCGGTATGTTGGCAATGGCGTCGCGATCTGCATAAACCAGAGATTTCAAATGACCCCATAAAAAAAAATCACAGGGAGCCAAATCTGGAAAACTGGTGCCTGCCATGGGAGATCGCCTCTGAGAAAGATGAGGCGATAGGGGAAATGTCGCAACAAATTCATTGAGCCTCGTGCTGTGGCTCCATTTTGTTGAAACTACACTTCCCTAATGTTCATTTCTTGGAGGCTTGGAAGAAAAAATTCCTCACTCATGTTCCTGTAATGAGCTGCAGTCACGGTAACTGCACGTTCGTTTTCTTAAAAAAAATACGAACCAATTATTCCCATTACCGATATCGGACACCAGATAGTAACTCGTTCACAATGAGGCACAAGGGGCTTCTGGTGAAGTTCACGCGGATTTTCACCATTCCAATAACGCATGTTTTGTTTGCTGTTACAAAAGTAGCTCTAGACGGCGAACGCCCCCTGCTCTCTAGACCAGAGCATGATTGACTGGAGGGGGAAACAAACTTGGGGAATTTCCCCGCCAGATGGGCCACCTACCACCGCTCTACCCGTCCAACTTATCGCTCGAGATTTTTTTCAAATAAGTAAGTTTCTTTGGCGCACCCTGTATTACAATTACTCTTAATCCTGATACCTGTCTCCTTATTTTTTTAAACTTCAAAATTTTAACAGGTTAACAGTTTTTTAAATAATAAGCTTTTCTAGTATTGAAACTATATGCTTATATCATACAAAGTCTATGAATAAGAAACACTGTTAACCTGTTAAAACTTTGAAGTTTAAAAAAATAAGGAGATAAATATCAGGATTAAGAGTACTTTTAACTAAGTTACTTAGTTAGGAATGATATGATGCCAAATATTAACTTTGATATACTTCCCTTTATATTCAAAACTTACCCACAAGTTAGTTTCAGTAGTATATAGAGATGAAAACACCTGTTTTCAATAGCAGTTTTTAAGTATTGAACTATTTCAAAATATTGAAATAGTGAAGAGGGCACAAAAGATAGAGCAGACTGTAAGGAAAATAATGGTGTTCAAACTATTAGTCTATGACTTACCATTCTTGAGAAAATAAGTTTTCCATAAGAGCTTACAAACTCGGCATGCGCGGTGAAACAAAGAAGGCCGACATTTTGAAATGATTCACTATAAAAAATTTTAAAAATTGTTTTGAAATACTGATTTCATATGTAATCTGGTAAAAATATAAAACATTTCTCAAGTGGACAAGCAACCGAATTATTCTTTTCTGGACCATTTCAAAGTGATGGTCCAGAATATATAGATAAGTGAAAGTAAAGTTTAGGGGCAATGTTTCATTTTACATTCTCGCACTTTATGAAAAAAATATAAATTAAAGTAATGGGATAAAGTTTTTTGTGTAGGTCCATCATTAGACGGGCAGGGGGTACCCCCCCCCCCCAAGTTTTTAGTTAATATTAATTTAAATATTTTTTAATGTTTGATTTACTGATAATTTTTGTCTATTTAATGGTATACAAAAAATTATGGTTAGATAATTTCATCAACAATTGTATGAAATCGGTTTTAGTTGGTTGTGATTAATTATTGTAAATTGATGGTAATTTTATTTTGTGTTTTACAGCTAAATAATATTATAAACACTGGAATCCCGTTATTAGTTTTTAATGTTTCATATGGTGATAATGAATTTTACGAATAGTAATTTCATAAATAGTTACTAAATAGTTTGGCTGTTGGGGCAGCAAGAAGCCAAACTTGGGCTCAGATTGCATGCTCTGCTAAAGTGAGTTATTTTTTTTAAAATGGTTTAATTGGTTAGGTTATGCCTTAATTTGTAACTGGTCAGGTTTTATTTCGATAGCCTACATCCTGATCAGGGAAATCAAAAACCAGTTATAAAAAAAAAAAAATTAAACCAGTTAGGTTATTCCCATGGTTATAACTGGTTAGATTTTTTTCAATAACATACATCCCTAACTGATGGTAATCAGAAGAGAGCAAGGTTTCATTAAATATCAATATAGAACCCTTAGAACAGTATTGCGAGAAATTTTTTTTCTACATTTTAGACCCTACGAACAATGCCCATTAAATAATAATAAAGGTATACAAGGTTGCAGTAATTTAATCAAAATTACAAAATGTTCAAGCAGTTTTTAAAGTTTTACACATATCTAACTATGTAAATTATAAAAGTATCTGCTTAAATGGTAATTGTTTTGAAATTTTTCTTCCCACACCAGCTGTAGTGATTAATAGAATTTGAGTTAAAACAACCACAAATACATTCAGAAATGGAATGATTCAACTTTGGGCAATGAATCGGATTAATTTTAAGTTTTTTTTTTTTTTTAAATCGTACGAATTGAAAGTTGATGGGTACTTCACTAGAACTTATAACTCCTGACTCTTACAATGAAGAACCTTAATTTTTAGGATATCTGGACTATTTTGAAGGAGGTAAGTAATTATAAAATTACAATTAAATTAATGAACCTAGAAGCCAACTTACTATAAATAGTAAATTCAAATTTTCTGACAAATACACAAAAGATTAAAAAATTTGATTGCAAAAGTGATGATAAACTCAAGATCTGTAAAATTTATTAATGTATACAATCAGATTATAATACCGAAAATACCTTTGGGAAATCAATATTTTGAAGCTTCAACTGCATATTGTGGTCGCACTAATTTTCTGTTTTTGTCTCTTTTTCCTGATAAATTTTAATTCTATATCTCTAGCATATGCACCAGCTCCATGTAGCATGTATGCCCTTTAAGGTTTTATCAATAGTATAAATAACTCTAAAAAACCTTTTTTGAACTTATACCAGTATTCTTCCCAGCATGCGACGTATATCGAATTTAGACTTTATATATTGAAATAAATATAACGTATGGTGTGAAATGCAAGGTATCACATGCAATAATCATGTTAACATTAAAGAACTTTCAGAGCATCATGCATATTGGACTGTAACATAACTAAGAGATTTTATAAACATAAATTAAGCATAACTTCAAATTACAAAAAAATGTAAATGACCAAATAATGATACAATGTTAAATCCAAGAATAGGAATTTTCGGAAAGTTAGTCATCTATTAATTTGAGATTGCCTCTTGAAACAACTAAGGTAAGGAATAATCCTTTTCCAGAAAACTACAAGTTTATGTTACATCCAATAAGACATTGTGAACAACAGTAGATAAAAAGCCCTATTATACATAAACGTAATTTAACACTGTATAAGTAATACTGATTTGCTATAATAACTAAAATACACTTATCATTAAGATCAAAATGATGAATATTCGTAAAATAAAATGTACTTTTTTCAATGATATTAAGTAAACTAATAAGTTAATTTTCTAACAATTTAATAATCTAATAAATTAATAATGAAGCCCTTGTTTGGTCTTTTATTATTCCAAATTTATACTACAGTGAAAAATCCAATCTTCCTTTATGATATATATATTTTTTCAATACATTAAAACCTCACAACGTTTCGAGGCTCATTGCCTCATCTTCAGGTGTACAAAGCATATTACTGTTACAGTGACAGTGAGGTGGCCAAAGAAAGAAGTGCAATCTGACATAATTATTTATTTATTGATGAGATTTTAATGAATTGATATATTGTATGGTTATAATATATGCTTTGTACACCTGAAGATGAGGCAATGAGCCTCGAAATGTTGTGAGGTTTTAATGTATTGAAAAAATATATATATCATAAAGGAAGAATGGATTTTTCACTGTAGTATAAATTTGGAATAATAAAAGACCAAGCAAGAAATTCTAAAAAGTCTTCCAGTAAAGTATAGACTATCAATAATGAAGCCAAAAATATTACTCATTTGTGTTGTTCAAAAACTAATTAATTACGCCTTCAAGCATTTTTTAGAAATCAACTATTGTGTAATATTAAAGAAGTCTATCATTAGAACCATGCTAATAAGTAAATACAGCCTAAAAATGAGAGGTTGGGTTATGGTAAGGTAAAAAAAAAAAAGTAAAAAAAAGCTAAAAAATTAAGAACTAGACAACAGGCTTCGAAACAGAATAAATGGCTAAATCAGAATAATAAAAAATATTGCCAGGCATTCAAAAAACAGCATCAAGCCAAGTTCTTTAGTGGATGAGAAAACAAATGGAAATGTTTTGGAAGAACATTAACTAAAAGTAAATAGGTCCTAGGATAGAAAAACTGCAATAATTTTTTTATAAAAATTAATGACGATTCAGGGGGAAACTAAAGTAAGAATTAAGGATAAGGAAATAACATTATTGGGGTCACCTATGGTGTAGTGGTTAGCATGGCAACCTACAATACTAAAGGTCGAGGGTTCGCGCCCCATGGTGGCCCTAGGATTTTTTAATGGGAGGAAAAAATCTTTAGCTATGACGTCCCTCGGATAGGACGTAAAATGGAGGTCCCGAGCCTTTACAATGTCAGGTACCCATTAAACATACCTATTCTAATTAAACCTGGATAGAAAAAATTTAGGACTCCCACTGTAGCATCGTCCAATTAGCCTTAGTGGCATAAAGTGACATTAAATAAACAAAAATCTGGTGCGTGCGCGCAACACACAACTTTCACTTACCAACTTACTTAGATTAGAAATTGACGTGTTTTGCTAAATATCATTTCCCAAAGTCACACATTTTTCTACATTCATATCTTATTTTTGTTAATCGTTAAAGCCGTTTTTGAGTAAATAAAAAAAACCCGTGAAAATTATACAAAATTTATTAAGTAAAGTCCCCCCTCCCGTAGATAAATTTTGATGACATTTTTACAGTCATATCTCGGGCATATAAATACATCAGATACCAAGTTTGATCAAAATCGTTAAAACTGTTTTCGAGTAAATAAAAAAAACACGTGAAAATGATACAAAATTTATTAGGTAAAGTCCCCCTTCCGGTTGATCAATTGTGATGAAATGTTGGTTATCACATCTTTAGCATATAAATACATCAAATACCAAGTTTGATCAAAATCGCTAAAACCGTTTTTGAGTAAATAAAAAATACATGTGAAAATGATACAAAATTTATTAAGTAAAGTCCCCCCTCCGGTTGATCAATTTTGATGAAATTTTTACAGTCATATAAATAGATCAAATACTCAGTTTAATCAAAATCGTTAGAGCCGTTTTTGAGAAAATCGTAAAAAACTTAAAAAGTTATTAAATAAAGTACCCCCTCCCTTTGAGCAAATTAGATGAAATTTTTGCTGTCACATCCCGGGCTTATACATACTCTAAATACCCAATTTCAGGTTCGCACGGTTTATAGTTTTTGAGCTAGTCTGTTCACACACACACACACAGACACACAGACACACACACAGACCATTTCGCGGGACTTGGTTATTTTGACTCAGGGGACCCCAAAACGTGTATTTCCGTTGAAAACCGGAAGTCGAAAATTTTCACGATCGCAATACTTCCACTTACTATATATTTCATATATAGGTAAGTGAAAGTAAAAAATAACATTAATAAGACTATTCCTCATTACAAATGAAATTAGTTTTTTTTCCCCCCAACATGACTGTTGCAGTAAAATGACTACTGCCACACACTACCAGAAGCATACTAGTGAATGGTCAGTCCTAATCTAACCTAAAAAATAATCAACTGTATAATGCGATTGCGTAAAAAATATCGTTCTCGTGCATATTGCTTTGATTATTTCTGAGCTTGAAATAGTTTTTACGAAATGTTTTATTATTTAACGAGCAGACCCTGCCACAAGATGGTCTGGCTCAGTAGCTACAATGAGTTGAATTAGTTATATCCTATTCTTTTTTATAGTCAAATCAAAATTCACTGACAAAGATAAAAACAATGGGATTTAAAATAGAACTTTACTTTATTAAAAGGAACTAATAAGGAATATAATTGGAACAAGGTTTAATACAATTACAATAGACAGTTGGCAAAAATGTACCAAATTAATCTTTTGCCATAATACATATTAATTAAATTCAGAATATAACACATGATGATATGAGATATTGTATCAGGAGGTTATACTAATAGGTGCACAATGATTTTGGTTAACCTGTCTTTTGCTAAAATAAATACATTCAATGTTTTCCCCACACGTGAAAAGGCGACACATAATTTACCATGTGAAAAACAAGGATTTTCCTAGTCCAAACCAGAAAAAATAGATTAATGCTTACCCTCCCTACATATCGAAAAAGAAAATGAAGTGTTTTGTCAGTAAATCAACTTACACCGCCATCTGTTGGAAAATTATAGAACTTACAAATAATCACATTCAATTGTAGTATAATAAGCATTTAATTAGCAAAAAAAAGAAATATTGAGGCCAATAATCGAGATAAAGACTATCCTATTTTTTAAGTTGGACAAAAATACATAGAATGAGCCAAATTTAATCAGAATCGGTTGTGTAGTTTCTGATTTTACCTCCGACAAACATCGGGACACGAGATTTTTGTATGTATAAAGATTAATGTATGATAATTAAAAACTATCAGATTAATCTGTTCAATTTCTTTTATTTATATTAATAAGTATATTTTACATAAGAATGTTATTGAATAAATAATAAATAAGTTTCTTGACTCATTTTTATCCTTATTATTTGATTCATGGAAATGAATTTTTATTTAGTTACTAGCAGACCCGGCCACGCGTTGCTGTGGCTCAGTAGTTATATCCTAATATTTTTAAACAAATACAGTGATACCAATATTCCTTGATAAAGATGAAAACCTTTCAGCTAATCAAAATCCAACGTGATTGAGAATAGAGCATTCATTACACCATCTAAAAGTATTTGGTAAAGAATATAGGAAAGTTAAACTTTTTATTTTTTACATCTCATATTTAAATGTAGTTTGATTAAGAAGGAGCTGATTGTGTTTACGACTCACAGAGCTGCCAACACTATCGCCCTTTTTTTATGGATCGGTATAAACTAACTCGAAATGGCTATATTTTTCCACTAATTTTAAAAAGGATGACTGAAGTAAGGTTTGGTAACCTCAGCCATTGATCTATTGATTATTGGCCTAACACTACTTAAACTTGGTATTGTTAGTTTAACAACGGGTTTAATTTTGCTCAGGGTCATGCCAATCTTGGTTAACGCGTCATACATGTCCTTTTGATAGGCGTTTTTCTCAATTTCTTTGTGACCTCGATTTCCCAACCCTTCGGCTAATAAGTGTTCGGTAGGAGGGTGGTGTGTTGAAGCTTTTAATTTAGCAATATATTTGAGTGATAAGAAATCTCTTCTTAAAGAAGTTTTTACATAATACAATTAAGAATTTTTATTTATTCAAGTACTAATTTGTTCAAATGTTTTGAGTTAACCTGTTTTTTTTTTGTTTTTTTAACACAAACCAAAGATTTGATGGTTTCCACACACGTGAGCAGGCGATACCCATTTCCCAAGTGAGTTATGCCATTGCCCAAGGGAAAAACACGGATTTTCAAAGTCCAAGTGGACATTGTTCACCCTTGGGATTTGTTTATGGTCATGACAAAAGCCAAACGAATAGGATATTGAAGCCTTTTAAATTTTATTGAAAATTCTGTCGGTTCCAGGGGAATAGGTGGCAACAGGATGATATCTCCTGTAAACCTTCCAGGCAACATTTTTCCTTCAATAACATTTCCTGTGATCCTCTCAATGACCAAACGTGTACCGTTGCACAATTGAGGTGGATTTAAGTTACGAAGAAGAATGATCGGTGAGCCAATCTTCAGTCAATTGGACTAAAGTTTCCAATATATCTTTAGTCATAGTGAGTCCATTTCCACAAATAAACATAGTTGTTTCAGAAGTCAATAGTTGATTAACTACATATTTTTGCTTTAATCTCATCAAATCCTAAAAATTAGAACATTATTTCTGGCATAACAATTCATAATAATCTGAAATTCCTAGCATTTAATGTAACATATCCTAATATGTCTTATGCTACATTATTGTAAGATAATAATTTAATTGATAGTTATTTTTACTTTCACTTACCTATATATGAAATATATAGTAAGGAAAGTATTGCGATTGTGAAAAATTTCGACTCCCAGTTTTCAACGGAAATACACGTTTTGAGGTCCCTTGAGTCCAAATAACCAAGTCCCGCGAAATTGTCTATGTGTCTGTGTGTGTGAACAGACTAGCTCAAAAACTATAGGTCGTACAATACTGAAATTGGGTATTTGGTGTATGTATATGCCCGCGAAGTGACAGCAAAAATTTGATCAAAATTGGTCAAACGGAGGGGGTACTTTATTTTAAGAATTTGGTCTATTTTTTACGTTTTTCTCGATTTTCTCAAAAACGGTTCTAACGATTTTGATTAAACTCGGTATTTGGTGTATGTATATGCCCGCGATGCGAAACCTGAAATTTCATTAAAATTGGTTAAAAGGAGGGGCACTTTACTTAATAAATGTTGTCTCATTATCACGTGTTTTTTTTTATTTACTCAAAAACGGCTTTAACGATTTTGACCAAACTCGGTATTTGGTGTATGTATATGCCTGCAATGTGACAGTCAAAATTTCATCAAAATTCATTAATTGGAGGGGGCACTTTACTTAATAAATGTTGTCACATTTTCACAATTTTTTTTTATTTACTCAAAAACGGCTTTAACAATTTTCATCAAACTTGGTATGTGATGTATGTATATGGCCACGATGCGAAAGCCGAAATTTCATTAAAATTGGTTAAACGGAGGGGGCACTTTACTTAATAAATGTTGTCTCATTATCACATGTTTTTTTCATTTAGTCAAAAACGACTTTAACGATTTTGACCAAACTTGGCATTTGGTGTATGTAGATGCCAGCGATGTGGCAGTCAAAATTTCATCGAAATTGATCAATTGGAGGGGGCACTTTACTTAATAAATTTTGTCCCATTTCCATTCCACCACAATTCGCCATGTTTAATGAAAATTAGGTGTTCTTTAATATCAGGTAAGCTTTATCATTATTAAAATGTTTCGAGGGGGCTTTTTGGGGGGGGGGGGGGGGCCTTTTTTGTTTGTTTGTTTCCTATAAAGTACCTTTGTTTTGTTTATCTGGAGAAATTAACTGTCTCTCGTTACGCCTAAAAATAAGAAATGGCTAAATATTATATATGATAAAAATAAAGAAAACATAAAGAGGAGAAAAAAAGAAAAATATTTAGACAACTCATAAAACTCGTTGAGCCCACGCATGCGGAGTACGCCTTAAATGACAGACCATTGTTCATAATTAAAGCCGTTCTGTTCATTTGAGAAGTGGCAATTAACAAAACGCATAATTTTTAATCTAAGTAAGTTGGTAAGTGAAAGTTGTGTGTTGCGCGCACGCACCAGATTTTTTAACATAGGATTCCCATTGCCCATGGGAAAAACACGGATTTTCAAAGTCCAAGTGGACATTGTTTGCCCTTGGGATTTGTTTATGGTCATGGCAAAAGCCAAACGAATAGGATATTGAAGCCTTTAAATTTTATTGAAAATTCTGACGGTTCCAGGGGAACAGGTGGCAACAGGACGATATCTCCTGTAAACCTTCCAGGCAACATTTTTGCTTCAATAACATTTCCTGTGATCCTTTTAATGACCAAACGTGTACCGTTGCATAATTGAGGTGGATTTAAGTTACGAAGAAGAATGATCGGTGAGCCAATCTTCAACTGGAGATTGTTTGGGTGTATATCCAGGGAATTAAAAAAATCAGATGGGAAATTTATGGCTTCGTGTACATCTAGAACATTTTCAATTGATTTTGGAAGTTTATTTCATCGAAATCAACATTTTTTTCTGCCAAAATAGCACGACTACCCAGCCAATTATTGTCCAAATAATTGTTCAAAATATCAGGAAAGACACTTTATATTTCGTAGACAGTTCATTTTTCGTCTCTACAACAGTTCAGAAATTTTCTGGTAATTTGATAAATTTTGAATTTCGATGCAGCTCTATTTCACCGTAGAGCAATTGTTTAAAAAATATATCTGCCGATGGATTATTTTGCAGTAGTACTCTCATATTTATGGCGGATAAATGTGAAACTTGAAGTTACCCAAATAACAATTATTCCTGTTCAGTAGAGGTGTAATAATCATTAAATGTAAAATTTAAAAAATGCCGCAATTTGTAATCCTTTCTTAATCAACAATCATTTAAAGATAAGTAAAAAATCTGGTGCGTGCGCGCAACACACAACTTTCACTTACCAACTTACTTAGATTAGAAATTGACGTGTTTTGATAATATCATTTCCCTAAGTCACACATTCTTCTACATTCATATCTTATTTTTGTTAATCGTTAAAGCCGTTTTTGAGTAAATAAAAAAACCCCGTGAAAATGATACAAAATTTATTAAGTAAAGTCCCCCCTCCCGTAGATCAATTTTGATGAAATTTTTACAGTCATATCTCGGGCATATAAATACATCAAATACCAAGTTTGATCAAAATCGTTAAAACCGTTTTTGAGTAAATAAAATAAACACGTGAAAATTATACAAAATTTATTAAGTAAAGTCCCCCCTCCGGTTGATCAATTGTGGTGAAATGTTGGTTATCACACCTTTGGCTTATAAATACATCAAATACCAAGTTTGATCAAAATCGTTAAAACCGTTTTTGAGTAAATAAAAAAAAATGTGAAAATGATACAAAATTTATTAAGTAAAGTCCCCCCTCCGGTTGATCAATTGTGATGAAATGTTGGTTATCACATCTTTGGCATAAAAATACATCAAATACCAAGTTTGATCAAAATCGTTTAAACCGTTTTTGAGTAAATAAAAAAAACATGTGAAAATGATACAAAATTTATTAAGTAAAGTCCCCCCTCCGGTTGATCAATTTTGATGAAATTTTTACAGTCATATTCCAGGCATATAAATAGATTAAATACTCAGTTTAATCAAAATCGTTAGAGCCGTTTTTGAGAAAATCGAAAAAAACCTAAAAAGTTATTAAGTAAAGTACCCCCTCCCATTAAGTAATTTTGATGAAATTTATGCTGTCACATCGCGGGCATATACCTACACTAAATACTCAATTTCAGGATCGCACGGTTTATAGTTTTTGAGCTAGTCTGTTCACACACACACACACACACACAGACACACACACACACACACACACAGACCATTTTGCGGGACTTGGTTATTTCGACTCAGGGGACCCCAAAACGTGTATTTCCGTTGAAAACCGGAAGTCGAAAATTTTCACGATCGCAATACTTCCACTTACTATATATTTCATATATAGGTAAGTGAAAGTAAAAATTGTATCATTCCCAATAATAGCCTACTTTAAATTAAAGAAAGGATTAAAATCTTCGCTAACATTTCTTAAATTTTACATTTAAAGATAATTACAACTCTGCTGAACAGGAAGTAACATCCTCTATTCGATTGGGATTAAATTTTCTCAACTTTAAATTATTGTTGATAAAGGAGGAATTACAAATCTTCACTGACATTTTTTAAATTTTACATTTTAGATCTCGGGATAAAAATGATAAAAAGGTTTGGTAAAATAAAAAAAACACTGTATTTAAATAATAATAACAAAACGAATAATGAAAATAAAGAAACTTCTGTTAAATAAATAAACTGAAAATATAATATTAAAGTCTTAATTATGCAGTTCTTTAATCATGCAAATCACAAAGTAACCCACAACACCTAATCAAAACACACTCAGGGAGTTTTTATGACTGTTACCCGCAGTGTAGCCACTATAGTCTCACTAATTTTTGGCAACACTGACTCCCCAAGTAAGGTTTCTATTAGGTTACGCCTATGACAGTAGGTGCTGTTACAACATTTATAGAGTATTATTACAAATAATAGCCTAATTTAAATAATTAAAATGAATTTACTTTACTAAAAGTTGATATCAAGGTTGGCCACAGCAAAGTGTTTCAGCGGTTAGCTTGTAATTTAATTTAAATACAAATAAAAAAGGAAAAGGAAAAAGTACCTACACTTTTGAGAATTTATTGTAACCTTTTCTTGATTTATTTATTCTTTAATGAAAATTAACAATAAATACAAAGATTTGTATTACCATTTGTCTGTGGAAAATAATAATATAGGAACAAATAACTGCACTCACATAACGCAATACAAAATTATAATAATGATAACCTGTATTACAATAGCATGCTTATAAACAAAAACATTATGAAATCGACATATGACGCCATGTTAATAAATCGAAACACGACCTATTGTATTTGCAATAATTCGCTATATAAGAATTATTTTGATCACTAATCAAGTTAAAAACTATCCGGTCCGGTAAGTTGGCCAAAACTATATACATTGAGCCAAAGTTCATTAAAATCGGTTGAGTAGTTTCTGAGAAATAGAGAGACAAACATCGGGACACAAGATTTTTATATATATAAGGATAGTCAATTATGTCTGATATCACCATTCGTTTTACTTTTACCAAAACTTTTTTTGGCTTAACAATGGCAGAGTCAAGTACATAATTTAAACCCTACAATGTCATTTTATTAATCGAAAATGCTTTAAACATTTAGTTCAAATAGGACCAAATTCCCACACAATTATTTCTATGTTCAAGGAGAATAATGTACCTAAAACTTTTATAATATCAAGATTTATTCACGTTCTTCACGTCAATGTTTAATCATGTTTTCTAGAACTTAGGTAATTATAATAATAATATAACTTAGGTAATAAAACTGATTAAGATATAAAAATGAAAATGAGAGGAGCACTACTGATCATTTAAATTTCAGACCACCAGCTGATGAAGTATAAATGGATATTTTAAATTTCAATGAACCAATACGGATAGACAAAGAAGATACCTAAAAATGATTAAATAAATATCTCTATGGAGTATCACCGATATAAAAGCACAATTGATAAAAATAAAAATGCTGTAAGCATCTGAATTTAACATAGATATAATGAAAGGAAAACCACTAAATTAAAAAAAAAAAAATGTAGGTAAATAAACAAAATAGGTTAACCAAAAATGTCAACAACGCATTTGTGAATTAATCAAGATTTGATAACCCAAAATTATCTCATGGTCTATCTAGAGAAAAGAACTAACTATGATGCATCTAAATCTAGCTAAGAATAATAAATGTTAAAAACCTATACAGCATACCACATGAATTTAGAATATATAAATATAAAAAAAAAGATAAAAAATCAAATTTTAAATAATTCTATTCTTTTATATTCATTCTAGCATCTAATCATGCTGCAATAATAGAAATCATAAAAGCTTGCTTATGAGATCCAAAAAATGGAAATTTAAGCCTATATTTCTTGACGTCGTTCCTTGAGAAAAATGAGGGGGACAAATGAACTTCCTAATACTACTCCAAACACAATATACAAAGAGAAGAAAGGGATGAAAAGTGGAGAGGGAGCCTCTTGAAACAACTGCAGGTAAAAACAAATAAGGTTAAATGATTCATTCATAGCAAAATAAGAAGAGGAGAGGTAAATGATTCTGAGCTACCTAAGAATCACTGGGAATTATCACAACTACCTACTCTATGGTCTAGAATACACCCTTCCCCCTTATGTCTATTGTGGATCACATGTCATTTTTTCATAATGTACCGAAACATTGATGGCAATTTTCTGCAAGGATACTAGAAATACTGAACTTTTATCACATTAGACTCATAGGGTGCCACTAAATGTGAGAAATAGAGGGGGAAGGATACATATTGAAAGATTAAGCATACTTTCGAGGAGAGGTTTTGCATTTTAAGCCCTGCAAACAAAAACAAGACTGAGTTCTGTGCAGCTTTACAGGCCTGGCAGCATAGAAGTCTAGACCGGCTGCTGAGCCCTTGCGTCTAAATACTTTTTGGGCATAGTCAAATTTGCAACTGAGTAAACAGGGAATGGTAGCAGAGTCAATAGTAGCATAGAGAGAAAAGAAGAGAAAGTCAGTTGTCTACATCGGCAAAGCTAACATAAACCAATCTTTGTTAATGGGTTGAAAAAGAAGGATATCCATATAGGCAAAGGGCTATGTTAATCACACCTTAGACTTCTGGAATTGCTTTAAATTCATAGATAGAATTAGAATAAAACATTTTTTATCATGGAGGCTGCCAAATTGTGAAACGAAGTACAAATGAAGAGAGCAAGGTGTTTGCCTAGGCATATCGTCTTAAATAAGAGAGACCCTTAAATGATGGTTTGGCGATCCTGGTGTGGAGAGCTAATGAAGTGAAGAAGTGAGCAAATTAAAATCAAATTTATCAAGAGCATGAGGGTCTTCATTAAATTTATTAACACCATAAAAGAATGCCTATCAACCACTGTTAAAAAAGACAACTTTTTCATGATTAAGGCCAATGTTCCGAAAACAGGGAATGAAGATACAAAACTTGACTGCTTAAAAACATTATCTCTGAGAATAGACTTTAATGTCATTGAGCACCTATGGATCCATTAAAGAAACAGCAAAGAACTATGGTCAGATAGAAAATAGTTAATAACCACTATTTGGGAGGAAAGTGGGAGGATGTTCATTTTGCGCCAAAAACGTTATTTTCTGTTGTTTTTTTTCCCTAGAAATATAATAATTTATTATGACTGTACCAATGTTTGTTGGTCATTGATTATAAGATTTAATTTTTAATTGGAATAATTTAACTACATCATGTAATATTTGGTTGTGTTTTATGTGTGAAATCAAATGTAGTCTATGGGCTTAGAAGTATCAGTTTTTATTTAATCTATAAATCCAACAATTGGCCAAAATAAAACTTTTCTAGGTGTTCTGATTCTGTTCTCCCCCCCCCCCCCCTATGTTATGGAAATGTTCGTAGTTCTAGCCAATTTTTTAAGCTATATATTTTTGGTTCACATTTAAATAAATTTTTTATTCACTGAATTAATAAAATAACTGAAATAATAAAAAAACTAAAAACCAGTTTCTAACAGGAAAATATCTAATCTTTTCTACTGTTCTCTGATACGACCTTACTTCCAGACATAAAGGTCTTAAAACTTATTGATAATATTTAAAATTTGTTAACATTAAAAAACAATCATTGAAAATTCAAAATGGGGACAAACAGAGCAAGCCAATATTTTCTTATAGCAAGCCAATAGTAGTCTTTTAGATCACTTTGACTTAACATAAAAATTATTGATCACATTAAAATAAATTTAATAAATATGGAATAGAATTACTTATGAACAAGAGACTGCATAAAGGTAATGAAAACAAATCTATAAAGCATTAAAATACAGAAATGTAATTGTATACTAAGCAGGAACATTCTGAAGAGTTTGTTTCTGTACTTAATTAGTATGTTAATAAACAAAGTGTATAAATCCCAAACTAATAAAACCAAGATTTTCTACTAAGAGTAGAAATTTTGTGCTGCCAGATGAATCATTTATAAGCTCAGAACTTAAAAGGGTACATTTAAAAATTAACATAAATGCCCAACAAAATATATGACATGAAATGGGTATCAATCATTATAGTGAACATTAATTATTGAAATCGGTCAACGTCTTATAAACAGACAAATCATAGAAGAAATTTGCATAATAATGAAGGAAATCATCTTTTTTTAACATAACTACTTATATTAATCTAATTAAGCTTTCCTGCATGCTAATTCTAAACTTAATATTAAAAATCATGCAGTTCCTCCTAATAACAAATAAACGTCCCAGAAATAAGTAGTTTTAAAACTACTTACCAAAAAACCACATTTAAATTTACAAATTATATCTTGCCAGTGAAAACTGTTTAAAAAACAACACCCGGACCTCAATTCAAAACAGGAATAGCTGCAGACCTCCCGACAACATAACTAAGAGTAAAATTTAAAATAAAATAAAAATAAAAAGCACAGCAATTACCAGTGTATAACAATGTTATATTAAAACATTAATGAAATTACCTAAATTCTTAAGAGCACTTAAATGGAATTACATTAATTCTAAGAAGAATAATTAAAAATTTAGACTTAAATATATTAAATCATTTAATATGATACATGAAAATCATTAATGAAAGTATATGATACTTGATGCAAAGAAAAATAAGTTATAGCTTCATATTATGAGATAACCTGAGGTTACCTACATATGCTCTGCTGACTGCTGTACTTAGATGAAAAACAATGATTTATACCAATAATGAGGTCTGCATTTTGGGGAGCATCAACATCAGAAGTGAAAGCAGTGTCAAAAATCTCTGCCAGTGATACTGTAGGGCTAGTCTGAGTCGTGCTGCTGTTGTACTTAGTATTTTCCCACGGCCTATGTTGCCTCGATCCACTGCTCACAGCTTCATCCATGATAACTATTCAAATTAATCAACGAATAAAAAACACTATGCTACCAGGGCCCAATTCACTTCTAAATAGAATAACCTATTGGTTATTTAAAACATGAATTACATCATGGTATGTTTACATAAAAAGTAGTGTACATGTAATATAAACAAGAAAACGTGAAAAGCAGTAAGATATATTTGTATTTTCTGAATAGGCTGCACAACACTCCATTCAACTACTTGCTACGAAATGTAAAACAATTTACATTAATTAAAAAACTCTGAAGGAAAATGTAGAATCCTTAATCACTAGAGCCAGAAATAGAGCATTGATCATGAACATAGGTTTTAATGACAAATAGCTTATTACTAAGATGTATCAGAAATTTAACACAATAGCATTAGGAGTAGGGTATTATTTATTTAATTCTTTTAGAACCTACACTAACTATTTAATTAAGATAGCTCTTCCTTAACTTGTTTACACTATACATCAAACAATAAAAAAAAACAAGCACAATTTTTCATAGAATACTTTGGTATCTGGCAGTTCAACAATAAATAAGGGGGTTCCTAATAAGCATAAAATCACAAGTGAATTGATCCATTAAGACCATGGCAAGAAAATGATCAAGGATTCTACACTAAAACGGAAATTAATAAAAAAATAATAGAGTTAAAATTCAAAACATCTGTGTGATACTTAATTAGAACTAATCTATTCTATGATAGACAGTAAAACAAAAATTGCATCCAGGTAAAACCAGTTTATTAAAGCAAAACAAGCTCTATTTAATTGCCACATATATAAAATCATTTTAAGAATTTACCTTAAAACTATGAATAACAATATAATCCATTCCAATAGAAAACAAGTCAATGGAAACAACACCACTTCTTATGTACATTACGCCATCTTAGGGATCACAAGATAATACTAAGAACAATATCGAGCTCAAACATCGATATGCTATATTGATATATACTTGAAATAAATGTATTTCTTCTTATGACAGAAATTTAATTCGGAAGTAAAAAAATTAATAATAACATAAATCATGAAAATTGCTCTATTTGTTAAAATATCGACTCCTTTCAAATACAATAAAAAAAAAAGGGGTTTTTATTTGATTCATCAATTTCTTCCTTGCTTTTATCATTTTCGCTAGCTAGAAAGTACCCAATGTATATTATTCATAACTCTTCATCCAATAAGCTTTTTCATTTATTTATCTTTTTGACATTCCTTAATTATTATGAAACTATTAATTAAAAAAAAGAGTGTATATTCGATGTCTAACTAGTTCAAAAATATTTGCGTAGCTCATGACAGGAAAAACATATCAAAAATCTCGTTTGACTTTTAAGTTCGTCTTGAATCCCAATTTAAAAGTATTGTAAAAACTTTCTGAATAATCTTTAATGTGGCCGTTATCTTTTTGTAAATCTCATAAATGTAAATTAAATATTCACTTTCAAATAATGATAAAAACAAAGGAATAATGTGTTTTGGCAACAATGCTACCACATCATTTCTGGGCATGGCCTATTTTAATCTCTACAATACCGAACTTCCGTCGCGTCCATTTCATTAAAAAATTGTCTTGATTACCTTTATTATTATTATTAGATACCAGCTTTCGACTTCGAGAGCTAAAGAAATTCCCACCGGATTCTTTACATTTGAGATCGGGTCCGCACTAAAGGGATTCAAATAGGCCAGGCCCAGAAGTGACGATACAATAGTGGCATCAACACTCTTTAGCCCAAGGTATTAACCGAGTTTCTTCACGCTTGGTCATACAATAGCTTGGTAAGAATGTCTGCAATCTCGCGTTCTGTTGGGATGGAAGGGGTTTTAAGGCATCATAGAAATCAGCTAGAACTGTTTTTAATCACACAGTAAATCTGCTAATACACTCATTTCTTTTCAAAAGAACTAGAAGAAAGAATAAGTGATATGCTGTACAGACTCAATGTTGAGAATACTCGGGATTTAATCAAAACAACACGGCTAAACTAGAAGTTAAAGATTTTAAAAGTGGGTCCCATGGTTCAATGAAACATGTCTGACGGTAGCTGAGGCAAAAAGTGTGTCTTTATGATACAAAAAACGGTTTACAAGGCTGGCGAATGGAAAATAAAGAACAAAAAGACCAGTTAAGAAGAGATCCAATTCTACAAAAGGAAAATTTTAGAATAAATTATGCCGTGGAGATTAATGCCGTAAAAATGAAAGGAGGACATTTAGAATGCACCAACCACGCTGGAATCTCACTACTTCAGTACGCATATATCATACGTTCTAACATCATGTGTAGAAGATTAGCATCGTTTACTGAAGTGGCCTCTCCGTGGGTTTTTAATAAAAAATATGTTGGGAATAAAAAATTCTTTTACCTCATCTATATTTCGATCTAAGTGCGCCTATAACAACTCAAGAAGACACAAGTTGTATGAGGCAATGGAAGAATTGCTTAAATATCCACTCGAAACTAAAACATCTGGTAAATAATACCACCGAAAATTCAATCGGAAAGCTCATCGGAATTTTTATCAATAAAGGGCTGAAACAAGGCGTTTGATATTATTACTGTTTAATTTTGCACGAAATAAGGTAGTGAGATGTTCACATGCATAATGGAGGCACAATTTTTACAAATCTCTTCGGTTACCTCTTGAACGGTAGAACTAGTATTGCTAATATACTTTTTAAGTATAGGTGGGCCTTCGATAAATAAAAACCAAACTGAGGAACCCAGGCTGAAGACTGTGTGATATGCCCTCTCCACCTACCTCTTAATCTTTCGTTTGTTTGTTTGGTCTGGGCGATCAACTGCGCGGTCATTACGCCCTGTTTATGCTCCATGGCATTGTTTATGATATTAACCAATATGTACTATTACAACCCTGCACCCACTATTATATGTTTGTAAATATGAAAACCTCTTTTAAAAGTTTTGTTGTGCTATTTGCAGCTTCGAGTAAATCCGTCAGTAACCTATTCTATATGAATCCTCTACAACGGTGTTATTGTATTCCATTATTCCCAAATGTATAGCATTTCCAAGCCAATTCGAACCTTTTTTATGTCAACTGTAACCTTTTCCAAGTCACAAGACACCCTTTCCAATTCCAACGTACCCTTTCCAAAACAATCATCACGCTTTTTATTTCAATTGCAACCAATTCCATTTCAATTGTCACCATTGGAAAAAAATATGTACATAAAATTTAAGGTTCTTTGGAATGGGTAAAGTTACAACTTGAAGATTTTTTGAAGCATGACCATTGAAATGGAAGCGGTTACAATTTAAATAAAAATGGTGACGATTGAGTTGAAAGAGGTTGTATTTGATTAAATACGGAATGCATTTGATTGATAATAATATATGGTACATAACATGCAGGTTGCATAATATGCATTTGATCAAATATGCTTGCAATATCAAGGGAAAAGGGAATCTTTTTTGCCAATAATTAATTATACTTAATAATAATCTATATAAATAAAAATGAAATTCTGTTTGTTTGTTTTTTTATTTGTTCTTTATAGAAATCCACACCGTTTGTCCTAAATTCTCCAAATTTCGCTCAGTGGTTCTTTGATACCAGGTGCGAACACCTGTCCATATTAAAACTGCATAACTTCAGCCAATCTCTGGATATATTCTTTATTGTTAAAAAAATTCGTCACAATCTCGCTTTACAATGTTTTTTTTTTTTTTTTGACGAAATCGACCGTTTGAGTCGAAAAAACTGCCTAAAAAATCATTTTATAGAATTTGAAGAGGCCAACAAGGCCCGGTAAGACCGTCCCTTGGTAGGCGTCGAGTTCTGGGATTTTTAAACCATATGTTTTTTTTTAACATTACAATACGTTTATTTACATGTTTATTTACATGTATGGTGAATTTATTTTTTTAAAAATTCCTCCTAAAAAGCGAGCTTCAATAGGAGCAGTGAGCTCAAAAGCAAATAAACAACGTCAAATACGAGCAGCTGAAACTCTTGACGAACATCAAAATAGAATTGAACTACAGAGGCTTAGACAAGCCGATTTGCGGGAAGCTGAAACTGCAGGGCAATATTTCTGTTTGTTCGTTTGTTCTTTATAGAAATCCATACCGTTTATCCTAAATTCTCCAAATTTCGCTCAGTGGTTCTTTCATACCAGGTGCGATCACCTGTCTATATTAAAATTGCATAACTTTAGCCGATCTTCAGCTGATATTCTTTATCCTTACAAAAATCATAATGATCTCGCTTTACAATGTTTTTTTACGAAATCGACCGTTTCATTAGAAAAATGAAATTCCCGGGTGAAACCGGGACATACAGCTAGTTAATCTATTAATTGACAATCAATAATCAAGATTATAAAAATTGAATATTAGACATAAAATGTATTTTTTATGTATAAATTACTACACTACTTACTCTAATAATTTATCTATAAAATTAATGTTGGTTTTACTACATATAGGCCGGAAGTTCTCGTCATTGTATCCTGCTTTGTTTATGTTTTTTTTCTTAAGCGTTTCTTCTGATCATGGGCGTCACCGCCGGGGGAGACAGAGGGTACGCGTCCCCCCTCCCCAATATTTTGGAAGGGGACAACTGCTTACACTCCAACTGTGACACAAACTGGCAAGTTTTGTAAATACCTTTAAAATACATCGTAGGAGGAGGAATTAAATCTCCCAATAGTTGTTTTTAGGCATTGTTATTTCAAATGTATGCCTCTAAATGTTTTAACTATCTATGAGAGATTGATTCGTCCCCCCTCCCAATAATTTGGTGCTGGTGACGCCCATGCTTCTGTTCTCTAAATATTTAGGAGAGTTTTCTCAGAATACCAATTAACTACAAAAAAAAAAAAAAAAGTATAGTACAAACGTGGTTGTAACTTTTTTGATCTAATTATTGTCCTTTAAGAATTTTAACGAAGAAAACCTTTGTTTATAGATGGGCTTTAGTGCAGAGTACTAAGCTCAATTAGGTGACATGAGATTTAATTTTAAATCGAAACTTGACATCACTATTAAATTAAGGGTGGACTAAGGGGAACGCGCAATTAAATTAATGAAAAGAAAATTTGAATTTTGCTTTAAAAGGAGTTTGTTCAATACATCCATTTAAAATTTTCCAAATGTTGATGATTGTGATAACTGCTTTCTATTGCCAATCTGATGGCAATCAGAATATAACGAATTTCACGTAGAAACCCAAATCTGTTTAGGAAATAAAATTTTATCTATGTATGTAATGGCAGAATGACCCATATATGCTTTATATTTTTTATTTTATCCTTTCATCTTTGGTGTAACCTTGGAATTCATGAAAGTATTGCTCTTTGGTATTATGAAAAAAAACAATCATTTGAAATAAATTAATTTCATAATACAGTATGTAAAAATATTGATCCTGTATTAAACTTCATTAGATCTTACAATAGATATTTTACAGCATGAGCATTTAATGTAACATTTAGTGTAATTGAAATATTTTCCTCATGTTCATCTATTTTATATGAATGGCTGTGGATCCCAGTACCAAGAGTTACACGTTTAGAGGTTATCCTTTTACCAGTTTCGTTGTGTTGCACGTGGTCGGCTTGTAAATCTTTAAGATGGCTGAGCAAATTGAAAGGGCTTTTCAAAAACAACCGCATTTGTGTTTAGTTAGCAAAACTCGCAACAAGAAAAAATCTTTAAGAAGAGTAAGAGATGTGGGTTTAGGATTCAAAACTCCTAGAGAAGCGATAGATGGTACCTACATTGACAAAAAGTGCCCGTTTGTCGGTGATATTTCTATCAGAGGAAGAATTCTGACAGGGATTGTTAGGAAGATGAAAATGCAAAGGACCATTGTGATAAGAAGAGATTATCTGCATTATGTGAAGAAGTATAATCGTTTTGAGAAGCGTCACAAGAACATGTCTGTCCATTTGTCACCTTGCTTCAGAGATGTTGAAATTGGTGATATTGTCACTATTGGTGAGTGTCGACCATTGAGCAAAACAGTGAGATTTAATGTTTTAAAAGTATCTAAGGGCCAAGGTACGAAAAAATCTTTCAAGAAATTTTAGAGTAATTTTTATATTTTGTAAATTTTTCCACATTCATATATTTTGTTTCTGGTGCCTTAAATAATCATGTTTGTAACTTAAGTGATTTTTAATTGTGTATCAATAGTATTTCTGTAATCCACTTTTTATATGACAGGTTGAATCTGATTTTATTGTATTTCTTGATTTATTTGTATCTTGACTTTATTACAAGACATTAATATTATATATGCATTATTTCTTTTTCCTTTTCCACTTACTGTATTAGTGGTGTATGATATGCATCAGATGTGATATACTATTCGAACTGTGATTTGACATCTAACATATTGTATTATTATTTGAGTTGTAGAGCTTCAAGCAAAAGAGACAAATTTTTCTGAAATTTTAGATTGTCTACAAGTATTTAGTTTTTTTTTTTTTTTTTGAGATTTCTTTAAAAAAAAATATCAAGAACTGCAACAAGTTTCAAGAAAAGCTTTAAGGTTCATGGAATTATGAAATGCATTTTTAGTGTCTTCAAAATTTTTATTCTACTAATGTAAGGATTTTATTTAATTATTTAAAGTTATATTATTATCAACAATCCTGCCATGAAACCTTAGAGTCTAACATTAGTCATTTATTATCTATATGCTTCAATTTAAGTATAATTATAACTTAGTATCCTTAATTATGGTGGAAGAAGTCATACTGATCAAAAGGAATGGATGGTTCAGTAATTAAGAGACTTGTGCTGTCATGCTCTAAGTCCTGGGTTCAAATCATGGTAGTTGAGTGTGATTTTGGTCAAATCTCCTTACTAAACCATTGACCTGGAAACATTATTTTCTTAGAAAGGACTGGACTAATCACCTCTGGATTTTGGTGGTATAAGTTTAGTACTAGCATAACCAGAGTACTTCAGTGAAGGTTTTGTATCCTAGTAATAGGAAATTTAAATGAAATATGTATATATCATTATTTAAGTGGGTCATAATTAAACATATTAAAGAGTATGTTTTAATGTGTTAAACCATATTCTTTTTTGTATTTTATATTCGTGGTGGTACCTAGCTTTGCTCAGCGAGTTGGTATGGGATTGTTGGAATAACTGAATAAACTTTAAAATATAATAGTTCAGGAAAAATAGGAAATAGACATGATTAGAACAAATTTGTACCTTCTTAAAACTTTAGGCTTTAACTTCGTATTAGATGTAATAATGGGGATCACACAAATGGGGTCTGTCGCAACTTCTCTTTATGGAGGAGAATGAAAAAGGGGAGTTGTAATAAACTAATTAGGCTGCAAGTTATGTATTGTTTTTTATTGTTCATATGATTATGATTTGTGGTACCTAGCTCATGATTACGAATGTAATGAGACCATTCCCTTGACAATACAGTGAACAAGTCAAAAATTATTTTGCAGATGGATGATGTCTCGGCTAACAAAATGATTCTTAGTTGCATATATAATTTCAAAGGTCTATAACCATGTACAAATAAAAAAAAAAAATAAATATAATAATCAGGAAACATACATGAAAATGAAAGATTTAATTATCAGAAGTACATTTTTAAAATAACTTCAAATATACATAGTTAGTAAATAAATAGACCTGTATTGACAAATTAATATGAATAGAAAAAATGATCAATGTGAAGTGCTAGATTGCGCTTTTTACATTTCGTAAAGCTTTGCATTTGAAAAATGTGATTTTTATTTATAATCTGAGATAACTTTTAAACTACAGACTGCATTGTTATATGACTGGTCTTATTCAAATCAGCAAGGTAAAAACTGCATATCAGCCTTTTATTTTACCTCACGTTACCTCTGATTATAGTATATTATTTCATAGTTTGAAAAAAAGTATTTTGCTGGTGAAGAATTTAATATTCAAATTGCTTATTTTTCTATAATCATTTTGAGTTATTTCATTGAAAGTTGGTGTTATATTCGTTCGGTGTCAAAAGATTATTTATCAGATATTATTTGGCCCATAATGATAAAAAAAATTGATGATAGATTGCTGACAATATGTTATACACATACAATAATAGTCTGGGTGGCTGTCAAAAAATCTACACTAAACTATTTGATTGTAGCCTATTTTCCAGCCCAACAAATTTAGAATATATATCCAAATTAAAAATATAGGTTATAACATAATTTTATTACGTAATATGTTACTCCCACCACATTTTTCCAGTTAAAAAGTTAATAATCAGCTTTATTAGATCCCAGCTTTTGACTTCTGCTCGCTCTTCAGACATAAATGAACTTTCCAAAGGGTCCTTTTCAGTTCATCAGGTCTTCACTAAATGGCACCATATTCTCCACACGGCTAGATCTCCTATAGCGATACTAGTACTAAATTGTTTATAAATTATTTTATATTTCATTATATTTTTTTTTTTTGAACAATTGGCTTAGATTCAAAATCTAAACCATTAACCTCATAGTCTGTCAAATTTTGAGCTGATTTTCTTACTGAAGAAAGCTGATTTATGAAATTCTTACCCGAGCCTCACAGTGCAAAACTTCAAATCTGTCCTGGGCTGCTTGAGTTCAAGCTGATATCCAAAAAATCTACCGTTTGCACCATAGTACAGGGGTTTGAATCTGCCCCAGGCCATGTAAAATATGTTAAGTGGCAGACCCTTGAAATTAAACTCGACTTTTACCACATTGGTTAGAATGCTAACTTCCTTAGCTATTATCATTTTGTATTTAAAATGCATATTATTCCTCATATTGGAGAAGGTTGAAAGACAATCGACTGTATCTGCAAGGACATCTGTGTTGTTCTGTTAACATTATCACTCCTCAGTTCACACACTTAATAATAAGTCCAGAGAGTTCAGTTTGGCTTTGATTTAAATCTGATGTATTGATGACGACTGGGATCTTTTTTTTTTGTTCCTTATTTCATATTTAATCCTTAATTAGGTAATGAAGAAGGAACCTCCTGAATGGATAACAATAAAGTAAATTCTACCTTACTTCCATAAAGTATGAAAAAAGTCGAATGATGAAAACCCAGAAGATGCTTATTATAAAATGAGCAGGTTAGGCTCAAGACAGGTAAGAACAGGAAAGCTCTCTTAGTAAATACTGAATTCAGAACAAAACTACAGATCACATCCAATAGACATGCATAGACATAAGGAAGCGAATCCGGCCAAATCAGTTTGACTGGGCGATCAAGCTCTTTGTTGATCTGGGAGGTCTCAGGAAGATGAAGAATAAAACATTTATTGTTAAAACCCAACATTTTGTGATTCTGCCCAATCGACCGGACATTTAATTTCTTACATATTAAATTGCAGTAATACTGTTGATCATTTAATTTCTCTGTTTGGCAGTTAAATAAAAATTTGAAATTTGAATCAGATTTAGTCCTTCTGTTAGAAGATTAAACTGTCAAAATTTCATTTTTGGATGCTACTAATAGCAAGGATATAAAGCATTGAAAAATACCAAAATAATTATCATTTTCAAAGTGTTTATATATTTTTTCTCTCGGTTTGCTTGCCTAATTAGATTATTTATATATTTATTTTTGTTTTTAAGGCACATGCCCATGCTAAGGAGTTGACTATACATTATATTACAATTTAAAACAAAATGAAATAAGTACACAAAACTCCTAATATAGATACAAAAAAGCACAATATATAAAAATATACTTTTATTAATAAACTAAAACAATGCTGTATATAAAAAATTAAACAAAAATAAACTATATACTTAACTATTAATTATCATTGGTAATTAATATTATTATTGAATTAATTACTTCCAATTTTTATTGGTGATATAAAAATTGCTGAAGTTATTCGTTTAAGATAAATGATGTTATTTTGAGTGCTTGTTTAACATAACAATATAAATTTATGATTCTGTAGGGTGAGGATAGTAAGTTCGCAACATCATTACAGTGGGGCAAGTAATATTAGTGACAGGATTATACATTGGGCATCTCAGCAGAAAATGTTCTAAATTTTCTTCCTTTTTACTTTCACTTACCTATATATGAAATATATTGTAAGGAAAAGTATTGCGATCGTGAAAAATTTCGACTTCCGGTTTTCAACGGAAATACACGTTTTGGGGTGCCCTGAGTCCAAATAACCAAGTGTTGCGAAATGTGGGCCGGGATAGCCGAGCGTGTAGGAGCGCGACCCGTTGTTGCACGCTCGAGCCGAACGGCGGCGGTTCGAATCCGCCCTGGGAGGGTTGACTTTTATTTCGTGGAGGCCCCACGGAATAAATCTTGACCCTCCCACCATGGTTAGAATAGGTTGGTTACACCTTTAGAGTAACCCCCCGTATGCCACACATGGCCAGGTAGGGGTACCGAACAAAAAAAAAAAAAAAAAAAGTGTTGCGAAATGTTCTGTGAGTGTGTGTGTGTGAACAGACCAGCTCAAAAGCTATAAACCGTATCACAAGTATAAACTTTTATTTAATAACAAACAAATTTAGTGTACTTTAAAGAGCAAATACAAACAAAAATAAGTAAATGAATGTAGAAAAATGTGTGACTTAGAGAAATAGCATTTAACAAAACACTTCTATTTGTAATTAAAGCGTTTGTAAGTGAAAATTGTGTGTTGCGCGCATCGCACCAGATTTTTTAAGTTGCAAATAGAACAAATTTATTGCGGATTGATGCAATAAGTTATGCCGGATATTTCAGGTTGAATAGGTATAAATTACTTACTCTTAGCTGCGAGTAAATTGTAATAACATGTAAAGGTATTTTGTCATCGATGAGTTTCTTTGTATATTTGACTGTATCCGGAATTTATTAGAGTGGCTTCATCTAAAACAGCAATACACACTTCATTCACTGTCTCCAAACCTAGGTTAATAACGCTATGATAATAAGGTAGGGAGGAACATAACGCTTGAAAGTTTTGATATACCAGAGTAAAACCAACTATAAAAACCAATACAGGATGACAATCATAGTATAAAATAACCAATTATAGGCGGGCAATAACAAGCAATCCTAAAATAACTGGGCGATACTTCGACTACTGATCATGTCCCTTACCCCACTGTTTTGTTCTCAAGTTTTATTTGTTGGTCTTCTTTTGATTGTTTTGCTTGGTAGTAGTCAAGGGCGGATCCAGCCGATCGTAAAGGAGGGGGCTGCAGTCCTAAAGGGGGGGGGTGCAGCCCCACAGCCCTTCGTTTGGATCTGCTAATCAGTTTAATTACCTTTATGTTCCTTTCCTACAAGTAAAATTATACTTGTTCTGCACATTATTTGTTCTTTAACTTGCTTCCTTACATTAAGGAAAGTCAAATTCTATCTTTAAATGACGAAAACATTTCCAAAGGAAGGGGCTGCAGCCCCCACCCCTGGATCCGCCAATGGTTGTAGTCATGTTTCATTGGTTGGGTGCTGCTTTTTGACTGGAACTAGCGGAACGGGGATAGAAGCCGGGCTTACCTATAATCAGTACCTAGGATTCATAGGTTTTTTCGGAAGTTTTTAATATATTTATCCATAATTAAACCCTGATAGAGCAATAAAAGATTTGAAAAATGTCTAATAGGTATTGCTCGGTTCCTAGGTGTTCTTCGTGAAAATCAAAAAATGTGTCATTCCATTTGTTTCCAAATAATAAAAAGCTACTTAAAGAGTGGATAGTATAATTAAGAATAGATAAGCCTGTTTCGGAACATACATATGACGATATGTAGTATTCATTTAAAAGAAAATAGCTATATTTATCCAGGTAAATATTAGTATTTGACATTTTATTATTCCAAAATGCTAGTTTTATGAAAATAACAAATAAAAATAAATAAATAAAAATTTTCCCCATTTTGTCATACATCCGTTCTGCTTAATTATTTAAAGTTTTCAATGCGATGCCTGGAAGTATTAACAAATAAATGAATAATATGACAAAGAAACTAAGCTGGCATAACTTTACTCCTTTGCTGTCGCTTGTTTGAAGGCACAAGGCATGTAAAATATCTACTTTTCCACTTCTAGATACTATTCCACACGTAATTATGTGGTTTTATCAAGGATAGCTTTCCCTTCAATTAATAGTCTTTTGAAATTACCCATTATGTCTATCACATCAACTATGTCTATCCCCGTTCCTTCCGACATTTTGCAAAACTTTGGCGCACCCTAAGTCGATTGCGAGTGCGAATGCTGGGCTCTTTGTCAAGACGTAGAAAGCATGAGGAAGAGTCGTGAACGTAATTGAAATGCTGGGTGAACAAACATTCAGAAACGTATTTTACTTTTTGTTAACCCATCACTTTGATGCCTCCATCAGCTAACTCTACATCCCATATCTAAAACATGGAGACATTTTTCACGATCGCAATACTTTCCCTTACTATATATTTCATATATAGGTATGTGAAAGTGAAAAACTATTTGTTAGTTATTCATGCGACTAAAAGGAAAAGATTTTTTCAAATTTATGTATTTATAAATTTTTTCTTAACCGTTCCCAATACCCTACCTTGTGTCAAGTATCTTTTATTATATTGTATCTTAAATAGTATAAAGCCGTATTATTATAAAGCAATAACGGTGAGGTTTATAAATAATACCAAAACATTGACAAGTTTATATAAATTGCCTTATAGTCAAATATATTTACAAAATGAACGCAATGAAAATAACATGTACAATTCAGTTTTGTTACATTTAAGAATACAAAATAACTATAGTAACTATAAAATAAATACTTATCCTACTGCAAATATAGCATTTTAATTTATATGTACCTTGGAACATAAAAAAAAAAAAAAAAAAATGTCCAAAATTTTGAAATTTGACTAAGCTTCATCAAATAAATCTATATGTGATATACAAAAATTTATTATTGGACTAATGTCATCATTTTCACTCAGTTCCAACAGAAATTTCGAATATAATGTATATCTTACCCTATTATTTTCCGCATAGGTCATTCAAATTTTAAAGCCCTTTTTTATCCCAAGGTATTGATTTATAATTATAAATAATCTAGTTGACTTTTATATATTTAAAGTATAACTATTTATGTATAAGTATGTGAGTCTTAGTGGTATAAGTAGCATTTATTTGTAGCATGTTATCATGAAAAATAAAACTGCAATAAAAACAAATATATTTTACAAGATCCTTGGAACATATTATTCAGTAGCTGACATTTTGCGATTACCAATGTAATCATTAAGTATGGTTTAAGTATAATTTTTACTTTTATGCATAGTGGAAATTGCTTTCTTGGAATGTTCAATGTGTTTTAATATTTATATTATTTTTTTTTTTCACGACTAGTTTGGTTTTATTAAGTGTTCATACACTTAAATCAAATAATTCCAATGATTTCATAATTTTAAGCAGTATTTGCCGCGATCCAATCCAAGTATGCAGTCACACGAGTGTAGACACCTGGGAAACCAGCTTGGGCGCAGCCATAACCAAAGGATACAACACCAATAAGGTAGTAGACGTTTCCTCTGGGCAACATCAAGGGACCTCCAGAATCACCCTGTCAATCAACATAGATTCCATTAATAATGTTCTCAATTTAAAGCAAAAAATTTGTTTTTTATATATAATGATTATATATTGAATACTTCTAGCTGACCCACCATATATTTGCAAATGCCTTTGCCTTGTTATTCTATGTCAGTGCCAATACTGACTGCTTATATAATCTTATCATTTATCTGTTAAAACAGTCCCAGCCACAAAATATTGAAGGAATTTAAAAATATAATGTTAGTAGCCAACATTGTAATTTAAAATATTGTTAACCTGGCATGCGTCTTTTCCTCCATTTGGATAACCTGCACAAAGCTGTTTACTAAGAATCCTAGCACCCTTTGGAGTGTAAACTTTGTCACAAGATTCATTGTCTGTAACTGGAACCTGGATTTGGAGTAGTTTCTTAGATGCTGGACCTCCTAGTGAAATATTAAATTTTAAAATTGTAAAGATAAATATTCTATATTGGATGATCAGATGAGTATATATGTGTAGTAAATACTCCTTGCATAGGTTTGTTGGTAATTTTTGAATAATTTAGAATGTTTTTTTTTATTTTCCTTCCAACAGAACCCTGCCATTAGGGACTTTATTTATAGACATAGTAATAAGGAGCAAATAGTTTAGTTAAAGTATAGAAAGATTAAGGTGCCTTTACACCTTACGAACTTTACCTTCGAACACCACCTTCGAACAACCTTCGTGAAGCCTTCACGTCGACTGTTCGGGTGTTCCAGGTACTTCATCTGTTCGCCTGGGTTCGGGGGTAGCGCTGGTGTCACTTTTGATTTGGGTTTTTCCTAAGTGACAGGAGTTGTTTATGATACTAGTGTAATTTGTGAAACGTTGTAAATCGTCTCCTTTTTTTTTTATTTTTCAGATAATATAAAATATATTGACAATGGAGATTTTTTCTTTATCATAAGCTAGCTTTGGGTGAGTCAGCCATATTGGTTCGCTCAACGTCACGTGAAGTATAAATGGCTGTTCGCTTCACGTCGGTACGGCAAGGTTCGAAGGAGAACTTGTTCGAAGGTGAGGTTCATAAGGTGTAAAGGCACCTTTAGATAAATATCACACATAAACATCCGACACACTTACATACATTAATCCACACTTACATATGCTCAAACATATAAACATATCCAACAGTAAACACAAACTTGAATTAAAGAGTTGCATTAAAACAAAGCATTATGATATCAAAAGTTTTTTCATTAACTTCTTCAATTTTGATTAGTGCAATTTTAAAGAATAATTTGACATCTACAAATATTTTTTCAATTAATAAATGATTTTCTACCGGTTATTATCCCAGTTTCTGTTCAGTTTTTGTTATTAGTGGATGTCTGTAGTCTGTCAGTAATCTGCATTCATTTGTTAGGTGGTTCTTGTGAAGGAACTATTCACAGCCCATGTCCCATGACTCCTAGTCCTTGTTTAGAAGTCTGTCCATGTTTCAGCTTTATTGAAGTAGGTTTGTAAGTGTGGGATGAATGAATAAAAATGCGGAGCTTTGTGTGTAGTGTTCCATCCTGTTTACCATTGTGGAACTGCTATTGGTGTAACATGTGTATTAAGTGTTGCTTTGATATCTGTGTGTATGTTATAGGCAGGGAAGTGTCTATATGAGCACATTTTTCAGGCTTGTCTGCCTTATCATTCTCAGGTATATCTGAGTGCCCTTTTATCCAAGTTAATGGGGTACCAGCCGAAGCCTGTGCCGTACGACATCGGAATCCTTGTAAAGCTGCGCAAACTAATCTTTGCCTCTCATGTCAGTCCGCCCTAGAAGGGTCCAAAGATTTTCCTGAAAATCTTCCTTTCGAACCTAAGGAGTGATGCTTATACTAGTATTTGTTGTTTATAATTAACCATTTTCTTTAATTTCCACTTAAGTGCTACCAGCTTATAAAAACTGGTCATTATTTTATTCCTACATTTCTAAGTCTAAAAGAACTAATCTAAACAATAGATACAGGTATTTTAAATTATCAACTGATGATTAATATCACCTCCACCAGATGTTGAGCCCCATCCAGCAACAAAAGGGAAGTACTTGACGAAAGTTTGTGATCTCATTTCAGGAGGCTTCGGAAGACAAATCGGTTGGATATTTCCTAAAAAAATAATTCTTGTAATTAATAATTAAAAAGATTATTATACTGCTATTTACTAATTTATTATTGAATAGATACAAAGGAAAGTAAAAACAAACACAGAATATTAGGAATAAAAACTTTTCGAAATTTAATAAGCTAAAATAGAGATTGAATAATCGCCCAAAAAGAAAACAGTCCAAACATTAAAACCAAAATAAATGAAAATTTTCAAAATTATAATTACAAATTCTAGGAGGAATTTTTTAATAATAGAAACTTAGTTCAATTTTCCCGCCCCCAACTATCTGAAGGAAAGTGAAAGTGGGGTAAAAGATGAAACCCAATTAATCCGAAGATAAAATTTCGAGTTCTGATTTTTAAGGGAATAGATATTTTGGGTTTCCTGAAATCAACTAATCAAGTCCCGCGAAATGGTCTATGCGTGTGTTTGTGTGAATAGACCTGCTCAAAAACGATAAACTGCACGAGCCTGAAATTAGGTATTTAATGTAGGTATATGCCCGTGATGTGACAAAAGATTTCATAAAAATTCAGTAAACGGGGGCGTATCATCGTTACCAGAAAAAAAATGTTGCATTCAGCATGCAAACAACAACAAAAAATCAGCATGCTAGCAACAAACTTTCAGGATGCAAAATAAAATTGAGCCAGGACTCCAAATGGTACGGGCAAAGTACCACAACAGCTTTTCCCCTTGTCACACAGTCGCGAAGTCACTCCCTTGCTAGTTTTGTTTATGCCCACCAATCCCTCAGAAAAGGAAATTTCGTGCTGAGATAATATGCGGTAACTTTGTTATGAACCAGACTATACGTCGAATCATATAATTTTTCCTAAATTTACCTCAGTTCCTTTCAGGACGTGGACGAAAGTGTAAAGCTAAAAAATATTTTTATAGTGAGTAACTCCCTATACCTTATTAACATTATGTTAGTAAACTATATATATATACTTCTTTTATTACAGTTTTATAGACCTTTCGAATCTCTTCACAGCCATAACCTCCTGTTAGTAAATTTTGCACTAGTATTGCCAAAATTGATGATAAATGGCCGATTTGTCCCTCCCTAACCTGTCACTCCCTAGCCTGATACTGTATTTGTTTTAGCTAGGGAATGACAATGTTGGTCAGGGAGAGACTTGTGATTAAATTTGTAACTTGGTTATGTTGATTAATAATCACTGCGAGTTCAGAATGTTAGTTTTCGATTAAGTATACATATGTTAAAGCTCCCCCTCCCCCTCAAAACGCCATATAAACATTTAAGTTTCAATAGTTAATTTTTAGTTCTTTAACTATTTTGGTGGTAGTGATGGAACTCATTATACTTATACAGGGTGTTTCGGAATTGCACGGCACTATTTTAGGTACGTGTTCTCTAACACAAAATAAACAAAAAAGTTCATATTAACATGTATCTCAAACTCATTTATTAAACAGATATCAGAGGTTAAAGATTTATTATTACTATTTATTTATTATTATTACAACATTTAGAGTAAATGTTCAAATGCGCCTCCGTTTTGTTGAATGCAACATTCAGCACGACGAATCCATGCTTCTCTGGCTCTTCGTATAGCATCAGGATGGTGGTTGATAGTTACTGCGGCTTCCACGATCCGATTTCTTAGCTCTTCTTGCGTGTCAACTGCCGCAGAATAAACCATAGACTTCATCCAGCCCCACACAAAATAATCTAATGGCGTTAAATCCGGAGATCGTGGTGGCCATTTAACAGGTCCGTTTCGACCAATCCATCGGTCTCCATAAGTTGCATTTAAATAATCAGTGACACTATGAGAAAAGTGAGCTGGAGCACCGTCATGCATAAACCACAGCCTTTGCCTAATGCCTAGCGGAATATCTTCTAGAATATCATGCAGATTATTTTGCAAAAAATGCAAGTAAGATATACCTGACAGCCTAGGTGGCAAAAAGAAGGGGCCGATGATTTTGTCGCTTAGAAGACCACACCAGACATTTAAAGAGAATGTATGTTGGTAATGTCCATCAGCAGTCGTATGAGGGTTTTCTTCGGCCCAAGTATGGGTATTTCGAAAATTAAGAATCCCGTTTCTTGTAAAGCAAGATTCATCAGTAACCAAAATGCAGTTCAGGAAGTTAGGATCTCGTGTGCATTGTCGAATTAACCACTGGGAGAAATTTCTGCGCTTGTTATAATCTTGTGGTAACAAATCTTGCCTACTTGATACGTGAAATGGATATAATTGTTGTTCGCGTAAAGTTCGCCATACGCTGGTAGAGGAAACATCGAAACGACGTGACAATCTTCTGGTACTAGTAGTAGGAGATAACTGAACAGCATCGAGTATTTCTTCTTCTACGTTTGCAGTTCGTCGAAATCGTTGTCGACCGGCGTTCACTCGTATAGGTTTTAGCGTACCATTATCCCTAAGACGTCTTTCAATGGCCTCAAACGTTTTACGATTTGGTATTCTTCGGTTAGGAAATTTTTCACGATATCTTCGAACAGCAGCAGCACCGTTTGTATGTACCTCGCCATAAGTTAAAAGCATGTCTGTTTGTTCATCAAAAGTGAATAAATTTGTGGTATCTCCCATGATAATCCTAAATTGAACTGTGTCACAAGACTCACTCACACTAAAACACACAGAACTAGAAAAACAGATGAGCAACTACTGTCATTGCTTATCGTTCATTTGTTTATCAGGTGATTAAAACCTTTTATTTAGTATTAAACACGTTAAACGTTGTACAGTCAGTCTTAATGCAGTAAATAAATAATAAATCTTTAACCTTTGATATCTGTTTAATAAATGATTTTGAGATATATGTTAATATGAACTTTTTTGTTTATTTTGTGTTAGAGAACACGTACCTAAAATAGTGCCGTGCAATTCCGAAACACCATGTATAAAAACGAGACTGACTTTAGATGAAACGAGACTTTAAAATTTAGAGAATTATTCTTTTAAAGATTTAAATTAATGTAATAATGTCATATGTTAAATTTTGTCACTCCCTAGAAAATCATTATCTCGGAAACTAAGAATATAAGTGTGTGCCCACTTCACATCATTTGTAAGGAGCAAGTGACCATGCCATCTGCAACCAGAAACATAAGAAAAGATGACTTTGAAATTCCAAAAAATAGTTTGAATTTCGGATTTCTTTCACACGGGGGTCCATTTTTATATTATCGGGGACGGTGTTTTTGAAAAAAATGTTCATTTTCTAATTTAGTGGGGAGGGGCACTATAAAAAAGTTAGAATTTCGGATTTCTTTCACACGGGGGTCCATTTTTATATTATCGGAGACGGTGTTTATGAAAAAAGTATTGATTTTCTAATTTAGTGGTGGGGGGGGGGCACTATATAAAAGTTAGTATTTCGTATTTCTTTCACACGGGGGTCCATTTTTATGTTATCGGGGACGATATTTTTGAAAACAAATTTATTTTGTATTTTAATGGCGAGGGGGGGGGGGGGCACTATGAAAAAGTTAAATATTTGTCTTATTATTTTCAATACAATGACAATAATATTAAGATACATGACTTCAAAATAGTAACTCATATAGAAATCCGAAAAGTAATGAAGATGAAAATTGCTATTGAAGAAATCCGGAAAGTCTTAGATTAAATAATTTCTATAATATCAATTACTATTTCAAAATCACGAATCTTCAGATTATTGACATTGTATTGGAAATAATAAGACGAATATTAACTTTTTCATAGTGCGCACTCCCTCCCCCCCCCCCCCCCCCTCCGCCACTAAAATGCAAATTGAATATATTTGTTGAAAAACATAATATTGGACTCATGTGTGTAAGAAATCCGAAGATATAACTTTTTCATACTGCGCCCCCCGAATGAAATACAAAATAAATTTTTTTCTCAAAAATATCGTCCCCGACAACATAAAAATGGACCCCCGTGTGAAAGAAATCCGAAATTCTAACTTTTTTATAGTGCGCCCCCCCCCCCCGCCTCCCCGCCACAAAAATAGAAAATGAATATTTTTTTCGAAAACACCGTCCCCGATAACATAAAATTGGACCCCCTTGTGAGAGGAATCCGAAATTCAAACTATTTTCGAGTGCGTCCCCCTCCCCCCCCCCCCCCCTTCCACCACTAAAATACAAATTAAATATTTTTTTGAATAATATCGTCCCCGACAACATTATATTGGACCCCTGTGCGAAAGAAATCCGAAAATGTTACCATTTTCAATAGATTTTTATAAGGGTGACAATTGAAATGGACACGGTTACAATAGAAATAGATAGGGTGACGATTGAGTTGGAAGGGGTTTCATTTGATTTGGAAAGGGTTAGGTTTGAATTGGAAAGGGTTTCTTGTGACTTGGAAAGGGTTACAGTTGACATGGAAAGGGTTAGGTTTGAATTGGAAAGGGTTTCTTGTGACTTGGAAAGGGTTACAGTTGACTTGGAAAAGGTTCAAATAGCCTTGGAAATGCTATATGTAGTAAGTTTGCTTAACCTGAGAGGTTAAGGTTTAAGGTAAAGAGATGGGGCCCGGTGTGGCTGTACGGTAAAACGCCGTACTCCCATGCCCGGAGCTGCGGGTTCGAGTCCCGCCCTGGGTGGTGCTTTTCTTTCGTAGGAGAAGTATCACCCAGTGCCATGGGTGTTAGTATGGGCAGTATAGGGCTTCACTGGAAGCCTTAAAGTCCCCAAAAAAAAAAAAAAAAAAAAAAAAAAAAAAAGGTAAAGAGATTTCTCTCTCTTTTGATTGAAAGTTTGGTTTTGTCGTTCGAAAAATGATTTGGCACTTGTTCGATAAACCTACAATGAAGAATAATCCAACTAAACACTTGATGATTCATCCAAATGACAACTTAGAGCTTCCCATTTTGTCTCCACATTTCAGCTCTGATCATAACCTAATACAACCGGTGAGACGTTGGCAATAATAAATAGTAATGGCTATTTTCATTATTTTTGACTTACTCCCGATCCACTCCTGTCTTAATTAATCATACGGCCAAAAAAATGTTAGTTGGATATTTTTATTTCGTGAACTTTAATTTTTTTTCTTTCGAGAAAAAAAAAATAATAGCTTGTTACAATATCACTCAATCCTTCGACGATAGTAGAAATCAAACTGAGAAATGGCGAGGAAAGGATAAAGAAATGCGGATATATTGATTAGAACTGCACTCATCGCTGCTTTAGTAAATATATGGTAGTAGAACTATATAGATTTTATCAATGAAATAAGAACCAATTTTACATTATATTGGTTCTTAGAAAAAAAAGTAAAATTGAGGCTTGTTAGAAATATACTCACTCGAAAACTGTACACTTTGCTCTAATTTGACCAGTCCGATGTCATCAAGTTTCGTATTAAAACTGTAATTTGGATGTGCTAGAGCTGACTCCACTAATATATTGACGGGTGTTGCTCCATCATTCTCATTATCCAATTCACTTTCACCCAACCGTATAACATATCTAGAAAAAAAAAAAAAAAAAGATGCTCATTTATATAAATAAAATAGTACCTATACTTAAATAAAAATGAAATTTGAAAATGTTTACATCTAAAACGATTATTAGCTGCATAAATTAGCGTAATTTAATACAATTTGGATCAGTTTCATAGAGCCTAATTTAATTGACATAAATAGTGCGTACAAATTTTTGTTTTAGTCATGTTCAAAATTTTTTAAATGAATTTTTCGCTATTTTCTTTAGCAGAACAATTTTAAAGAAAAAGTCTGAGTTCGTTTACTTTGGTACAGTGTTTGGCACCACAGATAGCCACTGTAAATTCCTGAATAACGTCCATTTTTTCTATAATTATAAAAATTGATAATTACTTGAGCTCACATTATAAACCAATGACTTTATTCATTACATACTGATAAGTTTGCATTAAATGGTAACTACAAAAAGTGCTATTGCCCATAAAAGACGCTTTGAGCTAAATTTGTTGAATGGTTTAGAACTAATTTATTAATGTGTATATATAGTTGGCCTGTTCGAATAATACTGTTCTTAGTTGATTTGAAAGTTATTACATAAGAAACTGATGCATGGCGTCATTTACTTTGGCAAAGTGTTTGATACCATACGTAGCCACTGTAAATTCCTCAATAACATCTATTTTATTCGCATATAAAAATGTCGGCATCATCAGTTAATAAAACAAAACATTTTTCCTGAGTCTCACTCTTAGAAAAAATGTTGTGCGGTCAAACTTTTCCTTCATTATAAAAAGCAGCATCGTAAGCATAATCGCAACCTGTGTGTCCATGAAAAGCGGTAGACTTTCATCTTTGCTTGCTCCAATTTTTTATACAAAAGCCTATCAACTGCTATTTATGAACGGATTTTGCAAAAACCCCTGCACTACCGTATTCATAATAAAATTACCTTCATTGATATATTTTAAAAGTAGTAAGCATATGAGCGCAATTACTGATATCAACTTACCTGTTCGAACACAGGGACCAGAAAAAGGTAGGCAACCTAGCTTTTACATATTCTGTGTGTTGTGAGCTTTCCACTGGACTTTCATTCATTTGGCAACCAGTTAAATTTAAAAATAAATTATTTTTATAATTTATATTTATTATAGCCATGTTCATATTTTTATGGCAACCCTATTAGTATGTGTTCAGAAATATATTTTATTTGATAAAATATAATTTTATCTAGTAAGCAGATGAGTGAAAGCCTTACTTGGGATCGATCCTCTACTTAATGTTTTTAACCATAACGATTGGAATGAGGGAAAAAAAATATGATTGATATCTATTGCTTAATACATTAAATAAGTCTAGGATATGTAAATAACATAAATTATACATCATGCTAAACCTTAGGTACTTATGAATTTCGAATTGAGTAGTGCAATTTTCAACGCGACTTTAATTGGAAGATATTAGGTTGTTAATAATAATAATAATAATAATTGTTTGTTTTTGTTAAAATTGCAAAGACTTTGTTGCTCTGTTTGCTTCCTAAAGGCCTATTTAAAGTTTTATAGACATTGTTTGGAGATATCAGCCTCCGGTCAACTAAGCCTTTAATAAAGACACAAGTATTTCTTTTTTGTTCTGAAATGAGATTTAATGACCTTTAAAGCAATCAAAAGGCGTCATATTAAGATCTAAAAAACCATGTGTCATTCATTGTAATAACTGCCACCACTAACTCCCAGCAACTGAAAATGGCTCTAGAAGCCGAAACGTTGCTAGAATAAATTTTACTTTTGTTTTTTGGTGAATATTGGCCTTTTTTATTTATGTAAATGTATTAATCACCAAACTTGATAAAATGATAAGAAAAAAGATTTCATTTTAATGTAATTACAGTAAAATAATGCCTAGGTTTGTATTTTGGGTTAATTGGTTTTTATAGCAAACTAATATATCATTTTAATGTTTAGATTCACAAACAAGTCCAATGGCTCGTTCATTCCATATCATATAACTATCGATCAAAATTTTATGTCTGCAGATCTTCATGATTTTTTAATAATAATAAGCGCTCCCGCTTCAAATTGAAATATTCTGTGAATATTTTTCTCACCCGAAATGCGTAATGTTGCATTCCCACCTTGTAATTTTGCAACAAGCTGAGAAAAAGTACGGACTGGTTCAGGTCACGTTACGGATATGTGTGAATCGAAAGAGCTGTGGGATTACCAGAAGTAGAATCACGGGTCGGTACCGTCACTGATGACTGTAAATAGGCTTTAATTCTCTACAACTAAACTTTCACAACTTTTCGAGGCTTATTGCCCCATCTTCAGGTGTGCTACAAGAATGTTTACTTTCACTCACCTATATATGATATACATATATAGTAAGGAAAAGTATTGCGATCGTGAAAAATTTCGTCTTTTGTTTTTCAACGGAAATACACGTTTTGAGTCAAAATAAACAAGTCCCGCGAAATGGTCTGTGTGTGTGTGTGTGTGTGTTATTATTTCCAAAACTTCCATAAGATTGTTCCAAAAATTCCATAAGGTGCCCATAAGAGAGTTGACTTGATATTACTTGCCATCAGACCACCTTTGAACGCTAGAAGGATCACTTGTTTGCTAACAGTAAGTTAACGTGCAGAAAGTATTTTTGCTTAAAAATAAAGCAATAATTTCAATCATGCAGACCATTTTTACTTTCACTTACCTATATATGTATATATGAAATATATAGTGAGGAAATTATTATAAATATAAAGTTCTGTTGATTTAATGGAAATTATTCGTTTAATGGTAACTATATGAAGTTTTCAACAACTACATAGAGAATTATAAAATCAGACGACTTGAAGTATTATGCATGCACTGCCGAAGTATCAAAAGTAAACCCTTTTTTTAATTATAAAAATATTAGTTTACTTTAAAAGAGCAAAAAAGAGCAAATACAAACAGCCTCGCCATTTTATAACCCTATTCTGTTGTTTGCTGCCGAAGTGTTAACATTTTATGCAAGTGTCTCCAATCAGTCAATGGAGTCCACGTTTACATTTTTTTTCTTTATTTATTTTCACTTGGTTTTCTATAGTGGTTTGAACTGTCGTCAAATTTCATTATCATCATCATTGTTCAATTCATTGAATCACATCATGAAAGTAAAGAATTTACGATTTCCTCTAGGCAGCGAAGAAGAAAAAAAATTGAACCAGACTAGATCCGGACGAAATTTGGTAAGTGGATTTCTATTCTTGTTCCGCTAATTATTGTACCTAATACAGTCCACGTTTTTGAAAAGGCCCCAACATATTCATATTTAAACTTATACTATATAGATACAGTCTATTTGTTTTCGGTATTTACCAAATCTTGGAAAAGAAAAGAAAAATATCATTAAATTACAGTATTAGTGGTCGAGGATTGATGCAGTGTGCAGCGGTGAGGATGTAGCGTTCGCTGATGAGGGCACCACCGCACTGCCAGTAGGGTCCTGCTTTACTTTTTGTTCTGTAACCAAGAAGTGCGATCCATGGCCAAGCACCTGAAAGAATGCCATGATCATTACAAAAAATTATAATTACTTGAGCTGGCATTATAAACCAATGAATTTATTCATTTTAGACTGATATGTGCACATTAAATGGTAATTACCAAAAAGTGCTGTTTCCCATTAGACGATTTGAAGCTAAATTTGGCTTCAGAACTAATTTATTAATGTACTTTTATAGTTGCCCTGTTCAAATAAAACAGTACTTAGTTAATATGAAAGTTAGGTTTTTTAGTTTTTTTCATGATAAAAAAAAAAGGTTCTTCATTAGGAGAAATAAACGAGTACGAATTCCAATGGCGATATTAGAAATAATAATCAACTTTTTAAATTATCATGAGTAAAGTCGACATTAAGCTTTATATTTTTTCAGTTTCGCGCAAATTAGGCTTTCTCTTCATCATATCGCACGTCGGCAAGTGTATGGTTACAACTAGAGTATGGCAACAATTCATGATTGCAATTCAGAAGATATCAATTTCGAGTTTGCATACCGTTTTTGGAATCAGAATGACAAAACCTCCAATACCAGAATATAATCACACTAGTGTTAATACCTCCTTTGGCGTGCGGCGAAATTTGACATATTCCTTTATGGAGGGGAAGAACGTATTAACGCTAATAGAGAGTTCTTTTTGAGTTACAGGTAGCACCAGTGATACCGAATGCTCCAATGGTAGACTGTTTGCGATCTTGGGTGGCGGGATGGCCGAGTGGGCAAACGCGTTAGAAAATACGCGTTGCCCATGGCAACATATGATGGGAACCCAAATATAGCAAGTTCAAAACCCGGAGCCAGGGGAAATTTAATAATCCTCGGCATAAATCCCCCACCCTCTCCCCTGGCCCGGGAAACCCCGTGTAGCCTAATAGGCAAGGAAGAGGAGGACCAATAAAAAAAAAATTAAAAAAAATATGTTTGTAATCTAAGATTATTTTCGATAGTCTCTGTTTGTACATAGTAAAATTAAAAATGCAATTGAAATTTCACATGTGATTATCCGAAAACAGTTTTTTCAGTCGTTTTTCTTGCCGATGTGGATATATCTCTGGACTAAAACCAAATGACTGTTTTGTATATATTACTTAGTTTGGTCAAAATTTAATGTACAGTAAAATATTTCCCAATTATGAATTCTAGCTATATAATTTCTATTTACATAACTTATTCCAAATCTTGATTTAATTTTCTAATTCAACGCGGGTTTTGTAGCATTTGCTTCTGAAATCTGGCCGTAATTTTATGTGATTGGTATTCAATTAAATATTTGTTGGTTAAAAGAAATAAAATATGTTTATTATGACCTACCTAATTCAGCTGGTTGCCCTCCAACAATTCTTGGTTGCTGGTTCACGTAAGTTTTTCCGCATTCTGGAGGCGACATAAACATACGGTAGTCTTCTACATCCAGTTTGCAACATACCTCAGAAGGAACATCTGGATTACATTTGGAACTGAAAAGAAAAACAAATGTAAATTCATTCAATAAAATTCGACGAAATCTAATTTTCTATAACAAACTAATAGTGGGCAGAATAGCCGAGCGGGCTATAATATAAACACTAACCCGCTTCTAAAATATGTTATGTGCCCTGAGACATAAACTATAGTTAATTAAATATCTGTTTAGCCCACTCGAGCGGAGGTTCGAACCCGCCCTGGGAGGGTTGACTTTTATTTCGTGGAGGCCCCACGGAATAAATCTCGACCCTCCCACCATGGTTATGATAGGTTGGTTACATCTTTTAGAGTAACCCCCATATGCCACACATGGCAAGGTAGGGGTACCGAAAAAAAATTAAATATCCGTAACCCGGAGACAAACCCCATATCCATTTTTATATATTGAATTAAATCTTCTAATATGCATTTAAATACCGCGATAATACTTCCCATTACTTATCAACGTCAATAAAAATCTGAAGAAAGTCCATTAAGCTGTTTCTATAAGTAACGATAAACAAATTTAATAATGAATTATTATTATTATTCTTTAACCGAAGCTGTCCCCTTGGTCCCCACAAGAAATGAAGTACCCAGCGACATCGTCCTCCAGCTCGAATCCTCCCCCTCCCCTACCTGTTCTTAGAGTGATCACTTCGGAGTCGTTCCATAGTACTGTTATTTTTGGCATTTGGACTTCCTCCTTTCGAAATAAGTGACCTGCCCATCAAGATATAATTATTCTTATCCAAGATCTAATGGTAGGCTCCCCATTGTAACGCGTATAATTCGCTATTAGGCCTAATTCTAGAAAAAGTTTCTACTTTTTTTAGTTTCTAGAATTACACATATAGCTAGAATAAAGCGTATAGCTCTTCCGAAAATTTTCTCCAAAAATATCAAAATATTTAACATGACATTCAAATCCAAAGTGTTATAATTTATTTCAATAAAAAAAATGGACATGATGTTTTTAACTCTGGAGTACAAAGATATATTTTAATTATCACATTTAACTAATATATAATCATTACTTAAAGTGTAGTATAAAAGAGTTGTTTTTAACAAGAAACCATAGACCATCCTTGCATTTTTTTTATTTCAAAAGTGATAAATAAGAAAGTCTACATGTCCAGAGTTCATGCTATCGAAAATCTGAGCCCGATTTCTTCTAATTGTCAAACCATTAGCTGATTTCAACAGTTTTTGAAAGGTGCTATGTGCTATTTTGTATATGAAATAAAAAAAAATTCAATAACTAACTATACTTATACATATCTATACATACTTATTTAGATATTATGTAAGATAGTTAAAAAACATTTACCTACGCAAGAATTCTATCACTCCGGGCTGGTTGCGTTGGTTCTTAAGTAAGTCCAACAATATCGGGCAAGTGCGGATATTCACGCAGGTACCTTGGATTTTATCCGGTGTGAGGCAAGATGGTCCTATAAATATAAAAATGCAAAACTAAAAGACAGATATTTTTTAGCAGATAAAACACTTCATATGTATTTTTCGATCAAGCAAGCTTTGTGCCCGGATATATTGTCCTTTTAAGGGTTTATTCGGGTAAAGGTTTGGATTTCAGAATTGCTTCTTCATTATTTTCACATCTTCAAAGAGAATGTGATCCCATATATTGTTATTCTATTATATATAGTTAAAGTAAGCCATTCTTTTTTAACTTCTTTATGCGTGTTCAGGTCTGGGTATACAGAAGAATACTTTCGAGGTGTAACCAACCAGCCTACTGCAAGTAAGGTGAGAATGGCGAGATTTATTCTTTTAACCACGAAAAAAATTACAAGCAGTCGAATATGTAAGTCAAATAACGCGTTCATAGACCAAGACGTTTGATCAAATATATGCTTGCCCGACAGTAACCTTCCGCCAGGTTACCGTTCAATTCCACTTTCATATGAGGAAAATCCCTAAGTTTGTATTCACGGATCATAAACGTAATCAGTACCCATCATATAGATCTAAAATCATGAACACCTGTTAATTTAGGTTAAAGTTTAACACGCTAGATATATCCTTACTCCCTTTGTCTTATTCCTTTAAATAATCAGGACCACCTTCTTTTGAGTTTTTTTTTTTTTTGTTTCAATGGGCATAGGCACTCATCTATTAATTCTATTTTATACTGTTTATTTATGAATCGTTTTTCGCTCACTTAAGTATTCTGTCAAAATTTAATGGGTCTACAATTTTTTTTTTCATTAATCGTTTATAATTGTAAATCTACAGGAATCATTAAATTTTGGCTAGCATTGTTCTCTTCTAGGGAGATTATCTTCATAGAAGGCGGTATTTTGGAGTTAATTTCATGATTTTCAAACAAATTATTGACCTCGACATAGTTATTCACGCAATAGAAATTTATAATTCAGAAAAAAAGCATGAATCTTATTTATAGACTTCATAGGTGCGACGGAAAATAAGAGCTCTTTTTTGGTACTCAAAACATTGGCATCACATAAAAACTTATCAAACTCGCCTAATGTGCACAATGCAAAATATAACTGTCGTGTCGAAGGTGATCAATTACAATAAGAAGTTAGGTACCTCAATACTTTGGCCTAATACTCCAGATAATGGAAAAATATAGGATTCTTTGTGTTAATTGAAAGTTCAGACTTTTTGTCTTGTAAAGGTTACCTAAATAGGAATCTCTGGGCAGATTCTTGTCCCTTCAGAACTGTGGTACTGGTGATTTCATCTTACACTGATGTCAAGTGTACGTGTGATTCGACAGGGGCAAGTGGAACGCTTTTAATGGATACTGTGTCTTACATTGTGCAGTAAATTCCGTAATTGTGTTTTATTTTTTACTGTTCCAGCCAACTTTTATAAATTATATATTCAATTGTGGTGATTCCTAAATGGCAACGTTCGTTGATAAAAAAATAATACATTTGCGATTTATCGAATTTAAAAAAATATACGAACCGTTTTATGAATGGTTAATTCAATAAATAATTAATTACAACTTATTTGATGAACTAAAGTATTCCTACCAGCTTGCCTTCGAGTTCTGTTCAGATACAGCTGACCATTAGTTGAGCTTATTACCACCAACACCATACATAACGATAGAAGCCTCTGTATCATGATTTATCTAAAAAAATAAAACAAACAACATTAAAACACCTTTAATTACGATCTAAAACTTTTGCTTTGTGAATCTGTATGAGGATGAATTAATCATTTAACGTAATATATTTAAACAATAAATTAATTCTACCTTCTTCTTAAAGGTCTATTCGATTCATTCGTCTCAATATTTTTGTATGATGTCCAATGTTAAGGCTGATATACTCTTATTAGAGAGAAAAATATGAAACTTATCTATTCATGAAAGTTTGGTGATAACTTGGTGATCAGCAGATACGATAAACGAGCTCTGCAGTCCGCCCAAATGAGGCTAGTCCAATGGACTGAAGCCTGTATGTATGAACTGAATGTAGTTCCTACTACATTATCTTCCTTTTCATTTCATTAGCAATCCAAAAAATGCCCAGTATCGTAGCTTACTTAGGGATAGGTTCCTAATTACTAGAGCTCGGATTCTCGTGCAATTGCATCTTTTTCTTGGAAAGTCAGAATAGAGCGAATTCAAGTTACTTATCCGAATCAAGCCCCTAATAGGATGTTTTAATGAAGTTTTACGCTGCACGATATTGCACTTTTTAAGTTTCATTGCACGAAATTGCATCATTTGATATTTTGAAGAAAAAAATATTACAAATTGTAGTTTTCTTCAATACACATCAAAACAATAGTGGAAAAATAAATGTGAATATCATAGGAAAAAATATAAAGGGAACTTGGGAGAAGTAAACGAACACAATCTTTCGTTTACTCCAGGAACTAAGGGTTCAGTTGGTAGTTCCTGGATGTTTATATTTTGTTTCTCAATTCTCATCGTTCTGTCAGTATCAAAATAGCTTCTGTCGACTATATTTTTACTTAAAATGCCTGAAATTGGAGCAAGTGTGTCTTCAAAAATTGCTGGATGCATTGAAAAATATCCTGAACTTAATATGGATGGTTGTGTAGTGTTCTTTATATCTTGTGATAAAAAAATTGGATGTGAGAGGAAAACACAAATTGATACCCGCTGTAGCACAAGTAAGTACCTAATTTTTTTTAACCCTAGAACGGTAACAGGGGTAGTGCGTGACACCAGAGTTATTTAAAAATAAGCCTACGCACCGGATATTGCATCTAGCAATTTCATAATTTGAGTAGTATCTTTCCTTTTTTAAGATCTTCCTATTTCCAATATATGGAATCACTGCTCACATGCGAGTATTTTACTCTGTATTCCACATCTTGCAATTACTATTTTAAGTAAATATTTTATGGTCCGATTTTGTTACCGGAATTTTTTTCAAAATATATCAATAGTATTACACAAAAGATCCAAAATTCAGTGATTTTACTAAAATCTATACCAAAACCAATATTATAAAAATAATCTGTAAAAATAAGAGTTATTTTTATTAATTAGCTACTTATTTTTTTCCAAAGTAGCACTTTTTTTGTTCACAAAAATAATTTAATGCCTGATTTTGAAGCAATAAATTTTTACTTTCACTTACCTATATATGAAATATATAGTAATTGGAAGTATTGCGATCGTGAAAAATTTCGACTTCCGGTTTTTAACGGAAATACACGTTTTGGGGTCCCCTGAGTCGAAATGACCGAGTCCCGCAAAATGGTTTCTGTGTGTGTTGGTGTGGACAGACTAGCTCAAAAACTATAAACCGTACGAACCTGAAATAGGGTATTTGTTGTGTGTGTGTGTGTGTGTGTGTGTGTGTGTGTGTGTGTGTGTGTGTGTGTGTGTGTGTGTGTGTGTGTGTGTGTGTGTGTGTGTGTGTGTGTGTGTGTGTGTTTTTGTGTGTCTTTATCATTATTAAAATGTTCTGAGGGAGCTTTTTTGGGGGGGGGGGGGGATTGGGGCCTTTTATGTTTGTCTTTTGCCTATAAAGTACCTTTGTTTTTGTTTATATGGAGAAATTATGTGTCTCTCGTTACGCCTAAAAATAAGAAATGGCTAAATATGAGATATGATAAAAATAAAGAAAACATAAAGAGGAGAAAAAAAGAAAAATATTCAGTCAACTCATAAAACTCGTTGAGCCCACGCATGCGGAGTACGCCTTTAATGACAGACCATTGTTCATAATTAAAGCCGTTCTGTTCATTTGAGAAGTGGCAATTAACAAAACGCATTAATTTCTAATCTAAGTAAGTTGGTAAGTGAAAGTTGTGTGTTGCGCCCACGCACCAGATTTTTATTACATGTTTTTGCATGTTTTGAAGTTTTTATTGCATGTTTTCAAATTTTTACTGCACGGAATTCCGAGCTTTACTAATTACCAATTGCCTTCTTTGAATCATTTTCAATGAATTACTGATTTTCGATGATTAGTTACTATCCAGCGGAGCAAAGCTTTTAATAAGGCAGTCCCTTCTAGCAATAAAATTGACAACTGTTAAGGTACATTCTTGATTGAGGGCTCGTAAAATTGGCCATGTTAGGTTATGGTCGCTAAACTTCCGTAGGTACCACAGTGCTTCGATCAATGGACAAAGATCAATTATTAATTTTTTTCTTGCATTTGCATTTAAAATGTTCCTAAAGATGTAAATTATCATTAATTATAATATTTACATATATTTGTTAACTCAATTGCTATTAAAATTAAGAAATGTTTCGGGGAAAAAAACAGTATTTTTGACCACTTTCTTACTCGTATTAGTCGAGAAGAGGGATTTTAGATCGAACGTAAATACAAGATGTAAACATTCGCTTTGTCATAATCTTTTCATTTAATCTTCTTTCTGTTTAGAAG